>CM070717.1:0-600000 GCA_036346275.1 Otatea glauca | reverse complement strand
TTTCAAGATTTATTTTTGAAACTTTTTGGAAGGGTTCAGATCCTTCTAAAGAGATTACCCTAAAATTTTCAGGTCAAAATCATGATCACTTATTTTATAAAAATTCTGACAATCGTTTTCTCTATTTTCTGGACTCTCTGTATTCGAATTTTTAAAAAGCTTAAACCAGATTATTAAACTATAAAATTTTTACAAGTGATGTGTTATACAGTCAGGGGGCATTATAGAAATTTTCTTGGCCCCAGATAGCCCATTGATCATTTTTCATTTAAAGTTTTGGTTTACTATTTTTAGTCAAAAGATGATTATATTAATTATTTATTCCCCATCCTATTCATGAAAATTTGTTTATTGGTCCCACTGAAATACCAGTGCAGCTTGGGTTACTTAGAAATTTTTATTACTTTTAACCACCCTCCTTTTTATCTTTTTACCCCTTTTCCATTTCTCAATTCCTTTAATCAAGCTTTCACACAATTTAAAACTCCAAGAAAACCAATAAAATGAATAACACTAGAAAAACTCATAAACATTTCTTTTCTTTAATTACATCCGTACACTTTTACTGTTTGAACTTTTTATGATGTTACAAGAACCACATTTACATTAATTTCCAATGAACACTACCAATCCCATAGGCTACATATCCCGGTAAACACCATGCAACATTGCATGATGAACACTTCTACACCACGGCCTACATCACTGAACTTGTCTGAATGTTTCTAGGTAGATAGATCTACGCAGCGGAGGAGGAACGAACACACCGAAAAGTTGCAAACATCGCCACAGCTCTTCTTCCTCAGTGGAAGCTGGTTGGTGCAGACATTTTGCTATCTTTGTCTTTACCATCCTCCACTGAACAAACCGAATTGTCCTCGTCATTCACAGCTAAGAACACCAAGAGAGCGAGCAAGGGGTAGCTGACAGTCGTAAGCGCCCAATTCACAATCAGCTGTGACATTAGGGGTGCCTTGTGGGTATCAACTTGCCATGCCACAGCTGCTCCTGCACTTTGCACTCCCTTGTAGAATCCTACATATCTGCAACAAAAGTTGACAAGTGGTTGAGACAAGCGTTTTGATCCACACCATGTGCATGCATGCTTAAAAGATGGATCTTTCTAGTTTGCAGGAAATTATGTGTTCTAGTTTTATTCTCTTTCCCCTTCTGCATGTGCACATGCTCAAGAGGCCTTGTACTGGATTAACAAAGGAAACAGCATGTTAAGGATGTTGTCCGGTCTTCTTGTAGTGGCGGATCTAGGAGAAAAGGTCATCGGGTCGCCGAGATCATTACGAACTCATAACACTAACTTGTAATAAGAGGATCATATGCTTATATATTAAAAGAATCATGTGTGCTAAACTGGATGACGTTGGTGTCGCTTAATCCCGATCTGTACATTATAGATCTGCCCCCTGCCTTGTTGAAATAATATTACACACTAAAGCTTCTTGAAAAAAAACACACACACACACCAAGGAAGCATGCAAATATTAAGACCAGCCTTTGCAAAGCATTAAATAGCGAGTTTAGAGAAAAACTAACTGGGTAAGAATCTTTCTCCCTCACATCCTCTCAAGTTTACTGTTGCAAGTCTTTTGCTATGAAAAGCGGCAGCTTTTCTCAAACAAGAACTTGGACTAGAACTTTTCTCAAAAACTGCACTAACATCAGGTTTCGGACATCAAAAAACTGTAAGACTATAACACACACCTAATTTCCAAAGGAGGGAAAAGAGTGAGACTGAAATGATGCGTTCATTGTAACTACAGCTTCCAGAGTCCAGACTGCAGCCTTCTGGAGTATATCTTAAACATGCCGCAGTCATCCTTTTTCTTAACTAGTATCTTTAGTGCTGGTCATTAGTGCATGACTCAACTTCCCAGGTCTTCACTAATCAAAAATCAATTGAGAAATCTGAAGAAGAATCACAGAGCATCTTAAAGTATTTTATTCATTGTAAAGTCGTGAAACTCTACTAGGCACAGTCTGCTACCACAGATAATGGAATTCAAACAGTGTGGAAAGCATCAGGACAACGTACGTTCATTCTTCAATTAAACAGTGATTTATTTATTTTCTAGTCTTAACTCTAGCAGCACTCTATGTTGTAACAAATAAGCCAATTCGTTCTCAGATAGTTGAGCAACCAAAATGCTAGTGTAACTCATGAACATCGTACTTGAAGCTACATATTCTGCTAAATTGATCATCTATGAACACTCCTATGTCGGCCCTATCTAAACAGTTTGTAACCAGTGCTACCATCTTAAACAAGGAAGGTTAAGATAATAGTGAGCAGTTTGCACTGTAAATGGTCCCCCAACTAATAGTAAGATATTATCATGCCAATGCCAACACAATTAAACGGTACCAATCGAATCGAATCGAATTCAGTAGTAATCGGTACCTGCTGAGGATCTGGGAGTCGTTGGCAAGAGCGCCGATGATCCAGTAGATGAGGCTCTGGAACATGGCGTCCAGCAGGCCGTAGCTGAAGTAGAGCAGGAATGGCCCCGCGTAGCGGTGGCCGTCCTTGAAATCGATGAGATTGTCCCACTTGCCGTCCCTGTACCTCAGCTGGTTGGCGAGCCCGCCTCCCCATATGGCGGTGCCCAAGACCGCGACGGCGGCGACCCCGGCGAGCCCCCTCTTCCTCCGGCTGGCGAAGCCGAAGTCGAGGAAGTAGCCGATGCCGGCGGAGCCGACCATCTGCGCGCCCCAGTAGAAGACGTTGTTGAGTCCCTTGGTCCGGAGGGTGAAGAGCACGCCGTTGACGTTGTTGAACTGGTAGGTGTAGAAGAAGTTGCTGGCCCAGGCGGCGGGGAGCACCAGCAGCATCCTCCAGTTGGCGAAGAGCTTGAGGATCTCCCACCCCTCGGTGGAGACGGAGGAGTAGGTGACCCGGGTGGCGCGCGTGCCGTCGTCGCGGACGATCCTGGACGGCGGCAGGACGAAGAGAGTGAGCGCGCCGCCGACGAGCATGAAGGCCATGAAGGCGATGTAGGTGCCGTCGTTGACGCTGGCGGCGTCGGCGCTGCGGTGGTAGTTGAAGGAGAAGGGGAGGAGGCCGCCGAGGACGCCGCCGAGGTTGAAGAGGCACCAGAAGAGAGAGATGTAGGTGCCGCGGCGGGAGGGGGGCGGGTAGGAGGTCATGATGGCGCCCTGGGCAGCCCAGAGGAGGCCGGCGCCAGCGCCGAGGAGGGCGCCGGCGCCGACGGGAAAGGCCTGGGAGCGGCGGTGGTTGTAGTAGAGGAAGGAGGCGGCGTAGAGAGGGTAGGTGAGGGAGCCGAGGAGGAGGGTCAGGCGCGGGCCGAGGAGGTTGTGGGCGGCACCGCCGAGGATGCCGAAGACGGCGAAGCAGGCGTAGAGCGCCGTGTTGGCGTTGTCAGCGGTGGTGTGGTCGAGCTGCCCGCCGCCGCCCAGGCCAGAGAGAGCGTTGAACATGCCGGGGCAGCAGAAGCACACCAGGCCGATGAGCACCACCTGCGCCAGCGGAGAGTTGTACCGCAGGCCGCGCGGCGGCGGCGGCGACTCCCCCTCGGGCGGCGGCTGCGTCACGGCCATTAATTATTTTGTCAGCTTACTTCCCAGGAGAGTGTGAGCACGGGCACGGCAGTTGGCTGGGTCGGCGGGAGACGACGGTGATGAGGAAGAAGACCATGGGAGTCTGAGTCCTGACAGTGGTATATATAGACGGCGATGGACCTTTCTTGGTTTCTCCTTCTTAGTTGGTTTTGGAAGTTTGGAGCTTTGATCCAATCTAAACGGTGACATATATATAATTAATTACTTATATTTTAACTGATTATTGATAGCAAACTGAATAATATTTTGGAATTTGCTTATCCGAGGAATCAAAGATTTTTCCTTTTTTCTTTCTTTCTTAAAGACTGCATCTTGTGTCTCCTTTTGTTCTACTTTTATCGGTGAATCGAGAGTTTCATCGCTAGCAAGGCCAGCCCCCAGATTTCCGAAACCGTTTTTCAAAAACAGAAATTCGTGTTTCGAAAACCGCAAAAATCGCTCGAAAACCGGCAAAAACCGAAGGGTTAAGAAATAAAAAAAAAATCAAAAACCGCGGTTTGTCACGAAAATCTGTTTGGTTTTCACCGAAAACCAACTGACCAATTGAATATTCCTTAAAAACGGTTTTGCGAGCAGTTTTCAATGAAAATCACGGTTTTTCAACGGTTTTCGAGCGGTTTTCAACGCATCAATTTTTAAATTTTTTTAATTAGATCGGTTTACCGAGCGGTTTTGAATCTTGAACCGTAGCGACAAGATCGAAAACAGCGGTTTTCGCTGGTTTTTGAAACCCTGCACCCCCTATGATCTATACGAATAGGGTTATCAATAGAGACGGCAACTTAAGTGGTCCTTGGTTCTCAGCGTTGTCTGATCGAGCCAATGAACGATCCGAAATTGTCCTACAGTGTGTCGCTGAATGATGTGGACCATCACTTTTGATCAAACAGTCTATATGTAACTACTTAAGTTGCAATCTCAATAAAACTACATTGGATATCTTTCCGATCTATACATACATACTAATTCGCAATCTCAATAAAACTACATTGGATATCTTTCCCATCTATACATACATGAATACGACTAATTAGTTACCTGCTGCATTGCATCTCTCTAGCTGTACGTCCTTCCTAGGAAAAAAAAAATCACATGCGATACGTTCCTTGTTTGGAGCGAGAGTCAACAGCCAGCCAGCTATACGCATGCATCAGGAGAGGAGACCCTAGCCAAAGGGGGAGAAATTCGACGAAGACGACGGATGATGGAGTTGAATACAAGTTGTCGAGGATTAGCTTATGCTTATGCTTTTACTTTGTATATATTTGTATGTAAGCAAATGAATCTTTGGATGTGTTAGTTAATGTGGATATTTATGGCTGCTTTTGATTGCAAATTTTTCATATATATATATATATATATATTGATTGTAGATCCACGGACTCAAATGTTTAAATGAAACTGCGTTAAAAATTTCAATTTTCTCTATATGTGCAAATATTTATTTTCTAATCATATGCACATCTATAGAGGGAGTTTTAAATTGAACATTATGTTTTAATACCATTTTGCTTTAATCCTCTTCTCAACATATCAAGAAGCAAAATTTTATTAAAACTCAATTCTTGAATATACAACATATTATGCTTGTTGCATACTCAAAATCAATTACAATTTAATTCACAATATTGAGGTTGTCATCAATTACTAAAAAAGGGGAGATTGAAAGCATCTAGACCCCTAACTTCTTTTTGAGTTTTGGTAATTAATGACAATCACGGTTTAAGTACTAATATTTCTCTTGAGAATGTTGAAAATAGGTTGGCCTTAAAATTGGTGAACAAGAAGGCATGAAAGCAACGCAAAAGAAGATCAATGCGTCAAGCAAGTGACAAAGGTATAAATTTAAGGACCTTTTTCTAGCCTTTTTGTCGATCTTGCCGTACTATTAAGAGGGGTCTTGACGTTTATCTTAATGTCGTTTAGGGTTTAAAAGGCTCAATTCTATGCTTGAGATCATGCATCATGTCAAACTAAGTTTCTATTGAAATTATATGATTTTTTAAAATGAAGTTTCTGGAAGCCCGTTGCTACCGCCCATGGTAGCCCGTTGCTACTGGGCAAGCGGTAGCACCGGCCCTCAGAGCAGTGTGTAAAAATCCGAGAATGGTAAATTTGGGGGATCTGGCAGGGCGGTGCTACCGCCCATGATAGCCCGGTGCTACCGGGCGGCCATCTAAAGCGGTGTGAATTCAGAGGGGCATGCTTTTGGGCATTTTGGCCTTTCAGTACTACCGCCCATGGTAGCCCGGTGCTACCGGGCGAGCAGTAGCATCGGCCAAAGTGCCCAGTGTAAAATTTCGAAATGGGGCATTTTCGGGCATTCTGTCCGTCCGATGCTACCACCCATGGCACCCCGGTGCTACCGGGCGAGCGGTAGCACCGGCCAAAATATCCGGTGCAAAAATTCCAGAGAGACACACTTCTAGCCAAACAAATTTAAAAGGGGCACATACCGGTCCTAGATGAGCGGTAGCACCGGACCCTCTGCACAACGGCCTCTGGCAATGCATTTAATGCCCGATACTACATGGGTGATAGCACCGGAAATGCTGACTTGAGCCATGATTCGAGCTCTAATGGCTAGTTTAGTTGGTGGGGGTTATAAATACCCCCTCACCTGCATTCTAGAGCCTCTCTTGGCCCTAATTGATGATATTTGAGCTCTAGTAGGTCTTCTTCACTCTTTGGTGCATTCAATTATCATTTGAGAGAGTGAAGAGCAAATTTGAGTGTAGCATTTAGTATTGAGCCTTTAGACACTCAATCCAACCTCAAGCAAGCATCAAGGCTTATTACTCTTGGAGGTTGATGCCTCCTAGACAACTTGGAGGAGTCCGTGCGCGGTGAGCTTCTCGACGGAGATTGTGAGAAGCCTCGCCAAATTGTGAAAGCCGGAATTCGCCTACCCAAAGCGAGGAAGAACTACCATAGTGATCGAGGAAGGCTCAAGTGGTTGGAGCCGGCTTGAAGTTGTTCAGGTTACCTCAACGTGGATTAGGGAGACCGATAAGTCTCCGAGACCACGGGATAAAATTCTTGTGTTCCATTCTCTTGTGGTTTGCATTTCTCCTTCTTGTGCACAAGTTACATTTCTAACCATTTGAGTATATCATTTGTGCTTAGAATCAATTCTTGCTCATACTTGAATTGTTGGAGCATTTAGTGATCACTAGAAATCTTAGTTTTAATTTATCAAAATTGCAATTCTTGCTTAGTGATTTTATTAATTGTAATTAGAGTTGAAAAATTTAAAAACCTCCTATTCACTCCCCTCTAGTCGGTTATCATTGATCCTACAAGTGGTATTAGAGCTTGGTCTCTATTTTGGGGCTTTACCGCATAGAGTGTAAGGATGACTAGCGATAGGGTGTCAATAGGTAAAAGCCTATTTTTTGATGGCACAAATTATGCATATTAGAAAATTCGTATGACCGTTTATCTCAAGGCCATAAGCCCAAGTATATGGAGAATTGTAGTTGAGGGTTTCGCTCTGGGAGTTAATCCCACACTCACAACGGAACAAGAAGAGCAAACCACTCATCTCAATGCTAATGGTATGAATGCTTTTTTTGGCGCTTTGAACGCGGATGAGTTCAATCGAGTGAACAATCTTGAAACCACTTATGAGATTTGGACAACGCTCTCGGAAATTCATGAGGGGACATCCTCGGTCAAAGAAGCCAAATTGCATATGCTTCGGATCAAATATGAGAGTTTTATTATGTTACCCCATGAAAACATCAATGAGATGTATTAACGGTTAAATAACATAGTAAATGAGCTTAAGTGTTTTGGGGCGTCGCTAACCGATCTTGATATTATTCGTAAGATGCTTAGGGCTCTTCCGGACAAGTATGAGACTTTAGTGACGTTGTTTCTCAACTCACCGAAGTTACCAAGAATGACGCACACCAGATTTCTTGGAAATCTCATTAATAATAAGCTTTACAAGAAGGACAAGGAAGAGCTTTTGGAGCAAAATTCTTCGAAGAAGAAAAATATTGCCTTCAAGGCGAAAGCAGAGTCAAGCGATGAGGAAATTGATGACTTCGACAATTATGACAGCGACGAGGAGATGGCACTCCTCGTAAGAAGAATAAAGAGGTTCATGAGGAGGCGCTCAAGCTCAAGTGCATCTCAAAAGTTCAAGAAGGGACAAAGCTCAAGTACCAACCGGTATACAAATATTCGGTGCTATGAGTGTGATGAGAAGGGGCACATTGCTTCTCATTGTCCTAAGAAGAAAGACGACAAGAACAAGTCGCCCAAGAAGAAAAGATTCTTTCAAGGAAAGAAGAAGCTCTTCAAGAAGCTTCACAAGGATGGCAAAGGCGAGGCTCACATTGGAGAGTGAGACTCCGAAGAGGAATATTCGGACTCCGACTCATCTGAAGATGATGCTCCCTCAAAGAAGAAGGGCCTTGACGGAGTCGCCATCAAGGAGGCTTCATCACCATTCGTCACTCCCTTGTGTCTTATGGCAAGAGGAGAAATTAAGGTAAAATCTAATGATGAAGATGAACCTACTTATGATGAGCTTATGGACATGCTTGAGGATTTGAATGAGTACCTCGGCAAAGAAAAGTCTAAACATAAGGCTTTGAGAAAAGAATATCTTTCCCTCAAAGATCTTATGAGGAGCTAAAGGAAGCTTATGAGACTCTCCTTGCCAAGGACCATTCAAAGCCTCAAAATGGTGTAGGTATTGAGTGCAATATTCTTGATGATATGTCTAGTTTAGAAATTGATCAATGTTATGTATAAAAAACTAGCATATCTACATCTTATGATGATTTATTTGATATGCCTTCAATTTCATGTTCTAGCTCAATTTCTTGTCATGAAAATTTAATTATTGAAAACAATGAGCTTAAACAACAAGTGGATAAACTTATCAAAAGTCTAGATAGATGCTTTAAGGGTAAGGATACTCTAAATAAAATTTTAAATAGTCAAATATGTTCCTACAATAAAGAAGGTCTTGGATATATTCCTAAGAAGGGCAAGAAAAATTAGTAACAAAGCTCCTCAATTTGTAAAATCAAATGGAAAGCTTTGTTATAAATGTCATGATGTAGGACATTTAGCAAATGATTGTCCTTTAGGAAAAGCATCGAAGAATAATGTTTATGATTCATGCTATGTTCTTAAGAAAGATAGAAATGGTAATACTGTTGCTAAATTTGTTGAGACTCCTATACTTGGCCAAAGAAAGAAAGCCATTTGGGTGCCCAAAACCTTGGTTACTAACCTCCAAGGACCCAAACAAATTTGGGTACCTAAAAGGGTTTGATTTTCTTTTGTAGGTGAACTACAAGACCGGTGGACGGCATTGGGTGTTAGATAGCGGATGCACTCAACACATGACCGGCGACCGAAAAATGTTCACTACATTTGAATCAGGGAATGGGAAATATGACAAGATCACATTTAGTGATAATAGCAAACGAAATGTATTAGGATTGGGTAAAATTGCTATCTCAAATGACCTTTCTATTTCAAACGTCTCCTTAGTTGAAACATTAAATTTTAATCTATTATCCGTTGCTCAAATTTGTGATCTTGGTCTCACTTGCATGTTTTCTAAGAATGGAGTAGTGATTTCTAAAGAAAATGATGACTCTTTGATATTGAAAGGTTTTAGATTTGGACATTTGTATTTAGTTGACTTCAACTTAAATGAGTCATGTCTTCAAACATGTTTAATTGCAAAAACCACTTTGGAATGGTTATGGCATAGAAGACTAGCTCATGTTGGGATGATTCAACTCAAAAAGATTTTAAAAAATGATTTAGTTGTGGGCTTGAAAGATGTAAAGTTTGAGAAAAATAGACTTTGTAGTGCTTGTTAAGCCGGCAAGCAAGTGGCTAGTTCTCATCCTTCAAAGAGTATCATGTCCACATCTAAACCATTAGAGCTCTTACATATGGATTTGTTTGGCCCGACAACCTATAAGAGCATCGGGGGCAATTCTTATTGTTTTGTCATTGTTGATGATTATTCGAGATATATTTGGGTTTTCTGTTTAGATGATAAATCTGAAACTCTGGTATTTTCAAAAGTTTTGCAAAAAGGGCTCAAAATGAATTTGATTTAAAAATAAAGAAAATTCGTAATGACAACGGTTCCGAGTTAAAAAATACAAGAATTGAAGATTATTGTGATGAACTTGGAATAAAGCACGAGCTTTCCGCTACCTAACTCCGGAGCAAAATGGAGTTGTAGAACGAAAAAATTGAACACTAATTGAAATGGCAAGAACTATGCTTGATGAGTATGGCACTTCCGATAGTTTTTGGGCAGAAGCTATTAATACCGCTTGCCATGCAACAAATAGGCTTTATTTGCATCATCTTTTGAAAAAGACTTCCTATGAGCTTCTCATTGGAAGAAGCCCGAACATTTCTTATTTTCGAGTCTTTGGTTGTAAATGTTATATTTTGAAAAAGGGTGTTCGGATTTCAAAATTTTAAAATCGTTGTGATGAAGGTTTCTTGCTTGGCTATTCTTTAAATAGTAAAGCTTATCGTGTTTTTTTACAAAAACAAAGATCTTGTTGAAGAACCTCGTGATGTTGAATTTGATGAAACTAACGACTCGCAAGAAGAGCAAGAAAATTTGGATGATATAGGTAATGAAGGTTTAAGAGAAGCAATGAAGAACATAACGCTTAGAGATGTGAAGCCGGAAGTGGATAAAGAAGATCAACCCTCGTCCACTCAAGTTGAACCGTCTACTTCCGCAATGCCAAGTCAAGTTCAACCAATTGATGTGGATGAGAAGAAGATTGATCAACAAGTTCAACCCCTACCTCAAAGAGTCCATCATGAACTCTCCAAAGATCATCTAATAGATCAAATATTGGGTGACATTAGTAAGGGTGTTCTAACTCGATCTCTGGTCGCTTCCTTTTGTGAGCATTACTCTTTTGTATCCTCTCTTGAACCTACTCATGTAGATGAAGCTTTAGATGATCTGGATTGGGTGAACTCAATGCATGAAGAACTCAACAATTTCACTCGAAATGATGTATGGACGCTAGTCGAAAGACCTAAGGATCATAACGTCATCGGTACAAAATGGGTATTTCGAAACAAGCAAGATGAGAATGGTATTGTGGTAAGAAATAAGGCAAGATTAGTGGCACAAGATTTCACACAAATCGAAGGACTAGATTTTGGTAAAACTTTTGCACCCGTAGCTAGATTAGAAGCTATTCGAATCTTACTTGCATTTGCATCTTGTTTTGATATTAAGTTATTTCAAATGGATGTGAAGAGTGCATTTCTAAATGGACAAATATCCGAATTGGTATTTGTTAAACAACCTCCCGATTTTGAAAGTCCTAAATACCCAAATCGTGTATACAAACTCTCTAAGGTGCTATATGGTCTCAAACAGGCTCCTAGAGCATAGTATGAGCGACTTAGAGATTTTCTACTTTTAAAAGGTTTCAAAATTGGGAAGGTTGATACAACACTCTTTACTAAAGTAATAAATTGAGATTTCTTTGTTTGTCAAATTGATGTTTATGATATCATATTTGGTTCTACCAATGAAGATTTTTGCAAAGAATTTGGTGATACGATGTCTAGGGAGTTTGAGATGTCAATGATTGGAGAATTGAGCTTCTTCCTTGGGCTTCAAATCAAACTCAAGAATGGGATATTCGTGAGCCAAGCCAAGTACGTAAAGGATTTACTCAAAAGGTTTGGTATGGAGGATGCAAAGCCATCAAGACTCCAGTAGCATCCAACGGGCATCTAGACCTCAATGAGGTAAACCGGTAGATTTAAAGCTTTATCATTCTATGATTGGTAGTTGTAACATCCCAAAATTTCCATATTATTATTTTATTGTTATTTATGAATTTTGTGAATTTCTGGAATTTATTAGTTTTTTCTGGAATTTATTTCAATTTATTTTGAAATATGTATTTTGGCCTTTTTGAGAAAACTAATTAAATATATACAAAGTTAATATAAAGTTTTACCAAAAATATTTTATTTAAGTCCAAAATGTCTCAAAGTATTTTTGAGATTTTTTTGGGATTTTTCATGATATTTTATTTTCCTAAAAACAATTAAATGAATTTCTATAATTATTTTAAATGATAAATCGATGAAAAACCATATGAACAATACTGGGCGGAGCCCAAGTAATGTGCGTGTGCGTGCGGCCCAGTTGGTCAGCCCGTCTTCTGGAAGATCTCGCGCCGACCGTCGGATCAAGATCAGACGGTAGGTGATGAGACTAGAAACCCTAACGACGTTGATCGTTGGATCTTGATCGTGTGGCATGGGTTAGATTGTGTCGTTTCGGGTTAGGCCTGATCCGAACCGTTCATCCATCGCGATTGGTTAGGATCGTATCATGACGGGAGTGGGTCATGGCCGTTGGATGGGGATCGGACGGTCCATGGCTGTCGTCTCCGTTGCGGACTCGGAGTCCGTTGCTGCCATGACTCCGCCGCGTGCGGGATTTTCCCTGCGTTAGTTACAACCGGTGTGGGGGCTATTTAAGACGCAGACCCTGCCCTGAGGTACTCCGCGAGTTGCCGCACCGTTTCTCTGAAGCGCCGACGCCCAAGGAGCTCTGTAGTGTCCGCACGACCTCACCGCATTTGAACGAGAGTGCCGCCACGTTTTTTTCCGTTTTCTGCCGCCGTCAAGCCCTCCATCGCCGTGCAGATTGCAGATCTGAACCCCTCGTGTCAAGACGTGCCTGAATCACCGAAAGTTCAACGTCGGGGTCGCTGAATCGCCGCGTGACATGTCGTCTTCTTTGGCGCCGGTGAGAAGCTTCGCCATGATGTCGCCGTCGTCTCGCCATTCTCTTCGGAAGAGCTTTCAGCCGTCGGATCTGAGGTGTCGCGTTAGATCTGTTTAGCGTGGAGGGCGAGTCGGTAAGCCGCGTCATCATTAGCGCTGGACCATCGGATCAGTAGATCGCGCCGCTAGATCAACCAATCGGTTTGCGCCACGTGGTAGTGCGGGTGCCGAGGCGTCATGCATCGGGTTCACATTGGACCAGAGGAGGTCCGTGGACCGGGTGCATGGACCGAGGCTACTCGTCGGTATCTGATTGGCCCAGATCGGTGCTGACGTCAGCATGACGCATTAATGCGGTTTTTCATAATAAAAATAATTCGGGAAAATCGGATTTTCTATTTTCTGTATTTTCATAATTAATTCAATCCTTGAAAGGCTATAACTTTTGCATTTTAACTCGGATTTGGGTGATTCAAATTTATAAAAATTTGTAAAATTTATATCTATTTAATGGTGAATTTTATTTGATTTTTGGAGTTCATTTGATCTCTGTTTGGTATTTATTTATTTTTCTCCTTCAGTTCGCGTAGACGTTGAATTGTGCGACGCTTCGGAGGAGGACCCATCAACCCAAGATCAAGTTTCAGAGCGAGACCAGAACCTTTGCCAAGGCAAGTTGTGCTTTGATCATGTTGAACCCATGTTTATAAAATTGCTACTTTGTTTTATACCCTATTGCATATTATTTCACATGTACAATTGTTTCAATTAAATTAGGAACTTAGCTATTATGCCAAATTGATCTATACTCTACCTTGTCATTTGTATGTCATGATCTATTGTCACCCTAGATTGGTTCACTATAGTTGGTTAACAATAAAATCAACATGGGATGGTTAGATCGTCATAGTTGCTTAGCAATGCCACGTCATCACATGTACTTGAATCATCGATAATTAATCTTGACTAATGGAATATAGAACGCTGATATGAACTTGTGTGTCATGTGAGATCACACAATGAGATTGAGTTGTAGTGGCGAGTCATGTCACGCAACGATGTTGAATTGTTGATGGTACGTGGTGCTTGGTAATCAACTGGGGTGGTAATCACTTAGATTGGGGCAAGTGACAAGGGGCGAGTATGCCAAAGTGGGCCCAATGGGCAACGGGTATATGGAAGTCTTGCTTTGATCATCCTAAGGACTTAACCTTGCAAGCCTTTGACCTGAGCCAATCATGCAACCACATGTCTGGTATGGGACAACCTAGCTGATTAATTTGCAATATCTTAGTTTGGTACTATCAATGACGGTGTGAATTCCCGAGTTATGGAGTAATTCACATGACGCAAGAGGGGAGCCCTGGTTGTAGTTTTCAAACCCACCAGTGTTGAAACCTTAGCGGGTAGTATCAGGTTAAGGTAGTGCGTTGTAAAGGCTTTGTTATAATCACTCGCCTTTGTGATGTATGGTTGTATCGTGTGGGTAAAGTGCATCACCTCTACACAGTGTAAAACTATTCGAATAGCCGTGCTCGAGGTATCGAGCAATGCTCGAGAATTACAGTTAAGGGTTAGCTTAATTAAATGGAAAACTTGGATGGGATGACAGGATTGCCATGTGGAAGGTTGAACTTGACTTAGGAGTGGAAACTTGGTTTACTTGAGAAATGTTGAATCTATTTAATACTGTTATTTGTTTTACTATCTTTACAATCTACTTATTGTATTTATTCATAAATGTTGCTTATTGCAAAAGAGTCATAATAGCCTTCTCCTTTGGAATAATCCTTGCATATAGCTACATAGAATTGCATTCTATGCACAACTTATTGAGTGCTTTAAGTACTCACCCTTGCCAAACAACAACAATCAACAGTTGAAGAGTCTATACCTTTGTTGGAGGAAGAGTTCCAGGAGGACGCGAGTCGTTAGGGTCCGAGCCTTGTCAATTGCCTGTGGTGAATTGATTAGTCATCTACGTCTTCTATTTTGTCGCTACTTATTTCTTAGTTTATATTTCAAGTCTAGCCCTGCGTGGCTTAATAATGTAAGTTGGTCATAAGATCATACACTTAGCTATATCAATAAATGGAGTATTATTATTATTATCGTTGAGTATGATGTGATATGTTCCAATGTTAAGCTGTGTGCACTAGCGTTGATCCTGGGACTAGTGCGGTAAACACAGTGGGTCCAAATCAGTGGATTCTGATCCTTACAGTAGTTTACTTTATCTTACCGCATCTAGGCCCGATATCATTTTTAGTATTTGCATGTGTGTACATTTTCAAGCTTCTCCTAAAGAGTGTCATTTAGTGGCCATCAAGAGAATTCTAAGATATTTAAAGCATTCCTTAAATATAGGGTTATGGTATCCTAAAGGTGTTAAATTTGATTTAGTTGGATATTCGGATTCGGATTATGTGGGTTGCAAAGTGGATAGAAAGAGCACCTCAGAAAGTTGCAAATTGCTAGGTAGATCCCTAGTTTCATGGTTCTCCAAGAAACAAAATTCTGTAGCCCTATCCATCGTCGAAGCCGAATATATTTCCGCAGGTAGTTGTTGTGCTCAATTATTATGGATGAGGCAAACCTTAATGGATTATGGAATAA
Organism: Otatea glauca; assembly: GCA_036346275.1. Lineage (NCBI taxonomy): Eukaryota > Viridiplantae > Streptophyta > Magnoliopsida > Poales > Poaceae > Otatea > Otatea glauca. The sequence continues at coordinate 585,015 of CM070717.1, read as the reverse complement.
ATTTTAAAAATGTGCATCTATTATGTGACAATGAAAGTGCCGTTAAAATAGCCAGCAACCCGGTCCAACATTTAAGAACCAAACATATAGATATCCACCAATATTTCTTAAGAGATCATGTTAGTAAAGGTGATATTGTGATTAGTTACATTAGAACTGAAGACCAATTAGCGAATATCCTCACCAAGCCCTTAGATGAAGTTCGCATTTGTAAATTGAGGAATGAGTTAAATATCATAGATATCTCTAATGTTGCTTAAATGTGTGCATCTTAATTGATTTCTTTATTATGGTGTTTGTTGGGTTTTAATTGATTCTTAGTTTATTTAAATGAGAAACACATTAAGGGGGGGTATTATACCTTTCAAATGTATACTACATCCCTAAAATGTGAAAACACCAAAATTAGTGCTATTATTATTCAAAAAGTGATTCTAGACCATATTAGGTCAAAATACTTAAAATTATTCTATTTTGAGATTTTTAAGTGTAAATTTACTTAAAACCTTCATTTTCAACCTATCATTATATAAATCTCATCTTTTGAAATACTTATCTTAGTTTATCCTCTCTATGTTGAAAATAAACCCAAAATGTCTCTTGACAAAATTTTGGTTTTAACCAAATTACCATCAATAAAAAACTTGATCTATATCGATCAATCTAATGCACATTGTGAGTTTTCACCTTTGGAACTAGAATCATATAGTTTCTAGTCTACCAAAAGGTATTTTTCAACTCATACATGCAAATGAACTTCATTTTTGCTTGTTAAGTGTTTTGTTTCAAAGAGAATGTTTTTTTGAAGCAAAAAGGACCTATCTCATGTAAAAACTATTTGTAAAATAAATTTCTCGCTTGATCTATAAGGTTGGAGTGCTCATATATGTTTTCCATCAAATTTGCAAACATATGAGCTATTTCAACTCATTTGGCTCTTTTGAATCAAAATTCAGCCTGTCAGGCTGTCAGGTCCTGTAGCACCGCTCCTATATGGGCGGTAGCACCACAGACCGATACTACCGGCTAGAAGGCAGTAGCACTGGATCAGTCGGGTTTGGGGGGTTAAAGTCAGTACGGTGCAACCGTCTCCTCCTTCTTCATACTGTAGTCCTTTTTTCCTCTCTCCTCTCCTTCTCCACTTCATTCCCCTCTTAAAATCTTCAAGTAATTCAAGGATTTTCTTCATCCTCGCGTCCCTCACTTGATCCTCTACTCCAAGGTACCATTTCTTTTCTTCAAATCTTTGAATTTCTCATGCCCTAGGTCCCATTTCATAGCTTTCTAGGGTTCTTGTAAAATGTGGTAAAATTTGTGCATATTTGATGAAATTTGTGATTAGATTGAGTAATAGAGTGACATATAACGTCATTACATGCCATTCCATGGATCAAATCGCACAAAAATCACAAGATTCATCAAAACCTAGGTTTTGACCCTGGGCGACCAGTGCTACCGGCCTCTACGCGATAGCACCGACCAAGCCCGGTGCTACCGGTCCAGCATGGGCGGTAGCACCGGGATTGCTGTCAAATCTTGCACAAATGTCATTTTTCACAGAATAACCTATCCCTAGGGAATATATCCTTTGATCTCACTCCTTGCAATCTTTGTATATCCAGCGATCATGCCAAAAACCAGAGGTAGTGGCTCTTACAAAAAAAGTGGCAACAAATAGAGGTCACCCTCCTCCTCATGTGAGTGATAGCGAGAATGAATTGCCTATTGCCGAAAGACTTCGCGAAGTCAAGTAGAAAAGTCAGCGAGACATTGGTGGCAGTTCGAGGCAGTCAAAGGGAAAACAAGCCGCATCAGAATCCAGAGATGAAGAGGGAAATGACTCAATGGAGGTTGATGAGGGAGCAAATGAAGAGGAAGGATCAGAGGAAGAGAACTTTGATGATTTTGATCCTACTGCTGATCTGAAAACAATCAAAGATTACTCATACTTCTCTTCAAGACAAGCAAATCAATATTTATTGCCTAGAAGTGCCACTGAAGACATATTTAGAACCCTCTTCCAGCAGAAAGTGTATCATGAAGTTTACATGAACAAGGAGTTTGCGGATCACAAGTGGGTTAATTGGGATCATATAAGGAAAATCTCTCTATTTGTTTGTGTTCCGGAGCTCTTTCAGGGTGCTGGCATGTCAGATTTCGTTAGCAGGAAGTGTGATTACAATGAAGATATGATCAGACAAATTTATGCTACTTTGCACATTCCTGAGACTTTTGATGCCATTACTTGGACGATTGACGCCGCAGTGCACACCATCACCAAGGAGCAGATTGAGGAGGCCTGTGGGATTTACCACAGCGGTTATCCGAGAGTTCACAGTGATAGAGTACTTCCCCTAGCTAGGCAGCTCGAGTTCTATGATCCCGCTGCTCCTGTCAAGCACCCAGGAAAAATAGCACATCTTTTTCCCTCGTCGAGCCTCATCAACAGGATAGTGAGGGTTACCGTTCATCCAAAGAGCGGGAATCTTGATGAAATCAGGGGTTATGCATGAAACATCATGAACAAGATAGTGTATAAGCAAAAGTTTGATGTGGTCGACTTCATGATCCGCGAGATGGCTTCATCTGCCTACGACAGAGGTAAAAGGATCTACTTTGCTCCCTTCATTGTGATGATTATTAAGGGAGTGACTGAATACCGAGAAGGGTGTGACAGTGTTCACAAGCTATGCAGGCCTCGTGAGGCGGCACCCCAAACTATTAGTCAGAGAGGCTAGTCGCCTTCTCAGCAGCCACAGCAGTAGGAGGCCCCAGAGACAGAGGAGCACCCTCAAGCAGCTCAGCAGGCTCCTCAGGAGCAATTCTTGGAAAATTTGAGAAATGACATGATGAGCAGTCTTGCGAGCATCCGGTCTGACATGATGAGCAGTTTTACTCGAGTGGATGAGTATCAGACTCAGACTAGGCAGCTAGTGGAGGAGGTCAGAGGACGAGTGAACTCCATTGACTCAACCATTTCCGAGCTTCGCTCATCTTTTGAGGAGTTTCGCTCTCAGCAAGCACCTGTTGCATTTCATCGCTACGGGTCTCTCACTCCTCCTCCGTCTTCATGAGCTCATCGGCGATCTTCTCCGTTTTTGGTACTTGATGCCAAAGGGGGAGAAATACGATGAAGACGACAGATGATGGAGTTGAAGACAAGTTGTCGAGGATTAGCTTATGCTTTTACTTTGTATATATTTGTATGTAAGCAAATGAATCTTTGGATGTGTTAGTTAATGTGGATATTTATGGCTGCTTTAGATTGCAAATTGTTCATATATATATATTGATTGTTGATCCACAAACTCAAATGTTTAAATGAAACTCCGTCAAAATTATCAATTTTCTCTATATGTGCAAATATTCATTTTCTACTCATATGCACATCTTTAGGGGGAGTTTTAAATTGAACATTATATTTTAATAGCATTTTTCTTCAATCCTCTTCTCAACATATCAAGAATCAAAATTTTATTAAAACTCAATTCTTTAGTATACAACATATTCTGCTTGTTGCATACTCAAAATCAATTACAATTTAATTCACATTATTGAGGTTGTCATCAATTACCAAAAAGGGGGAGATTGAAAGAATCTAGGCCCCTAACTTCTTTTTGGATTTTGGTAATTAATGACAATCGCGGTTTAAGGACTAATATTTTCCTTGAAAATGTTGAAAATAGGTTGGTCCTAAGACTGGTGAACATGGAAGCCTGAAAGCAACGCAAAAGAAGATCAATGCATCAAGCAAGTGACAAAGGTATAAATTTAAGGACCTTTTCCTAGCCTTTTTGCCGATCTTGGAGTTTGGAGAAAAGATCGGGTTGCTAGAAATAGGATCGTACTATTAAGAGGGGTCTTAACATTTATCTTAATGTCGTTTAGGGTTTAAAGGCTCAATTCTATGCTTGAGATCATGCATCATGTCAAACTAAGTTTCTATTGAAAATTCTATGATTTTTTTAAAGGGAAGTTTCTGGAAGCCCGGTGCTACCGCCCATGGTAGCCCGGTGCTACTGGGCAAGCGGTAGCACCGGCCCTCAGAGCGGTGTGTAAAAACCCAAAGAGGGTAAATTTGGGGGACCTGGCAGGGAGGTGCTACCACCCATGGTAGCCCAGCGCTATCGGGCAAGCGGTAGCACTGGCCCTTTGGAGCGGTGTGAAAATTCCAAAGGGGCATGCTTTTGGGCATTTTGGCCTTCCGGTGCTACCGCCCATGGTAGCCCAGTGCTACCGGGCGAGCGGTAGCACCAGCCAAAGTCCCTGGTGTAAAAATTCTAAAAGGGGGCGGTTTTGGGCATACTGGCCGTCCGGTGCTACCGCCCATAGTATCCCAGTGCTACCAGGCGAGCGGTAGCACCGGCCAAAATGTCCGGTGCAAAAAATCCAGAGAGATACACTTCACCGAGCAAATTTAAAAGGGGCCCAGTGCTACCAGTCCTAGTTGGGCGGTAGCACCGGACTCTCTGCACAACGGCCTCTGACAATGCATTTAATGCACTATTCCAACCGTTGGGTTGGAGCCCGGTGCTACCGGTCCTACATGGGTGGTAGCACTGGAAATGTTGACTTGAGCCATGATTCGAGCTCCAACGGCTAGTTTAGTTGGTGGGGTTATAAATACCCCCTCACTTGCATTCTAGAGCCTCTCTTGGTCCTAATTGATGATATTTGAGCTCTAGCAAGTCTTCTTCACTCCTTAGTGCATTCAATTCTCATTTGAGAGAGTGAGGAGCAAGTTTGAGTGTAGCATTTAGTATTGAACCTTTAGACACTCAATCCGACCTCAAGCAAGCATCAAGGCTGATTACTCTTGGAGGTTGCTGCCTCCTAGACGGCTTGGAGGCATTCGTGCGCGGTGAGCTTTTCGACGGAGATTGTGAGATGCCTCGGTAAGTTGTGAAGGCCGGAGTTCGCCTACCCGGAGCGGGGAAGAACTAACATAGTGATCGAGGAAGGCTCAAGAAGTTGGAGCCGGCTTGAAGTTGTTCAGGTCATCTCAACGTGGATTAGGGGAGACCAACAAGTCTCCGAGACCACAGGATAAAATTTTTGTGTTCCATTCTCTTGTGGTTTGCATTTCTCCTTCTTGTGCACAAGTTACATTTCTAGCAATTTGAGTATATCATTTGTGCTTAGAATCAATTCTTGCTCATATTTGAATTGTTGGAGCATTTAGTGGTCACTAGAAATCTTAGTTTTAATTTGTCAAAATTGCAATTCTTGCTTAGTGATTTTATTAATTGCAATTAGAGTTGAAAAAAATTAGAAACCTCCTATTAACCCCCATTTAGTCGGTTATCCTTGATCCTACAATATTGTACATTTCTGTTGAAAGTTTTCTCTTTCGTGGATTTAGTAACACAACAACTCTTTTAGAAAAACAAAGTGATGTCCAGACAAGATCTTTTTTATAACGATAGAAAGTATGGACAAGCACTATCACCCTTCATTTCGTAGCACTATAAGTTTTCTTCTCTTGTGCATACATCTTAATTTGGCAGGACCACCCCATTCCCAAATACCTAGGCAATATCAGTTGGCACTCTGGTATAGTGGTATGTATTACATCAAACATGCTCATCAAATAAAGTTCAAGTTGTAGTACTAAATATTTATGCCTCTGCTTGTTTAGGTCTTAGAGGAGTTGCTTTTGCCCTTGCTCTTCAGTCTGTTCATGATCTTCCTGAAGGACATGGCGAGACAATTTTCACCGCTACCACATCTATTGTTGTTCTAACCGTGAGTTGCTGGATGTAATTGAACCAAGAACATCTTTAGTGAAAGAATTTTGGTGTTATGCCTCAAGAGTAAGCTATTCTCATGGTAATATTACATGTACTTCTAATCGGAGGCTCAACCGGAACAATGCTTGAAGCCCTACAAGTAGTCGGGGATAGTAATGTTATCACCATCCATGTGTCTGAATATTCGTCGGTCCTTGTTTGAATCTTTCCTTGCGTTACTTGCAAATCTGTGAAGAGTCAAGTTTTGTGTGATGTGTAATGTATTACAGTTTGATTTGTTGCAACAATCTATTTGATTGCGTGTTGTTCCTTTCTAGTGACTGATGCAGTTCCCAAATTGGGCTCCAGTTTGTGTTTTGGGCTACTACTATAGAGAAACATTGCCTATGATATGTTTCATGTTCTAAAGATTTTGTTACATATTTTTGGGTGTGAAATGCAAAATTCTTTGAAAAGAACAGAAGATGCCCTGATAAAACACGGCAAAAACTAATGGAAAAACTGCTGTGGAAAAAGCCTAGACGACGAGGAAGAGAACAACGTGGTCACGCCCGAGTTCAACAGTGCAATCCCCAAGAGATCCTTAGCCCGAACGGAGGAGCAATAGTGAAAACCAAAAATCATGAATATTCCATCCATCCTCCCTCATGCATCCAACCAAACGAACTTCTCTTTGCATCCTGTCATCCCTCTACCCCCCTCATGCGTCCAACCGAACAACTGCTCAGCTCAGTCAAGATAATACATGCAAGCAACTAAACAAACCATCTTGCATCCACTCAGCATGTCTCCTCCCATCAACCCTCATGACTCGTACGGATCAGACTAGGAACATACAAGCAACCAAACACATCCCGAAGTGAATTGGGCGGAAATGAAGAGTAGGTAAACAGACCAGTGATGCTGCGCTACAGTTTGGTCTAGCTAGTTCGAGCGCATGCCGGCGCTCACAGCACAGGACAACATGTATGGCGTGAAGGTGGGGAATGGGGAGGAAGAAATGACGGCATGTATGGATGATTGTAAGGAACAGGATCAACGCCGACTTATTCTTCTTCTTAATTCTTAGGATGAGATGAGATGAGATCATCCATCCTTTTCTTTCTCCTTCAATAAATAAATGAAGAAAGAAAGAAAGAATTTAAGATTCGTTCGTCACCATTTGCACTTTGACTTAGCGTGCATGTGCCGGCCTTGCAGACTCCCAGTTTACTTGCTAGAAGAAGAAGGAGAAGAAGAAGGAATGCCTTGGCCTTGCCTTGGTTTATTGTTTTCCCTGTCTCCTTCATCACCATTTTATATCTCCCCTCCCGTTCCGTGGCGTACGTTGTGCTTCAGGTTTTTGATTAAAAAGCTCCGAGATGTCATGTGCCACTGCCACTGCCGGCCCGGCTGCAGCAAAACAAGTGCTACCTACTACTTGGTATTAACATATATATATATATAGGGTGCCGGCCGGAAACTAAGCCTGCCTGCAATTCTCCTTTCTCAACTCCAAAACCAATCGTAACGTAACCGCCGGGATCACGGTCATCAGCCGGTGAACGGAATTCAGGTAACCGGACACCGGCAGTCACTCCAACCGAGTTGCATACACAAGACATATATCCATATACGAATCTCAGATACACGAAAAGAAAATGGGAAAAAGTTAAAAGACAAGAAACGCTGAATTGACAACAACACATTCGAGAAAACCAGTAGGCTAAGGCGAGCGACTTTGTCTTTTCAGTGGTCACACTCGCTGATAGCTACTACCTTCTTATCGTCGTTTCCTAACGGGTGACGTTTTAAGATTTTATACTTCAAACAAGATAATGTGTAGAAGTGATTAAACCGTCCTCCTTCATTAGCTCACTTATTGCTCTTAGATGATGTGTGTTACTCTATTCAACAGCAATAAATAACATTAGAAATAATGCAGGGCAGAAATCTAAAGTAAAAACCATCGATTCTCAAAGCCGACATCGAGAGTGCATGCAATTTTCCACCTGTTCCCGGGCCAGGTTGAGCTCGTGTCATAAATATTCCCTCCCGAGCATGGGAACACAGGTGGTGAACTTCTCACGTGAGGCAGGGTTGCGTCTGTCGTAGAGTGCATGTGCACCATCCAAATTCCAAACAACATCCCACCTCAACCTGTCCCAACATATACAACTGAACTAACCAAACAAGCCTATAGCCAGGTCAGGTCAGGACCATACCGGATGCCTCGTACAAGCTAGGCTAAGAAAAGAAAATGCAGGCAACCAAACACACCCATGGATCATGCACGACAGAGCTTCATCTTATTGCACGGTTGGTTACCTAGGTAGCAGCAACCATAAAGCAGAATGCGGGTGAGATTTATCATAACAGTTTGCAGGAAGAACGTACTGTAGCTCATGAAGAACGTAAGGCTGGGTTTGGCATTTCACAAGTCCTCTGTGCTTCACCGGCCATTACTTGGTGATCACAGGATGAGAATATGTACAATTATCATGCTAAAGATGTAAATGAGCAAAGGGGCAGTACAGACACAACTTTTGGATCCTAACCAAAGTGGGCCCTCAAAGGAAAATACAACCAATCACAATCCCCTGGCTGGCTTCCTCATAACCTGCAGCGTGCAGAGAGGGTAAATTATGGTTGTTCATGGTTTTGGTACAAGGCAAAATAAAGCTCACATTTACGGCAATTGAAATTTTCTTCCAGCTGTGGGTTAACAAGTCGTGTAAGAGATTAATATCTGCACAAAATATTGTGCCAAATGATTACAGCTCCCCTTTATACTATTAGTAACAAGCCATCTCCATATTAAAAGTTGGGGCCTGCAAGTGTTACCGCTCAATTAAAAGCAAAAGTTATTTCAAGAAGACAAAGTAGCATCCGCTCCTTCATTATCTTACGCTGTTGTTGCCATCATCAGTACCAAAGGACAAACGTTATTGGTTCATTTTGCTTGTGAGTTATGTCTTTCTTTGTTGTGAACGATAAACACAAAAGGCACAGAATCGGAAAAGTCAAGATCTTGCTATCTACAAGCGATCATGTTTTGCTTAGCTATGGCCCACCCTAGCTACAATGGCAAGCTTACAAATGGCAAATTGTTACTAGAAAACAACTCACTATCACTTCTCAATTTATTGAAAGTGGGGGCACTGCAAATCAGGTAGCATATAGTTCAAGATATGCTAAATATATGGCAACTGACAAGATTACAAAACCAATTTGGTACTAGAGAATAATATGCAAGCAATGCAATCAAATAATGCAAGATTTCAGCTTCTCCAGGAGAGCCACATGCAGCTTGCAAACCCTAGAGCGTATGGTGCCTTTTTATTGAAGAAGACAAACTCTAGCGTGTATGGTGCCTTTTTATTGAAGAAGAAACATAGCATAATCATTTTTCATCCGTCTATCCGAGAAATTTCACATGACAAACATCAGGATTTACCTTAAGGAGGAAAACAGCTTGCGGACTGCTTCAAATATTTCATCTGCATTTCCAGTTGCATTTATCTGCATGCAGTTGAACAAGTACCCTTAGACGTCCTAAAGATCCTCAAAATGCTATGCAGAGCAAACATTTTACAAAGATACATTCCTGCTTTGTATCCTTTTTTAAGAAATAAGCCACTTGATTAGCCATGTCTCCCAAACAATCATAGTACAGCCATTCATCTAATATAAAATCAATCGGCAGATCGCGCTCCCCTTCCCCCACACAAAGGTACAAAAATAGAGGCATTACAATTATGGCAATTCAAAACATGAGGGACTTGCATCCTGTCTATCTCTGACTTTGTTAACCATATGTTTCTAGAAAAACACATTGAGATTCACCAAAACTCAAAGAGAATGAGACGGCTATAATGTAATGCTCCATATTAAGATGTTTTATGTATCAACTTTTGCAAGAAAAAGGAGGCAAGGTAATGAAACGTAAAAGAAGTGATCCTATCTGGGAAATTTTGTGCAAAATAAATAGATTAATTACCTTGTGAACCTTTCCCCTTGAAGAGTAGTAGTCAACAACAGGAATATTCAAACTCTCAAATACTTTTAATCGCTTCTTGATTGTCTCGATGTTATCATCAACTCGTCCCTACAAGCAAGCATACATGAGAAAATTGAAAAATAGTAGAAAAATAGTGAGATCAATGTCAATTTGGCTCTGTGCAATTTATACACCTTATCTTGCAAACTAACGAAGTTGGTGTTTATTTTTTTATTTTTAAAAACATTCTTTTATTTTATTTTCTTCAATTTAAATAACATATGAAGAGAAAATTCCATTTGTGACAAGGAAATAAGCAATGTCTTACACTATGTTTTAGGAAAGCTATGTTTCATGTAGGTAAAGATCAATCAATTCCAGAGAGAGAGAGAGCATGCAGTTGATTGTCAAAGCCGAAAGTAACAGGTGGGAAATGACAGCCTAAGAAAAGCACATATAGACTAAATTTCAATTTGGAAGTGGGAAGAGTACAATTTTTGTATGCCACATATATATGTAGTTCAATTTAGTCCAGAAGCTACCCTAGGGAGTACAGGGACCAACCTGGTTACGGCCAAGGAGACGTTTAACCATCTCATCCTCAGGACAGTCAAAGAAAATCACAAGGTCTGGTTCTGTTCCAATCTGAAATTGTTAGACAAGTAATTAATCGACGTATCAGAACAGGAATCATGCAATCTGCATTTATATGATTAGCAATTAATGACCGGACAACAATTAACATATCTAAGTTGGCATGCTAGCGTCTTCTTATTATCCAACCACAGCACACACATTGTCATTGATATCGATAGTTCGATACTATTACTGGTTGATGCGATGATACCCTACACCCACGATTTACGGCATTAACATTAATTGGCCACTGTTTCACAGCACCTACAGAGTGCATTGTTCTAGAGCATCACATAGTTATTCATTCTTCTGTTACAAAGGAAATGCATGCATATGCATCTGCTGATTGTGTATGATATACTAGCAGTCTAGGACATGCATATTGATGTTAAAAAAAGTAAAGACATTTATACACAAATGATCCCTATACAGAGTCAATAGCTCTAAAAACCTGCAAAGTTCACCTGTTGGTAGCGTTCCCAAAAAGTTGAACGAAAACCGGTGAGCATCATGGACCTATCCACCTCATTACGTACTATCTGAACGAATAGGAAATCCTGGACTAGTAATGCAATAGTCAAAGAGAGAACTTACTATTCTTTCGAAGGCGATTCTGTTTTCCTCACACCTTGGGAAACCATCAATAAGAACCCTTTTAGCATTGCTCGATTCCATTGCTCTTCTGATTAGTTCAACAGTTATCTCTGATGGAACAATCCTCCCTTCCTTGATTATATCTAGGATCAGCACCCTGAAATGTGCGATGCAAAGTGGCGAATCAATGCATTGGATCTTCCGTGTACATCATCATAAGGCTGGCTATCCGAGGATTAACTGACAAGATATTACCCTTTGTCACTTCCAGACGATATTTCATTCCGTAGGAGATCGCCAGCACTCAAATGAGCAAATCCAAAATCCGAAGCAATCCTACTGCATTGTGTTCCTTTCCCGCTCCCAGGTCCCCCTGTACACAGGATCACGATTAGTCATGCGAAATTTGAGCCACACGACTAGATCCAGGTTGAAATAAAACACTGATTACGAACGGGAGGCTTCCTCAATTTACTCTACGGAAACCCCGCATATCCTCAATTTACCTAAGACGAAAGCGATGAACGGCCTGTGAAAACTGCCACCGTCACTTCCCTAGAAAGAAGAGAGGGCACAGAGCCTGTTATTCAGCATGGAATCCGCAGAGATGCAGGTGTAACGAATACGGGCGCACGTTCCGGAAGAAACTTACAGCTTGAGATGCCAAGAGCCTGAGTGCATCTAGAGCAAGAGGTTTCTGCGAGCAAAGCCATTTCCCACGGATCAAAGAGCCAGTTGAGAAGAAGGAAAAATATTAATCACCCTAACACTAACGCTAACACCGCACATGGATGGCTCTCTTGTCGGGACCAAAGAGGCAGCAGACGAGGTGTTCGACGAAATGCGCGAGATCGCTGAGTTACCTCGCTGGGGTTGGGGAGCAGGAGGTGGTGCTGCTGCTGGTAGTAGTAGGAGGAGGAGGAGGAACGCGAGGTGGATCGGGATCGGAGAAGAAGAGCGCCCAGTCGCCTCCGCCACATCTCCCACCACCGCGAGCGCGAGCGCGAGCGCGAGCGATAGCTTCTCTCGTGTCTTGTCAGCCTTGGCTGCGTCTCTCTCTCTCTCTCCTTGTTTAGATGGGGATTAACGCCTACGCCTTGGCAAATGGCGAGGTGCAGTGCAGTAAATACGGATATGCCTATTTTATTTTATTTATGGATAATACTGAAATATTTTACAAGCCACTACTTATATTTAAGCGAATTTATTGGGACATTATTTAGTTGTTAATGGTACAATTATGAACGTGTGATCTTATTTTTTTGAGATTTTTCAGATCAATATTTCTGTCAGATCAGATGCTACAGTTCACATATGGGCAGAGGCAGAGCCCACCTGGCAATGGAATGTAAGCTACCAGATCGGATGCTACCCATTTATTGTTCACAGAGCCATACTGAAACAAAATGCAGCTTTACATCATCCTTTGTTCGTAGGTAATGTATGGTAGCACCAGAACAAGGTCCGCTTCTCATTCAGCTTCAGTGCAATACGATATACGCTACTAGGATAATTCCAACTCCCTTCGCCTCCTAATTAACCTGTACAATCTAGCACGGAGCTCTTGTTTTTGTCCCCTACACCCTTCTGCAAATGAGAAATTGTGCAACGAATTGCCAGCATTCAGTAACACCAGCTAAATCAGAGCATGACTCCACAAGCTGTCAATTGGGGAACAATCAGGGCAATGAAAACACTGAGGTCACATATGTACAGATACAATCAACTGAAAAAAAGAAAAAAAAAACATTATGTCCTTGAAAATGCAGAACAGTCATAGTACAGGCTACATATATTATACTGGCATAGCATAGTCAGTCGGTCGTGTACCTAGGAAGTTGATCGATGAAAATGCATGAGTGATTGTAGAATTCAGCACAGGTACTATAAGAGCAGGAAACTCAGGCATACCCTGAAAGATCCTCTGAAAAGGGACACCTTTCTAGTGTCTTTTATGTATCCAGTATACATATACCACAATCTCTAATAGTCCATTGCTAAACCCTTCGAAAGGAACCGAGCATATCGTTAGTTCCTTTCAAGATTCTTGTAGCCATTCTTTTCAAAGGAGGTAACTACATTCGCAAAGTTACCAATCACTAACAGTTTCTTCATTTCCCAAACTAGTCAACTACTTATGCTTGGTGCCAAATCACAGTCTGCAGATGCAGTGAATCAAGCATCATCACAAAATATTCATTTTAGAAGTACTTAGAAGAAACATTTAACCGGAAGAAGTGCAAGAGTTCTTACTTATTAGCACCATAAATTTCAAACAACCTCAACGAATTAGTCATGATAAAGCATCCTACACGAGGAAAATGTAACATTACAACATGCATTAAGATTTAACTGACAAACAAGCAACATAACACGCATTAGGGACGCGAACCTTACAGCTTTCCAACACTAGAGCAGCAGGAAGGGCATCCACGTGCTAAAAAGAAACAAGCAATGCCACCACATACAAGAAACACTGAACACCCAAACCATGCCCTGGGTGTTCCTCTGCCTAAACCACTGCAACACCGGGGCAAGAATCTGCTAGAGCTCATATAGGTTCCAGGGGCAAGGCCAGTCAACAAGAACAGGGAGCATGGAAGCATTCTGGCTCCCATCCTCCAGAAAACTGCAACAGGCCCTCAGAAAAACTGTTTGAAACCTCTAGATCTCCACTTGCCTCCCTCCTATCCAATTATGGGGTTAAGTAGGCTCTGAATGCAATGAACAAAATTACAATATGCCCATGTCTTGTATACAAAGATGCTAGTATGATACTGTACTCTCATAGTAATAGGTTTAGTGATGCCATAACAGATGTGTTTTCAGTTTTACCATAACTACTTCCATAATAGTTCTGAAGAAGAGAATACAGGCATCCTTTTTCCACTCTTACATTCAAGATATTTCCTCAATAATGAAGATCATCCTGATCTTGTATGAACAAATAATAAAAAAGAATAAACTCAGCAGATTACATGGCTGCACCAGAAGTAAAGCTAGCTGTCCAACAGGGAAATCGATCACCTTTTGCAGTATTTGTTGGTAGTACAGGTATATGGATTATGATCATACAATCTCTCTGCTAATAAAGCTACCGACACTGGCACTTGGAGCAGATATGAAACACAACAACTAAATACAGAAGAAATATAATTCAAACTCCCGAATTAACGAGATGTCCTTGTAAATTACAAGTTCATGACATAATTTGAACAACAATGTGCCAACGATAAGTCCAACGCCTGAGACAATGGGTCACTGGCATATATAAACAAAATTCATACTGTGATGTATTTCACGACAGATGAGCGCACGTCCTGCATGAAAGCCACAGCTTCTTCCTGCAAAGTAGAAAAAAAAACATACAAGTGAGAAAAATAGAAAGAAAAAAAACACCTGATCAGAGATCTGAAGTACGGCTGCTGTGCTATTTTATTCAGCACTCCGCCAGATAGAGGCCAGAGACACCACATTACCTGATTACTCGTCCGTGCGCTTGCTATATTTTCATCAAGAAGTGTTAATATGGATATGTTCAGCTCATTCCGTTCGACCATTTCAAGCAGCTGGTAACATCAATTCATATAATTACACATTTGTAGGTGAGGAGCTACGGAAAGAAATAGGATTCGCGTGATTTTTAGGTCTTACCGTTGTTTTTCTATCTGTAGATTGCAGGATCTTGGTGAGCCGTTCTTTGGCTGTGACGAGGTCTTGTTGCAACTTGTCGTACGCCTCTGCATTAGCAGGGAGGGTTTACAGGTACAGTATACACGGCTGGCTATCTAGATTTGGTTTAACAACAGTTTCGAGTATATAGTTCCATGGAAGATGTTAACTGACCGACTCCCTCAAGCAGAACCTTTTGCATCGCTTCCAGCTCGATCAATCTGTCTTCCATCTCCTGTATACAAAGAGAACTGCTGTTGGTAAAACATGCAGTGGTTGCCTAGGCAGGATGGAATGGAAGCACAAAAAGGAAGTGGTTGACCGACCGCTGTTCTGGTGATTGCGAATTTGATCTGTGCAATTTCCCGCTGGATATGGTCGAAGAAGGGTTGGTTTAGCCTTGGACGGAGCCTGCCGATCTCGACCTCGATCTCGCGCGCCTCCGTGTCGAGGAAGAACTCCACCAGGCCGGCGTCGGTGTCAGGTATCAGCCGCGCCTATCCTACCACGGCGCACCGCGTAAGGCCTAGATAGAGCATGTTGGACGAGATGCCAGCAAGAGATGTATGTTGCTTCTGTACCTCGCGCTCCTGGCGGCGGCGCTCCTGCTCCTCGCGCACCTGGCGCTGGAAGGCCTCGCGCGCCTCGGAGTCCCTCTCGAGGCGGCGGCGGAACTCGAGGCGCGCGATGTGGCCGCCCTGCGGAGGGGCGAGGACGCCGTCCGGGTCCTGCCACGCCGAAACAAGCTAGTCAAGAAACCACGCATCCTGCCGTGCGTGCCACAGAATTGGCCAGGGAGCTGTTCAATTGGTACCCATCCGATGCAGGAGATCTTGGAGGCGACGGCGCGCCGCCTCGTTGGCGCGCGGCGGGCGGGGGGTCGAGGTGCGAGGAGGGGGCAGCTCTGGAAGAGGGCACCAATGGAGGAGGAGGAGGCCATGAGCAGAGCAGGGTGAGAAGGCTGTAGTATCATATGTACCTTATCTGCTCGCTAATGGAGACACACATACATACATACCGATACATACATACATACATACATACAAGGAGGATAGGATTTGATGTTTCCATCGATTTCAGTCGGGATTTTGGTCCATCCAATCCAACCAAACAAGCAGTAGACGTAGGCACGCTAAGCAAGTATTTGTGGTCGCAATATATTAACTGAAATATGAAGGGGATGTTGCTTCTCTGTTCTAGCTGATTTAGCTACGTCTTGTATGCTCTTATCAAATAGAGTATACTACTACTTCCTTCATGGCAATGCTAACAATGTGCATGGTTATTTCTTATTTCTCTGCTTTTTTGTTGGATGGAGTTGTCCTCCAAGTTCATCACGAAATGAGGGGTTGAATTATGTATTGATCATGTGCCGGTGAATTTGTGCGATTTTTTTTATAAGCCTCCACATTTATTCTCTTAACATTTTTCTCATTTCCTCGATGACTTAGTTGGTGTGTGATACTCAATATGTGCGGTATCATTGCGAAAAATTCCTAAATGCAAGACTTTGTTAGCGCAATTTGAGAAAAGAAGGAATCCTAGCAAGCTGGAATCAAACCACGTCAGCTGTTTGGCATCCCCATGGGATTTTTGTAGGGGAAAAACTGATCATATTTCACTTCAAACATGGAAATAGCTGCACTTTGCTATTCCCACCTCATTCCTTCATTTTTTTTCCCCGAAATCACTTGTGAAATGGAGGTCCCAAACTCCCATGACCATGAATGAACCAAGCTCTGGCTGGTCTGTTGCTTGACTTAACATGTTCAGATAGTAGTAAAGTAAGTCATTAGTTCATGTGAAGTGGTTTATAACTATGCATGTATATACACTAAAGGATCAAAATTGGCAACAGGGTGAATAAGAGCCAATTAAAATTTTCCCTATCAAGAATCTCTTCTCAAAAATATAGTGCTATGAAGCAAACACTAGATTCAAGAACATCAAAATAAAATGAATAGAGCAACAATTTCAGCAACTCGGATGTGAAGAAATATCAAACTTGACAGTCAAGAAACATTAATAACTCTAGATCTACTAATCCAAAATTGATGAAACTTGAAATACAGCAAGATAAGGTCCTCAGGGTTATGATTACAAAAAGAATTTTAAAACAAAACCCAAATGAGATACCTATCTAGCTCAATATCCACGCTGCATAAAAACAGGGATTTCATAAATTTGACCATCAAGAAACATCAATAAATCAAGTTTTACCCATCCAAACTTGATGAAACTTGAACTATGACTGGAAATGATCTTACGACTATGCTTCCAAAAGGAATTGTAAGGATAAGACCAATGTGTCAACCTTTTATGTAGAAAGTTCAAAATGCATCAAAAATCTCAAGAACACGATGTTACAAGTACAACTTGAGCAAGAATGAGTTCCAAAAGATCTTGCTGGGTTAAGACATGTTCTAGATGAATTCCTCAACCTCTTACACATCTTAGATCCAATAGAAACACGGTGAGTAGAAGGAGGGGGAGCAAAACTCAAATTGCATGAAAGAAACAAGAAAAAAATATAAGAAATAAAATAAATTTGAGAACATAGATGAACTTAGATCTTGCATTGCTTAGGGAGGGATAGTTACAAAGCCACACTTCATGGTGGGCAAAGCTCAAAGGGGGGGGGGGTTTAAGGAAACAAAAAAACCTTCTCTAAGACTTGTCATTCCTCTACCTCTCTATTTATAGCACACTAGAAGTAACCTTCACCCTTAGATGGCCCTCAAGAAACCTAATTGAGATTCACTCCCTCACTCATACATGGGCTAACCACAACCCAACAACATTGTTAACCATACACGTGCACACTTCTCAAAACGCCACTTAAGTTTAAGATCCAATAACCCTTAAACACTAACTTAACCTCTACTCCACCCGTGAACCCTTATCCAACGATTCCCCTTCGCTTGAGTAGGGCTTAAGTTAGCATCTCATATATCCATTTGTTATCCCGGCTTGCAGCAACTCCTCGGCCTTAGTCATCTTTCGTCATCACTTTAACCGTCTGAATCTCGGTTCTCGTAGCCTAGTCCTGGTCTCCTCTACCTCACCAGAACTTAACTCCGAAGTCCTGCAACCATCTCAGATAAGCAAATATTACATAACATTACTCAACATAATATATAATATGTAATCAATATCAATATCAATTCCCAATTAAGTGCATCGCTCAAGCTTACTGGGCCAGTCTGTTCGCCAGCACAAGGATGGTCAGACCGACAACAACCCAAAATTGCAAATTGAGTTTTTCAAACCCAAAATAACTCACATCCTAAAAAATGTCAAATACTCATCACAAATCCATAGGTTGACCTCCACATGATCTCACATGTATTAATTATGTGTGGCCAGTTTGTTTGACCTTGATTGCGAGATGAGCGTGCAGTATCTGGTTCAGATCTGCTTCAGGTGTTGATTCCAAAAAGATTTCAGAATTCGAGGCTCCTAGATTGGTAAGGCCGGCGGTACTAGTTAAGGAATATATCTCAATTACGACCAATTTTGAACGCCCAAAATGAGAAATACAAGAATTTTAGATGAATGCTTGTGCAATACTATGGAGATAGAAAACAAACAGAAGAGAGAGAGAAACGGCTTAAGAGAGGTGTGTTTGGTAGTGTTTCATAGGAAATTTACATTAACTTGGACGCATAAAGAGTAGATGCGAGAAATAAAGGAAAATTTACAAGGAAGAAATTAATGGGGCTCAAGATGGAGCAATTCTAGTGCAATGCTGGAGAGGAAACTTCAAGTTCAAGCGCCACTGCCACTGGACTTCGAGTGACCTGAAGACGAAGAAAAAGACATTGCCGAAGATGATGAAGAATTTTCATTGTACTTCAATGCTTTGCTAGATGGCACAAAGTAGGCTGTGTGAAAAAGCCTGGAATGTATGAACTGAGAAAATCTAGATGTAAACGGCTAAATGTGGCTCAGGCTGTGTAGACTTGTGCTGCAAAACTGATATCCAGTTTAAAAATAAAATGCAACTGGGGAATCGCCCTATGATGTCCTATTGATCTAAAAAAATATAGGAAATTTTATATGAGGCAGTCTAACCTCATGGTAGAATTCAATAAAAAACTTCGTCTTGATTTCATTTGAATATGTTCGGATCGTGTTCCCTTAATTTGTTCCAAAGTTCCACATGGGAAATTAATTTTCCTAGACGATTCGATTCCTTAATTTCAAGTTCCCAATCCCAAACAAGTCACTTTCCTTTTTTCCGAAGGAAATACTGTAATAGATATGCTTGTTACTAACTTACTACATGTATATAGGAGTACAATGATTTCTCTCACAAAAAAAGGAGTAATATAATTTGTAGCCAATTAAGTGTCAGTTGGAGCATTGCATCCCTTTTGATTTAAGTTTTGCATTTAGCAATATATCAAGTGCTCAGGTTTCATATATAGTACTTACTGTGTGTATATGAGCTAAACAGATCCAAATCTTGTACTATGTCATGCAATTAATTAGCTAAGGACAATGAGGCTTGGTGCTCCTATTGTCTTGATATAGGAACATCTAGTCGAACTCACAATAGTAGAGAGATCATGCAGTTTGTTTGATACTTTCTTTTGGGCAACTATGAGTCTATGACTTCCCCGCACAAGTTTTCATAGACTCGTCTGTTGACCTTGTTCTTGGCTAGCTGTCAATATTCCCATGTCCTGTAAAAAGTGAGATAATCTGAATTCTGAAGTCCTTCCACTTGCACAATAACAGCCTGACCTGTCAGCTTCTGAAATTTTAGCAGAAAATAAGAACTAGAATGTTTAAACTGCATTCAAATGTTTCTCCTATATACAGTATAATAGATCTATCTACATTGGATATATTTTCACACAAAAATTAGCCTCACCGGTTTTCACATTCAAATGTACATGCTGAAGGTTACAGAGGGTTGCAGTCTGGGGTATACTGTTCTATTGACTGTGCAATCAAATCAAGGGCAAATCAAAAACTTGTAGTTCATTTCGATCTGACATTCCTCAAATACTAATCAAAGTCGTATAATTCATGCAAGTATTCTATTAAAGAAAATTAGGCAATGGATGAAAATATCTGTATCAGCACAACTGCATTGAACTTGCCATCCCTTTCACGCAGGTAGGCAAAATTCAACCATCTCTTTCACGCAGCGTGTAATTTGATCAATGTAGTAGTTGCATATGTTTTGAGATCGATGCCTAAGTACTTCATTTCCCAAGGATCATCCATGCATTATTTTTGGTTCGGGTAGAAGTTTCGATGAATCGATCTATGTGTCTTGTGAGGGTGCTTTCAGGACACATGTTGTACTGGTGAAGCTGTAATTAAATACCCAGTAACTGACAGAACGAGCGGTACAATGCTTATCAGTACATGTAGAGTTGTAGGAGACTAGGAGTACAAGAGGAATTATGGTTTGAAGTTAATCTTCATCCTGATACTTTAGGTAAATCATAGATCATTGTACATCGATCTGTCAGAACCGAGAGCATGCATGTGACTGCAAGTGAGTCTGAACAGCTTGAAAATGCTGCTTGGTTAGTACCAGACTAAAATCAGAAGCATCAATCAGGGTTTTAAAAATAATATGAACGACGATCACTTTCTCCACTCACATTGCTTTCTCTTTCTTTTGGCAAAAGTTTGTAGATAATATATCATTGCTTACCGAAAAAGATCGAGTTTGGATTGAGCAGTCTGCATTAATTTACCTTGCCTAATGAGCAACTGGTTGTAAAATATTGGGAGAGATTCTTAAGTTGATGAGTTGGGGGCCCATGATCAACTCGGCCGTAAATTAAAAGTTGTTGATGCATGCGGCCTCTTTCACCAACTTAAATTAGGCTGCTCTGCACGCTGCTGGCTTTTCTATCTTCGTTTGGGCCAAGCAGCAGCTGGCTGGGTATAAATAAAACAGCATTTTGCAAAGTAACCATGTATCATCATCATCATTCTGCCATAACACAGGCTTAAAGGCGCCACCACAATAGTTCAAATAAGTAATCACAAAGTGAATCATTTTGATCAACTTTGTCCTTGGCGAGGAATGATCATCATATTCATGTGGTACCGACTTGTAGACTTGTAGCACCTTACCTCCAAAATTTTGTGTGTATATATGCATAAACTCCTTGTAAAAAAGACTTTTCAAGCGCAAGGGAGAGTGTATGGAATCACAAATCACCTTAAATATGAGGACTTTGTGAGTTCGAATGCAAGGACGCTATCGCTCATTTCATGCAAAGATTTGTCTCTATGTCTAAATTGGGGGAAGGGGAGGATGGCCAACATGCAACTAACCTGATTTTGAGTGAAAATCCCTATTGCAACGGCAACTAGATGTCTAAATTTGCAGAAGAAACAATCATTTGTCAGTAATGATCTGCTCCGAGTCTGTAGTCTGAACAACCAGGGTTTGCAAAGCCGACGAAATCCGAGCCTGCCGAGCCGGTTCGGCATTTCAAACCGAGCGGAAAACCGATTCGATTCAAATTCGAATACAAAAAATTTAGAAAATTTTATGCCATGTAAACCGGTAAAAAATGGGCAAAAACCGCTCGATGTTCAATGAAATCGAGCGAAAATCGCTCAAAAATCGACTCTAAGGAACATTCAATGAGAAGTACTTTTATGTTTTTCTTTCATACATTGTATAGATATTAAAGCATGAATGAAAAGTAAATAGTAAGAGAGGTGCTTCCATGCTTTTCCTTTTGACAGTTGCACAAATATTAAAGCATGAATGAATGGTAGATGGTGATTACTTACCCATTCGCTTGCTTCAAGATTTGTGCAACCTGTATTGAGAGGGAAAGCATTAAAACACTACTCAAATAGTAATTACTTAACCCCTTCAATTGATTCAAGATTTGTGTAACTTGTATTAGAAGGAAAAGCATTAAAACACTGCTCATATTCAATTGGTCAGTCGGTTTTCGATTTTTTTTTGAATTTTTTCCCAAAATTTTTAATATCTTACCTCTTCGGTTTCTGACGATTTTCGATTTTCAAATTTCGGTTTTCGAAAGGTTTTTCTAAGAACGGTTTTGTGAACCCTGTGAACAACCCTCAGCTTCTAACGGAGGTGATGAACACCAGGCTTGGAATTACACAAACTGATTTCGATACATTATTAATTTACACCTTAACAGGTGATCCCGTGATGATGATACAAGTTACAGTTGATGCGTAGTTAATTACACAGAAGAGAAACAGATCAAGTGAGAAGAACACGACATGACAGGACGGAAACCGACGATGAACAACCTGGACAAGGGATTAATTCAGGTCTCCTTGTGGTTTGGTTGAGGGATGGCCTTCCTGAACCAGGGGACCCACACCGATGTCCTCTGCTGGTACAGCTTGTAGGCCTCTGCTCGGTGCTCCTGCCTCAGCATGCGCCGCTCGACGAGCACGGTGACATAGCCGAGGCACAGGCTGTTGACAAGCGACCCAACAAACATCCACTGTTGCCCCAGGTTCCAGGCGAAGAGGTACAGTCCCCACCACCAGAGCTGCTCACCCAAGTAGTTTGGGTGGCGCGAGTACCGCCACAGCCCATCCTCGAGGGTCGGGACCGTGGGTTCGCCAAGCTTCTTCAGTTTTTCGTTCCTTGTGACGAACCTGTGCAGCTGGGTATCGGCAAAGTAGGCGATGCCA
The DNA here is from genome assembly GCA_036346275.1 of Otatea glauca. Taxonomy (NCBI): domain Eukaryota; kingdom Viridiplantae; phylum Streptophyta; class Magnoliopsida; order Poales; family Poaceae; genus Otatea; species Otatea glauca. Next base: position 562,716 of record CM070717.1, on the reverse strand, counting down.
ACTCCGGCGATGCAGGCAATTGTCGCCACGAGATCCCAGATTCCCCATGGCTGGTTGCTGGAGTGGATGGCGTACATCGGCAGGCATATGCCGATCAGAAATACCTGTAATCCGACAAGCAAGTCACTTTTGTCAACCGGGACCGGGAGTAACAAACAAACAAACAAACTACCACTGTAGATATTCACAGGCAGATTTTATAAATAAAAAAAAAATGGCTTTCGATGCCCACTCGGCATTTCTTCAAACACGTTGATGCAGTGCAGTCATCCCAAGAATTCCCTGAAACAAGCATTGTAGCGATTGATCGAGATCGAGAGGCCAGAATTACCTGCTGCGAGAGGTAGACGGCAAAGAAGGACATCCACCACCACGTCTTGCCGTACTGGCCGCGCATCTCGGCGAACCTCCAGTCCTCCCTCTTGCCCCACTCCCACCCCTCCCGCCTGAAGTAGTTGTGCGTCAGCCTCGCGCTCCACACCCATGTCAGCGCCACCACCACCGCCGACCTCGCCGCGTCCGCCACGGCCGCCGGGTGGGTCCGGTAGTAGTGCAGCAGCATCACCGGGATGACGGTCCAGTATAGGTCGATGAGCTGCAACAAGTAACACAAGAACCGAATTGGCATTTCGTCAAACAGGTTGCAGGCAAGCGTCCAGGGACCAACGGGCGGAGCGCCAAGGTCAGTCCATTGCAGGCAAACGGAAGGAGGGAGGGAGGGAGCAAGTGGCGTGATGGGAAGTACTTACCCAGTGGTTGGAGAGGATGAGTCCGACGAGCCAGAAGAGGATGTCGACGTTGAGGAGGAAGAGGACGTTGGCGAGGAGGAGGGGGTGCGCGGCGCACCACGAGGAGAGCGGGTTGGTGTCGCCTTGGGGGCGGACGAAGGAGAGGTAGAAGAGGATGGAAGGGAGCGGGAGGAGGAAGGCGACGACCATGTTCTTGAGGCTGCCGCCGCCGGCCATGGTGCTCGTTCTCGGAGTGGTGAGCTTGGTGTCGACGGGGTGGGGTTTTCGGTTTATTTATAGAGAGCGTTGGAGTCGGTCGGTTAATTGAGACGATGACTGTAATCTCTGCTCTGCACTAATTAACCAAGTTTAAGCGGCCTTTATGAAATGATAGCCTGCTCCGCCAAGGCTTCTTCTCCTGCCTGCCACCACCATCTTTTCAAATTTTTAAATCATACGCGTAGCCGTAGATACACTTTCATAAATTAGTGATCAAAAATATGTTTTAGAGTCCGTATCGATATCCAAAACGACAACTATTCATAGCTAAAAGAAATATTTCCTCTAATGTTGTTAACTTACGGCTCTCTCTCCCCCAGGTCTCGTGTTTTTGGGTTGATCTAATTTTCAGGAAAGAAAAAGATCCACGTCAGAGCAAATACAAAGGATCAACCATTGGATGACCAGGATTTGGTAAAAACATTAATCCCATCTGCCAATGGAATGTTTCAAGAGAAAAAGGTTAGGAAAACAAACGGCCCTTAAAACACAAAGGAATCAAGGCTGATCACTGAAGTTGTATCAATCGGCTGGCAGATAATGAGGGTGCCGTAATCGTGTAAAATAAGTAAGTACTATATACTATATATAATGACAACTTTAATCATGGTTGTTTCGTTTTCATCAATCATGTGCATGGTCCCCAGATTAACCTGGCTCCAACTGATCGCCACTATTTTAACACCCAATTGATGTGGAAATGCATGTTATCGAAGAACAGAATGAATCATGACAAGTGGCCCAGGCCCTCTAGGCGATCAATCACCTCTAGTGTTATCTCTACTACTTCTAATTAGGAGTTTATAACAGTGGTCCGTTCTCCTCTAGATTATTTGATTCGTTAGATCTGACATAAACGACTGAGATAGAAGAGGATTTAATCATATCTTTTTTGAATAGAAATATTATTTTAGAATATCTCTATTCACATGTTCTTATTATGAAAGGATGTTATTCATTTATCTTATAAATGGAACAATTTTCTTATCATATCCTGCATAGATAGAAAGATATACTCACCATATCCCATAATACGGGAATTCTATCTCATCATATCTATAAATGCATAGATTAAAAGGAAAGAATCACGCAACCAAATCACGTGCCAATCACGAAGATGTCGGGGAGACCTGGCTTTCATCCGCCCGCGTACGCTGCCTTCTGCTTTCATCTACTCCATATTAGAGGGCACCCACTCTCATCTTCAGGAGGACAGCCCGGTCGGTAGTGAAAACACACGCAGGAAGAGAAGAGAAGAGAAAGGCTGCGTGCAAGAAGCAAGAAGATTTTCTGCAAGAGGAATGCAAAAACTTTCTCCTCCTTCAATGGTAAGGATTGATATCTCTCTACTAATTCTAATTAAGAGTTGGTGACGATCGTCCGTTCTCCTTCAAAGTATTTGATTCGTTAGATCTAACATGAACGGTTGAGATGGAAGAGGATTTAACCCGATAGTCAAATCTCTTTGGAGGAACAAACTTTTCCTACTATTAAAACATAACTAAAATTAGTGTTCTTTGCAAATAATTTTTTTATCGCAAATTAAGTTTTCGTTGTAACGCACGGGTATATGACTAGTATCAACCTACTTTTAACTTTGACCACGATATCTTTACGTACGGTTATCTTGATTGATCGCATGAAAATAATATCGATCTGGGCCGTTCGACAGCTGCGCCATGTCTTCGTTTCCAGTGTTTTAGTGATCTTAATCTCCCCTGTTGTTGCGACGTACTCCTACTCTAGTTCATATACGCGGCGGCACTGCCAGGGTAATTGAACTAGAACACCGTCTAAACCATCATTAAGCTGACCTTTTTTGACATTTTGATCCTGCTTTAACACAAACACGGGAAATGTAAGTTGTTTGTTTCGACTTAGGCTTTTTAGTTTTTAGCTTAACGAGCTTTTAAACGGTCTGCTTTTAAGTCAAGACTTAATGTTTGGCATCCTGACTTTTTGATGAGTTGGATAGTCTAGCTTATTACTAGAAGGATTGAAATACCCTTTAAGGTTGTAAGGACTTTTCTTATGTACTGATTTATCTAATACAAATGTTTCATACTTTTTTCACCGAATGTCGTATTGAAAAACATAGATTAATCTTGAGATCAAACTTCATTCCGAGCATAATTATTTATCAATTTGAAACTCTTACTACATGGCAATTTTGAACTCTTATCAGACTAAAAATAGCATAACAATTCTGAACTCTCATCAAACTAAATAAAAACATATACTGAGGGGCTCGATGAGGCGGATCCGGTCGCCTCTTGCCGCGCCAGATCCGGTCGCCTCCACCCGCCTCCCGCCGTTCCACCCTCAGGTCCGGCCGCCTCCACCCGCACCACGTCGGATCTGACCTCCTCTCGCCGTGCTACAGCCAGATCAGTTTGGCTCCACCTGCACCACGCCCGGACCCTATAGCCTCCCGCTGCTCCAAGCTCGGGTTCGGCCGTCTCAACCCACGCCGCGTCGGATCTGGGTCGGTGGAGGAGGAAGGAGGCTGGGGACGGCGGAGAAGGGAGGAGGTTGGGGATGGTAGAGACTGGAGCGGCGGAGGGAGAAGGCATGTTGCATAGGGGAGAGAGAGAAGACGAGGAGATAGCAGAAGGACTCTTGAATTTATATATGATGGCATTTGGTGGCTAATTTTGGAGATTTTCAGTGACAAAGGGTTATTTCATCTCAAAAAAGCACATCTCACCTGGTTTTTGGCTTATAGTTATATGGAGGCTTTAGGCTTTTTTTAAGTTCGATTTAAAAGTCAGTTGTTTGTTTCGGCTTCGGCTTTCTGCTTTTAAGCTAGTGAAAAAATCGAAACAAACAGGGCCTAAGAGGGGTGAGTTGGTGCAAACTAACATTTAAACATTTTTCCTGTTTTTATTAATTCTGAAAATTAATAAAATAATTATTAAACCTAAAGAATTAATCTAGAATAATTAATCTAAGATCATAGAAGAAAATTAGATTAAACACGCATACTAAAAAGCATGAGCCCAAATCGCGGACACAAGAACATACACTAATTCATAGAGCATGTACACAAGCTTGCCAGTTTGCGACAACTCGGTTTGGCACAAGACAAAAGAAAGAATGAAGAAATAAAAACATCAAGAGCTATTGTTGTAAAGCATGAGAAAGAATGACCGATACTTATTGAAGGATCGACGCACATAAAGAGAGGTGAATTGGTGTAAACTAATATCTAAACCTATTTTTCCTGTTTTTATTAATTCTGGAAATTAATAAAATAATGATTAAAACTAAAGAATTAATCTAGAATAATTAATCCAAGATCATGGAATAAAACTATATTAGACATGCATACTAGAAAGCAATTGTATGCAAACAATAATTACTAGATCGGAATCTATACTCATTAATTTTCATTAGAAAATACATACAAGGATCCCTTTACATGAAAGCACAACCCTAAAATAATCCTCCAAATTTTTCCTTAATTTTTCTTTTCTCTCTCTTCCTTCTCTCTCCTCCTCTCTTTTTTCCTTGCACAGCAGCCACCTAAAAGTAGGCCTGTAAACGAGTCGAGCTCAAGCGAGTATGGTCTAGCTTGACATGAACGACTGAGTTGGGTCGAGCCTATGAATCAGGCACATAGGGTGGCATGGGTGCTCAGGCCAACACAGCCCGAAAAGACTGATACAAGCCACGACAAGCGACAATAAGGCACAGTGGTAGGTGGCACTCACCTCGATGATGTAACGATTGTCATCATTACCGTGGCAGTCAAGGAGAGGAGAGGAAGACCGCTGCCGTGGCCCATCACTGACTATATGTGGAAGCCATCACCGACTAGCTGCCCCAAGTCCCCCTTCCCGCGCTCAGCTCTACTCAGATCTAGGAGAGGGGAAGGGGATAGTCGGACAGCAACCGTCGTCATGGTGTGCTCATGGCCGCCACCACTTAGATCTGGGAGTGTGAGAGAGGGGAAGGTCTGTCGTGACCACCGTGGAGTCTATTGCCGTGGAGTGGAGTCTGTTGCCGTGGATGATGTCATCAGCCGCTGTCGTCCCCCTCAAGGCCTCCGTCGCTTAGATCTGGGAGAGGGGAAGGTCACTCGTGATTGCCCTAGATGACATCATCGACAGCTATCACTCAGATCTAAAAGAGTGGGAGAGAGAATGTCCATCACTGCTGCCATGAATGATGTCACCGGGTGTCACCACCAATCGTCCCTACTGCAGATCTGAGGCTGATGGGAGAGAGGCGATAGAGGGTGGGGTAGTAGGGAAGGGGCGAAGGGATTGCTTGTTGCTCGTGAGAGGGACTAGAGACTGGGTGGCCAATTGGGGAGAGAAAGAGCGAGAGAGAGAGAGGCAAAGAGCCACTGAGAAATAGAGAGGAAGAGAGTGTGCCAAAGGTAGGGTCCATAGGCACCAAGTGTCGAGCGAGCTAGATAGACAGAGGGAGGTCAGCGATCGGTTAGGGAGAGAAAAAGCCGAAAAGACAGGGGGGAGTGAAAAATAGAGAAAGTGAGAGCGAGGCAATAGCTATTGCAGTCAAAAATTGAAGAGGACAAGGAAGAAAGGAGCAGAGAGGCAACAGGCAAATGCAACATTCTTCATCTCCTCCATGCCTATAAAATCACCTCCTATCCTCATTTCTTCTCCAGACAGATCAAGCAACAATTTACCCCTCTCCTCAAACAACATTTCCCTACTGTTTCTAACTCTCATTCTCTCAATATGTTTGAAAAGAAGAAGCAGCCATCAGGAGGGCCAAGGAGCAAGCAAGCACGCCCTCAAACAACCCCCGCTAGTCCTCCTTCCAAGCATAACGATGCTCCCATCGATCCTTGTCAGCTCTCCCTAGGCATGGGAGACTACGGTATAGATGACCGTCACATGGACGACATGGTGGGCTACGAGGACGCCGTCTTCGCTAACTTCTCTCCCCTAGCCTTGAAGTCACATGGAGGGATCAAAGGATCATTATCAACCCCACCATCCACCAACGTAAGGGCAGACTATTGGAACCGTCTGTGATAGGTGAATATCATAGACGATTTATACTCATAACCGTCTATGATATCTAATTATCACAGATGGTTTACACTGAGAATCGTCTATAATACATTTTTCACAGATGGTTCGTAAACCGTCTGTGATGAGTCATTATTATCATTGACACATGATTACAGACGGTTCACAAAATCGTCTGTGATAAAGAGGGTCGAAATCGACAACGGCCAAAATGAGAGTTTAATGCACACAAGAGTATTGGAGACTTGCTAAAGCTCACATATGATCAATGAGGTCCAAGAGTAGCTCTAGAGTGCTGGTGATCGGGTATTTATAGCCCTCACCCACTTTTCCAACCGTTGGGGCAAGAATTATATAAAAACTCCCAACGGTCACTATAGTGCATTAAATGTGTAAGGACCCGAATCCACTGATTCGAACCCACTGTGTTTACCGCACTAGTCCCAGGATCAACGCTAGTGCACACAGCTTAACATTGGTACATATCACATCATACACAACGATAATAGAATAATAGTTCATTTATTGATATAGCTAAATGTATGATCTTATGACCAACTTACATTATTAAGCCACGCAGGGCAAGACTGAGAATATAAACTAATAATTAGCGTGAAAAGTAGAAACGTAGATAGCTCATCACCACCACAGCAACCGACAAGGCTCGGACCCTAATGACTCGTGTCTTCTTGGACTTCATCTTCCAACACAGTGTAGATTCTTCAACTGTTGATTATTGTTGTTTGGCAAGGGTGAGTACTTAAAGCACTCAACAAGTTGTGCAGTAATGCGTTCTATTTATCTATATGTAAGGCTTATTCCAAAGGATAGGCTATCATGGCTATTTTGCAATAAGCAAGCATTTATGAACAAATACAATAATAGATTGTAAAGAATGTAAAACGAATAGCAATAATAAATAAATTCAGTATTTCTCAAGTAAACCAAGTTTCCAATCCTAAATCAAGTTCCAATCTTCCATATGGCAATCCCGCCATCCCAACCAAGTTGTCCAATTTATTAAACTAACCCTTAATCAGTAATTCCGAGCATTGCTCAATACCATGAGCACGGCTATCCGAATAGTTTCACACTCTGCAGAGGTTATGCACTTTACCCACGTGATACAACCAAACACCACAAAGGCGTAGAGATTATAACAAAGCCTTTACAATGCTCTATCTTAACCCGGTACTACCCGCTAAGGTTTCAACATCTGGCGGTCTCAGTAAACCACATCCAGGGCCCCCCTCTTGCGCCATGTGAATTACACCCTGACCCGGGAACTCACACCGACCACGATAGTATCAACATTAAGACTTTGCAAATTACTCAGCTAGGCTGGCCCATACCAGACATGTGGTTGCATGATTGACTCAGGTCAAAGGCTTGCAAGGTTAAGTCCTTAGTGTGATCAAGGCAAGACTTCCACATACCATCGCCCATCGGGCCCACCTTGGCCTCCTCGCCTTGCCACTTGCCCCAATCTAAGTGATTATCACCCAGTTGATTACAAGCACCACGTGCCATCAACAATTCAACATCGTTGCGTGACATGACTCGCCACAACAACTCAATCTCATCGTGTGATCCCACATGACACACAAGTTCATAACATTGTTCCATATTCCATTAATCAAGATTAATTATCAATGGTGATGACACATGTGATGACGTGGCATGGCTAAGCAACTAATACGAACTAAACCTCCAATGTTGATTATAATTATTAACCAACTATATTAAACCAATCTAGGGTGACAATGGATCATGGCATACAATGACAAGGTAGGGTATAGATCAATCTGGTATTTTAGCTAAGCCCAAACTAATTTGAAACAATTGTATACTTGAAATATATGCAATAGGGTAAAACAAATATAGCAATTTTATAAACATGGGTTCAACATGATCAAAGCACAACTTGCCTTGGAACAGGTCCTGATCTTGATCTGGAGTTTGCTCTTGAGTTGCTGGATCTTCCTCCGAAGCGTCGCACAATTCAACGTCTACGCGTACCGAAGAAGAAAAGCAAATAAATACCAAAACAGAGAGCAAATGAACTCCAAAAATAAAATAAAATTCACCATTAAATAGATCTCAATTTTACAAATTTTTAGAAATTGGAATCACTTAAATCCGAGTTACGATGCAAAAGATATAGCCTTTTGAAATTTGAAATAAATACTAAAATCAGGAAAATCAGAAATTCGAATTTAACAGATTTATTTTTAAAACGAAAACTGATTTATTGCGTCATCATGACATCACGCTGGCGTCAGCCCTTGCGCCAGCCAATCAGATGCTGCCACGCGTCCTGGTCCATGGACTCGGTCCACGAGACCACCCTCGGTCCACCGCAGACGCGGTCCACGGCGCCTCGGCTGCTGAGCCCGACACGCGGTGGCGCTTGATTGGTTCACACGCGCGGCGGAAATCCACCGCACAGATCGCATCTCACGGCTGCTGATCTTCAGCCCTACGTGGCACGATCCTGGCCTTTCGCTGAAGATCCGACGGTCATTACCTCTCGAGTCTAGCGATGGCGGCACGGCAACGCTTCTTCGCCGGACTTGGGGACGAAGACCACCGCAACGGCAGAAGGAGGGGTCTCCGGCGATGCTTCTGCTTCTCACGGACGCACCTCGTCACGGCGAACACGCTGGCGACCTTGGCGACGGCGGAGACTTCCCGGACGGCGAGCTTCAGCGGAAAAGCGCGCCGAGGACTTGGCTAACTCCGACGAGCTCAGATGCGTTCTAGGGCTGCTCCGCCAAGACGCTCCGACCAAAAGACGCGGCGCCGATTGCGAACCTCGGGTGCTACCTTCCTATTTATAACCTCGACGTCCGAGCTCTACACGGCGAAGAAACCAACGGCGAACGACGGCGGACTCGAGTCCGAACGGAGACGATGAACGACATCGCGACGCGCGTGTCCCGATCCGACGGTCAAAACACAAGCGAACACGCGGCACTCGGTGGACCGTTGGATCGCACGCGACGGTGTCGATCTAGGGTTTTGCACCGCCACGACTCGTGGGCTGCATTGGGCCGCCCGACGTGGGCTTCTAGCGCCTGAAGGTTGGGCTCGCCCAACACTATTCACCGGATTTTTAAAGATTTCTTATTTAAAATAATTCCGTAAATTCATTTTATTTATTTTAAGCAATAAAACTATTAGGAAAAATCCAAGAAAAATCTCAAAAATACTTTGAGACATTCTGGACTCAAATAAAATATTTTTGACAAAACTTTATTTTGACTTTGCACAGATTTAAATAGATTTGAATAAAAGGCAATAAACTTAATTTCAAACTAATTCAAATAAATCCAGAAAAATCCAAATAAATTCCAGAAAATCACAAATGCACATTTAAGCAAATACAACTTAATTAAGCCAAATTTTGGGATGTTACAAACCTCCCCCCCTTAACAGAATCTCGACCCGAGATTCAGGGCTAACTAGAGAATAGGTTCGGGAATTCTGACTTCAAATCTTCTTCTCTCTCCCAAGTGGCTTCACTTTGAATGATTGCTCCATGAACTCGCAAAGCGAATAGACTTGTTTCGGTCTTGCGTTCCATAACATCCAAAATTACATTGGTTGCTCTTTATAAGTCAAATCTTCTTGCGACTCTATTGCATCCAACGGGTTTGTTCTGCTGGCACTCGAGACACTTCTTAAGGCTGCGACACATGGAATACATCATGCACTCCTGCCAAGGACTGAGGCAACTCTAATTGATAAGCTACCTCTCCTCGACGGCTCAGAATCTTGAACGGACCAACATATCTTGGTGCAAGCTTCCCTTTAACGTGAAATCTTTTAACGCCCTTAAGAGGGGTAACCCTGAGATACACATGATCTTCTGGTTCAAAACTCAAATCTCGACGACGATTATCTGCGTAGCTTTTCTGTCTTGACTGTGCTATCTTCAACCTCTCTCTGATCATTGCAACTTGACTTTCTGCCTCTTCGAGGATATCTGGTCCAAACACCAAACGCTCTCCCGTTTCATTCCAATTCAACGGAGTACGACAAGCACGTCCATACAATGCCTCGAATGGTGACATCTGTAGGCTAGCTTGATAACTATTATTATAACTGAATTCTGCGTATGGCAAACATTTATCCCAAGATGTAGCATACGCTAGAGCACAAGCTCTCAACATATCTTCCAAAATCTGATTTACTCTTTCAGTCTGACCATCTGTCTGCGGGTGATATGCTGTACTAAAATTCAGACGGGTTCCCATTGCTTCGTGCAACTTATTCCAAAATCTCGAGGTAAATTGGGTACCTGCATGCGACACAATCTTCTTTGGCACTCCATGCGGACATACAATCCTTGACATGTACAATTCTGCCAAACGATCTCCGGAGTAAGTGGTCTTTACTGGGATGAAATGAGCGACCTTGGTTAGACGATCCACAATAACCCAAATGGAATCGTAACCTTTCTGAGTCTTAGGTAAACCGGTGATAAAATCCATTCCGATTTCCTCCCACTTCCATTCCGGAATTTTTAACTACCGCAATGCATCAATGGTCTTTGATGCATGGCTTTACCCTCGACATACGTCGATAAAGCAACATGCTCAGCCACTTCACGCTTCATATTTGGCCACCAGAATCTTTCTTTCAAATCTTGGTACATCTTAGCACTTCCTGGATGAATCGAGTACTTTGAATCATGAGCTTCCTCAAGAATCAATTGCTTTAATTCCTTTTTATCCGGTACACAAATTCGGCCTTTGAAGAACATGGTCCCTTGCTCATCCAGAGTAAAATCTAAGGCTAGGCCTTCTTCCTTTTTAGCCTTGATTTTAGAAATTTTATCGTCATCTTGTTGACCTTCTCTAATTTGATCCTCTAGTGTTGGCTTTACTTCTAGCGCAGCTATCATTCCTTGCGGAACGACTTCCAATCTTAACTTCTGAAACTCCTTGCATAATTCCGGTTGATCCTCCATTGACAATGTATTTGCGCTATGGCTCTTTCGACTCAGAGCATCTGCCACCACATTGGCTTTTCCAGGGTGATAATGGATTCCCACATTATAATCCTTAATTAGCTCCACCATCTTCGCCTCTCATATTCAGTCGACTTGAGTGAATATGTATTTCAGACTCTTATGGTCCGTATATATCTCACATCTATTTCCTATGAGATAATGACGCCATATCTTTAAAGCATGCACCACGGCAGCTAACTCCAGATCATGCGTTAGGTAATTCACTTCATGTGGTCTTAATTGTCTCGACGCATAAGCAACGACTTTGCCTTCTTGCATTAACACGCCTCCCAAGCCTTGCTTCGAAGCATCGCAGTAAATGTCAAATCCATTCTGCACATCTGGCAACACTAATACGGGGGCTGTTGTTAAACGCTTCTTTAACTCCATAAAGCTTTTCTCGCACTCTGGCGTCCATGCAAACTTCTTTTCTTTCTTCAACAACTGTGTCAAGGGTTTAGCAATTGTTGAGAATCCCTCTATGAACCGACGGTAATATCCCGCCATCCCGTAAAACTACGAATCTGAGTAATGACTTGGTGGCTCCCAATGCAACATCGCATCCACTTTGGGATCAGCTGCGACTCCTTTGGTAGTCATTACATGACCCAAGAATTCGACTTTCTCCTTCCGAATTCACACTTGCTAAACTTTGCATATAGTCGATGCTCTCGCACTGTCTAAAACCATCCTTAGATGTTCGCATGCTCTTCTTGGTCTTTGAGTAAACCAAAATATCGCCTATGAAGACCACAACGAACTTATCCAAGTAATCCATGAAAACTTTATTCATCATGTTCATGAAATATCTTTGGGGCATTAGTCAATCCGAATGACATGATTGTGAACTCATAATGTCCATATCGCGTAGAAAACGCGGTCTTAGGTACATCCTCCGCTCGGATCTTCAATCGATGGTATCACGAACGAAGATCTATCTTGAGAAAACTCCAGCTCCTCTTAATCGATCAAATAAGTCATCGATCCGGGCAGCGGATACTTATTCTTGATCGTTACTTCATTAAGTGCACGATAATCAATGCACATTCTAAGACTTCCATCCTTCTTGCGGACAAACAAAACCGGGCTCCCCACGGTGATGAACTTGGTCTAATGAAACCTTTCTCTTGCGGTTCCTCAATCGCTTCTTCATTTCCACTAACTCGTCGGTAGGCATCCGATATGGTCTCTTTGATATCGGTGCTGTCCACGTGCTAATTCAATCACGAACTCGATATCACGATCCGTGGCAATCCCGCAAATCTTCCGAAACACATCCGGGTATTCTCTGGCTACTGGCACATCTTCCATGCTGATGGCTTTCACGCTGTTGACCATTAACTGCCCATCTCGAACTGCGGTCGCTTGAAACTCTACTTTCTTGCCACTAGGACCTTCCAAAGTCACGATCCTTCGCCACAATCCAAAACGACCTTATGCTTTGACACCAATCCATTCCAAGGATGACGCCTAGGATTGCGCGTCTATCAAGATAAGATTTGCTAGAAATTCTATCCCATCCATAAGCAACTTAGCTCCCAAACACCCAAGGCTAGATCTAAGCTCAGATCCTGGGGCTTGGACTAAGAGCACACACTTAAGATTCACCACTTTAAATCCATTCTTGGTTGCAAAACTTTGAGACACAAACGAATGCGAAGCTCCAGAATCAAACAAAACTGTAGCAGGTACTGAGTTGACCAGGAACTTACCCAGTACGACGTCCGTAGCTTCCTGAGCTCCATTTGCAGTGATGTGGTTGATCCTTCCACGACTGTTGATCGCTGGCGTTGCTCGGCTTGGCTTGGTGCACGATTTTCTCCGATCTTTGGTGCTTTAGCGGTGTTGTTCCTGTGTTGAAACGAATGGCGTGATGCCTCCTACGTGGACACCTATTTGAAAAGTGCCTGCTCATTGCAAGTATAGCATCTCTTCACCGCGGATTGCCGATTTCCTCCGTGCATTGTTGCCTGTCTTTGGTGTCAAAGCTCGATTGGCGTGGCGAGGTGCAGGGGTTGATGTCCTGTTCACAGCTGGTGGTTGGAATCTAGCAAATTGTTGTGGTGACATCCTCAAACGTAGATGGTTTGGGCGTCCACCCTGATTATTCATCAAGCGCTTACGGTTTTCACCTAGCTCTTTGCGCTTATCTTCTAGGATCAAAGCCTTATTTACCGCTCTCAAAATCTGAAAATTGTGGGTAATCACCCCACTGTAGTCCCGAGTTCATCCCTTCATGAAACGAGATCGCTTAGCTTTATCTGTCGCTACGTCTTGAGGGCATAGCGAGCTAATCGAGTAAATTTATTCGTGTACTCGCCACCGTTGGCCTCCTTGTTTCAAAGCCCTGAACTCTTCCTTCTTAAGGTCCATCATTCCCTCTGGAACATGATACTGGCGGAAAGCATTAGTGAACTCCTCCCAGGTTATTTCCTGTGGGGCTCCATGAGCGGCACAGTAGTTCTCCCACCACTCTGCGGCGGTTCCCTCAAGTTGATGAGAGGCGTAGAGCACCTTCTCATTGCCTTCACACTGAGTGATGTGCAGCTTCTTCTCAATAGTCCTAAGCCAGTCATCGGCTTCCAAAGGATTCACATTTCCCGAAAAAGTTGGTGGCCTAGTCCTCATAAAATCCGATAGCTTGGACATGGGTCGAGGTCCACCATGATTGTTCTGAGTTGCAGGGTTGTTGTGATTTACTGCTGCATTGGTCATCTCTTGCATCTCACGCATCATTATCTGCAGATCGCTTGAGTCTCTACGCCGTAAATGCTCCTAGATTCTCGCATGTCTCATGTCGGTGGTTGAGGGTGCCTCCATCATTGGGATTGTCATTCGACGATCCACTTCTGAAGCACCGTTGTTTCCTCAGTATTCACCATCCGATGATTGCCTCTTAGGTTAGGAAAGGTAGATGTAGCATAGATAAGAAGTAAGAATTTCTAAAGCGGGGAGATAGGTTATACCCAAACTGAACAATTCTTTATTTAACTTGGTATGGTGCTTATTTAAGCCTACAAACTTTGCAACACATACTGCACACTCAGCAATACAAAGAAGCAAACTAAACACGCAACCTTAACGTCAACTAGAAAGGTAAAGACTAACTTAAAGACGCGACTCACACTCGAGTCTCAACACAGCTCCAAGGCTGACACTCACTCATCCAGCCACCCTGGCTGAGGCTGACCCGGCGCATAAACCGGTGGATGCGGGCATCGGAGCGAACCTATCCCGTGACCTACTCTGGGTCCTCCGCAACAACGGGTCTGACTCCCCTCTGGCTCCCTCTCGCTCCTCCGATCCTCCTCGGACTCCTCGGTGGCTCTGAACTCCCCGAGTCACGCGCTCCGGCTCGTCCTCAATCGCCTCAGGCCTCTCCCGGCTCGGTGATCATCCCGATGGTCAAGCACGGTCACCTCGAGCTCCTGCTCGGCCACTCTAAGTGCCTCGTACACAGTCTCCAGCTCCTGAGTAGTCTCTCTCATATGATCCTCCTGGGCAAGGGCGAACTCTGCAAGGTGTACCGTAGTAGCACACTCGCTCCCCTCGATCCGTCGTCTTCGGCACGCTTGAACGTCTGGGTGAAGTCGGAACACTGAGTCGTGAAGCTCGTCAGCGTAGTCGCGGCAGACACGGCGAAGAGCAAGTCGAGCAACCTCCTGAATTGCAACTTCATACGAGAACCTTCTGGCAGAGATGTTGATTGGCCTGCTAGCTTCCTCATTCCCCCGAGCGTAGATGATCAATTTGCAAATGAAACCTCGGTGTACACCATTCACTGTCCAGCTGCCTCCTCGGTAAAGTGGGCGGTAGAAGCCTCCAAGCGTCTGAAGTACTCTCCACAGCTCCATGGCGTAGCCGCCAGCTGACTCCTCAAAGGTCGGAACGATCGGCATCTGCTCCACAAGAACTTGAAATAAGTTCTCCACCCGAAACGACAAGTAAGACGGTAAATTCAGCAAAGGCAAGACGTAGAGAATGAGATGAGTCAAGAGTGTTTTATTAATCAAATTTAGATTTTCTTTTAGAAAATAGTTTTGGACTCTCACAAGACACCTCCATACTATCTAGGCCAAAACCTACGGTCGGTATGCTCGATACCACCTCTGTAAGGACCCGAATCCAGCGATTCGAACCCACCGTGTTTACCGCACTAGTCCTGTGATCAACGCTAGTGCACGACTTAACATTGGTACATATCACATCATACACAACGATAATAGAATAATAGTTCATTTATTGATATAGCTAAATGTATGATCTTATGACCAACTTACATTATTAAGCCACGCAGGGCAAGACTGAGAATATAAACTAATAATTAAGCAGCGGAAAGTAGAAACGTAGATAGCTCATCAGTTCACCACAGGCAACCGACAAGGCTCGGACCCTAATGACTCGTGTCTTCTTGGACTTCATCTTCCAACACAGGTGTAGATTCTTCAACTGTTGATTATTGTTGTTTGGCAAGGGTGAGTACTTAAAGCACTCAACAAGTTGTGCATGTAATGCGTTCTATTTATCTATATGTAAGGCTTATTCCAAAGGATAGGCTATCATGGCTATTTTGCAATAAGCAGCATTTATGAACAAATACAATAATAGATTGTAAAGAATGTAAAACGAATAGTAATAATAAATAAATTCAGTATTTCTCAAGTAAACCAAGTTTCCAATCCTAAATCAAGTTCCAATCTTCCATATGGCAATCCTGCCATCCCAACCAAGTTGTCCAATTTATTAAACTAACCCTTAATCAGAATTCCGAGCATTGCTCAATACCATGCGAGCACGGCTATCCGAATAGTTTCACACTGCAGAGGTTATGCACTTTACCCACGTGATACAACCAAACACCACAAAGGCGAGAGATTATAACAAAGCCTTTACAATGCTCTATCTTAACCCGTACTACCCGCTAAGGTTTCAACATCATGGTCTCAAAACCACATCCGGGGCCCCTCTTGCGCCATGTGAATTACACCACGACCCGAACTCACACCGACCACGATAGTATCAACATTAAGACTTTGCAAATTACTCATTTAGGGTGGCCCATACGGACATGTGGTTGCATGATTGACTCAGTCAAAGGCTTGCAAGGTTAAGTCCTTAGTGTGATCAAGGCAAGACTTCCACATACCATCTCGCCCATCGGGCCCACCTTGGCCTCCTCGCCCCTTGCCACTTGCCCCAATCTAAGTGATTATCACCCGCTTGATTACCAAGCACCACGTGCCATCAACAATTCAACATCGTTGCGTGACATGACTCGCCACAACAACTCAATCTCATCGTGTGATCCCACATGACACACAAGTTCATAACATTGTTCCATATTCCATTAATCAAGATTAATTATCAATGGTGATGACACATGTGATGACGTGGCATGGCTAAGCAACTAATACGAACTAAACCTCCAATGTTGATTATAATTATTAACCAACTATATTAAACCAATCTAGGGTGACAATGGATCATGGCATACAATGACAAGGTAGGGTATAGATCAATCTGGTATTTTAGCTAAGCCCAAACTAATTTGAAACAATTGTATACTTGAAATATATGCAATAGGGTAAAACAAATATAGCAATTTTATAAACATGGGTTCAACATGATCAAAGCACAACTTGCCTTGGAACAGGTCCTGATCTTGATCTGGAGTTTGCTCTTGAGTTGCTGGATCTTCCTCCGAAGCGTCGCACAATTCAACGTCTCACGCTGCATCTAGAAGAAGAAAAGCAAATAAATACCAAAACAGAGAGCAAATGAACTCCAAAAATAAAATAAAATTCACCATTAAATAGATCTCAATTTTACAAATTTTTAGAAATTGGAATCACTTAAATCCGAGTTACGATGCAAAAGATATAGCCTTTTGAAATTTGAAATAAATACTAAAATCAGGAAAATCAGAAATTCGAATTTAACAGATTTATTTTTAAAACGAAAACTGATTTATTGCGTCATCATGACATCACGCTGGCGTCAGCCCTTGCGCCAGCCAATCAGATGCTGCCACGCGTCCTGGTCCATGGACTCGGTCCACGAGACCACCCTCGGTCCACCGCAGACGCGGTCCACGGCGCCTCGGCTGCTGAGCCCGACACGCGGTGGCGCTTGATTGGTTCACACGCGCGGCGGAAATCCACCGCACAGATCGCATCTCACGGCTGCTGATCTTCAGCCCTACGTGGCACGATCGGCCTTCATTTCAAGATCCGACGGTCATTACCTCTCGAGTCTAGCGATGGCGGACGGCAACGCTTCTTCACGGACTTGGGGACGAAGACCACCGCAACGGCGAAGGAGGGTCTCGGCGATGCTTCGCTTCTCACGGACGCACCTCGTCACGGCGAACACGCTGGCGACCTTGGCGGCGGCGGAGACTTCCGGACGGCGAGCTTCAGCGGAAAAACGCGTCGAGGACTTCGCTAACTCCGACGAGCTCGTAGATGCGTTCTAGGCTGCTCCCGCCAAGACGCTCCGACCAAAAGACGCGCGGCCGATCGCGAACCTCGGGTGCTACCCTTCCTATTTATAACCTCGACGTCCGAGCTACACGGCGAAAGAAACCAACGGCGAACGGCGGCGGACTCGAGTCCGAACGGAGACGATGAACGACATCGCGACGCGTGTCCCGATCCGACGGTCAAACGCATAGCGAACACGCGGCACTCGGTGGACCGTTGGATCGCACGCGACGGTGCCGATCTAGGGTTTTGCACCGCTACGACTCGTGGGCTGCATTGGGCCGCCCGACGTGGGCTTCTAGCGCCTGATCTTGGGCTCGCCCAACACTATTCACCGGATTTTTAAAGATTTCTTATTTAAAATAATTCCGAAATTTATTTTATTTATTTTAAGCAATAAAACTATTAGGAAAAATCCAAGAAAAATCTCAAAAATACTTTGAGACATTCTGGACTCAAATAAAATATTTTTGACAAAACTTTATTTTGACTTTGCACAGATTTAAATAGATTTGAATAAAAGGCAATAAACTTAATTTCAAACTAATTCAAATAAATCCAGAAAAATCCAAATAAATTCCAGAAAATCACAAATGCACATTTAAGCAAATACAACTTAATTAAGCCAAATTTTGGGATGTTACAAAATGCATTGTCAGTGACCGTTGCCCAGTGAGGCCGATGCTACCGCCCAAGGACTGGTAGCACCGGGGTCAATTTTTCTTTGCTCGGGCTGAAAAATATTGGCTCTGTTATTTTTGCCCCGCTCATTTGGCCGGTGCTACCGCTCGGCCAGTAGCACTGGCATGCCTGGGAACCGAAGTGGTGCTTCTTTGGTTTTCTACACCGGGCCTAGGGTCGGTGCTACCACACGGCGGTAGCACCACGCCACCAAGGCCGGTAGCACTAGGCCAATGCTGAATTTTTCGCCAGTGTTGAATTTTTCAAGAAGGTTAAAATGCAAACACACGCATAGATCAAATATTGCATGATTGAGCCTTTAAACCTTTAACGACTTCAAACTAATAGCCAAGACTCCTCTTAATAATACGGCGTCTATTCTAGCAATCCGATCTTTCTCCAAAACACCGAAATCGGCAAAAGTTATGAAAATATCCTTAATTTTATACCTTAGCTATTTAGCTCAACGCGTTGATCTTCTTTAACTCCATTTTCATGCTTCATCGCGTGCCATGACTAGGACCACCTATTTTCAATATTCTCAAAGAAAATATTAGTCCTTTAATCGTGATTGTCATTAATTACCAAAACCAAAACAAATTGGGGGCTAGATGCTTTCAGTGTTGTGCTCGTGCCAGCATGGTTCGACAGTGGCTTGGCGTGCCATCGTGCCGTGCTAGATCTCGTCGACGGTTGTCCTTGTTGGCACGATACAGCCAGGATGACAAACCTGTCGTGCCGTGCCTCCATGGTCCAAGACTCGTTGTGCTCGTGCCGTGCCAAACGGTACGGCCCGACGTCTAGGACTACACACCAATCAACCGCCATGGGAATCATGGGGAGGAAGGACGGCAGCGGCGCCACGCACACCACGCTCCACCATATCCCCGGCGGTGGCACCGTCTCCCGGGCTCTGTGTGCACGCGGTGCATCACACCATGCTGTCTCGCTCGCCAGCATAGCTCGCAGCCACAACCTCGCTCACTGGTATGATGCTTATAATTAAACTTTCGAAACTTTATCTATTAATATTTTTAAATATTTAGATTGTATACATAAAAATTATATATATGTGTGTCATGAAAAGTACTTTTATAATATTATAATTTTATTGAGTTTTATAAATATATTGTAATATAAATTAATGGTCAAACTTGCTTTTTGGAGACCATGTTGATGTTCAAAACAATTTATATTTGTGTCCAGAGGGAATAATTGTCTTGGGAAATTTATTCATAATATTATAAGCCTTAACGTATCTCTACTACTTCTAATTAGGAGTTGGTGGCGGTAGTCTGTTCTCCTCCAGAGTAATAGATTCGTTGGATCTGATATAAACGGCTGAGATGGAAGAGGATTTAACCTAATAGTCAAATCTCTTCGGAGGAACAAGCCTTTCCTACTATTGAAACATAACTAAAATTAGTGTTCTTTGCAAATAAATTTTTTGTCGCAAATTGAGTTTTCGTTGCAACGCACGGGCACATGACTAGTTACAACATAAATTGGTGATGAAAGTGATGTGTTACAGAGTAAATGAACGCGAAGAAGGCCCATATTTAATACCAGGACGAGTGTATATATTGTGAACTCAGACTCTTTCTTCTGTGACTTGTCATATACTTCATGCTTCCAAGTTTACAGGCCATATATTTTGAATGGTTTTATACACAAATATAGGGTTTATTTTATATTCCAATACAAAATTAATACTCCCTCCGTTGATAAATATAAGGCCTATAGTTTGAATTGTCTTGTTGAAAAATATAAGGCGTGTATGTAGATTTAATGAGTCTTTCCACAGAAGAGTTCAAATTGTGTCCTCCAATATTAGGGATTGATAGCTCTCCCCCCTTAAATTGTGTTCTCAAATTGTACCCATGCATGCAGATGCACGTAGATACATGCGACCACACATATCCCAAAATAAAAACGCGGCAGATCATTCCCTATAATCGTGATTAATTAATGCATGCATGTTGCCAATTAATAGAGACATAGTATTAAATAGGGGCATTAGAGTCTTTTGGTAGAAACCATAATCTGTCCTAAAATTTCTTTTGTCCCTTACTTTCCAGGATGGAGGGAGTACCACCTACACAAAGTATTATCTCTCATCTTCCAAGACAATTAAGAAGGATATGTAAGTCATTTCCTCTCATGTTTTCGTTAATTTCACCACAACTTTAATCCTTGTGCCAAGTCAAAATACGCCTTATATTTATCAACGGAGGGAGTATAACATTCCTCTATATCCCTAATAAATATCAAATTTTACTTCATAATCTATATATACATGCTTTGAATATAGTGCTTAGAGTTAATAATTATGAGAAATCTAGCTAGTTATTATTGATATCTCTTTGGTAAATGTGCCAAGATAAAATAGTAGCCTATACACTTTGAGGGAGGGAGTACATAATTAACAGAGCATTGAAAATACAAAGGCGATCGAGGAGAAACCAATTAATGGATGATGATTGCTATTGACGGCGCCGGGAATCCCAATAACCGAACTAAACTCATGATGGTCGTCTCACCATGCTGGGGATGCTACTTTTTCTGCTTTTTTTCTTTCTTTATTAAGTGCTCATGATTGGTTTTAGCATAAATTAAGGAGATGGAGAGATCAATTATATTAAAGGTGCGATCGATCGATGTTGGGCCACGACGGAATGCCATCAGGTTAGCTATCACAATTAACTAAAGTGACCGCCGTTCAGATCGATTTGTAGGTTTTTACTAAAAGAAAATTTTGTTTATGCTTAACATGCCACAGATTCAATTGCAAATTTGGTCTTGCATAGACAAACAAAAGGAGGACAGATTTAATAGAAATGAAATATGAGAAATAAAGGGAGAAAGGATTCGTAAATTTTTCCAAAAGAGATTACTGAAGCAAACCCCGATATATAGGGCCTGTTTGGGGGAGCTATAGCTTTAATTTTGAAAAGCTGTTTTTTTTTTGCTTTCTGAGCTAAAAAGCGGGTGTAGCTTTTTATAAGAGATCGTTTAATAAATAGCCATTTTTTCTCAGCAATAAGTTACAAAAGCAGGTCCAGCCTAACTTTCAGCTTCTGTTAGTTATATATGGCTTTTGGCTTATGTCAAAAGCTGCTTAAAAGCTGAGCTGTTTAGAGGTTTTACTGGCTTTTCAGAATCTTAAACCGGCTTTAAGCCCCTCAAACAGGACCATAGACACATCAAGTTTTGAGTTCGAAGTTTACGTGATGCTTAATCATCTGATGTCTCATCTAAACAAGTTTTGTTAGAACTTTTCATGACTATATGTGAGTAGCTACATTTCTAAAGTATGCAGTGTAACTATGCTTCGTGACAGGAGCCAAATACAATAAATGCAAATAAATTCCTTTAAAACATACTATGCAGTGTAACTATGCAAATAAAGCATGCAGTGTAACTATGATTCGACGTCACAGGTACAAATAAAGTTAGTGGTCAACGGTACTTAGCCAGGACTAGAAGAAAGATCTAAGGTCTATGCGGTCACATAAGTCTGGATGAGCCTACGTGACTAAAGCGGGAAGCCCATAAAAGATAAGGATCGTGAAGAGGAGTCTAGATACATGTGGTGTGCCAATTGACTTGTGCAAGTGGAAGCAGAGGCGATCTGGGGGAGACTAGATGCGTGAAGACCTGACGGCATGTCATTACGTGCCATGGACTACGTGTCAAAGCATGCGGAGATATTTTGATGAATTTGATTGGTTTTTGTTTTGCTTCAAGGAGAATGAATGGAAGTGCGAAGGTGGAGGGACATTTTGGTAAAATGCCTAATACTACAAAAGAGACAGTGTGCGAAACCACGACGATGGCCTAAGTGGTATAGGTCAAGCCAATGAAGGACAAGAGCGTGGATCAGGTTATTGGAGCGTCATGATGAAGAGCGCTTTTAAAAGCATGTTGGAGTGTTGTGTTAAGTGTAAGACCTGTTCTGTTGTTAGGTTATCGGGTTAGCCCGAGTGTAAGTTAATAGCATCCATGTGTGTGGTTTAGATCTAGGTTTCAGAAAGGGGGTGAGTGGCTATAACGACCCCCATTTTCACATACTTGCAAAAATGGAAATCTAATGTGCATTCCGTACTAGTCCCATGATCAGTAGCTAGTACGCACATACACACCAATTGGAATCATAACCATACAACAAATATTATTAAGCGAAAGCTATTATACAAATAAAACTTTACAACTCAGAGATTATAGCAGCAAAAGAAGCAAAGTCTTGTAGTGTGCCCATCCAAAACCCGCAGGCAACTGACAAGGTATAATCCCTAGAAAGATTCGATGAAGAAAATCCGCAACTGCATGATTTAAAGAAACCTTCGAAGCTTCGCTAACTTATCCACCTAAAAACAACATATAAGCAAGGGTGAGTACTTTCATACTCCGCAAGACTTGAGCAAAACCTATAATATATGCAGGCCATTTCAAAGGAGGATACTATAGTTAATTTGCATAAAACAGAATTTGTAATGTGAAATCAAGTTATTTGTAAACGGAATTTGTAAAAGCATGTTGACTGATATGAAATAAGTAAAGCATAAGTAATACTCACAACCCTTCGTGAGCATCGAATAATCGAGAAATGGAATCCAACAATGTCGGTCCTTTGACATAAAACAAAAGCTGCTAAAACAAGCTCAAACCATAACCCATTTTAGAAAATACAAAGCATTTAACTAGTGCAAGTTCACCAAGTTTCCCATGACCGAGGGGACGGCTAATCAATTAGATTTACACTCTGCAGAGGTGTACAACTTTACCCACAAGTCATGACCTTTTCTTTTTGCCGCATGTTTCACGCACCTTTGGCGTGTGGCCAGAATGTTCATGACGAAAACCTTTACATTATCTAAGTTAACTTTGCACCAGCACCGGGACGATAAAACCCATGCTATGCCGGAAGAACTCAGAGCATAGAAATGTTGGAACTTCCCATAGACATGGCGTACACCGTTATATTGGTAAGTGTTGTTCCCAACACCTCGGTGTGGGCACCCCGTAGAGCAAACCTCGAAAGGAGAGCCCGTACTACTTCAGCCTACCAATGTGCAAAGTTAAACTAGATAACTTAATTGGTTTAAGAAAGCCCCATAACAACACTTGTGGTTGTACGGTTTATTCCATTTCTCAAGAAACAAATTTTGATCTGATCATCATCCTCTTTAGTTCTAAAAGCATGGCTAAGTATGGATAAAATGTAATCGCATATACCCATGATGACATTAAGTAATTGTCTAAGCTCAATCTATGGTTATCAAGGTACACATATTCATACTTATCAAGGAAGTTTCATGAGACAACAGGTATAACTACCAGTACCACAAAATAGCGAATTTACTAAAAGTAAACGCATGCATGAAACATTTTAACAAACAATGCAAATTAAATTCTGGGATCAAGATGGTCAAAGGAGGGTGCTTGCCTTGCTTATATATCGCTTACGACGAAGACGCGACCACGGCTGACGGAGGAAGGGACGTCGGATTCTACACGTCGATCAATCGGAAAATATAGCAAATAATAAACTTCAATAAGGGCAAAAAGAAAATAGACAGAAAATCAAATAAAGATTCATTACAGAAAACAGGAACGCTTTAGGGTTGAATTATAATTTCAAGACCTCACGATTTAGGTAAATACACATTCATGTATTTAATGGCTTTATGACAAACAAAACTTGGTTTCTTTTATAGATTATATATTCTTGATTTACGAATTCAAGAGGCTAGAATTATGAATTTTTGCATTTATAACTTCGAATTATAGATGCTAAAATTATTTAGATTAAAAGAATTAAAACACAAATTAAGGGTTACGCGAATAGCACTTAATTCCTTAAGTGGTTTTGCATAAGAGTGACTTTGAATATGTTAGATCTGTTAAGCTAGGTTACTAGACTTATTTATGGTTTTTAAGAAGGTTCTGAAGATACAAATACATTAGCTACAAACCTCTACATTATTACAAAGCTCATTTATTCATATGGAAGGTTCATTATTCATAATACTTAGGGTTATTTGGCTAATAGAATTTATATGCAAAACATGACGAAATAATATTATTTCTTCGGAATTGGATAGTATATGCTTCGAAGAATATATCTAAGCTAATTTCATACATTTTAGTGTTTAGACGAGATATAATATCCATTGTTGAAAAAGCTTATATGATATTAAAGGTTACGACGACCATACTACTTAAGGGTATTCAAATAGCAGGATTTAGTTGAAAAGCAAGTTGTAAATAAAATATTTTTATAGAATATGATAGTACATATCCCAAATATCATTTCTAAACTGATCTTCATAATTTTTGCACTTAGGTGAGATATTCTACGGGTTGACGAAAAAGCTTGAGTGTTTCAATTACTACCCGATAAAATTTCAGTTTTTGATATAAGTTTGAGACTATGCCTTGTAAGATAATCTGCCAATTTTTTCAACCATTAACAGGGCATGACACTAAGGGTGATTTAAAGTTGATTTCGCGATAATTGGCTTTTACCCGAGATGTTTTCCATATAAGAGGTCATTAGGGTTTAATATGAGCTTATTTCAAATTAACACAAACATAAAATATTTTTGTAAAGAAAACAAGAGTATTATTTTTTTAGGGTTATAGGATTTAGTTTTGTTAAATTTGGAGTTTATTTGTGAAAGTTATAGCTATTCAAATTATACAAGTATTAACACTTCGACTGTTAACCATTTACTGTTCTCCATTGTGAACTTTAAATATTTTTACACATCTGAGGTCCTTGCAATGCCAGGGGTATAATAAAACTGTTTTGGTGATTATTTGAATTCATTTGATTCATATTTGACTGTTTGGCTTTCTATACAAATGTATGTACATTTGTACTTAGGTTATTTCATACTTTTCAAGATAGTTCAAATCAAGTTCACTTCTTAATTATTTTGGCAAAACCAGGTATTCTACTATCACACTAGTATTTAGAAATCAAATTTTACTTATTTCTTATTTCTTTTATATAAGTTATGCTTATTTAGATTTCTAATGCATTGAATACAATCTTTAATAGAAAGTAGTTCAAACTTTAATGAGATTTAAATATTTTTATATATTTGAACTTCTGGAAGCATAAGGATTTCACTAAAATTGGTTCCAATAAATTCTAAGTTTGTTTGCAGAAATTTGATATAAAGCATATCTTTAGCCCTTTCTTTCAAATTTGAATTTCAATTTCACCCAATGAACATTTTCAAAATATTATTGCATATTATTAAATTAACTGATTTTACATGAATATAGAAATTTATTTCATCCAATTTTGAGTTATAATGCAAAAGATATGGTTAATTGAATTAACTCGGGTATTGGAAATACTGGAAAAATGAAAATACGCTTTCCTATTGCGAAGGCGCCTTACCCTTTTGAACTGAGAACGCTCACGCGGCTGACAGGATGGCCCCACCGCGCAGTGAGCTGAAAGCAGGGCGGTGCTAGGGTAGCTCGCCGGCGGCGAAGGCGTGGCGGATGGGCTCGGCCGAGGGCACTGAGAGCACCAGTGGGACGTTGCGCACACACCGGTGGAGTCAATCACTTCGGCGGTGGCCGAAATGGGCTGTCGCCGTGAGGGGGTGGCGGCAATGGTGGAAGCTCGCTGGGGAAGAAAAGCAGTGGGTCTCCAGCTGAATCGGTAACGGGGTGAGCATCAACGTTCTACCAGGGTTCCATTTTGCCGATTTTTTCGAACGGAGCTTGGTCGAGTAGCTCTGCCACCGTGCGCCGGCCGTGGGGAAGACAGAGTGTGGTGCGACGGCACTGCAGGCAAGAAAAGCTGAAATTGGCGAGTGGGATGGGTTCAGAGATGCTCAGAGGCACTCTAGAGGGAAGTGATTGGGATGAGATGCGCTGGATTGGTGCAATTTGATGATCCCCCCTTTCGGGTTCCTAGCGAAAACGGCTAAGAACGGAGGATTTCAGGCTCTGGCATTTGGTTCAGGGAATGACTAAGGAAGAGGGGTCTCAATGCGACGCCCAAGTGATATTTATACCCTGGAGGAGTCGGTTCTCCAGTGTTTGAACAGAAGAGCTGAGGTTGCGGCGCTTCTGTAGCCAGGCGGCGAGTTGGCGCGTGATTTCAGTCGGCACAGGGGTGACGCGAGGTTGACAGTATGGCACAGATGAACCAAGGACGAGCCGTGGCAGTGATCAAGCGGGGCGGCGCGATGATGCACTGAATCGGCGGGGCAGACGCGAAGGCTCGGGAGAAAAGATCAGGTGCGCTCGGCTGCGAGGAGAAGAAGAGAGGGAGAGGAACCTGGCGCTGACAGGTGGGGCTGGGGCCATCAGGAAGTGAGAGCACCATTTTTCCGTTGCCGTGCCAACAAACGTTACGACAAAGGAGTGGCCCACACGTCATTGGCAGGGGAGAGGATAAGGAAGAAGGCAGCTCGGGACAGATCAGTACTTGAACTTAAATAGCTATCAGATCAAGTTGGAAAATCATGAAACTTTTTGAACAACATACTCTGGGAGATTTTATCCTTCAGTAAAAATTTTGGGCCAAAATATATTATAATTAATTAATTAAAATTCTGACACTGTGCATCAGCCAAGATTTCTATTTCGGGTTTTTATTTATTTAAAGGTAAACATTGTATTATGTATTTTTGAAAATTTTATGAACGGTTATATTTAAGTCAAGGATACTCCCATAAAAATCCCAAGATAAAATATTTAATATTTATTTTATAAAAATTCTGATACGCTGTTTTTCAGGTTTTCCATACCTCTGTTTTTGAATTTTTAGATGGTATAAATGACATGATAAATTCCTGAAATATTTACCAGAGGTAAATTATTCTCTGAGGGTGTTATGGCAATTTTTATAGATCCAGATAAGTTTCGAGTATTTTACATGAAATCTGATTTACACTGTTTTTAGTCAAAGGAGATGTCATTCATTTTATTTACTCACTTTTATGTGCATATAATTTTTAATTGTTAATTTTACTGACTTACCAGTATGGTTAGGGTTCCATGGTAATTTTCCAAAATTTTACTTTTACCTTTTTATCTTTTTACCATTATCCATTCTTTAATTCTAGTTCTTTGATTTTTCTCGCAATACACAAATACAAGGAAAATCCAACTAAACTCCAATAATGCCAGGAAAAATCAAAAATAATTATATTCAAATTCAAAATATTAATTTTTATATTATTGCATTTTTCGGGATGTTACAGTGGCTTGGCCACCACTATAAAGGAGAGGTAGAGGTGGTTTCGGAATTAAGCCTTTGGGAAGCTTTAAGTGCTCTTGAGAGAACTTTAAGGAGAGAGGAGTTGAGGCGCTTGTATGTGAGTTTTTTGTCATCCTTTTAAGTGTGAATAGGGAGTAGCTGTAAATATTTATCTCCAAGCATCAATATATCTATCAAATTCGTGCAAGTCTTTGTTCTTGTTTTGCCTCACAGCATTGCCTCTTTATTTGCTCGGATTTGCTCTAGTTCTTGTTTCTCTGTCTGGCTTGTTGCCAAGGATGTGTAAGATGGAAAAACCTCAAGGATGTTATATCCTTGTTGGTTATGATCTTCGGCTAACTAACATCTGAAAATCATGGGGCTAGACCCACCTCTAACGCACACACACGCATTGATCGGGAGCGCCCAACAAGTTTTGGTTTTGTTCCCGTCAGCCTGCGCGAGATTAAAAAGAGGAAGCTGGCGCTCATTTGTGAATATGCACTTGATTTTAGTTTCTCCGAAATCATCCGATCCTAAGGTCGTGCTAAGGCTGCCGAAGACCCGTAACCATCACCGTGACTTTCACGGTGTCTTCTTCACCCACGCTCATCTTCATCGGCCAAATCAACTACACCGACGAACCCTAATGGCATCTTCCTCTCCGGGTGAGTATCTCATGATTTATTTCCGCATTACGATTTGGTGATCATGTCTTAGGCTAGTTGATGTTCATGTTTTAGTTGAACCCTAATGCTCTCATTTGGTATCAGAGCAAACCTAGCCAAAGTTTGATCCCTTTTAGCCCGGTTTAAGCCATGTTCTTGTCGGATTAGTATGGTTCTTTGGGCTCGGTTAGCATTGAGAAGAAGGAGAAAGAGTAGATCCGAAACCTAGTGTCCAAATCCCGAAACCCTTTTCCCCAATTTGTCCCCAATATCCCCAAAATCAAGCAAAACCTAAAGATCTAAGAGGGATTCTTCGGGGCTTACCTCATCGGGTTGTCGTCGTCCCCAGCGCCGATGCCTTTTATCACCGTCGACAGCTCCGCGCGCCGCACTCCGTTCGCCGTCGCGGGCCTTAGTTTCACCCGCGCCTGGGCCCGGGCTCGTAGCTCTTCTCGCGACCACACACGGCATCAGATCACTGCGTGCGCAAGATCGTCGTCAGGCCTTGGCTGAGCCTCTCGCGACGACGCCGACGCCGCCACTCCGCCATCGTTTCGCGCGCTCGGTTTCGCGGCTTCGCTTTTTTTGGGAGACGGTCATGGGGATTAGGGTTAGGGTTTTCATCGCCGCAGACGCTTTGTTCTCGCTATGCAGATCTCGCCGCCCATTTCGGATCAACGGCCGACGCCGCCTCCAGGCGTGGTGGCGCCTCGCGTCGCGCTTGTGATCGGTGCCTCGCTCTCGCGCATGGACGGCGCCGCTCGTCTTGCGGCGCCGCCTCGTCTCCTCCTTGGGCGCGTCCGCTGTCGGCGTTGTCGGGCCTCGCGTCTTGAGCCGGGCCGTCGCTTCGCCTTCGCGCTGGGCCGCCGTTTTGGCGTGGGCCGCGGGTGCGATGGGCCGCTTTGTTGGGCTGCGCGTTGGCTCGCTGGGCCGAATGCTTTTTGGGCTAGAATTTCTGGCTTTTGGCTCTTTTTTTTTTTTGTCTCATTTTAATTCAGTATTAAATATTGTTTAAATATTTATTTCCTGGGCATTTATGTTATGATTAATTTTATGATTATTTTTCCTGGGCATTAATGTTATGATTAATTTTCTTGGCTAATTAAATAATGTGACAAATAATTTTTTCACATGATGATCATTTATGAGTATTATCTCTAATTGAAATGGAATCAACGGGAAGTTTTTCTTATAGATTAATTGTTTAATGATGAAAATAGGATAATGTCATGACCATATTCATTTACTGACCAACGTTGTTTATGAACATGTGTCACCCATAAAATAATTTAGTTCTTTTTCGTTTTCGCCCAACGGTGATGTGAATTGGAATCTTTAATTTTTGTTGCCATTTGCATGTTATTAATCAGACCAACGTAGGGTTAATTTCATGCATAAAATGATATGTTTACTAACATGAATTGTGTTATATTTTCTCAGCGGCCAATGCCTCTAATATTGCCAATTACATTAGCAGTATTGAGCAATTGACAGGAACTAACTTTCCTGCCTGGAAGGAAAAGCTTGAGATCGTCCTTGACATTCTCGAGCTTGATTATGCCTTATGTCACCCTGCTCCTATCGCTCCTTCCTCAACTGAGGAAAATTATGCTGAATTAAAGAAAACTTATGATATTAGCTGTGAGCGATGGGAGCGGTCTAATCGCATGTCACTTATGAGTATGAAGAGCACCATCTCGGTGGGGATTAGGGGAGTGTCGGCGTTTTTGGGAGCGCCGGCAAGTAAATTTGTAAGTCTAGGGGGTCGCGCGTTCCACTCCCTGAATGGTTAGACTCGTGAGTCCAAGATGTATACTGGTTCGGGCTGAAGGTCCCTACTCTAGTTCGTGTGTGGTGGTGTTGTATTACTCTTGGTACAGATGACTGCACAAAGTTTTACAAGCGAGAATGCCAATGGCTTAGCGAGATGGGTTTGATAGTGTAGGATCGAAATATACTAATCTAGCAATCAGAGGGGGGTGAATGATTGCGCGGAAGCTAAAATCAAATTTTTGATCTACTAAAACTTCACCCCAATTCGGACTCAAATAATTGCTTCGTATTCAACAAAACAGAGTTAGATGCATTCGGTAAATCGCTAATTTCTGGAGATCCAACCGTCGGATTGACCTGCAATTTGAACTGTAGAAACCAGATTCCAATACGAATCTAGTCAAAAAGGAATCAGCTCGATCGGACATACAGATCAAAAGTTATTAAACTCGCAAGCATGCTGTGATAGATTATGACGAGAATTGACCAAACCCTAATTTCGTGATTAATCACAATCTACAAAAGATTAACCAACGAAACTTTCAGGAACTCTAAGTTGATACTCTAGAAAGTTTTTGGATGGATCAAATCAAGATTAAACACGTTAAATCAAGAGAGACAATGAATCAATCTACTAAATCGAAAAAGCGACCAAACTAAAAATTCGAATCTTTGTAGCAAACCACGCACGAACAAACTGAAACCGAGCGGTCGTCGTATGAACAAGAATAACGCGCATGAGCGGTAGCAAAGCGAATCATCAGAGCGTGGATGTTTACACTGTAGCCTCGCGATTTTCCTTCGCTTCTCGTCGCTCATTGCAAGGAACTCCAGCGCAAGAAGAAATTGATTTTATTTCTTTTTGTCTAATTTGGTTAGAGTACTCCAAACAAAAGAGTACAAACCTAAAACCTAGCTCTCGTCTAAACAGAGAGCCCTCTCCTATTTATAATGAGCAGCAGTTCATGCATATCCATCCGCCCAACATAGCCCAATACATGCAAACCGCCCCAATCAATTACAAGCGCACGCGGACGGCCCACGCCGCCGCGCTCGCGTGACTAACCGACCTCTATGTGCACCGTTTTCAGCCCGAGCGTCCCGCATGACATCCTTGACCACTAAGACCTCGGTTCCTCCACGAACCTAGTCCCAACCTCGGTTCCTCCATGAACCTAGTTCGGTCCCGTCATCGACCACGTTAAGCCCTCAAGCAACACCTG
Organism: Otatea glauca; assembly: GCA_036346275.1. NCBI lineage: Eukaryota > Viridiplantae > Streptophyta > Magnoliopsida > Poales > Poaceae > Otatea > Otatea glauca. The sequence goes on along the minus strand of CM070717.1, from coordinate 531,627 downwards.
CATGAGTAAACAAGAAACAACTCGAGCACAAGTCCACGACTTGACTCAACATCAATCCATGCAACCACTCACACGAGTGCATTGCATAAAGCAAAACCATTACCATGCTATCACAAGCATATCAAGTAAAACATCCGAAATAGCACATGCCAAAGCACCCACATGCCATGAGCACAACACTTTGCAATGCCAATTTCATTACTAAGCCAATTTTTCAAGACATGATTTCACAGATAGCGCTCTCTCTCCTTTCGTTCTCGCTCATTGCCCCCTCGATCGTTTAGCCACCTCCTTTTATACGCTGAAGGAAGGCGAGGTTACATCGAGTTAGGAGGAAAGCGAGGTGACATATGCTAGAGCTCCGGTCCTTCGTCCCGTGGATCGTCGCCACCCGTCTTGCCCATGCCGGGTTGGTAGCCTTGGTGGTCGGGGAGGTTAGGTATTTCGAAATAGCGACTTGCCTCTGTGGTCCTTGCGAACGCCGACGTCGAGTGCGTGACGTTGGTGCCGCCGAGGGAGCGCGCTGCGTCTTTGACGTGGATCGGTTGATGGGGCCGAAGCTTTGTCTTCTACTGATCACGGATCTTCTTGGGAAGGAGCCACCGCCTTGTATAGTCGCTCCGATTGACCTTATTCGGGGTACGTGGCGGTAGGCCGATGAGGACGACACGCGGCACTCGGCGTTCGTCACCTTGGTTTGGTTGGAGTCGGAGATCCCGCCCGCCAAGAGGGGGTCGGAGCGCCATGTCGTCGGATTCGCTTCCCCGGCGGTCGGGAGCGGATGCCTTGCGTGGTCTCGCAGCGATTCGATCGGTGTGGCGGGCGCGCCGCTGGGTCGGAGATATGCTTGAGGCCGGCTCGCCGCCGGGCTGTTGGGGTATCCTTTTATTAGTATTCGCCAAGAGCCCCGAACTCCCTGCGATTTTGGCGATTCGGTTGGGGTTGAACTTGGACGAAAGTGGTGGCGGGCCGTAGGTCGGTCCACCGATCCGCTATGCGATTTCCGTCGGTGTTCTTCGTTGATCCGACGGCTGTCCCGAGTTTGGCCGGGGCATTTGAACCGCCGGGCTTTTACTTGCCTCGTTGCGCATGCCGAGCATAGTTTGCGCCGCCGCGCCGCCTTCTTTGATCGCTCGGGTTTACGGTGAAGGATGCTTCGCTTCCGGCACCCGCATTTACTCGAGACGCTTAGCCTCCTTCGTCCGGATATATATATCTGCGTGCGCTGTAGCTTGCTTGAAGGGGACGAGCTTTTCTTTTGTTCTTTCAAATGGCTTGAGACATCCTCTAGTCTTTAGCTTCGCGATGGCGTCGCGGTGGAAGAAGAAGATCCTCCGCCGAAGCTTTGGGCTGAGTTCGACCAGCGATGGCCGAGCTCGTGGAGGAAGAAGTCGCAGCCGCGACGTTGCTTCGTTGACGCTGGCCGCCGAGGCCGCCCGAGGCTCGAGGTGGTAAGGGGGCCCTTCTCGAGGCGATGGCGCAAGGGCGCCGGCCGTGAGTTAGTGCGGCGCGTCGATGTCGCCGAACGGCGGCGGAGGCATCGGCGCAGTTGCCGCGGCCGTGGCGGTGTCCCGTCGACCGTGCAAGGGCCTACCAAAGATGCCGTCGGTGCCACCGATGCCGCACGGATGTTTGATAGGTTCTAGGCGTGGGTAGAGTCCCGCTGCGGTGCAGCGTGGCCACTCTTGTATCCGCTGCATCGTGTGTAAAGTTGTGTAAAGTTTGAGCCTGTTGGCCTATAATGAAATTTTTCTTTTTCTTCATGAGAATGTCTTTGCGATGAGTTTGCTTTAATTTTAATCGTTGTGGACGGCGCCTTGGTCGGCAGGGCGACCGGATGCCTCTGTGAGGTTCGGGTGTCCGAGTGCTCGTTTAACGTTGTAGCTAGGCGGTGCCTTGGTCGGCGTGGACGACCGGATGCCTCGTGAGGTTCGGTGTCCGAGTGCCTTGGTGGCGGGACGACCGGATGCCTCTGTGAGGTTCGGGTGTCCGAGTGCTCGTTTAACGTCGTAGCTAGACAGTGCCTTGGTCGGCAGAGACGACCGGATGCCTCTGTGAGGTTCGGATGTCCGAGTGCCTTGGTCGGCAGGACGACCGGATGCCTCTGTGAGGTTCTGGTGTTCGAGTGCCTTGGTCGGCAGGACGACCGGATGCCTATGTGAGGTTCTGGTGTCCGAGTGCCTTGGTCGGCAGGACGACCGGATGCCTCTGTGAGGTTCGGGTGTCCGAGTGCTCGTTTAACGTCGTAGCTGAGACGCTGCCTTGGTGGCAGGACGACCGGATGCCTCTGTGAGGTTCGGGTGTCCGAGTGCCTTGGTCGGCAGACGACCGGATGCCTCTCGTGAGGTTCGGTGTCCGAAAGTGCCTTGGTCGGCAGGACGACCGATGCCTCGTGAGGTTCTCGTGTCCGAGTGCCTTGGTCGGCCGGACGACCGGATGCCTCTCGTGAGGTTCGGTGTCCGAGTGCTCGCTTAACGTCGTAGCTAGACAAAGGCCTTGGTCGGCAGGACGACCGGATGCCTCGTGAGGTTCGGGTGTCCGAGTGCTCGCTTAACGTCGTAGCTAGACAAAGTGCCTTGGTCGGCGGGCGCACCGGATGCCTCTCGTGAGGTTGGATGTCCGAGTGCCTTGGCCGGCGGGACGACCGGATGCCTCGTGAGGTTCTCGTGTCCGAAAGTGCTCGCTTAACGTCGTAGCTAGATGCTGCCTTGGTGGGCAGGACGACCGGATGCCTCTCGTGAGGTTCGGTGTCCGAAAGTGCCTTGGCCTGGCGGACGACCGGATGCCTCGTGAGGTTCTCGTGTCCGAGTGCCTTGGTCGGCAGGACGACCGGATGCCTCTCGTGAGGTTCTCGTGTCCGAGTTCCTTGGTCGGCGGGGACGACCGGATGCCTCTGTGAGGTTCCGTGTCCGAGTGCTCGCTTAACGTCCGAGCTGGACGCGGAGTGCTCGCTACCGTCATAGCCGGACGTGAGTGCTCGTTACCGCCGTAGCCGGACGTGAGTGCTCGCTACCGTCGAGCCGGACGGGGCATCCTTCTCGAGTCCTCGTCGGGCGAGGGTAGTCGCGCGAGGAATGGCCGCCGCCTATCCCACATGTATACCCCATCCGCGGTGTGGGACCCGAGGGATGAGCGCGCGTGTTTACTGCGCTGGTTTGAACGCCGTGCTCGTGGAGCTAATAGCGGTAGTCCGAGTGGGTCCCGGAGGTCCCGCCCAGGGGGACCTTCCGAGCGGACGGTCCCGAGTAGGGTGTCCCGCCCCGCGTGGGGCGACCCATAAAAACCTTTCTACTCAATCCCAGATGGACTCTAGGTCGTCCACGACCCAGAGCACACCTGGTCGCCGCCATTGATGAGCTCCCGGGAGAGTGTGAAGTATGGTCTCGGATGCGAGTAGAGGTGATTAGGCCGTCACCGACGAACCGAGGGCCCACCGTGGCTCACCTCATACCGCCCCTTGCTCAAGTTTTGTTTGGGCGGCTTTATACCCATCTCGTGGGTAGGCCTTTTGAACCCACTCCTCACGGCCCCCCGCGCAAGCCACAAAGCTTTAGCCGCCTTGGGGCCGCAGGCCCAGTTGGGCTTCTAGCGCGCCCGAGCAACTGCTCCGCCTAAAGGCGGAGACCGAGAGGTTACGGGACACGTTGTTCGGGGGCGGCGTCTTTATGGCCCTTGACGCCTGACAAGACAGGGATTAAAAGCGGAGTGGTATTGGAAACTGGGAGTTACCAGGCTGGCGCGACAGACGAGGGTGGTCGCGACGCTTCGCTTGACGGGCGCCGCATGGCCGCGCTCGCTCGCCCTCTATAAATACGCCTGGGTGCTTTCGAGTGGTCACGCTTTCTTGCCTCTCTCTCTCGCCTCAAACAAGAAGAGCACAGAGAGCTAAGGAAAGAAAACCCCACCTTTCTTTCTCACCTTCCGTCCTCCCCGTGAAGATGTCGTGGCCGAGTGCTCGCGCCAAGACAACGCAGGCGCTTCGGCTTGGTGAAGAAGGGCTTCTCATGCCGCAGACCTTCCGGCCGAGGGTGCCGACAGGGCTGCCACCCCGCGCCGTGGGGCGACGTAGATCGTGGTGCTCGCCGCTCTTCGAGAGTGGCTTTGGCTCGCCTCGCACTCCGCTCGTCCGGGGCCGTTGTTTCATTACAAGGTGGAGGTGCACCATCTCAACCCCAATGGGGTCCTCCACATCGCCATCTTCATCACGCCTGGCGGCCTTCTTGGGGATCGAGCCGCACTGGCGCTGTGGAGGCACTTCTTCCGTGCAAGGCTCGAAGGACAGTGCCGCTTCGGGCCGCGCGCCTGGTGGCTCGCCTCCAGCCGGCCGCCCGGCCGAGCACGGAGTACTGGAGGTAAAGCCGCCTCGCCCAACAAGGGCCGGGCGTTCGAATGGCTCTACGCTCAAACGCGGCGACAGCGCCCCTCTTTCACCGGCGAGCTTCCCATGGCGGAGGAACGGTGGAACTCGGGCGCCAAAAGAGGGAGAAGAACAAGCTGGCCCTGATCGTGGAGCAGATCAGGGCTCAAAGGAGGCGGGGGCTCACCGGGGACGTGGTTGTGCGCGCCTTCATGGGGATGCGCGTGCAACCACTTGTGCACAGGCCGCACCCTGTTCCGGTATGCGGGGCCGTCCGACCGGGCGAGGATGGCAGAACCCGAGCTGGCCGCGTCTGAGGTGGAGGCTCGGGTGGCGGCCGTCACGGGCGGAAGCGCCGCGGTGGCGCGGATGGCCATCCGAGCCATTCTCGCCGCTTTTCCGCCAACCGTAAGCCGGTGAAATTCTTTCGCTTTCTTTCTTTGTCCTTAGCACTTGACCGACATTCCTGCATCCTCTCAGGGGCTCATGGGGATGTCTTCCCAGGCGCCGCTCCCGGGGGATAAGGAAGCGCGCGGCGCCCGGCGAGGACTAAGAGATCGACTCCTCCCGCAAGAAGCGGAAGGAGGAAAGGAGGAGGAAGAAAGTAAGGAACGCTAGCGCGGCAGCGGCGAGGATGTGTCGAGACGACCGCCGTGGGGACAACCTCCATCGACAATGGCGGAGTGCCTCCGCCACCCCTATGGTGGGTTTTTCCCGACCTGATCGGCGGCGGCCCGAGCGTGGACTCGGCCGAGGCGGCATCACGGGCCCGTGGCCACGGATCCCAGTGTGGGGTGATCTTGCGCTTGCGCCGCCGCGGCCTCTACCGAGGTGGCTTCAGGAAGCGACCGCCGACTTGACTTCTGGCGGGGTCGGCAAAGAGGGCGCGCGTGCCACGCACCCGCTCGGCCTTGTAAGTGTATTATTATTTTATTTTTGGAGCATTTTTCTTTTTGGCAAAGCCGCCCGAGCGACTCTTGAATCTTTGCAACGTGCAGCGCCTATACTGGGGTGACCGTGGGCGTGCCACATCGTCCACGCAAGTAACAGCGCCGGTGATTTTGGTGACCCCGGTTGGGTCGGCGAAGGTCGCGGCGTCGGCGTCCGAGGGCGCGGTCGCCTTCGAGGGGACGGAGCCCCACCCGGAGGTCGTGCCCGAAGAAGAACTTCCGCCGCCTCCGGCGGGACTCCTCCGACGACGTGATCGCTGCTTCGGAGGATGAGACAATGGCGCCGCGGTGATCGCGCTACCGTGGCGAGCCGGCGACGGAGGTGCCCGACCCGCCCCGTGGGAGGTGCCGACCGATGCCCTCAGCGCAGTCGCCGAGGGGTTTCGGCGGGTTGACCTCGCACCTTGCCCATGGTGCTTTGACGGCGACGCCCCGCCCGAACGGCGAGCGGAGGCGCGCGCCGGTGTAATTCCGGTCGGGCATCATGGGTGAGGCGGAGGAGAGCGAGTGGGCGCCCTTCGGCAAGGCGCTACCGACGCCGGCCGAGATAGGCGATCCGTGAAGGTCCGCCCTTGCTCAAGTCTTCCACCGTATACCGATATGATGGTCGGGAGTCCACCAACGCCTGTAGGTCAGAAAAAGTTCGATTCGCTGCACATTTTGATAGTTCTTCCGTGCGACTAACGGAGTGTCCACATTTTCGCAAAGACTTGCGGGCTCGCTTGCGGCGTCAGTCGAAGCTCGCGCAGCCCGACATCGGCAAGGCCGCAATGGAGGAGTGCAATGGTGCGCTTGAGCTGCGCTTAGCCCAGAGGCCCCGGCATCAAAGGTCGGAGGCGGTGGTGATCCGCTAAGGATTTGAAGAGGCCACAAAGGCCCTTCATGATGAGCGCCTAGGAGCCGAGGCTTTGAGGGCGAAGTGGCGGAATCGAGTCCTCTCGACGGAGGTCATCGAGGCTAAGGATGCCGCCGCTGCTGAGGGGGATCGCGCAGACGCAGTAACACGCCCGCGACCGAGCGGAACAAGGCTCGGGGACGCCGCCGAGTTCGCCCGAAGCGGCGATCGCCACAAGGAGCCGCCGAGCCAAGACTTCATACGAGGCGCCAAGTCGGAAGTCGCAATCGACCAACTCGCGCCGTAAGTGTCTCAATTCTTCAATTAAGTTTGGGGGTGCGACCCACAGGCGAACTTATCCAAAATCTCCGCAATCTACGTGAGGCGCAGAAGAACGAAGTCGCCGTGGAGGCGCAGAGAACGGCCGGACGCCCGCGACGTGGCGATCGTGGCCCGGATGAGGCCCGGCGGCGTTGAAGGTTGCCGAGGACGGCCGGGCCGAGATGAGCGCCGAGTTGGAGGCCCTCCGCAAGGCTGGTCGGAGGTCTCGCGATCGCATCCTGGAGCCGGGCAGCCCGAGTGCCTTGCCCGCTGGCGCCCGAGTGCGCGACCAGAGAAGAGGCGGTGGTCACCGGCGCCGCGCTTTGAGCTTCATCGGTGGTCAACACCATCTCGTGACTACGACAAGATCGACCTCGCGGTGGTGGTGAGCGGCGAGCCGGGAACCGATCGACGAGGAGATCGACCGGTTCGAGCTCTTGGTCGAGCCGACGCCCGAGATCGCCACCGTGATCCCGCGCAGCCGCCTCCAGAAGCCGAGGCGCCAACTCTCCGCTCGCCACGGCCGCCCGCCAAGAAGAATAGAAAATTAGCTTTATCCTTCTTAGATTGTAAAGACCGCTATGTAAACAATCTTGAAATTATCAAGTCCTGTAATCGTCCCTCGTCCTTTTTCGTATTTAGGATGGCGCTAATAACCATAGCCTTAAGGACCGCAGGGCCACTTATGCGTAGGTCGGGTTGTTTTGGGAGGAGCGAGGTGGATTGGAGACTTGGCTATGCAATGTTAGGCGCACTTGTGAGGGATAGGAGTGTTCTAGACCGCCAGGATCTTTCCACTGGCACTTCCTTCTTCCGCAAAGTGCTACTTAGCAACCATAGCCGCCGGGCGAGGCCGTAACACTTTGGTTGAGAGGGTTACCGCCGGGATGGACCTCATGACCGGTCGGGTCACGCACCTCATAGCGCGTGGGATAGCCGAGTTCGTATGGGAGGAGTGTTCTCGCCGACCAAAGGTCACTCCACTGGTACTTCCTTTTCCGCAAGTGTTAGCAACCATAGCCATGGGCGAGGTCAGAGCACTTGGGTCAAAGGAGTTACCGCTGGGAAGGACCTTGTGGTCGGTTGGGTCATCAACCCGCAAGTTACCGACCGAGTAGCTCTCAACGGGCGCCGAAGGCAGCCTTTAGCGTCGCACGGCGACTGTGTGCTCGGAAGGAAGAAAGTAAAGAGCATACTAGGAAGAGGAAAAGAGTTTAGGATAGAATCGCCTTAACTTTTCTATATTCCATGCATTTGGAAGGATGCGCCGCGGTGTCCTTGAGCCGAAAGGTGCCAGTCGGAGGATCTCGCACGACGGTGAAGGGCCTTCCCGGGGCGGCGCATACCAGTGCTTATCCTTGCCGGTTCGACCCGACGCAGACTGTGTCGCCAAGATCAAAGACCGCCGAACTCGGGCGGCCGTGGTAACGCCGCAGAGCTTGTTGATATCCGCCGATCACAGATCGCCACGCCATGCGCCGTCGATCCGGGTCGACGGAGTCTTGTTGCAGCGGCGAGCCCCGAGCCTCCTCAAGGCTTGCGCCTTGGGGCGCCATACCCGTGTCTGCATCGGCAAGACGGCCTCAAAGACCGATACCATAAAGAACGGTGTGAACCGGTCGCCGGTCGGCGTGGTCCGCAGACTCCGTGAGGACGGAGGGTAGCTCGGCCGCCCAGCCGCCCGCGGGCGCTTGAGCCGATCAAGATCCGCGGCTTGAGCCCTTGAAGGATCATGCCATTTGCGCGCCGACTGGCCGTTGGTCCGCGGATGGGCCACGGCCGCCCAATCGACGCGGATGTTGAAGTCATCGCAGAACTCGAGGAATTCCTTCCCGTGAACTGCGCCCGCTGTCGGTGATGATGGAGTTTGGGACTCGAATCGAAAGACTATGTCGCGAAGAAGATGGCCGCTTGTACCGACGTAACGCTACGACCGCTTGGCCTCTATCCACTTGGTGAACTTGTCCACCGCGACGAGCAAATGGGTAAAGCCCCGGCGCTTTCTTGAAAGGCCCGATCAGATCGAGCCCCAAACCGCAAAAGGCCACGTGATGGGGATTGTCTGCAAGGCCCGAATGCGATGTATCGCCGGCAAAGAATTGGCATCCTTCGCAGTGCGTGCGCGCGCTCTGCGTCGGACACGCGGTCGCCAATAGAAACCTTGTCGAAAGGCCTTTCCCACCGTGAGATCGGGCGCAGCGTGGTGACCGCAAATTCACCGTATATCGTCCAAGAGTTGTTTTCCTTGGTCGGCCGAATGCACTTTTGGAGGACCCGAGGGCCTTTGTAAAGGTCCGGACCGATCAGACGAAGACTTTGCTCGCCGGCGAGGCGCCGGCTTCGGTCGGTCGGGAGGAAGCGACCCGCTCACAAACGATCTATGAACGGCTTTCCGGCCGGATTCGGATTGCTAGCACGCCGTGGCTCGACCGCCAAGTCTACGCTCGACCGCGCGGCGGTCGGGCGACTGCATAGGTAGGTCTGGGACCGCTCGCCACCGCCCACCGGATGGAAGGCCGCAGGAGGTCGCAGACGAAGATTTCGAGCGGACCGGTCTCTGCCGGAGGCCGATTGGCCAGTAGTGGCGCCGCTATTGTAGCGCCGGTAGCTATGGTGAAGCTCAAGCCCTTGAACGCGACTTCGAGCCCGCGCACTTTCGACAAGACACGCCATACGGGCGCCTCTGGCCCGCGCCTTCATGACTTGGTCGACGACGAGCTTGGAGTCCCCGTGGACGTAGAGTCGGGAGCACCGAGGTCGGCAGCGATCCGAGACCGCTGACGAGGGCCTCGCACTCGCAACGCTGTTGGTGGCGCCGAAAAGCAACCCGATGGCGATCGAGCTTGTTCCCAAGGGGAGATGATGACAACCCAAATACCGCACCATTCTTGTTGTAAGACCCATCGAAGTACATTGTCCAAGACTCGGTCTTCGATCACCGTGGTGCTCGGTTTCGGTCCACTCAACGACGGTCGGCTAGGGCTCGCGATTTGATCGCCGTCCGAGGGACGATGTGATGTCGTGGTCACGAGCTCGAGTGCCCACTTGGCTATCCTTCCCGAGGCGTCGCGGTTGCGGACGATCTCGCCTAACGGGACGGGTCACCACGGTGATGTTGTGCCGATCGGTAATGGACGAGCTTCCTCTTCGCAATGAGCACCGCGAGAGTAGCTTCGCACTGCGGTACCGAGTCTTGACTCGGAAAGGACCTCGCTAATGAAGTAAACCGCCGTTGTACCTAAGTCGCGGCCTTCTTCCGCTCGCCCACCACGAGGGCCGCACGACGACTTGGGTAGTGGCGACGTAGAGAACAGCGGCTCTCCGTGCCGGGCGATCAGATCGAGGCGAGGACAGAAGGCCTTCAGCGGTGAGGGCCTCCCGAGCTTCGGGTCCAACTAAAGCGGTCGGATCTCTTGAGTAGCTCAGAGTGGCATTCCGCCGCCGAGGCGAGACACGAACGGCTCAAAGTCGCTAGGCATCCGGCGACCTCGACCCCTTGAGGTTGCTGATTGGGCCCATCCTTGCGATTGCTAATATCTTCTCCTGGTTGGCCTCGATGCCTCGCCGAGACAATGAAGCCAAGGAGCTTCCTTTGGGAACCTCAAAACGCATTTCTCAGATTGAGCTTTATGCGGAATCGTCGAAGGTTCGCAAAGGTCTCTTCCGTGTCGGGACGAGGTCGCGGCCTTCTTGGTTTTTACGACAATATCGCCGACGACACCTCAACGCTACGGCCGATCCGTTATTGAAGCACGCTTGCATACATCGCCGTATGTAGCGCCGCGTTTTTAGGCCGAACGGCATCGTAACGAAAGCGTAATGAGCCGAACGGGTGATGAAGGAAGTCGCGAGCTGGTCGGACTCCCTTAGCGCAACTGGTGGTAGCCCGAGTAGGCATCCGTAAAAGAGAGGGACTCGCACTCGCGTGGAGTCGATGACTTGGTCGATGCGGGCAAAGGGAACGGATCTTTGGGACATGCTTTGTTGAGACTCGTATAGTCAACGCACATCCTCCATTGCCCATTTTTCTTTTTACAAGTACAGGTTGGCTAGCCACTCGGGTGGCGACTTTTTACGAACCCCGCAGCCGTAAGTTTGGCGATCTCTCCTATGATCCCGCGCTTCTCCTCGCCGAAGCGGGCGCAGGGCGCTGGGCGACCGGCTTTGAGCCCGGTCTGATGCTCAAGGAGTGCTCGCGACTTCCCTTGGGATTCCCGGCATGTCGGAGGACCTCCATGCGAAGACGTCTTTGTTGGTGCGCGAGGAGTCGACGAGCGCTTCCTATTTGGCGGGAGCGTGGTTCGATCCGCACGGTCTTGGTCGGATCACAGGATCGACCGCGACCTCCTTCGTGTCCTCGGCGGATTTGAAGGATCCCGCCGACTTGCCGGACTCGGGGGCGGATTCGAGGCTTCCTCCCGAGGTTGTCGAGCTCGGCAGACGCGATGATCGCCGAGGCAAGCTCTCGCAACCGCGCGCGCGATTGTAGGCAAGCCGAAAGACGATGCCACGGTGATGACTCCCGTGGCCCCGCATCTTCACTTGAGGTAGGCGAGCCGGGACGCCATGAACTTGGCGTAACATGGCCGCCCCAGATGGCATGGTAAGAACCGGAAGTCCACGACTTCAAAAGCGAGGGTTTCGTGCGGAAGTTTCGGTTCCTCGAAGGTAACGGGCAGGTCGATCCGCCGAGTGGATGGGCTCGCCGCCGTGAATGACGCCATGGAAGGGCGCTTGCTAGGTCGGAGGGTGGAGCGCGGATCCCCATAGCGCCGAGCGCCTTGACGTAGAGGATGTTGAGGCCGCCGCCTCGTCCATGAGCACCTTTGAAAGGCGCTTCTTCCCACGACGGGCCGACCACCGGGGTATCTCCCGCCGCGAACGTGGTCGGGTGGTCGGTCCGATCAAAGGTGATCGAACTCCGACCACCGGAGGTATTGGGGGACACATGGCGCGACGGTATGGACCTCGCGATAAGCGAGCTTGAGCCGCGCTTGCCGGCATAGCAGCCGGTCCTCCAAAGATCATGAGGCGGCCGCCGGGTTCAGTGGAACTCGCGTCGTTTTTTTTTCTTCGCGGCGCGGGGCGCAGCAGACTTCTTCCCTTGCCACGCGGCGTTGCGGGACGCCGGAGAGGTAACGCCAGACCTCGCAGTCCGCAGATTTGTGTTTGACGGAGAACCCGTGGTTTGGGCACGGGTCGCCCATCAATTTCTCGGCGGTCGGGCGCGACGGCCGGTCGCACTCGCCGCTGGCGTATGGTCGACGGTGGCGACCACTTGGGGCTCGCGGATCTGCTTCCCGCGCCGCCCGCTTGCTCGGAGCGGTCGTAAGGGGACCCGGCGCGACGCCGGGTTCGCTGGGCCTTTCCTCCTCGAAGATGGCCCCCAGCCTCCTCGCCGAGGCGTGGTTGGTGGCGATATCGAGGAGCTCCTTGGTAGTTCCGGGCTTGAGACAACCTAGTTTGTGTACCAAGGCCTTGCGTGAGGTGTCAGATGAATGCTCCCACGACATCGGCGTCGGAGATGTCGGGAGCTCGTTGCATCGCGGAAAACCGCGGATGTAGTCCCGAGGGTTTCCCGGGTCTTTGCGCCCTTCGAGTCCGGGAGTTTGTGGCGCTTGTAAGTGCCCTGGAAGTTGCCGACGAAGAGGGCCTTCAAGTCGGTCCAGTCCCTGATGGTTTTGGCCGGCAAGTACTCGAGCCAGGCTCGGGCCGAGTCTGCGAGGTAGATGGGAAGGTATTGGATGATGAAGAGGTCATCCGTTGTTCCTCCGCCCGCATGCGAGCCGGTAATCTTGAGCCGACACCGGTTTGTGGCCCGGTGTATTTGGCAATGTTGTTAGCGCCGAATCTGGCAGGAAGTCCGCTCGCGGATCCTCGGCGTAACGCCCGCGTCCAGACCGTCGGGGCTCGGGCTGCGATGGTGGTGCCCGCCGCCCGCAACCCGTGAGTGGGCGGCCTCTTCCGCCATCTTTCTCCGCGCCTCAAGGGTAGCGCGAATGTCGTAGGCATCACCGAGGCGTTGGCGCACCGGGGCGCGCGAGGCCTGTTGTGGCTCGCGGTGCGGCGACGCCTGTGCCGGACCCATCCGGCTTCGCACAGCGGTACGGGCCCGGTGGCCAGAGGTGGCTCCGGAGCGATAGGAGCCGGAGGCGTGCATGTGCTGCACGGCCGCGTGCTCTACCAGCCCCCGGAGGTTTTGGTAGGTGGCCTTGGCCTCCGGGTCGGTCGGCTCCGGGAGGCCTCGAAGCAGCATTGCGGCCGCGGCCACGTTTTGACTGGCGTGGGGGAAGAAGTGAGGACCGTCGGACCCTTCCGCTCTGCCGGGTGTGCTCGACGCCGCAGCGCTGCGCCGCCAGCACATGCGGGGCCTCGAGCCCCTCCTGCTCCAGGTTGGCCTGGAGCCGGTCGAGCTCAGTCCTTCGTTCCTCCAACTCTTTGCGCTGTTGTTGGAGCTCGGCGCGGCGGTCCGAAAGGCTGCTCAAGACGCTCATGGCACTCCTCCTCCCGCGCTCGAAAGCGTCGGACAGAGGTCCCGCGCCACGAGGGCCACGGGCAATCGACGGTGCCGCCATGTTGCACTCGCGCGAGTGCCACCGCTGGCGGTACTCCGTGCCTGAGCCGAGTCGCGTCCAAAGAGTCTTCCAAAGAGCTCGTGGATGGAGGCCGGCAGTAGCCACCATCGCCACGGTCGCGAGCCTACGGGGTGACATGGTCACCGCCGGCCTACGGAGTTTTCGCCGACCGCGGCGAGCACTCCTCGGTTCCGGCCGGGGCTGCGGGGCGCTAAGCCGGAGCTTAGCGGTCGCCGAGAGGACGCCCAAGCTCTCGGTAGGCGCTGTCTTCCGAGACGGCGGGACAGCGTGAGCCCTCCCGGCCGGGTGACGGCGGTCGAGGGAGAAGCGGATCCGGTTCCCGGCGCAGATCATGCCGCCGCAGCGGGTGGATGCCATCGGGAGATAAACGGAATCGAGATGGTGATGAAGACGCGCGAAGTCCCCTACCGCGCGCCAACCGCGGCGTTTTCGGCGCCGGCAAGTAAATTTGTAAGTCTAGGGGTCGCGTTTCACTCCTGAATGGTTAGACTCGTGAGTCCAAGATGTATCTTGGTTCGGCCAAGGTCCCTACCCGATTCGTGTGTGGTGGTGTTGTATTACTCTTGGCATGTATGATCGCACAAAGTTTTACAAGCGAGAATGCCAATGTCTTAGCGAGATGGGTTTGATAGCGCTCTCTTCCTTTCTCGTTCTCGCTCGTTGCCCCCTCTGAATCGTTTAGCCCTGCCTCCTTTTATACAGAAGGAAGGGGCAGGTTACATCGAGAGTTAGGAGGAAAAGCGAGGTGACCTATGCTAGGAGCTCCGGTCCTTCGTCCTGTGGACTGGTCGCACCCGTCTTGCCCATGCTGGGTTGGTAGCCTTGGTGGTCAGGGAGGTTAGGTATTTCCCGGGAAATAGCGTACTTGCCCTCTGTGATCCTTGCGAACGCCGACGCCGAGGTGCGTGACGCTGGTGCCGCCTCGGGAGCGCGGCGCTTCGTCTTTGACGTGATCGTTGATGGGGCCAAAGCTTTGTCTTCTCTGATCACCGATCTTCTTGGGAAGGAGCCACCGCCTTGTATAGTCGCTCGATTGACCTTATTCGGGGGTACGTGGCGGTAGGCCGATGAGGACCTGACACGCGGCACTCGGCGTTCGTCACCTTGGTTTGGTTGGAGTCGGGAGATCCCGCCCCACCAAGAGGGGGTCGAGAGCGCTGTCTGGTCGGATTCGCTTCCCCTGGCCGGTCGGGAGCGGATGCCTTGCGCGGTCTCGCAGGCGATTCGGTCGGCGGTGGGCCGGGCGCGGCCTGTTGGGCTGGAGATATGCTTGAGGCCGCTGGCTCGTCGCTTCGGGCTGTTGGGGTATCCTTTTTATTAGTATTCGTCAGGGAGCAATCCCCGAATCTGATAAGGCTAAGAGCTACTTGGCTGCTATTGAGGAGCAATTTAGGGGCTCCTCAAAGGCTTATGCAAGTACTCTTATTATGAAGATCCTCACCACTAAATTTGATGGCTCTTGCAGCATAAGAGAGCACGTCATGATAATGAATGACATGGTGGCTAAGCTTAAAGGACTTGACATGGCAATTTCTGATGGTTTTCTGGTTCACTTCATAATGACATCTCTACCTTCTGCGTACACTCCCTTTAAGATTAATTACAATACGCAAAAGGAGAAGTGGTCCATGAGTGAGCTCATTGCTCAACTAGTCTAGGAGGAGGAAAGGATTAAGACTGAAGAAAGGGATCAGGCTTTTATGGTCAATAATGGAAATAGCAAAAGAAAGCACTCGCATGAGGACCATAAGGCCAAGAAGAAGCTGCATTTCTCCCCCAATCCTAAGGCGAAAACAAGCAAATCTGCGCCTAAAGGGGTGAAATCTCCCACTGTCATCACCTGTTGCTTCTGTAAAAAGGAAGGACATGTGCAGAAGGAGTGCGTCGGCTTCTGTCAGTGGCTCGCTAAGAAGGGTAATGATACAATTACTTTTGTTGATGAATCACTTTATGCAGATTTTCCACATTATTCTTGGTGGATTGATTCTGGAGCCACTGTGCATGTTACTAATTCGATGCAGGGATTCAGTTCGTTAATGACCATAAGAGGGGACCGAAGGCTTAGAGTCGCCAATGGACAGGAGGCTGAAGTTAAGGCTATTGGAACGCTTCCATTAGTTTTGGGGAGCGGCTTCACCCTCCTCCTAAAAGATGCCCTTTTTGTCCCTTCCATGAGGAGGAATTTAATTTCTGTTTCCCTGTTAGACAATGATGGTTATTATTGTGTTCTTGGAGACAATAAATGTTTGATTCAATTTGAATGTAATAATGTTGGTCTTGCTACCAAGCACGACATGTTTTATATGCTGTCTATTCAACAGTCTCCTTTATTGCTAAATGTGTGTGATGCTCCTATTAAACACAAGCGTAATATGGATAATGAGACCTCGTCGAAACTATGGCACTGTCGCTTGGGCCATATTTCGAAAGGGAGAATGGAGTGTCTCATTAAGGAAGAGATACTCCACCCATTGGATTTTTCTGATTCTGACGCTTGTATTGATAGCATTAAAGGAAAATACGTTAAACAAATTAAGAAAGGAGCAACACGCAGCTCATGTCCCTTAGAAATAATTCATACTGACATATGTGGTCCTTCCTATTATGTCAGAGATGGTTATGATTCCTTTATAACCTTTATCGATGATTTTCACGGTATGGTTATATTTACCCTATTAAGGAACGGTCTGAATCACTAAATAAATTTAAGATATTTAAGGCTGAGGTTGAAAATCAGCATAACTCAAAAAATTAAAGTAGTGAGATCAGACAGGGGAGGAGAGTATTATGGAAAACATGCACCTTATGGTCAAATTCCTGGCCCTTTCGCTAAGTACATTGAAGAAAATGGAATAGTAGCTCAATATTCCATACCTGGTGAACCTCAATAGAATGGAGTGGCTGAAAGACGTAATCGTACACTTATGGATATGGTACGGAGTATGCTGTCTCACTCTAGTTTACCACTTAAATTATGGATGGAGGCCTTAAAGACAGCCGCACACATATTAAACCGGGTTCCCAGTAAATCAGTGTCATCGACGCCTTATGAATTATGGACTGGGAGAAAACCAAGTTTAAATTATTTACGCGTGTGGGGATGTGCAGCTGAAGCCAAACTGTTCAACCCACATATTGAAAAATTAGATACTAAGACAGTAAGTTGCTATTTTATTGGGTACCCAGAAAGGTCAAAGGGGTACCGCTTTTATTGTCCTAATCGGACTACTAAATTTGTTGAAACCAGGCACGCTGTGTTTCTTGAGAATGATGAAATCAATGGGAGTTCTGAGGGGAGGAAAATAGATCTTGAGGAAAATCGGGTTTATGTACCTCTACCGATAATCCGAGAGGTTGTTATTCCTGCACCTCAAATTAATGCATCTCCAATTGAAAGTCCTGAAAATAACACTAAAGACTCAGGAAATAATGCAGCAGCTGATAATGAAGGACATAATGCAGCGCCTGATAATGAACCTCAGGAACTAGCTGTGACCCCTAATGAACCCTTAAGAAGGTCACAACGGGAAAGAAGATCTGCCATCCCAAATGACTATGTTGTGTACATGAATGAAGATGTGCATGATATCGGGAAGGTGGATGACCCCATTTCATTTAAAGAGGCCATGATGAGTAAGAATTCATCTGAATGGCTTGACGCCATGAAAGATGAAATAAAATCTATGAGCCTGAATGATGTTTGGGACCTAGTAGAATTCCCTGATGGAGTTAAAAAGGTAAGCTGTAAGTGGGTCTACAAAACTAAGCATGACTCCAAGGGGAATGTCGAAAGGTTCAAGGCAAGACTTGTGGCTAAAGGGTTTACTCAAAGAGAAGGGATTGATTATGTTGATACTTTCTCTCCCGTCTCTAAAAAGGACTCTCTAAGAATTGTCATGGCACTTGTGGCCCATTATGATTTGGAGCTACATCAAATGGACGTCAAAACGGCATTCCTTAATGGCGATCTGCAAGAGGATGTCTATATGGCACAGTCCGAGGGTTTTGTCATTGAAGGCATGGAGCATATGGGATGTCGTCTTAAGAAATCAATTTATGGACTGATGTAGGTGTCCAGACAATGGTACCTTAAATTCGATAATATAATAAGGAAATTCGGATTTAAGGAAAATAAAGTGGATAATTGTATATATTTCAAGTCTAAAGATGGCAAATTTACTATTTTGGTTCTTTATGTGGATGATATCTTGTTGGCTAGCGGCGATAAGGATATGCTGTTTGAGACCAAAAGATTTCTCTCCGCTAATTTTGACATGAAGGATCTTGGTGATGCCTCTTATGTTCTGGGTATTGCGATTCACCGAGATAGGTCCAAACATTGACAGAGTACTTAAGAGATATAATATGCATAACTGCTCTGCCACGCCTGCTCCTATTGTTAAGGGCGATAAATTTGGACTATTTCAATGTCCGAGGAATCAATTAGAATCTGATCAGATGAAGTCGATTCCTTATGCTTCAGCTGTCGGAAGCATTATGTATGCTCAAGTTTGCACTCGCCCTGATTTGGCGTTTGTTACCGGGATGCTTGGCGATATCACCAAACCTGTGATTGGACCACCGAAGGTCAGAAGAAAGTCTTACGTTACCTTCAAGGTACTAAAGATTACATGCTCACATATGAGAAGTCTGAAAACCTTGAAGTCATTGGTTATTCAGATGCTGATTTTGCCGGGTGTGTTGATAGTAAAATGTCGACATCAGGTTATATCTTCACCCTTGCAGGAGGAGCTATTTCATGGAAAAGCTCCAAACAAACACTTACGGCATCTTCAACGATGCAAGCTGAATTTGTAGCATGTTATGAAGCTACAGGACAGGCAGTATGGCTAAAGAATTTTATCCCGGACCTTAAGGTGGTTGACAGCATTTCTAGACCACTAAAGTTCTACTGCGATAACAAAGCCGCAATATTCTTTTCTAGTAACAACAAGTCAAGTGGTGCTGCCAAACACATTGACATTAAGTATCATGTTGTGAAAGATAGAATCCAGGATCAGACTATTGATGTCAAGCATATAAGTACTAAGTCTATGCTTGCGGATCCACTAACTAAAGGCTTACCACCCAGTCTCTTTCGAGAGCATGTTGCCGGCATGGGTTTATTGGAAAGCCTCTGATTCTGGAAATGAGGAACATAAGTATAAAACCAACTCCCATTAAGAATAAGTAATTATACTATCGAGATAGAATGATGCACTATAGATACTGGGGTTGCAGCTGTGTTTAAATTAATCGTTGTAATACTTTATCTTGGTGTATTGTTCTGTTAAGTGTGGATTTATGATGTTAGCCTTACAATCAAGTGGGAGAATGTTGGTTATGATCTTCGGCTAACTAACATCCGAAAATCATGGGGCTAGACCCACCTCTAACGCACACACGCGCATTGATCGGGAGCGCCCAACAAGTTTTGGTTTTGGTCCCGTCAGCCTAAGCGAGATTAAAAAGGGGAAGCCGGCGCTCATTTGTGAATCTGCACTTGAGGGCATCCTCGTAGCAAGTTCGTGAAAGTTGACTAGGTCGTTTTTGCCTTGAATAAGGTACTTAGACCCTCCCATGAGCAACTTATGATCTTTTTTTTTGCGGGGTTTCATGCATAAATACATGCAATGAAGCTAGATTTTTTTTTATTGAAGCGTAAACATCAAGAAACTTACATAACATGGTGTGTTAACTTGTCTTACGTAGTACATGAAAGCAATTTGAGCACAAAGTATATATGATGAAGCAAGCGCTTACAAACAAACAAACAGATCGATCGATCATCAGGAGCAACACCAAATTGACTACAAGCAGGACGCGCATCAATGAGTTTAACTCTCGATCGATCGACGTACATCACCTTGCATTAAGACGATTGTTTAACGGATCACTTCAATTTGATACCTCCCCTTCCTCAAAGAAGTCGTCATCGTCGTCACAGCTGCGTATCTCGTCGACGTGCTCGACGATGATGGTGTGGACGCCGGGGTCCTTGACGGCGCAGCTGCCGGCGACGAACACCGAGTTGTTCACGGCATGGTAGTTGCTGTTGGTGTAGGCGCTCACCACGCGCTCCTCTTCCTCGTCGCCTGCTGCTTCGACGACGACGAGGTTCTCCTCCACGTCGCCCTCGGCCTCCATCGTGGCACCGTTGTTCTCCCCCTCCAGCGTGACGATGGTCGTCGTCGTGCCGTTCTTGGCCTTGTCGCTGTCGCCGGTGATGGCGGTGGCGAGGTGGTCGTTCAGCTTGGCTACGGTGCAGATCACCTCAGAGGCTACGTTGTTGGAAGCCATGGCGGCGGCGGTTTCTAGCCAATTACAAGCTCGCTGCTAGCTAGATAGAGCAATGGCGCAATGGACGGTGGGTGTATACTATATGTAGAACACAGATATATATATATAGCGCGCCATGAGAATCAAACGGAAGCTTGGAAGATCGATGGAAGTGATTCGATGGAGAGGCTTAATTTCTTTGGCTTGAGGGTACGTGTGGCCAAAGGAACGGATCGCATTTCTTTCTTTCCTTGCGCTTGGGGTTTGCTCGATCTCACTTTTCTTCATATATACATCAACATCGATCGGTGTCAAGATCCTGCATGCACGTTGGTCACTGACAAAGTATAGAAGCTTAATTATGGAGAAATTCTACAGTGGATTACATAGGTAGTAAGTAGTGGTAGTAGGAATTAAATCTAACCATCCATTCTCAAGGGTATTTTAGACTTTTTCTATCCATTTATCAGGGGTATTTTAGATTTTTTCTAATTCATTTACAGTTTTGGATTCACCGAATACCTATTGATCTTCAAAGACTTTTTATCCATTCATCCGTCATTCATCAGGATCACAAGACGTGTTTTACCGTAGAGGACAGATAGTATGACGGAATTTTTTACCCTTTTACCCCTCTTTCAATTTTACTACCAATACTACAGGTGGTAGTATAACTAGATCTAAATTGATCTCAACCATTAGATTCAAAGGAATGGACGGCTTATATTGATTTTAATCCACCGTAGAAGAGCTCTAATTATGAACCTCTTGCATATATATATATATATATATATATATATATATATATAGTTTCTTAATTGTATATATGCGGTGAGTGCCGATCGAAAACAACTAATTAAACTTGCACACTTGTGGAGGGCATGTACCACACAAGTATTTACGTACAGCGGATCGAGGTAAAAAAATCATAACTCAAAACATTACTGTTAGTCGTATAGTGATTCTTCCGTACGTGTTTATGATATATTCCTTGTAAAACTATTTGATAAGCAGCGCAAGGAGCCAATTGGTCTCCTGGTGTTTATATACATCTGAATACAGAGAGGATTACATCTTTTAGGATTACATCAGTTGGAAAACAGAAATTGTGCCGGATCGGTAACAGTATTCCGGTAAATACAATCACAACAAAGTTCAGACTAGATACACCTTAATGCTGAACTGCTAACAGACTCAGAACAGATCCTAACAGTATGTATTCTATATCTGTTAACACACCCCCTCAATCTCAACCGATATCAAGGAGATTGAGATTGTACTGTAAACGAGAGAATAATTCCTGAGCCAGTGGCTTCGTAAATATATCTGCTATCTGATCTTGTGACGAGATGAACTGAACTTGCAGTGTTCCTGCTGCTACTCTCTCTCTCTTACGAAATGAAAATCTATCTCCACATGTTTAGTGCGGGCATGAAATACTGGGTTGCCTGTGAGATAAGTTGCACCAAGATTATCACACCACAGTTGAGGAGCTCTAGACTGAAATACACCTAGCTCTTTTAAAACAGATTGAAGCCATATTAGCTCTGCAGTAGCATTGGCTATCGCCTTGTACTCTGCTTCTGTGCTTGACCTAGAGACTGTTGGCTGCTTTGTGGCACTCCAGGAGATTAAGTTGGGTCCGAAGTAAATTGCATACCCTCCAGTAAATCGCCGATCATCCAAGCAACCTGCCCAATCAGCATCTGAAAAAGCACTTAAAACTCGTGATGTAGATCTCCGAAAATTCAGTCCTAAACTGATTGTTCCTTTGAGAAATCTCAAGATTCTCTTGACTACTGCCCAGTGCTTGTCAGTAGGTGACTGCAAAAATTGACATACTTTATTTATTGAATACGATATATCTGGTCTTGTTAGTGTCACATATTGAAGAGCTCCTACAGTACTCCTGTATAAGAATGCTTCAGCTTCCGACAAAGGATTGCCTATCTCTTTAGATAATCTTTCTGAACTTGCCATTGGAGTTTCGGCTGGTTTGCAATACTCCAATTTGGTCTTCTTCAGCAGATCTAAGATATACTTCTGTTGTGATAACACAAGTCCATTTCCTTTCTTGATGACTTCAATTCCAAGAAAATAGTGTAATGAACCCAAATCCTTGACAGCAAAGTCAGCGGAGAGCTGTTTGATGAGCTGATCAGGAGCTTCTTTACAAGAGCTGACAATGATTATGTCATCAATATAAATTAGAACAAAAATTTTACCTTTGTTCCCTTGAATATAAAAAGTGAAGTATCAGCTTTTGAGGCAATAAATCCCAGTTCTTGTAGCTTCAGATTAAGCCGAGCAAACCATGCCCTTGGTGCCTTTTTTAGCCCATATAGATCTTTGTTGAGCTTGCACACATAACTTGGATGATGCTTGTCCTCATATCCTGGAGGTTGGGACATGTAGATTTCCTCCTGCAATTCTCCATTCAAGAAAGCGTTCTGTATATCTATTTGTCTTAGTGTCCATCCTTCTGAAACCGCAATGGATAAAACAAGCCGAATAGTCATGGGCTTAACCACAGGACTAAAGGTGTCGGCATAGTCTATTCCATACCTTTGCTTAAAGCCTTTTGTAACTAGCCGTGCTTTATATCTGTTCAATTGAACTGTCTGCTTTATGCTTAAGTTTGAAAACCCACTTGCACCCAACTATATTTTGACCTTTATCTGGAGGAACCA
This sequence comes from Otatea glauca, assembly GCA_036346275.1. Lineage (NCBI taxonomy): Eukaryota > Viridiplantae > Streptophyta > Magnoliopsida > Poales > Poaceae > Otatea > Otatea glauca. The sequence continues at coordinate 509,599 of CM070717.1, read as the reverse complement.
AATTCCACGTTGCATTTCTCATAAGAGCTTGATACTTTGCATCCATTGCTTCTTTCCACTGTAAACTCTGCATAGCTTCATGATAAGAATCTGGTTCGGATGCAGTCACTGCTAAGAAGCCTCTTCGATTAATCGGTTATCGTATTGTGCCATCACAAAACTCCCGTGGCCTGGAAATATTGTTTTGCAGTCGTGTTCGAGGACGATGAAGTTGTTGTATTTGCTGTTGTCCCCCTGGCTCAGAACCTGCAGCTGGTGAGGAGACATGATCGGAAGAAACAAAATCCTCCGGAGAGGTGGCATTAGTATCAGATAAGTGATCCTCAACATGTGAAGCATTAGGTACTGCTGATTCATGCGAATGAGATGGAAGGGAGATAGACAGTAAAGGAACAGACTGCGGCTCAAAGGTAGTATGAGTATAGTTGGAATTCGAAAAAGGAAAGATAGACTCATCAAATATTACATCACGAGAAACATAGACCCGTCCTGTGGTCTGTGGACCGATCTAAACACTTGTATCCTTTGTGGAAACTGCTATAGCCAAGAAAAACACATTTGCGCAACCGAAATGCCAATTTATGAGCATTGTAGGGACGCAAATTGGGCCAGCATGCACAACCGAATACACGAAGAACAGAATAATCAGGAGTAGTGTTCATGAGACGTTCTAGGGGAGAAATGCCATGAAGGACCCGCGTGGGAAGACGGTTAATAAGATGGCATGCAGTGAGGAAATCTTCATCCCAAAAACGAATTGGCATTGAAGCTTGAGCGAGGAGAGCAAGGCCCATTTCAACAATGTGACGATGTTTACGCTCAATCATGCCATTTTGCTGATGTGTGTGAGGACATGACACACGATGCCCAATTCCACAAGAAACGAGATAACTATGCAAGCGTTGGTACTCACCACCCCAATCACTTTGCACAGTTTTGATTTTGGTGCCAAATTGACACTCAACATTGCGTTGAAACTGAATGAAAACATTCAGGACTTTAGACTTTTGTTTTAACAAGTAAATCCAAGTAAACCGATTGTAATCATCAAGGTAACTGACATAGTACTTAAAACCTCCTAAAGATGGAACAGCATGTCCCCAAACATCTGAATGAACAAGTTCAAGAGGACTCAAGGACTATCTACTGGAGCTTTCATATGGAAGCTGATGTATTTTTGTACTATATTGAGTTGTACCGCAAAGAGTACGCAAACTTGCATGTATGTCCGGTGTGCAACGCATCTCGGTACAAACGTAAAGATAGATCGGATGATAACGATGAGGGCATGGAGTTGAAGAAAAGACCTCCTGCTAAGGATACCATATTGAGTTGTATGCACCATTCAGTTCACCCAAAAGCTTAAGCTGATGAGGAAAGATGAGCAATTCATTTATATTTCGACACTCTCCCTCACGTATAGGCTCCCTCAGACCTAGGACGTGAAATAGAAGTGGGCTGCAATTTTTTTTCTAATTGCGCCAACCGGGTCTTGAACTTGAAACCTCTTGGCTCTGATACCATGTAAAACTATTTGATAAGCAGCGCAAGGAGCCAATTGGTCTCCTGGTGTTTATATACATCTGAATACAGAGAGGATTACATCTTTTAGGATTACATCAGTTGGAAAACAGAAATTGTGCCGGATCGGTAACAGTATTCCGGTAAATACAATCACAACAAAGTTCAGACTAGATACACCTTAATGCTGAACTGCTAACAGACTCAGAACAGATCCTAACAGTATGTATTCTATATCTGTTAACATTCCTAGATTAGGTTTCTTCCGTATTGATTGATCATCAGGGTACGTGTGCGAATCTAGGCAGGCACCTTCAGTTCAGGTAGGACGACCCTGTAAGAGATGTCAAGACAACGTAAGTACGTACGATATAGTATCCTTTGTGACGATCGATCGAGAAAAATAACCAACAAATTATATGCATGCATGGTAACGAATGTGGAGAAAGCTTAATTATCTTCGGCCGTGGAAGACATGTCGTTTGGGTAGCATATGCAACCGAATACACGAGGATGTGGCCGGCCAAATAATTTTCTGTGAGGAATATATAATAGTCATGTGAATGAGAAGGTAGCTACATGAAGAGCCTCGGCCCGGTAGGATGGATGGAGGCATGGATGCTTGAAAAGGAAGACAATTAATGGAGGACATAATTGATTGTGTGAATAGCAAGTGAATTCGATCGGCTTTCACTACTACAAAATACCATATCACTGTTGATTCCAAACTGGCAGTGATGCCGGATATTGGAACCGGCAGTGATAGTCTGTCCAAAGATCACTCATTAAAATAAAAAAATTATTTGCACCTGGACCACCTGCTGCTCCGCGTGAACTCTTCTTACCAACTCACCTAACATACACTTCTTAACTACTATAAGATATATTTTCCTTTTATCATTTTGTATCCGAAAGTTTTAACGATTATTTGGACATTTAAATGACTTCAAATAAGAAAAGTTGACAACTACAAAGCTGTAGATCTCATCGAGAGCTACAATTTTCATATAAATCTTGTCTCCATTCGACTCCGTATGAAAAAGTTATGATTTTTCAAAAATATTATCACTATTTGTTCGAATTCCGAACCGGCAGTGATACTTCCTCCATTATCACTTCCGGTTCTTCTTAATAACCGGCAATAATAAGTTATTATCACTACCGGTTCTTAAAAAGAACCGACAGTGATAGTATCACTACCGATTTTTTTAGAACCAGCAGTGATAAGTTACTATCACTGTCGGTTCTTCTTTAGTCGAGCATTTGTGCCGGTCTAGCTTATGAACCGACAGTGATAGTGTTATCACTACCGATTCTAGACGAACCGGCAGCGATAGGTCGGCAAGAAAGAGGTTTTTTGTAGTAGTGCTTTGTATTAATTTTGTTGGGAGGTACAGGGATAGGAGAGCCCAACGAGAATATATACCATGCATGATGGAGAAAAAAAAGGAACGAGTTTGAGCATTGCCAAATTACCTAGCTACCTACTATTATCGCACTGGATACATAGTAATTTTGATACATTGGCAAGCTGATCGAACTGCATGCGTTGTGACGTTCGCCGCGTACGTGGAACACCTGAAAGGTGGCATAAACAACGGATTTAAGATGAAATGGAAAGGTATATATATATATATATATATATATATATAGATAGAGAGAGAGAATAATTACATGGGGCACCATGATCTAAAAAGGATATTTTTTCTATGCATTTTCATGCATTTTTTTTAAAATTTTTAGAATGCTGAGTTTAACCAGTTTACTAACTAGTTCAAACAAGTTTGAACTAAAATTCAAACTATAGTTTCCCTTTTTGATGATAGTTTGGTTGTAGGTATGTACTGATTTTATATATAAATCAGCAAAGCATGTGATCCAAACTCGTACAAAATATTTGAATTCGAGTATATTTTTTCAAAGATATGTGTTTCATTTGAATTGTTATAGATGGTATATACCTAAAACTGAAATTTTGAAAATTATACTCGAATATGGCTTGAATTTCATGCATTTGAAATCATTGTGCCTGAGCACCATGGTGCCCCATTTGGGCTTCTATATATATTATATATATATATATATATATATATATATATATATATATATATATATATATATATATATATATATATATATATATATATATGAAGTGAAATGAGGCACCATGGTGCCTGAGCACCAATATTTCAAATGCGTGAATTCAAGCTATATTCGAGAATATTTTTCAAAAATTTCAATTTTAGGGCATATACCCATCTATAATAATTCAAATGAAACACATACCTTTGAGAAAATATACTCGAATTCAAAGATTTTGAATAAGTTTGGATCACATGCTTTGCTGATTTATATATAAAATCAGCACATACCTACAACCAAACTATCATAAAAAAAGGAAACTCTAGTTTGAATTTCAGTTCAAACTTGTTTGAACTAGTTAGTAAACTGGTTAAACTCAGCATCATAGAAATTTTAAAAAGTATCACATGAAAATACATAGGGAAAATATCCGTTTTGGATCATAGAGCCTGGGCACCATGGTGTCCTAGGTAATTATAATATATATATATATATATATATATAATAGGTAAAATTATCAAGAATAACCAAACAATATTAATTTGAACCCAGAGTTGCTAACAATATAATGGGAGACATTCATAAATCACAGTGGATAAGCTCAAAAGGACATGTAGTACGTAGTAGAACGGGAAGCATGCAACGGGAGTTTGACATGGCTACCAGCTTGACAAGCTGGAACTTGATCTATTACATGATATTTTATTGGACCGAAAGAAAATAGACATAGCGGATTGGCTGGGGTGACCGAGATGATGGTGCCAAAGGTAATCAGGAGAGGAGAGGGTGGCTAGTGAGATCCTACGTAGAAAAATCAAAAGAGTCAAATTCAATAGAACAATAGTTGTCAGTAATGAAATGATAGACAGATATGAGGGATTCAACAAGGTAAGCAGTGGCACAGCCAACTGGGGCTCCGTTGGGCTCGAGCCCACCTTCTAGCTGTCGAACCCTAAATACTCTCTTTAACGTCGGCGCTCGTTTTTTTGGCGTAGCAACGGCGAATGCACATGCGCTTAGACTCATCTGAAGGAAGAAGAAACTTTGCTTGGTGGTGAGCTACTTCCTAGACCATATGGCTTGGTAAGTCGCTGCTTGTTGAAAGATTAATTTGGTAATTGTTAACTTCGCTTGCTGCCTGTAACACTGGACTTAAACCTATATGCATACAAAGACCATATAGAGAGAGGGGTGGCTCGACACCTCTCATTTGCAAGGATATGGCAACCCATTGAGTCGGGGGCGCTTGATGCACGTTGGTAGGAGTCGACGATTGTGAGGGCACGATGAGGACGTCGGGTGGATGACAAGGAGCCGGCGAGAGTGCAGGCATCAGGCGACGGACATCATGGCGAGTGAGTGGGCAAGGAATGCGCACGGTGTAGCGTGAGTTAGCGAGTGTCTCACCGACTGAGTGGGCTAGCACAAGAATAAATAGGCAATGTGAGACTCTCTTAATATGTGATTTCTTTTGTCAGTTGTAACTTTGTCAATGGATTGAATAAAGACAATAATGATTTGTTTGATTGGTTTGTGTTAACTTGTTTATATATTTCGAAAAGTTTGATAAGCGAATGCTACATAAGCATTTCTCAAACAATAAAATACTAGCAGTTACACTCAAACTGACGAGAACACAATACAAGTTGTTTTATATGTTTATCTTAATTAAACCTAATCCTTTGAGCCCACCATCTATTTTTATCATAGCTTTGCCACTAAAGGTAAGGTAAGGTATGACGAGAGTATTACGAAGGTTGAGGGGTTTTGCGTGGTTTGGGAAAGAAAGATGATCAGCATGTGTGATAGGATGCGAGGAACCAATGCTGACTATAACAGAACCGGTAGAAGAACAAGAGAGAGGGGGGAGATATGTTACCGGTCTCTGAAGTCACGTGAGAAGAAGAGAGGGGCCCACGCATGACCATTCTAACTACAATTCCAATTACGAATTCCAATCTATAGGGGAATCAGAAAATTTGACCCAAATTTTAATTGTACGTTTGTTTTGATATAATATGTCAGGTAACAATCAGTAGCCAATATGCGGAAGACATGCCAAACAATTTATTCACTTGTTTGTCTTTAACATTTTTAACGGGATTTACATTTGTCCCAAGCCAAGAGTAGAGCATGGCAATACTGCATGCAGAAATGCCTGACATACTTTGTACACCATGACATACACTACTGATTCTTCAGTTTCAGGGATGCTATATAGGAGTAGTTCCCCTACACATGCTTCAAAAAACAGGAAACGAGAATTGCATCTAGGGGTGGGTATTCGGTTTGATCGGTTTGGTTTTTTCGGTTTTAAAATAATTCGGTTTTTGAAAACTAGCAACCGAATTTCTTATACCAAAATAGAAAACCGAACCGAATTAACCGAAATATTTTGGTTCGGTTAATTCGGTTTTTCGATTAACCGAAATATGAATAAACACTAGGTAGATTAGATTTAGTCGTTCTCATATCGCAACATAGAGTAGGATTAAACCTACACAATATTCATAGATTATTACAATATAAGTATAATAGAACATGTGAATATACCAAACATATACATAAATGTATTAGAATATGAGAATTGTTTAGTAATTTTAGGAAGAATATTATAAAAGTGGTATTGTATGTGGGCTATTCGGTTATTCGGTTATTTCGGTTTTTGGAAGTCAAAAACCGAACCGAACACCGAAAACCGAATTATACCAAAACAAAAACCGAACCGAAAACCGAAAACCGAATAAACCGAAATAATCAGTTAATTCGGTTCGGTTCGGTAATTCGGTTTCGGTTTAAAAATGCCCACCCCTAATTGCATCATGACAAGAAGAAGACAGGCCTATTTTTTGTAGCATACAGTAAGGTCCCAACCTCCCAGCCCCAGGTTACTACAACAGCTATCTAACTACAAACTACATGCGGTCTATGCTTGAGGGACGGCAGGATTCTCAACATCAACACCGGCATTACGCTGTCCCTCGTCGGCAGCTGAAGGCTGGCTGGAAGGTTGACCAGATGCCGGAACCAGCTGCTGCACCACGCTTGTCCTGCGACCATGGCGTGGTTCAGTTGGAGGGGCCAACCGTCTTTCTCTCAATCTTAGTATCTCAACGATGATGGAGTTCCCGATCATCCCCAAGCCAAAACCAGCAAAGGTGGCCAGGATTATGGATATCACTGCTTGCAAACCGAGCTACAAAAGTTTGCAAATTGATCAGTAGTTTAGTTCACCATATTTGATATCGCAATTAATGTTACATTGCACAAAAAAATTTCAAGTGATATATGATTTGTTCTTACATATCTGTACAACAGATGAGTGAAGAACACAACAAAGAGAAACTGAACTGCCGCATACATCCAAACGTATCTTCTTGGCACTGCAGAGTCACAAACATCGCAATTCATGGAGCCGTCACAATGAGGAAGCTATCACACCAAGCATCTAATTTTTCATGCTGTGTTCAAAGGTGTAAGATGATTTGTCATACCCATGCTTGTTGTGGTCAAGGATGAGAGGACGCCTAGGATACATGAGAAGAGCAGTGATATCACCAGGGCAGTGATACCGTTATGGGCAACCTATCAGACACCGGAAAGAAAATTTAGGATCGATATGTCGATTGATTGTACTGGGAAAGGTAACAACAAGAGAGACAGACATACCAGTACTTGTTCCAAGAAGCAGAAGTAGGCCAGAATGCTTATGATTACAAGTATTGGTGTTCCATGCCACATTCTGAGTAACAAGAGGACGAAGAATCATACATCATGTTGGATAAATTTCTGACTTTGGAGTAGGTGTTAATACACATACCACTAGCGCACATCACTCTAATTCTGGAAGAAGTTTTACCTTGATCTGTCACAACAATCATTCACCATGTATGATGGTCTTCTCAAAGTAGGTAGTCAACTATTCATATACTATTACTACATCCCTCCCGAATGGAGGCACAGGTGTTATCTCCATGTAAGGAATACAAATGTTGCAAGTAACAGGAGTTGTTGTTAATAACTTGCCTGTATCGATCGTATCTTGATCTGTTACCACCGTTGCCAACACGACTCATCTCACCCTGCATGCTCTGAACACGTACAAGGGTTACTGGAAGATTCTGAACGTCCTCCTTGCAAACCTCACAAGTCCTAGTGCCCTTCATGGTGAACCACTTCAAGGCACAATCTTTGTGGGCTAGAGCAAGCTCACCCTTGCAGGAGCACTCCAGCTTCATAGTGTTGCTCCCTTCAGACAGCTCAACCATGCAAATCCGGCACACAGCCTCTTCCTCCGGTATGTCCTCCCCATCCTCGCCAATACCTGAATGAAGGAGCTAGATGATACACTGATTAGCACCACACTGAATGCAAATCAGAAACCATATCAGTAATTCAGTAATAGCAGAACACAACATACTGAAACTATAACAGATGTTGTATAGTACAGAAAGACCATGTGGAGGTATATCTTGGTTTGTGATGAGTTATTGACAGTGTTTGAGTATGTGGTGCTCAAGTTTGAGTTTATTCTTTAATTCTAGTTTGAATTTGAAGCGATTTGAGGTGTTGTCAGGTCAGGGCGGCACTACCGGCCTTGGAGACGCGGTGGCCAGACGGCACTACCGGCCTGGGAGTGGCAATAGTGTCGGCCTGCGGTAGTACCGGCTATAGGAGCGGTAGATTTTTCACGAAGAGGTGTTCCTCTGGGGTTTAGCAAAGTGGCACTACCGGTGTGCTAGAAGCGGTAGCACCGGGAGAGCGGCACTACTGGCCCAAAAGCGCGGTAGTTATTTTCCAGAGTAGGTCTCTGTTGGGTTTAAGGGATATTGGCACTACTGGCCATGGGGAGCGGTAGTACTGGCCGAGAGGTACTACTGGCCTAGGTTGATGGTAGTACCAGTTTTCCAGCGATTTGTGAATTAAATTCTGTTGATTTAATTGCATATATTTGTGAACAGTGCTATGTGATGTGTTTCTTGTATGTGTTGGTTGCAGGACTTGGGGGCTAAGTTATGGTGATACGAAGGCGAGACCGGGACTAGGCTAGGAGAGCTGAAGTCCAGAACGGTCGAGGGACGCTGGAAGATGATCGAGACTAGGAAGTGGTTGCAAGCCGGGAATATAAGGAACCGGAGCGTAATGCACTGATGATGGATATGGCGAGCAACAGCATGAACCGGGACTAGGCTCAGGGAGAAGTTGAGGTCCAGAACGATTAAGGAAACTGATGCTGCCATGGTGAAGCGAAAAAGGACACGTGACGGTCAAGTGACTTGGGCCCGTTTGCAATCGAGAACGGTTCGGGGGAGTCTGGACGCGTGAGAGGCTTGGCGGGAAGTCATTGGGGCCACGTGGAAAGCGCGAAGCATGGCAATGCTTTGAGGAGAAGGAGGTCATTGGGGCAAATTGGTAATTTGTCCAATACCAGCGGTCGAAGTGGTTTGGAAAACCACGACGGTGGCCTAAGTGGTTTAGGTCATGCCAAATTGGTGTTGGACGCAAATTCGGGCTCGTGGAGCGGATTTAGCGTCAAGGTAATGGCCACTTTGAGAAGTGTGCTTGTGTAAATGTAAAACCCGTTAAGAGTATTGAGTTTTAGGTTAGCCTATGTAAATATGGATGGTATCCACTTGTAGTGTCCAGGTTTAGGGTTGTCTCTACTATATAAGGAGATGTAGTGGGAGGTGAGGATTTGAGACCTTAGACTTAGTCACTAGGAGTGTTAGGGTTTTCCATAAGATTTTTTGTGTTCTTGTGTAGGTGTGCGAGTGCTCATTGGGAGTTTTGCCCTCAGGTGAGAGGCTTTGTAATCATCCATCTTGCTCTGAAATAAAGATCAAATTTGTGCTCAAATTTTTGCCTTAATTCTTACTTTACTCTTGATCTTGTCTTTTAATTTCTTTTTTAGTTGATCTTGTGCTACCAAGGATGAACGATTGATGGATGTACCATATGTAGATCATCTCCTAATCATCTAGGCAAGCCTCTTCTTGGTCATCTAAGTTTCTTCAAGAAACCGGTTTTTGGGTTGAGAAGGAAGATTTTGAGGTAGATCTTGATCTTGGTCTCTTGGGAGCAATCTCTTTGGGATTCTTGCTTGCTGAGATTTATGGGAGACTATCTAGGTCCATCTTAATCATCAAATCCCCACGAGCAAGTTCAAGGTGAACTTTAGGTTCTTGACTCAGTTTTGGTGCTACCTTCAGTATTTTTGAAAAAGATCAAAACTTTGACATCAATCCTTGCGATTGAAGGTTGGAATAGGTTCCTGACATCCTTAGGAAGGTGCATACAAAATTTCATGAGTTTTGTATCATTAAATCAAAAGTTACATCAATCTTTGATTTGAACTCGTGCTGAAATTACTGTTCATATGCCTGATTTTACTGGTTATAGCGGTAGTACCGCCCATGGGGAGTGGTAGTGTGCCGACTTTCTAGCACTACCGGCTTGGATTTGCGGTAGTACCGCTCCTAGGCTAAATATCTGAAGTTACTCTTCGAAACTTTTGGTTGGCTCTTCTTGTCCAGTTGGGTTGAGAAAAATTATTTATGATCATTTAACCCCTTTGATCGCCATTTTCGGTGCTTCAAGTACCCACCTGATTCGGTAGGGACTATATCTGGAATGGCATTGCTGTCGCAGGGACTCGTGGTGTGGAAGGGACTAGTCCCTGGTGTGAAAGGGACGACACGGTAGACACCACCAAGTGAGTTCATTCTCTTGAAGCTTTTCGAATTGAGTTTTTTTATGTTCATGGGAAGGGACTGCGAGCGATATATACGACCTGATTTATCCTGCCACCAACGGAAGTCAAATAATATCAATGAGCAATGCAACATTAGCTCTTGATCATAAACTTACAAGTAGGAAAAGTACTCACAGTAGCAGAACTACTTGAAGTTTTATCGACCTGGTGTGACAAAGCATTCACCCATGAAACATCGCCAAATGGCAGTGATGATGTCCTCGCAGTTCTAGTGTTGAAAAACTTGTGGAACGATGTCTCAATCTCGTATCCTTTGACTGATTGCTTGAAGCTTCCTCCCCGCAAGAGGCTCTTGACTGTCTGCCTCAACATAAATGACTGCGAGCGTTGAGGCTTTGATGGAACACTGCTGCTGCTGGAGGAAGAACCAGGTGTCATGGGAAGGTTTGGTCCTCTATTGGTGTTCAAACCGGGTGTAGTTGTGATATCTGCGCCTTTTGGTGTCGATGCCAGGAGATGCTGGGGCATGCTTCCTGTTGGGATGTCGATTGAGAGATGTGGCCGCTTTCCCTGATCAGATGCAGGGTCTTGCGTTGAAAAGGTGGTTGTACTACTCTCCTACAGAAGAGCAAGAAAATGCAAAACAAACAGTTGGTAATCAGAAATGTGGAACAAATCAGCAAAAAAGGCAAAAAGAATCTCAAACCGATGAAGCCAAATACCCTCAAAGTGTCTAGCATCATGATGTTACTCGTATTGCGAGCAACCGTAAATAAGCAAAAAGACAATTAAGTGGGGACATCTAAGTCATTTTCTCTCGTACCTTTCTTAATTTCAACGCAATCTTAATCTTTGTATAAAATTAAAATACGTCTTATAAAAATGAACGGAGGAGGAGGGAGTAGTTTGTTGAAAATGCATGTAGGCATCAAGGGACAAATTGAGCTAAACAAAATTCTGTGATGCCTAGGTTGCTGTAGCTTACTTGGCATGATTTTCTTTCTTTCTTTTTTTTACACAAGTGAGCTAAATTCACATGAGGGTAGGTACTGGATGAATGAATCTTCTGACTGAGACTCGAATCGAAGTCAACGGTAGGACAAACAAAACTCAGCACGCTTGGCTTGCACACCACCAGAAGCAAGAAACCACTGCATATTCTATCTAGCATTAATTAGTAGTAACCAACACGGCGACTACATGGGTATTGAAGAACAAGGAATTAATAACCATATGCTCTGGCTCTGACTACTGATCAACCCCTCCGATAGCAAGCAGACATGCAGAGGAAGAGCTAGTGCATGCCGAAATCAACGAAACAGAAGAAATTAACCTGCTCCTTTTGGGGAGAAGCCATGGCTTGCAATTCTTGGATGGATCCCCGACCCCGAGCCACTGAAGAACACACTCCTCTTCCTCGTCTTGTTCGCTTTCTTGTTTGGATGGTCACCGAACTAGCTAGAGTGGAAAAGGAAGGCCATCCTATCCTATCCTTAGCTAGCAGTAGTAGTGCGGGTGCCGTCTTCGTTTGGCGTAGTGGGCGATGACGAGAGGTGATGGAGCCAGGAAGACACGCAGTGCCATCAAACGGGAAGAGAAAAAGGCTCGAGTTTTTACTACAGTATTAATCGTCATCAATCTCTTCTCCTTCCTGGTGGCGTGGTGTGGGAGGGAGCTACTGCAGGTGGCTTCTGCTCCGAATTCCACGCAAAACAGTTTAATTTCAGCAGAATACAGAATTCATTCTTTCCTTCCTAAGGCTTTCTCTGCCATCTCTAAGGGTCCTTTCCTTGAGGGCCAAAGGGTAGATAGAAATAGAATACAGCTATCTATTCTATTAGAGATGAAGCCATTTAAGTTTATATTTAATTAGAGAGATGAGAAATAGATAGATGAGTCAAATTTTGTTTGGTTGGAGGGATAAGAGTTTATATTTGATTGGTGGGATAAAACTTGAATGGTCTTATTTCGCCAATTCCATTAGATAGCCTCATCCAGCATCTTGAGGGATAAGAGTTTATTTGTGTACTTTTGATGTTTGCTGTGTGTGAACCGGGTTAAGCCTCAACTATAGTGATGCTCCAGGTTAGCTTTAGCCTCGGTATAAATGTTTGATCTCAAGGCCTTGACGTCCTCTTTAAGTATTTATGCCTAATAGTCCAATATCATGTATTATGTTCTTGTGGAATTTTCCGCTTTCGTTTCCGTATTCGCTCCGAATCCGTTTCCGTTATTATCCGTTTCCGGAGTTTCCGATTTCGTTTCTGTTACCGGTAAAAAATACGGAAACGAAAACGGAACAATCATTTACCGGTCGATTCCGTTCCGTTTTCATCCCTAGCCATTGCCATTGCTTTCCTGTGGGCACCGGAAATCCACTCATCTCCATGCATTAGAAATTTGGGTTTTGATAGGCCCTGTTCGCCTGATCTGGCAAATGAGTAGGAACTGGACTTTTCTCAAGACAATATTTTTGCAATCAGGACTTATCTGTTACTGGTACTGTTTACCACGGTCGGGGCAACCACTAGGTTAAGTTTCGAGTGATACGAGACTTCCAATATGTGTCGCTCCACATGTGTTTGCCTGGCTTGCGCGCGCGATTCGGCTGGTAGGCGCGCATGGACTAAACCATGAACAATAATCCCATATACGATAAATCAATCTAAAATCCTAATTCATAAGTCGAGTCTAGAGAGCAAAAATAATAATCTACAGGATTAATCCAATAGCATGGGGATTGAAAAGAGGGAATCTGGCGACATAACATTAGGACTTGGAGAGTTGTCATGCTGCGTGTCGAATAATAAATCGACCGATGTAGATCAATTCTAATATCAATCAAGAATATTGAGAATACCCGAATAGCAATCACATAATAGATGAACATAAGATATAGAGGATCTCAACTATTTTCTCCTTATTGATTGTGGATTGATTTTCTTGAGCAATAGGGTGCTATATTTATACCCAAAACCCTATATGGGTAGTTTCGGGATTTACTCACTAAAACCAATAGTTCGGTTATATCTCAACAAAACACAAAACTAAGAATTCGGTTATATCTTGACAGAAAGTTACGAGCTTGTGGCAAGTAGAGATGGCACATAGGATCGTGGGATGATCCGTAGAGATTGTGTGACATACGTAGTCGGTATTTTAACGTTTAGACGGCTGCAACGATTGGGGGAGGCATGAATTCTAGAAATATTCAGAACATTTATCGCCTTGCTCCGCTGACTAAGCCATCACCCACACCATCCCTTTGGATACCCACCCTCATCGCACAAAACTATTCAACTTTTTAAATGCATCAATTGATTCTGTAGCTATAAATATGAAATTTCAACAATTATTTTCCCTGTTAACACTTACAAAAGTGTTCACCGGTGGTCAGAGGTTTTCAGTTGTACAAAATTTATAGACGAAGAGAGCTAGCTATTCTTGCAGTGAAGGGAAGTGTGCCTTTAGTGTTTGTTCATCCAAGCCGTACATCTGCTTGCCACCTAAACGATTGCCTCTCCGGCTTTGGCATCAATGAATTCAAGGATCCCTATCAACTTCAGCAGATATGATGCTGGGCCTACAACACCTCTGCATTTCTTGTCCCTTTGATTTTGGGATGGGATTGCCATTGCCATTGCCATTGCTCTCTTGTGGGCACCAGAAATCCACTCATCTCCATGCATTAGAAAGTTGTATCTACTATCTAGTCCGTGTTTGCCTGATCTGGCCAATGAGTAGGAACTGGACTTTCCCAAGACAATATTTTTGCAATCAGGACTTATCTGTTACTGGAACTGTTTACCACAGTCGGGGCAACCGCTAGGCCAGTACCTAAGTAGGGTCTTTCCCTGACTAGAATGCCACTGGACCATCAACATAAAAGTCGGGTCAGGTCTGGGTAATAGGTTAAGTTTCAGCTTCAGTTTGCTAGCATACATATTGATATTGGTACTTCGGAATTTTTGGAATACAGTATAAAATACGGTCCGTAATTACAAATCGATACAACATATTTGCGTATTTACCAAAAGCCCAACCATACCCAAAACCTGAAAATCCGTTTAATCTTTCCCGAAACCTCAAAATCCGGCTAACGCATTACCGAAATTTTAGATTTCGGGTATGGGGGCCCCACCCCATACCGAAATTTCAGATTTCGGGTATGGGGTGGGGCCCCCATACCCGAAACCTCATATTTCGGCTAAGCTCTGGCCTGTGCGCAATTATTGGTTGCATGCAGATTTTGGTTGCATGCAACGCCGAAAGCAGCGGGCATGATTATTGGTTGAATGCAGCGCCGAAAGCAGCGACATATCAAGTCAGTGCTCCCTCTTTTTCTCAGTATAAATCCTCTGCAGAGAGCGATGGCGATGCAGTGTGTTCACGAGGAGAGCACGAAGATAGCGTGAGGAGATCGCGAAGACAACGTGAGGAGAGTGTGAAGACAACGTCATTAGTTTGTCGGTGTTTAGTTTGTTAAAATTTTCAAGTTTGTCTAAATATACTTGTATGTTCTGAGCCGTTTCGTTTCAGCAGCATGTGATGGCGGCCATTGCAGTTCCAGAGCTTCTTCGTGAGTCAGTCGATGCCCCACATCGTGCGAGGGCAATTTCTGCAGGAACTACGGTCCGACATATTACTATATTACCTGCTATCACTTTTTTTGAAGACGCATAACCACTTTGTCGTTAACGTTTCAGTTGCCCCCTCTCTTCTGCCGGTCATTGCACAAGATAAAAAAGCTGGACTATCGATTCCACATTCCACTAGCTCGTGCAGGTCTACTACCGTTTGCGTTCCTTATGGATGGGGCTCAGCTCGGAGGAGGCTTGATCACACCCATGCCTGCCATCGATCGTGAACTTCTCACTGGTCTCGTCGACCGATGGCTGCCAGAGACACACACCTTTCACCTATCGTTCGGTGAGATGTCCATCACTTTGAAGGACGTGGCCATGCTAACCGGTCTGCCCATCAGGGGACAGCCGTTGGTTCTTCCTCGCCCAGCAGACAACAGTGGCAGCACTACATCGCGGAGAGGTATTACATGACATAACGTTATTTTATATTTGTAATGTGCACGATATTAACGACTCTCTTAATCCGAAATTCATGCAGGTTCGGTGTCCCATACGTACGGAAGGAAAATGGTGTCTCCATAACTTGGCTACAGGGATTGCAGGAATACAATCTATGCCCACCTGATGCCGACGAAGCTACCGTGGGGCGCCACTACGAAGTGTACCTCTACTACTTACTGGGTGGTGTCATGTTCACAACGACCGCCGGAGACCTCATCTTCCCGCACATCGTGTGGATTGCTCGTCAGTTGGGCGCCAACCTTGATGACATCCCAACCTACAGCTGGGGATCTGCGGTCCTAGCGGATACCTACCGTGGTTTGTGCGATGCATACCATCGGCAGACTTACAGGGGCAGTATTACTGGATGCCTGCAACTCCTTCAAATGTGGAGTTGGGAGTACCTTTCGATCTCTCGGTCGGAGGTACGTACGAGGTACTACCCTATTGTCGTAGATGATGACATACCCGATGCCACTCGCTCTACAATGGGGCACCGTTGGATGCACGCCCGGCTACGATGGTCGTCGACGGGTGACCACGCGAGCTACACGCGTGTTATCGTCGACTTGGACTTCCTGACCACAGAACATGTCACCTGGGATCCATGGACCGTGCAACGAGCCGAAGAGCTTGCGACTGACAGCCGTATCTCTTCTTGTTGCATGGTCGACCACGGCCTATGGATGACTACGTGCTTCCTGTTGTATATGAACGTGGTCGAGGTCTACTCGCCCGAACGGATCCAGAGGCAGTTCGGGTGGCGGCTAGTCCTGCTTCAAAGATCGCGGACGCGGAGCTCTCATGGGTATGCATTTAATTATTTTCAATATTTGCCCCCTATATGCAAATTTCAAAATCTTACGTCCTTGCAATTGTAGGAGAAGCGCGAAGGGCAGTGCGGCCGCAGTGAACTGGACTGTCATGCACGCTCCGCACATTACGCGATGGATGGAGACAGCGTTTCAGGAGGTTGTCCATCCCTCTGGTCCATATGACCCCGAGGAATATGACAACTACCTTACATGGTATCGTGCACGCACGCGTCCCACTTTACTGAGCGAAGAGGTCGACGAACGAGCCATGGCCTATCCAGAGGACCGATCTCGACAAGTCCATATTTTGGTACTCCCAATATCGTACTAATGTCTTCCGTAAATTTCTTTACCCAAGTTCTAATACCCCCGTGCTGCCATGCAGACGCAGGAGACATCGGAGCTATATACCCAAGCGGATCAACTTGCGGCCCAAACTGCAGGCACCTCTAGCTACTCGTCACCAGCAAATTAGATGAGACGGTACCTCGCGTCTAGGGGGTCCCGATTCGTCTCGGCGATCCGTCGTCTTAGAGGATCTTCACGTTCTCCCTCCCGCAGCTACGAAGATACTCGCTTGGACCCTGCTCGTAGCTCACAGGACAGGCGGTCCAGCACCAGTCGTCCCTCCAGTGCTGACGTGCACGACGCCGAACGTCATGCATCCACGTCCCATGCATCAAGCCATTCATCGCGACATCATTCTGTCCCCCCGTTGAAGTACCAGCTGAGGCCTTCGCACAACATGACGAAAGGAGTGCCCCATTTATCACACTCCTTCGGGATGGACGTCAGTCACACACAACACTGGAGCGAGGCCAGATATTTTGAGTTCGACCGCATGTCCGCCCCCTACCTTCACTGGGCTACTTGGTGTGCAGCAACATGGACCTCCTCCCTACGAGGCGGGGACCTTACAGCCAGCGGCCGACGTACTCTGTACGGCTCCCCTAGGGACGGAGGATACAAGTGCGTGGTACAACCGGATCCATGCGAGCGGAGGACAATACATATTCCAATCGGGCCTCCTTCCCCAAGACGAGCATTTCAACGTACCGGCAGGCACGGGGAGGCATGGGCCATCACAGGCCGTGGGACAGAGGGAGATACATGCCCCAGACATGTACACCCCAGAGGACTTCACCAGAAGGTAGGGTGGACGACGCCAAGGGAGACACTGACGCTTTTTTTTACAGCTGTGTGTACTGTATTGATTACTTTAACCTACTTGTCATGTCAAATACCTATTGTGTGGTCCAATTTGAAATACAGTGATGCCAGCTAGTTAAGAATAGATAATCTAAAAGAAACTGTATTCTTGGTCGACCTAAAAGCTATTATTTATTCAGATGTTAATCTCTTAAACGTAAGATATATGAAATCACGTAACCCAAACCCTAAAGTATTCTCGCTTTTTACAGTGATTCATCAAAGCTGCACGACCTGTCACACATCGTCAAAGCTGCACGACCTGTCACCCTCTGTGAAAAGCTGCACGACCTGTCACCCTTTATGAAAAGCTGCACGACCTGTCACCTATCATCAAAGCTGCACGATTTGTCACTACACATCAAAGCTGCACGACCAGTCACCCATCATCAAAGATGCACGACCTGTCACTACACATCATCAAAACTGCACGACCTGTCACCCATCATCAAAGCTGCACGACCTGTCACCCATCATCAAAGCTGCACGACCTGTCACTACACATCATCAAAGCTGCATGACCTGTTATGTCCTCATACCCAAAATTTCATGTTTCGGCAAAGGCTGGGCGATAGGCTGCATGCAAGTAATTTGGATGGTGGTGGCAGGGAATCTCATGGGCGATCATCGCGCTCCGAAAGCACCGACCGAACAAATTCCTGTGAGCTGTGTCCTTCCTTTCCCTTGCTATAAATCCTTTGCGATGGCATTGTAACGTTCACGATAGTAGAGAGCGTGAAGGCAAGGCAAGGCAAACAGAGAGCCCGAAGACGAGATATTAGTTTGTTGGTGTTCATAGTTTGTTGAAATTTCCACAAAGTTTAAATTTTTTATTTATTTCCTTCGGGATTCTAATATTGCAGGTAATCTTCAGGAAGATTTATTGGTACATTGCTCCAGCTTTATTGATCTTCGGTACAGCTTAGAGAAGGTTAGTTAGAAATCATCATGAGTGTATATTATTTTTGTGTTATTAAGGTATTTAGTACATTAATAGTGCGATATTTGCTACAGATAGACATGCCTGTTAAAATTTATTTCAGAGAATGGCCCGTAGTTTTGCATGGGAGAGTCGTGAGCATTGATAACTGTTTGCACATAGATAGCACAATAGCCACCCCGAACGAACTCTGGCAGCTCAAATCACATATCATCGCTCTACTACGTGTGAACCTTGAGACGCACATAGTTCGTTTCGATGGGGTTCGTCCACGGTTTGTCCCCAACAGCCTGATGGTTGTGTACACGCTCTTCCCGTTACGGAATGAAAGCGCGTGGGGGGATGAAGAAGCGGCAGACAATGATGACCCAACACCGGCTATACAGTACTTCAGGGCCATCGATCAGCTGGATTGTACCCTCACGGATTACAGTAACATATCCGTGTGGGGGTACTCCCAGAACGATGTCCAAACCGGACAACGGTTCCGTAATAAGCTGGAGGCTATTCACTTTCTTAGCAACTATGCCGTCATGACAAGACGGGAGCACACTCGTCTCCGGTCGGAGCCCTCCTCATACGAGGTTACGTGCACGAAGTACCCGGATCGTCCCTTCTTTGTACGAGTTCACAGACCCAAGCACGAAGACTACTTTGTCATAAGTAGAAATAGGCCTCATATGTGCACGGAGGAGTCCGTAAGGAACATGAGCCGACTTGTGGATGCGAGGTTTGTAGCCCAAATCCTCGTGACCATCGTTGGAAGCGACATAGGGATGACTCCCCGTAAATTTATGGAGGAGGTCCAGACTAAAACTGGGATGGTCATCACGTACCATACGGCTTGGAGAGCGAAGCAGAAGGTATTGAAGATGCTTTTTGGGGGATTCGAGGGGCCTTTCAACTATGCCCCTAGGTTGCTACAGAAGATTGCCATGACGAACCCGGGCACTCAGTTTGCAGTGGCCGACGAGCCCGTCATACTAGAAGACAGGTCCGTCAGCTCGGTGGACCGGTACCTCATCAGGATATTCTGATCATTCGGTCAATGCATCGAAGCTTTCAATTATTGTAGACCAGTCATATGCGTGGACGGGACATTCCTAAGTGGGAAGTTCCACGGGACGCTGCTGACTACACTCGCTGCTGATGCAAATAACCAAATCCTCCTGGTGGCGTTCGCTCTCGTCGAGAGCGAGAATAATGACAGTTGGTTGTGGTTCCTGACTCTACTCAAGAGTCGGGTCGTCGGTACCCGGGAGCGCGTATGCGTTGTCTCGGACAGGAACAAAGGCCTCCTCCACGCGTTGGATGTCATGCACGATAGCACGTCCTTCGAGACTAGCTGACCCAATGTCGAGAGAAGATGGTGCATGTGCCACCTTGGTGTGAACCTGTACACAGGGTACAAGAACAAGGCCCTGGTCAGGAGATTCAAAGCTATGTGCTTGCAGAACCAAGCACACAAGTTCAACGTGATATGGACGTAGCTGCATGAGACCACTCGGGAGATGATGGAGGATGACCAATCCCAGGAGCTACAACTCCGTTCACAAATGGTGGGAGGCCAGACCGTGGTTTCTCAGACTCGGCCCATCTTCAGCCAGTGGATCGCGGGGAAGCCAGCAGAGCGGTGGGCGCTACTCCACGACATGAACGGAGCGAGGTATGGACGAACCATAACTTAACGCAAATCATTTCACCTCCTTGTATTCATTTCCATACAAGCTGACATACACCATCATAGGTACAACGTGATGACAACGAACATAGCGGAGGCGTTTGTAAGGACGAGGATGCCGACTAGAGGGGGGTGAATAGGCGGCTTTTAAATTTCTCTCGCTAATTTCTACAAAGCAATTCACCCCTAATTATCCTAATACCAAAACCTTAACAAATATTAATGCGGAAGCGATAAACTAAGGTTTTGACAATTAAAGCCTAAAACAACTAGGCTCACTATGTGCACTAACTAATTATATCTCTAACAAGAATATGCAATTCTAAAGACAAGCAATCAATCAATTTAATTCTAAGAATATAAATTGCTTGAACATAAATAACAAACACAATGCAAGCACAAGAGACACGATACTTTTTACCGTGGTGTTCGGAGACTTGCCGGTCTCCCCTAGTCCACGTTGAGGTTAGCCCAAACACATTGGACCGGCTCCACGAATTGAGCACCCACCTCGAATCCACTAGTGGTAGCTCCTTTTCCCTCTCGGGTAGGCGAGCTCCAACCTTCACAAACTTCGTCGGGGCTTCTCACAACCTCCTTTGAGAAGCTCACCGCGCACGACGCTCTACGCCGTCTAGGAGGCGGCAACCTCCAAGAGTAACAAGTCAAGCCTTCGCTTGAACCTCACCAAGTGCAACACATGCACAATGGTGATCTCCTAAGTGCAACACATGCACTAGGATCCTCCTCAAGTGCAACACATGCACAAAAGGACCTCAATCCACTTCCTAATTGCAACACATGCAATTAGAGCTCACTCTTAGCTCAAAAACCAAATGTGAGTGTGCAACACATGCAACACCTCACCCAAAACCTCAATCGAACCAACCTCTCACATATGCCAGCCCTTGGCATCCTTTTATAGCCCTCCACACGAAATCTAGCCGTTGGGGGGCAAAATGGGCAAAACTCAGCATTTTCGGTACTACCGCCCTTCTAGAGCCGGTAGTACCGGCCTCCAGCCAACGGCTAGGAAAACTAGCTGTTGCGCAGGAAACCCAGTACTACCGCAGGCAAAAGCCCGGTAGTACCGCTCTAGCGGTAGTACCGGCCACACAGGCGGTACTACCGACTTCAGTGCAAACTCTAGAAACACACTAATCTGAAAATAGCTACCGGTGTCTTGGGCCCGGTACTACCGCACCTCCGGTAGTACCGCCCATCTACCGCGGTAGCTCCGGCCTTCAACCGAACACAAAAACCACTCTCCTGGAAAAGAACTACCGGCCATAGCACGGTAGCACCGGACCTCTGGTACTACCGGCCGCACAATGGCGGTAGTACCGGCCGTGCGGCAGTACAGCTCCCATAAGCGGTACTGCCGGCACAGAGGTACTACCGGCCTTAACACGTCGGTAGTGCCGGATTTCCAGATAGGAAAAGATTTTTCACAGAAATCTTTTCTCTTCAAATCAAACATCAATAAAGATTGATTCTTTGAGCCATGTGATAATCAACACATGATCAAGTCAATTTGCAAAACACATTTGCAAACCCTATTCACATGCTCCGAAGAATCGCATTAAACTCAACTTATTTGCAAAACACATTCGCAAATAAACCAAGAACTTATGAGATCAATCATCTTAGCCATGTGATGATCAACACATGATCAAGTCAATTTGCAAAACACATTTGCAAACCCTATTCACATGCTCTAGGATCTAAACTCATAACCTTAAGTTCATTTGCAAAACACATTTGCAAATAATAACTCCAACTTATTTGCAAAACATATTCGCAAATATACCACGAACCCATAAGATCAATCCTCCTAACCATGTAAGGATCAACACATGATCCCGGCACTTTGCAAAACACATTTGCAAATGCCAACACATGCTCTAGGATCGAAACTCATAACTTTGAGCTTATTTGCAAAAACACATTTGCAAATAACAAACCCATTCAATCATTTTGCAAAAACACATTTTGCAAACTCAAAACACAAACCAAGCTTAGCCTTGTGATGATCAACACATGATCCCATCACAAGCTAAAACACCAAAGCATGAGCTCTCTATTTGCAACACATGCAAATCTCTAGCTCTATGCAAACCACAATTCAAACTCAAGTGCATGAGCTCTCTATTTGCAGCACATGCAAATCTCTAGCTCCATATAACTACTTTAAACCAAATTGATTGAGCTCTCTCCTTTTGCAACACATACAAAACTTAGCTCCAAGCAATAACCACATAAACAATATTGCATAAGCTATCTCCCATTTTGCAACACATGCAAATCCATAGCTTCATGCAAAAACCAAATCAAATAAGATTCAATTAAGAAGCAAGCATGAGCTCCTTTATTTGCAACACATGCAAATTCTTAGCTCATGCAAAATCCAACGCACGAGCTTCACCCATTTGCAACACATGCCAAATGGTTAGCTCCATGCAAAAACCAAACCAAGAAAGTGAGCTAGAGTGAACCGGATCGAGTTCATCAACACATGATGAAACTCAAGCTAAAAGACTCAACTCCTCTTAATAGTACGACGATCAAAACTAGACACTCTAGCCTATCTAGTTATACCTTTGCCGCATACGATCCACTTGGAGCTTTTATGATATCCAATCATCTTCTCTCCAGGATCAAATCTTCTTCATCTTGTTCATCAACACATGATGAACCTTCTAGCTCTTCTCTTTACTTCGGGATCATTTCTTGAAGCTCATCAACACATGATGACTTCTCGTTCCCGATTCTTCATTATCTTGGACTCAACCTACTTCACAACTCATAGAAGATTGTTAGTCCAACAAATACGGTTGTCTCGATCATCACCGCACTCCATTAACACATAATGGATGCCTCCAAGATCGATTGAGCACAACCCAAATCAATTTGAATGATTAATTGTTGTCTTGAGTACTTTGATGCAACTAATGCTTCATTATACTCAAGAACTTTTTGTTTGTCTTTAATCAACAAGGAACATCATCAACACATGATGAAATGTCCTTTGATTGATTGAAAGACAGTCGAACTCAATTTAAACTCATTTAAATTGACATGAGTATATATAACTACCCAAGTTTCATATACTCAATGTGATGGTTAGTAATGATCCATATATGTTTGAGTGATGGAAATGGGATCAATATATTTAGACCATCAACTATAGAATAAACTTCATTAAGTATGTGCATACAGCAAATTGATCATAGAATCAATATACACATAATCAATCTTAGATTGCATATGAGTTTATTCTATATTTGCATGAGTATACTACAACTACACAAGTTATATATACTCAAATGATTGTTTCAAAGTCTTGATCCTTTATATGTTATTTAGCAATAAGACATGGATTAATACTATTGAAACAACAAGTTAAATTATAAACTCCCCCTAGATGTGTGCATTCATGTAATATATGAATTAGGAACATAATGCAGATATTTGGACTAAAGCAATAGAAGAGTTCATATTTTAACTTGACTCCTAAGTATGCATTAAGATAATAAAGTGAATACAAGTTCATACCTTAGGTTTTCCATTTTCCATCCAAATATGAGACTAATAAGAATATAGCTTAATAAAATATGTTAGTCTCATAATGATTAGATTCGTCATTAAACAATGATTAAACATTAATATTAAACCAATCACCAAAACTAATGGAGCTTGAACTTACAATCTCCCCCTTTTTGGTGATTGATGACAAATCCTATATTAATTCCACATTTGGATGAAAAACAATGCATGAAGGGGTTTTGAAGATCAAAGATCGAATAACACAATAAAATTTCTAATTTTACATCTCCCCTTTTTTGTATTAGAATGAAACTCCCTCTTTTTGACAAGTAGAACAATTAAAATATATAAAAGGAAATTTAACCATTAAGCTCTTATACCACTTAACCAAACCAAAAAGAGCTCTTATACGACTTATAAATTTTAACCAAAAAGGCCATGCTCTTTATACCATTCTTGTTTAAAATGATCAATAGATCCAAGCTCTTATATCATTTGTTAAATTTCACTAAGGAAAACAAATTTCAAATAGGCACACATCAATTTCTCCCCCTTAATAGGCATTAAACTCAAGGATCCAAATGAGGGAATTAATTTCACAATAATTCTCACCCTTTTGGCATTAAACACCAAAAATGGAAAACCAATCAAAAAGGAGGTTATACCACTTGAAAACATCGAGAGCTAAGCATCACTTGGAAGAATATGTGGCAATTGAAAAAGAGTACAGAGCTTGGTAAGAGAAGCAATAGAATATAGGTCATAAAAGGTTTGAAATGAAATTATATGACCATTGCAAGGAATTTTTGGTTTTAAGCAATGAAAACCAAAGCTTTTACAAACTTTTTGAAATATGACCTAAAATAGTAAACCACTTTTAGAAATAGGCCATATTTAGAGTTAAAGCTCAAAAAGGATAATTTGAAACACATTCAAATAAAACTCCTCATTTTATTAGGTTTTTCATTAATACATCATGACTCACTTGAAGAGTCCATAATTTGCCTAATATGGCTTAACCGAGGAATTTATCAAAAGAAAGCCTGATACCAATTTGTCTAAATTTTTTTAATGGAATCACTTGAAATAAGGATTTTTGAAGAAGCATCACTTGTAGTACCATTTTGAAAAGAACAAGAAACTTGTAATGCTTATTTTTCAATTTTACCACATGTAAATATTTCTTTAAGTGATACTTATATAAAGAGATACCACTTATAAAGATCATTTAGCATGAGGTAGGCATTGCTTGAAGAAATACTTGTAAGATAAATCATTTTGAAAAATGCATTTTCATTTAATGTAAACTCAACTTGAGTTTATCCCCTTTAAACATTTCAATCATACAAAGGATCTCACACAGAGAGTCATCGAGAGATTGAACTTACAATTAAGCTTCAAATGAGGAACTCATCAATATGAGTTTGAAATAACATGAAAGCTCATAAAAAATGCATAAGAGGTAGATGTGGATACCATTTGTAAAAATCCATAAAGCAAGGAATTATATGATACCACATGAAAGAAATCAATACCCCTTAATCTGATTTTAATTTTTGAAAAAGAACTCTCAAAGATTTAGAGAAGATTGAAGGTATCAGAGCAATAACAATAAAGATACCATTTTGAGATAAAAGCACAAAACTTGACTAAAATAAGCTCCCATAGGATTCAGGAGATGAAACATAGAGCTATTTGCATTTAGACATACACAAGTTTTGGTTTTAAAATGATTTTTCAAAAAGAATCCAAATGGATACCACTTAAAATATATCAAGGTGAACTTAGTGGATACCATTTTAAACTAAGCCAAATAATTTTAAAATGATTTGAAATTTTGCAAAAAGATACTTTGGGATCATAAGAAGTTTTTCCAAAAAGAATTTTTGAAAAAGGAAGTTCCAATCAAAAGATATCCCAAAATAATCAATTTTGAAAATTCTGAAATTTTCAGAACAGACTGCCTGGACCGGCACTACCGCTCACACAGGATCGGTAGTGCCGGGGGTCCGGTACTACCGCCATTCAGATGCGGTAGTGCCGACTTTTCAAAAATGTACTTTGGACTATTTAGAAGGTTTTTCAAAAAGAATTTTCTTAAAATGAATTTTCTTTCAAAAGATATGGCAAATTGCGATTTGAGGCATAAAAATGAAATTAAAAACATAAAGGGTCTCAAAAAGCAACTCAATTTGGATTTCATGCAATTTCAACTTTCATGGCTTAGAATGATTTAGCAAGATGATTTCTAGCCAAGATTTATAATGAAATCCAACTTGAAAGCCAAGATTTTGCAATATGCTTCATTAGGCTATTTTGGATCAAAACAAGGATTTTAGCCAAATTTGATTTTAACATAGAATTTTCAGTTTTGAAAGCTTGTAAAACATTTGAAATACATATTAGAATACTCTTATGAAGCTTTTCACAAATTTGGGTCTTTCTAAATATGAAATTTGACTTTTGACCAAAATGGTCCTTTTGAAATAGCTATTTGTAAAACAAAGCCAAATATTTCAACACAAGATTTAAATGAAGAATAAGATGAGATATAGATATTTGAATTTTGTGTATGAGTCTTAAATATCATTTTGAACTAAGATACTACACAAGATCTAGTCCAAATGAAGAAACTCACAAAGTGCAATAGTATGACCATTTTGGGTCAAGTATAGTTTTTGGGCGAGTTTCAAAATCAAATAACTTTTGATTGGTTGGTCTTTTGAAAATCTTTTGAACACGAAAGTTGTTAAGACTGACCAACACTAGGTTTTTTGTTTTGGAATTATTTTCAAAATCATTTTACATTTAATTCTATGAAAATTATAAGTTTAAATCCAAAACAAGATACTAGAAACTTGATTTTGGGCATGAAACTCATTTTCTTTGTAAAATAGATTTTTGTGAAGCCAAAACTATTGGAAAATCCTTTGAAAGCATTTGTATACATTTTTAAACTAGTTTTTCAAAAGATTACTAATAGATACGCAAATTTTTGAGTTTTGGCTAAAGGGCTTCATTTTGAAAATATATATTAGCACCTATATAAATATGGGCACACATAGGGATGTAATATACATGGTTATGATTTAGCACTCCCCCTTAATGTGTCACTTCCCATCTTGCTCAAGATTACAATCAATACAACTAAAAAACATGAGCAAGAATATGAACAAGCAATTCAAATTGATTTTCATTAATAATGTAGCTTAACCTACACAAGGCTAGAAGCTAGAAGAATCAATTTAAATACTTGTTACCCGAGATAGCATTGGTTCATGATTTGAGAGATAGTCTTCATGCTTGGCTCCATTTTGCAAATGATGAAGTCTTCGTTCTTTTGGAGAAGCCAAGCGTCCAATGCATCTCAAAGTACCTAATAATCTTTTAGGCACTTGTTGGTACCCAATTTTTGTTGGGTCCAAAAATATTAGTCATAATAGATTTAGGAACCCAAATAGCCCTAACATTTGTAGTATTAAGTGAACTAACATGACTAGCAATGGGTTTGAGGTTATTATTCCTCCACAGCGAATTATTTGCATTGTAATGAGAAGGCTTAGGTGGTCTAGTAAAATTCACAAACCCATTTCTAGTTTGATCCTTTCTAAGCATATGATGATCACCATATCCCGCGACTAGACGCACACAACATGGGAGGCTAAGGGGCACCAGATTGCAAGGTGACATGGACGCGGCTGATGAGGTGGACGGTTTGCGAAAATGCAAATTATGTAAACAACCTGGACACGGCCGTAGGAGGTGCCCCAATCCACCCAGTATGTAGTCATTTGGCTTTGATTATGTGTGAAATGTTCTCTGCCCCCCAATGTATCATGTCAAATCACTCTTGTGTTGCCAAATTTGAAATAAATCGATGCCAGCTTTCTCTGAAGTTGTCTTTCTTAATTTATTGTATCTACTAGTCTTGTCAAATCACTCATGTGTTGTCATCTTCATGTCTGATGATGCCGCTTCTCTTAAGCTGTCGAAATTTTTAATTGTAGCTCGTAGTCATGTCAAATCACCCATGTGTTGTCCGTCTGCACGCTTTCTCAGAGTGGATGATTAGACGACGCACACCACAGCCTTCGCAATGCGATGTGACATCACGCTGCTATTGACAGGTCGTGCAGCTTTTGACAGAGGGTGACACGTCGTGCAGTCTTTGACAGAGGGTGACAGGTCGTGCAGCTTTTCTCAGAGGATGACAAGTCGTGCAGCTTTTCTCAGAAGGTGACAGGTCGTGCGGCTTTGATGATGAGTGACACGTCGTGCAGCTTTTCACAAAGGATGCCAAGCCGTCAAAATCGACAAGTGTTGTATTTGTGTGGAGTAACCCCTCACCACCACTATAAAACTGTCCGAGGGGTAAACATCCAACACCGCCAAACCAGTAATAAACGTCAGCTGAATCTTTACAAATTAGGACACGATGTCATTCTACCGTCGCTTCTTCAGCAAGCAGAACTTATCTCGCCCCGAATACCCGGGTGCCAGTAGCGTTGACGCCCCAGTTCTGCCGGAGTTGCCCCGACCCAAATGCAACTGCAACCTTCCGGCGAAGATGATGCAATCTACCCACGGAGAGATGGCCGCCCGCGCTCACTATTGTTGTGCCCGCCCCGACCGGGTAAACCTACTGGTGTCCATACAATACAGGGTAACGGTACCATTTCATGCATCGTTATTTCTTTTTTCAGCACAACGACCGGTGTTGCTTCTTCCAATGGATCGACGGGCCGGAACAACGTGACTACGAATTTATCTACAACTGCCATGACGCCTACCCCGCTTCGCCCGAGAACTTCACCCGGTGGGAAAGGCCGCTAGGATATGTCCCCGTTCTAGATCGACCAGAGTTCAGGGTCGGTGGGCAAGGGGCCAACCAATCGGTGAGTTTCATGCGACATACTCATGTTTCACTCACAAAGTAGTAATTCTAAACCAGTTCATCGCATACAGGAGTTCAAAAAGAAAATTGCGAAATTGCTCAAGTCAAAGGAGAAACCTCCTCAAGGGCCACCCGAAAGACCCGACTTTTGCGAACACGACCTGCAGGCAGTGATTGATACCTGCCACGATGATCTAGCGGACCGAAGATTCTACCGGTGCCCCTTGGCCGAGGATGAATGGTGCGGCTACTTCAACTGGGTGGACCCAGAGACGTACCACCCACATCTCAAACTTCTTGTATGGGATAATTGGGGGGAGCAACCCTCTCTGTGGTGCTACTACCGTCCAGAAAAGCCAGACCATGAGTTCGCCTACGGTATTATTCAACGACCACAGCGGGCATACTGCATTGACTGCAGGGCACGCTTCCGGTTGTACAAGGATAAGCCCAACACACACCTGCACCATATAGTGGAGTGCGAGCCGAAACAGAGCAGGCGTCTCGGCAAGTCTCCGCCAACGGCCAACACACTAGAAGTGCAAGAGGGTACCTCCTCTCGAAGAGGAAGGGACAAGGGGAAGCAGCCGGCCGAGGTCCGCACCACGCAACAAATCCTTGACGCGTTACGCAGACCATCCGGGAATCCGGGTGGTATTAACATAGGGGACGCCGGGAATCGGGATGACATGCCTATATGGGAGGGCAGAAATCTACATAAAAAAGAACAAAAAATTTAGTCTTATACACCCAAGACGTACGGCATAGGCCACTCAATCGGCGACAGCTGGGAGCACTGTGGATCCCCATGGAGTTCTTTCATAGTAGGGATTGAGTGGTGTCCGAGAACAAATAGCAAAATTTACACGGGTGATGTAATATGCAGAAAATGTCGGACATCATTCCCACTCTACCCAGATAGGCGGAACGATCACTTGTTCCACCATGACAAACAGTGCTTTCGTTAGTTAGTTCGTCAAGCAATTTCGTCACTATTGTAATGCCCTTGTAATATAATCTAATCTATTGCTTATTTTATCATCTGAACTTTCGGTGTATGTGCCCATATATATGTTCAACAAATAATTTAAGTGCTTCGTGGGAACTATTCATAACATGAGTTGTTGTCGACTATAATACTTACGGTTATTACACTAGTGGAAATTAGATGCCAAGCAAGGTGTAAATTAAATATTTTTCCAGAATATAGTAGTGCATATATGAAAGATCAAATGTGGTCCATTGTTCATAAAAATTCTATTTAGACATGAGATTTTACAGGCCGTAAAAGGCTAAAAACATGACATGAGTTGTTGTCGACTATAATACTTAGGGTTATTGCACTAGTGAAAATTAGATGCAAAGCAAGGTGTAAATTACATATTTTTTCAGAATATGGTAGTGCATATATCAAAGAGCAAGCAAATCTGGTCCATTCTTCCTAAAAATTATATTTAAACATGACATTTTACGGGCTGCCGAAAAGGCTAAAAAATCACACTCTCCCTAATCTCAGAATCGCACTCTCTCTGATCTCCCTCTCCCACCATCGTTTTGCAATTTCTAAAAAAAAATCAATTCTTTAAATAATTTCAAATTATTGATTGCCCAAACTTTTATTGGACACATTTATCAATACCTAAATTCAATGACAGTTGCCCAACCACTTCCTCCAAAAGAAGTGTTTTAAATATCTTTACAAATTTGGATTGAAATTGTTCACATGCAATCACGCGATTTTGCTAATCAATTAGTACCGTCATATAGTATCATCAATTAATAAAGTGATTTAGGTTAGATCAATATAGCCGAAATATGAGGTTTTGGGTATGGAGTGAGGCCCCCATACCCGAAATCTGAAATTTCGGTAATGCGTTAGCCTGATTTTGAGGTTTCGGGAAAGATTAAACGGATTTTTAGGTTTCGGGTATAGTTGGGCTTTTGGTAAATACACAAACATGTTGTATCACTTTATAATTACGGACCTTATTTTGTAATGTATTCCAAAATTCCCTGGTACTGTGTATCCATTTAACACGACAGTGAGATGTATGAGAATACTGACAAGACGGATCTCCAACAGCAATAATCAATTGTCATGTCTTCTGGGTCAAGTATATGTTTTACAACATAATAAGCAGTCTAAGGAAAATTTGATATCATCCTCAACAAATATCAAAATCAATATTTAGAGTTTGATAAAACATCGGCTAATTCGTTCACCTCTCAAAAAGCATAACCATCTCACAATGCGAGGTGTGAGGAAACAAATCAACGGCCATGGCTCTCTTTGGAACAAAAGGCTCAGAGTTGGGCATTGATTTTGTCCGCTGCCTCGCAAGACCAGCGCTGCTCATGGTTCGCCATCCTCGGTTGCCTTTATTCTTTTCCTGTTTCTCAGATGTTGGGGTGCAGAGCTCAATCGCATTGGCGACTAGACTATCTGGATTGCAGGATATATACCTGGTAAATCAAAACAAGCAGTCAATTTCAGAGCAGTAATTCCTCGAAGAAAAAAATCAGAGCAGTAACGCACAAGCACATGATACCATTATCTCTGAAACTCTGAAAGCTGTCACTGATCTTTTATAGAACAAGAACCACTTGATGCTAGTACTTGTTAATTATATTGCAATTGCGCAGCACCAAACAAGCCCCCAGGCCCCAGCCCCCCATATGTTTCTCTTTCTACTTCTAATATTTTAGCTTCAAGACAAGCCATGGAGTCTACTGTATCTTGGACACAGATTAAGACGAATATGTGCTATGAATAATACACCATATTGTTCCTAGATGGCTTGAAAACTTGGTAATGGAAACCTTACTTCTGTATTCACCAGTATAGTACAGAGCAGGTATATGGACTATGTAGTACTTACACTAGGCGTCGAATACGTGGATGAGTCCTCAATGCCTTGATCACCTATCAGATATTCAGGATGTGAGAATGATCCTCCACGAAGGCCGGCAGTTCAATCACAAGCAGAATGTCATACAGAACAAATAGAAACATAGTACAAGTACAATCAATCAATCATCAAGTGTGCATGGTACCTCAGTCAACTAATATGGTCCTAGTTATTAATGTGAAGATGTTTGACAAATAACAAGGTTCATACTTGGGATCATAATGCAGGAACAGCTTCAACGCATGATAATTTACCTATTAAAATTGAATATATATTTTTCCTATTATTATAAAAGACAACTGCTCGACCAGTGACCTACTGGTGATTCAAGAGCCCTGATGGGCCAATTATCAATTACCAGTCAAGTTCTAATAATGATACAAGTCAAAACCAACGTTGAACCAAGTATTGTGTCACATTTTGTGGGCATGTTTTGAACGAAAGTATTTTGGAACATAACAGAACTAATATTTACAATAAGAGACTAAAATATTGAAATGTACTTACAGTAGGGTGAAGCCCAACACGTGGAGGGTCGACAATAGCAACGATGTTCTTGAACTGACATGCAGTAGCTGCAGGCACATCATCGTTAGAAATGGAAGAACCATCCTGGCAAGTCTTGCTGTACCCCATACAGTCAACTGCTTTTGTGTCAATGGACTCCTCATTGATCAACGATGCTTCCTCACAATTTTGTTTACCAACAACCTCACTGTATTCATCATGGCTGTCTTCCAACCCTTTGCTGACCCTATCATCAGAATCCCCCTTTATCTCATCAGTTGCACAATTGGGATACTCGACCGATATGTCTGTCGGCTGCTTACTATCAGCATTGTCATTTTTCTGTGTTGAACTGTCCATATTTTCACCATTTTTCTCTGTGCCATCAACATCAGCTATATCCTCATTTTTGTCTGTAGCACTGACTTCTGAGTTACTTTCAGAAACTGCAATGTCCTGCTGTGGTGAACCAAGATATTCTGTGAGAAGAGACCCCATCACATCTTCGGCCTGTTTGCTCCCAGGATGGGAATTCAGATGAGATTATTTGTGATATGTATAGAGAATAGGGAGTCAAAGGAACTGAACAAGATGACATCATGTTGGTTACAATGACCTCCTGAAGGGAATATGCCTCACCTTCCCACAGACAAAGCGGCAATTATTTACACCGTTAATAAGAGCGTTTCTCTGGGCATCCGAAACTGCTGATTCATTCATTTCAATTCCAACAACCTAGCACATTTAGCAATGAACTTTGAGAAATATTCTTCCGAAGCAATGATTGAATTCTCTAACAGTCTGACATGAAACATATTCAAATGACTGAATTCTCTAACAGCCTAACATGAAATGTATTCACAACTCTTCATAAGTTAACACAGAGCTCAACTGTGGTTGTACATTATACTGGAAATAAGAGCTATCATTCACAATTACACATGAAATGTACAAAAGAAATCACCATTCCAACACGATGTGCTAATGTCAGGCCAATCGTTCCAGTCCCACAACATACGTCAAAAAGCAATGTGTCCGAATTGAGATTGGCCCAATCACCGGCAAGGGTGTACAATCTTTCTGCAGCAAGAGTATTAACCTGTGTAATTGTAAGTCAGTACCAAATTTAACAACAAAATCCAATTGGCAAAGCAGTTTGCAGTTTAGCCACAGACCTGAAAAAATGCTGTTGGTGATATGGAGAACCGCAGATTGCTGATGTGATCATGGATTCTTGTTTTATCCACTGTTCCCTCTTCTGATTGATCTACTTTTGGCACCAATAGTGGGATCAATGGACAGTCAGCTGGTGCTGCATTTGATATTCCTTTATGATCCTACATGAGCAGTGAAAGATTTTATTAGCTGTAAATATTTCAAGAACAAAAGGATAGCCTACTTCTCAAGATAAACTGCATGTAACATTTCTAGAATCAAATAAAGGATGTGGGTGTAGCCATACAGATTACTCCCTTTGTTCCCAACTAGATGTCATGTTGGACATCGGCATGGTCTCCAATACTCACCTTTGACTGTTACTTTTTCTAATTCTATGTTAATAAACATTATAAAAAAAGATAATCATATTACAGTACTTTTGATGAGAAATCTACTAGTATAATCTCCATGTCGAAATTATATACTCTTGTGTATATTAGTGGTCAAAGTTTTTAATGTTTGACTGCGCACATTCTTAAATGACATATTTGGGAACAGAGGGAGTACTATGCAAAGTTCAATTCAAAAGGTAACATCTACTACCATGGTCATAAGCAAGGTTTCAAATTTCGGTTTCGGCATAAATTTCGTCCCTGGTCGGATAATGAAATTTCGGCGAAATTTCGAAATTTCGGAAATATTTCGGACGAAATTTGAATTTGAAAATTCAAATCCAGTCCATTCCGGAAATAAAAATCCGAAATTCGGCGAAAAAACCCGAAATTTCGGGTTTTTTGCACAGGCTGAAAAGTGGTCTAAACGTTATCGAAAAGTTTTGAAATTTTTTTTTGAGGTTCCTGACACATTGCTGGTGTTCTCATAAAAATTTCAGCGATTATCACATCTGAGGAATTTTTAAAAATTCGAGAGTAGTACTGTCCTGATAAAACACTGACCGACAAGTTTGATCCGAATGAAAAATGGTACAAATCAAGTTATAAACTGTTGAAATTTTTTGTGCATGGTTATGATCCATAACTAATGTTTTCACAAAAATTTCAGCTGATTATCACATGTGAGGAATTTTTAAAAATTCGAAGAGTGGCACTGTCCTGATAGAACACTGACCGACAAGTTTGATCCGAATGGAAAATGGTACAAATGAAGTGAGAAACTGTTGAAATTTTTTGTGCATGGTTATGATGTATCTATAATTCTCTCATAAAATTTTCAGATGATGATCAAACTGTATGAATTTTTAAAAATTCGAACAGTACTACTGCCCTGTTAAAAGGCTTACCGGCAAACTTGAACAAAATGAAAAAATATGTAAACCATACAAATTTTTGAAAATTTTACAGAATGGTGATAAGGAAGTTCTTAATATCCCATAAAAATTGTGATTCATGATCACACTCCAGTGAATTTATAAAATTCTTACAAGGCACAGTACCATTTATGTTCTTTTCTTTTTGATTTTTGAAATATAATATAACAAACGAAGTTTAATGCTTACATAGATTTGATTGACCAAACAAACAAAGTTGAATTTTTTTGAAAAATTTACATAATGTTACTGAGTCAATTATTAATCTCTCAAAAAAAAATTAGATCATAATCACACTCAAGAAAATTTATAAAATTCTGACAATATAACTGTCCCAATTATGTTCATTCTGTTTTTGATTTTTTAAAGATAACAAATGAAGTTAAATTATTTTGAAATTTTTTATGTATGATGCTAATCTACTAAGGATAGTACCATAAAATTTTCAGATTATTATCAAGCTTGTACAATTTTATAAAAATCTGACAGTGTTTCTGCCAAAATTTTAAAATATTTAAAAAATTCGGTTTTTCAACAAATTTTCATAGGAGATGACTTTCCTAAGGGTTATTGGACCAAATCCGGTCAAATCCGCCCCTAAAAGTTTCAAAACCGGCCAAAAAACACGAAATTTCGCCCAAAAAATCCGAAATTTCGGGGTTACTGTAGCAATCCAAATTTTTTCCTCGGCCGGTACTTTAGAATTCGGGGTGGTCCGAAATTTCGGCGAAATTCGCCGAATTTTGGAACCCTGGTCATAAGTACACCAGCTGGATGCTAAACAGGCTTTCTGAACTGTCAGTCTGTCACAGACCATTGTAAGTTTACAACACAGTAACAACTGCTGGTTTTAACTGGACAGCATATGGAGCTACAAGACACTTATGTCAACAGACTAAGATACTTCAAAAGATTAAAAGGGTGGCAAATTTAGATAACCTGGAATTCCTTAATGGAAACATGCACAGAAATCATAGTTCCAAAGCAGCTGCTCAGACTTACTTGGACTATTATAGTTGTTAGAGGCAATGGGGACGAGCATGTTGCGGCTCCTTGTACCAGCGCCATGGACAACTTGTCAAACTCATCTTTCATTAGTACCTCATCAACACCTGTGGAGCACACCTGAAAGTATAGAAGGTAATATAGCATGTCAGTGGTACTGCCAGCAGGAAAATTCGTACTGCATATGGTACAATTCATTTTCACTCCAAACTACCTGCACAATAAGCATGACTTCTGATATTTCCATTTCTACGTCTTGCGCAGCAACAGCTTGAGTTGGACCTCTTCCCTCTCTAACCTAGTATAACACTCATATTGTAAGAACTTACTCTCCTCAGCATGAATAAAATTGAGAAATTCAGTATGTATAATCCCAATTGAAAACAGAAATAGAAGCATCCAACGAGGGATTTAAAAGCTTAGCAAGAGCATACTGTTAATTGGCGCCAAAACCCACAATTATCAATTCTGTTCCACAAAGGCAAGCTTGACGACTGCAGAAAATCTTGGAAAATCAGAGCATATTTACAGGAAATTCCTGAGACATTTGGGCAGTCCACAGGTTCCTCGACAGCAGTCACACCTTCCCTGGAATTTTGTTGTACCAATCATTAATGCTGAAGCAAGAGCAATGGATAAAAAAAACAAAGAAAGACAGAGACAACCAACCTGAAATTCCCAAGCATAAAACCTACTGTCTTTTTGCCCTCCAAGGAATATCCCACAGAGAACTCGCACTTGTTGCGGTATCCATCAATAACTGGGGACTCCAAAATACCTTCCAGCTTGCAAGGGAGACCACCTGGATAATCGAACAGATTAGTACAAGCTAAAAAGAGCAGAAGACAGACGGCCAATTCCAAGAACAGCAGCACAAAAAGGCATTGTGTTGACCACAGTAAGTGTATCATGTTTACCTCACCACCAATTACCCTACAAAGAACATGATATGGTAAATAAAAAAGTATTCGGATGCAGCGAAAAAGCAACCTTTTGCAAGATCTGTTTGTTCAGAACAATGAACATAATATGTGCCAAACACTCAGCATAACTAGTCAAGTCAGCAGCACGGCTACTGGCCTAAAACAAGTTGCATATATGTTTTGTGCAGGTAAATACTATGACGGAATTTGTATTTTTTACAAGAGCTTTTGTTTGTTGTGTGCTACACTGCTAAGTGCTAACTATGTTCACTTTCACCAGGAGAAAGCCTGACACACATTTCACACTCAAAAGTCTCAAACACGGCATTTTCTGTGCTGTTGTCAACAGATTCTAACTGGTAATGAGGTATAGGTGTGAAAGATAGAACCAGCGCTGCAGTGGAAGAGTTCTCAACTTTCAGATGTGGTCATTAATCATCCCAGGTAATGAATGCAGGATATAATTATCATTTAACAGAGAAACCACCATAGACAAGATCACAAGACGTTCCATCATTACATACATACACTTGTGAGCCTTAGGTGATTAGAACTTCTCTTCTAACTAGAACTTTGACATTAGGAAATTGGGAGAGGGCTCTCTTCAGGAAAGACAAGTGGATCAGCAGCCAGTCCATCTAAATCCTAGCCCTCTACCTGTCCAGAAAAGTTTCATTCAGATACAACTAAAAGGAGTCGCTCTTTAGAGGAAGGTCTGCAGGACAGAAGGTGGTTTGAGATATCCGAGGGGCTTTGGACGCTCAAACTATAACTGAATTTTTGAAAGTCTGGGATTTGCTGCATGAGACAGCCATCACCCTGGGGCAGGAAGATGTCCTCAGATGGAGGTGGGAAAACTCTGCGGCTTACAGTGGCGGAGCTTGGGCCGAAAATCAGAGGGGGGGCAATGATAGAGGATACATGAATTAGGCAATTAAGAGGTGGCCATTTCCAAGCCTAAGTACTAGTACTTTTTCTAATCACTTGCAAGTCAGCATTTCTTGTGTTCTTCCAGGGCACGATACGGTTTACGTGTGATAAACTGATCTGGAGATCCTGGACGCTTTTGAGGTCCAGATATTTCACTTGGTTGGCAGTTTAGCGATGTTGTTGTACAGCAGATCGCCTGGAGCGCAGAGGACATCAAAATCATGGACACTGCATCTTTTGTTTGGCTCAGCAGGAAACTATGGATCACATCTTGGTCGGCTGTGCCGTGATCTCTCAAGTTTGGGCGACCATTCTAGCTTGGATCGAGCCGCCACATTGCCTGCCATTTGCTCAGATGGAATTCGAAACCTGGTGGATTTCCGCTCAGAGACAACTACCAAAATCAAACAAGAGAGGTTTTGATTCCTTCGTCATCCTTCTAGCCTGGATGGTCTCGAAAGCAAGGAACAACCAAGTTTTCAATAGCACCCAGGCGACCCTTGTGCAGCTTGTCCATAAGATCCAGGAGTATGGACAACTTGTATGGAGGCGCTGCTGTTAGGGTAGTTTTCCTTTTTAAGTCGTTCAGGTTGCCAATCTAAGCTTGTAATAGTCATCTAAGTTTTTCTTTTACAGCGTCATTTTTTTTCTGAGTTGTGGGTTGTTAGGTTTTCTGTCAATTCACATTCTTTTCATTGTATTGAACTTTATCGACCTTAATAGAATGACATGCAATTCTCCTGCATGTTCTCGAAAAAAACTAGAGCTTGCATCATGACTTGTTACACATGCACACCCCTGGGCACCATTGTATTCCGTTAGTAATATTAGCTTATTAGCTCTAGGCTGCCTTCCTCCTGATCTTAGCTTCAACTCTTATTAGGATTGAAAATGTATGAATTTACACACATGGCTTATCCAAATCTACATTATGTTTCTATCATTCTGTGTAACAGTCCTTGAGAAAATAAGAATAACATGTCATATTATCATCTTTTTATCCAAGCAGAGCAGTTGTATAAAGAATGCAAAGCACATAGGAGTAGCACGTCACCAATTTCCTTTGATTTAAAAACCCAATCTGGAAGGGGAATGGCAGCTGGGCAAGCTTTCCTAGCATTGCGAGTCTGCAGTAGAAGACAATAAGAAAAGTGACTACAATTTCAGCAAATACATAGTTGGTTCTAAATTTAAAACAGTAGATGGATATGACATTGATCTTACAAGTCTCTTCAGTATCTGTGCAACTGAATTTTTTTTGTGTTCTAGCTGATCATTGTAAGGCATATGGGCAAGGGGAGTAACTGCATCGCGAACACTTTTTTTATTTGATACT
The DNA here is from genome assembly GCA_036346275.1 of Otatea glauca. NCBI lineage: Eukaryota > Viridiplantae > Streptophyta > Magnoliopsida > Poales > Poaceae > Otatea > Otatea glauca. The sequence continues at coordinate 471,017 of CM070717.1, read as the reverse complement.
GCTGCTTGCGGCGCAGACGTTACCCCAGCAGGAGCAGCAACACCACTACTATTTTCTGCTGCTTCCCCATTACCAGAAACAGGCCCTTCTGTGTGCAACTTTTGATGAGATCTACGATTGGCATCTGCTATCTTTATTTCCTTTCCACCAGACGTATTCTCCTTAAGTACCTAATCAAGTTGAGAGGCAAAAGTCATTGTCACTTCACTTGTCAGATACCCAAACAGGTTGCCAACATGAATAGATGGACAATTACCTCAATAGCATTTTTCAGCTGTTCGATACTTTCAAAAGTCACAAAACCAACAGTCATTCCCTTCTTCTTCTTTGCTGTTATGTATGAGATTCCCTGAACCATCATCATTGAAGTTATAGCATTTAGGATTTTAGGTTGGCATAAAACAACAGAAGTCCAGCCGCAAAGTCATATCCTTATTTCTAGAAATGAAAACAGGCATGGTCCTGAAATGAGTATATTGCACAAGGTACACCAGCACTTCTAAGTCTTTTTGAAAGGCTATCATTAGGATTTTACTTTCAAGGCTTTAACCGTGCACAAAAACATGTTATTTCCATTTCAAGTTTTCAACTTATGGGCCAGTGTTTTTCTTTAATCTGCAAAATGCTCACCAAATCCAAATGTCCATGCAAATAGTACACAGCCCTATTTTTAGCTACTGGAGTTGACCAATCACCATATATATAAATTGGTCCATGAAATCACCTGACTAACGGCTTTCACTCAAATCTTACCCAAAAAAAAATGATAACTCAGGGTGGCAGCTAATGTTATACAGGAAGTTAAACGGTTGATTTCCACAATAAGGGTTCGTGTTAAGGGTACCTCTGAAAAGATCATTGACTCCCGTATTATTTCGAGTTCTCAAAAAGATGCAGCTCATACAGTGTACGTCACTGTGTCATACTGTCATGTGTTAATCTCTCAATGAACATCCTAATTGGACATTTTCGATGCAACTCAGCTATGAAGGTTTTCAGTTGCTGACTAGTAAATGTGGTTAACTTGCTCAACATATAGTGCATAAAAAGTCAGTTTTCTATCGATGTAAATGGCACAGCATGACGAGATGAGCAACATGTCATCATGACGTAATTCATGCAATATTTAATCAACATGCCATCATACTCATATGCAAACAAACAAACAAACAAACAACAAGATAAAATTCATACGATTTCGTATGTTGCAAAATCTATACAACCTAATTTAGCCTCATGTACCTGAAAACTTACATGATATTCCACTTGACATGCTCTCAGCAAACCATGAATGGGGGTACTCTAATTTCAGCTTACAATAATTTATTACAGAGTGTTATGTCATGTTGGGTGACATCCATGTCATATCAAGCAAAAAGATCAAAATCCCTCGTAGTTGAGCCACTTAGTTGTATGCCTCAATAGCTACTGAGAAGCTTTTGAGTCTTGTCACTGAACTATCAATTAGCATAAATTATCACAGCTAAAGGAATTCAACTATTTGCTCACTCTTAAACACGTTAAAAGTCCGATCCTTGCTTCCTACTAAAATACTATTGGACCATGCCAACTCAAATGCCACTGCCAGATATCACTATATCAGTTGTAGCCTTTAGGGACTTCAATGTATTAGTCGACAATTTCTAGAGCTCAAGCTGATCCATTCTACATAGCTGGTTCTGGATGCAAACAAAGTAGGAGATATCAGAATAGAAGGGCACATCCAAGAACTCGCACTTGGCAGATAACTGCAGAATGGAGTACTGCGAGAGACCCTAGGGGGGAGAAGAAGAAGAAGAAGAAGAAGAAGAAGAAGAAGAAGAAGAAGAAGAAGAAGAAGAAGAAGCTAAAAAGAGCAGAAGTAAGCAATGCTTGCCTGCTCTTGGAGAAAGGACTTGAGTCTATCGGCCGCCCATCCCCTGGGGAGCCCCACGAGGCACTTGTCCAGGGACCTCTCGTCGACGGTGACCGGCTCCTCCTGGGCCCCCTCCGCCTGCGCGGAGACCTTGCGGAGCTTCTTGGAGCGGTCGGAGGTGGGATCCCACGTGCCGTCGGGGCGCGGGCGGAGCTCCTCCTCGGAGTGCGCGTAGCGGCAGGAGTCCCCGTGGCTGCACCCGTCGGCGCCGGCGCCGCGGCGGCGGAAGTAGGAGCAGAGGCTAGTCTTGCACATCGGGTGCTGGCCGCCGCTGTCGTCCGCCGTATCTGCGGTGGTCGCCTCCGGCAAACCTTCCCTCTTGCGCTTCTCCCCGGCGGGTTCTGGCGGCGGCTGTGTCTTGTCCTGCTCCTCCATGGCTGCTCCTGCGCGGAGGGTTGGAATGCAACGAGAGTTGGTGATTGACTGCTGCTGTTTTATTTGTGTTTGGGCCTTTTGCCTTCAAATTGGGCCGATTCCAAACCAAACGGAGCAGATTCGTATTGTTTTTGTTTATCATCCCATTCGCCCGCAATATGATGGACGCTACACCCTCTCCAATTTACAGAGCACATTTCAGTAGATTTTTGATTTTCTAGGGGCATAAAATGAAGTCTAATATTTCTTAAACTTCTTTTATGATGTTCTAACGTAATTATAATGATATTGTAAAATGGTGCCGCGGTTCGATGCGACCGGTCCTGCAGCCACACTCGTGGACCGGTGGAGGCCGAGACGCACGTCCACCTTCCGTGCGAGAGATGGCTCGATGGCTGCGGGGCGTGTCGTACCTCTTAGGCCTCCCTTGTGCGGGCCCAGCGATCGTGCCGCACGAGCGCCTCCGTCACGTGGCACGCCGAGTTGTCCAGCGTTTCGTCGAGTGTGGCAGCACCCGGCGACCCTACCTCACCCCTTAGGGAGGTGGCGCCCGCAGGCCGGCGAAGCGTGTTGCCGATTCCACGGTGAGTACCTCTTTCTTTGAAATTAAAATAGAAGCGCCAAGTTCTTGATAATGTTTGTTCTGCGAGCAGCTGCGGTGACCTTCTCCACCAAGCGAGGAGGCGGGCGTGGTTCGCCACTTGGAGGCATACCTCTGTTGTTGCTCGGTTGGGTGATGTTCCGTCCTCCCACGGGAACACGGTGGACCGTCACGATCGATCGTCGCCCGAGACATCGCCGACACCCGGTGGATGAGGTAACACACTCGGTTCAATCTCGTCTCAGCGAACACGTCTAACTCCCCCTTGTAAGCGGGTGATGCGGTGGTCGTGGGCCTCGGTGTGCTTGCGGCGACGTCTGAGCAGTGCGGCGACGCCGTCTCTCGAAGGCGAGCACGCGGCGGCGATGTCGGTGCGTCCTACTCCTCCGATTGTGGTCTTGGGGCGCTTCTCCGTCGGCGAGCTGTTGTTGACACGACACCGTACCACGAGGAGCTTTACGGAGGCGACCGGTGGGTGGCCCACCATGGGCCACTCTGGGTCCGACGCAGTCGCTCCTCGTATCTTTTTCCCCACTAACGCGCTTGAATAACCTTCGCCATTTCTTATTTCCTCGCGGCGGAGGTTCGCACCTCTGGTGAGAGGTCCTATCGGGAGTTCGTTCGGGAGTTCGACCGCCTCCACAGCGAGGCGTGCGGTGGGCGCCATACACGCGTCTGACGTCACGCCCGAGCACCTCACGGGGTCTCCGTGCTTTGCACGCGAGATGAGGCCTTTGGCTCACCCGTAAGGTGCTCGTCTTTGACCTTTGTGTCGAGGAGTACTCCCGCACCGAGTCGCGCAGCGATTCGGCTGTTCGATCCTTTCCTTTGCCGCCTCGTCACGTTGTCGCACGTGGCGCTCACAGTACTTGCCTCGATCCTACTACTCCGCATCTTTGCGAAATTAATGTCTTCGCGTACTTACTGCTTTTGCATTGCAGATGGCCGGATGGGTCTTTGCGGTGGGCTCTCGATTCGCGACCGTATGCGACCATGGGCCTGCGATGGGGCGCCGCACTCGGCGAGAGGGTCACGAGACCCGGCCGTCGACCATGACATGTACGATCGATTACATGGAGTGGTTCGCCCAGCAAGACTCGCCTCGGGGTGGGGTTTACATAATATTTGTGAATGAAACTTTGCTAATTTACGTTTCATGCGGTCACCTCGCCATGTGTGAATTTGAGCGATGGTTTGCATATAGTAATTACAAAACAAAACTAAAAAAACTCACTGGCCCCGCCGCCTCAGGGCGATCGCCTACAGAGGGCGATGGGGCCCTACAATGTTGCCGCTAACGCTACAGCACGGTGGCAGGGGCTATCGCTTGTGTATGGAAGCGATCGCCCATACACGCAGCGACAGGGCATTTTTGTCATTTTTTCATTCGACGCATAGTTTTGAAAAAAGAATAAAAATAAATATTAAATAAAAAAAAATTCTTTCAGTAGATAGGTCATAGGTAGGTATCACCCGGCTTTGCAAAACCGAATTTAAACCAGCTCGGTAACCGTGGAGTTCAAATACAAATTTAAAAAAATTGAAAAAAAGTTTTTGTGTGAGGTCTTGAGGCAATGCTAACGATGTTATAAAATTTTTCAGATGATTATTAGACCTGTGTATTTTAAAACATTCTAACAGTGATACTATCATAATATATGCTCTTCAATTTTTGATTTTCTAGGGGCATAAAATGAAGTCTAATATTTCTTAAACTTCTTTTATGATGTTCTAACGTAATTATAATGATATTGTAAAATTTTCAGATGAAGATCAGATACGTGTATTTTTTAAAAATTCTGAAAGTGCTACTGTCATTGCATATCCTCTTCTATTTTTGATTTTATATGAGCACTAAATGAAGTCTAATATTTCTGAAAATTTTAGTACATGATCCTTTGGCACTATTTATTGTTGCATTAAAATTTTAGAATATAATAAATCTTTTAAATATTTATAAAAAAATCTGACAGTGTCTTTTTTCCTTTTCATTAATTGATATTTTGGATTTTTTAGAAGAAATAAATGATTTTAAAAATTGTTTAAATTTCTATTAGGTGTTTTATAGATTAATTTTGATGTTTTGTATTTTTTTTAATTTCCCTTCGGTGTGCTGAAAATCGGTGAAAATCAAAAAACGAATTAAACCGATCGAAAATCGATAAAATCGCTCGATGAAATATACTAAAGAATGTGTATAGCCATGCCTGAATGATTAAGGTGTTAATCGATCAATCTTGTTAGTCTACTTCAAAGAATCAAGAAAATTTGTTTAACAGTATAAGGATGACACACCCTCAACCTTGGGTTAAACTATGATATTAAAGTGACAAAGGGATCGACATGTTGTAACATCCCAAATTTTGGCCTAATTATGTTTTTATTGCTTAAATATGCATTTATGAGTTTCTGGAATTTATTTGGATTTTTCTGGATTTATTTGAATTAATTTTAAATTAAGTTTATTACCCTTTTGTTCAAATTTATTTAAATCTGTGCAAAGTTAAAATAAAGTTTTTCCAAAAATATTTTATTTGAGTTCAGAATGTCTCAAAGTATTTTTTAGATTTTTCTTGGATTTTTCCTGATAAATTATTTGCCTAAAATCAATTAAATAAATTTCTGCATTTGTTTTTAAAGAAAAATCTGGAAATATTTAATAAGACGCCGAGCCCATTCATTGTTCATTTCTGCCTCGCTGCCCACTAGTTTTTCTAGATTAGGCGGCGCAGGTAGCGGGCTTGATTCGGATCGAAGGTTGGAGATCGCCGCATGTGCTAGAAAATGGCACCGCTGATTTTGGGAGAGCGCTCGAGATCGAGCAAGTCGTTGGGATTCTGGAAGATCTCGGCCGTTGCGGTCCGTTGGAGTCCCGGATGGAGCCGCGTTGCGAGAAATCCCAGCCGTTTGTCCTGCCACGTGTCGTAGCCTGGTGCGTCGTCTCGGATGAGGACTCGAAGTCAAGCTCCGTGTCGACCATGGACACCGCGAAAGAATCCGGCAGGGCACGGACTCCTAGGGCAATAAAAGGGGCGCGCCGCGTTCGCCAGGAGACCGTGAGCAAAAGCCCTGAGCACGTAGCCTGAGAGCCAAAGCCGTTCGCCCGGAATTTGGACCCAACGCCGAACGCTGCCGCCGTAGTCTTTCTGTCAATTCACCGTCGTCTCAACTTCTTCGGGTACGGGAGTAGTCGTGTTGGAACCGTCGTCGCGGAGGCTTCGCCGTGCGCACCTTGGTCCTACCGAAGAACGCCGGAGCAGGAGAATCGCCGTGGAGATCGCCGCCGCTGTTGAAGAGGACCGCGCCCGCTCGGTTTCAGTGAGGGAATCGCAGATCCGTTCGTGTCACCGAATTCCTTCCGTCGAGCTCTTCCGGTTGTAACCCCTTGACCGCCGCACAACCATAGGGTCGCGTGCGTCGGCGAGTGATGTGGCAGGGGCTGCGATTGGGACATGTAGCCGAGGTGTTAGCCAGTTCAGCCTTTCGGGGCTGCGTGGCGATGAGGTGGCAATGGGCGTCGTCGCGTGATGATCCGGTCCACCGAGGCGCGGACCCACATGTCGTGAGTCGATCCGTGAGAACCGAGCCCACCGTGGACCGAGAAGATCGTGAACGCAACCCATGGACCGTGGCCACGTGGCGCGCTTGGTTGGTCTCGAATCGTATCGATGTCACCGACGTCATAATTAATTCTGATTTTTACAATTTCAGTATTTATTTCAAACTTCAAAAGGCTATATCTTTGGCAATTTAACTCGGATTTGAGTGATTCAAATTTATAAAAATTTATAAAATTGAGATCTATTTAATGGTGAATTTTATTTGATTTTTGGAGTTTATTTGCTCTCTGTTTTGGTATTTATTTGCTTTTATTCTTGGGTACGCGTAGACGTTGAATTGTGCGACGCTTCGGAGGAAGATCCAGCAACTCAAGAGCAAGTTCCGAACTGATCAGACCTATTCCAAGGCAAGTTGTGCTTTGATCATGTTGAACCCATGTTATAAAATTGCTATATTTGTTTTACCCTATTGCATATATTTCAAGTATACCATTGTTTCAAATTAGATTGGGTTTAGCTAATATACCAGATTGATTTATACCCTACCTTGTCATTGTATGCCATGATCTATTGTCACCCTAGATTGGTTCAATATAGTTGGTTAGTAATTATAATCAACATGGGATGGTTAGTCCGTATTAGTTGCTTAGCCTTGCCACGTCAACACATGTATCAGAATCATTGATAATTAATCTTGATTAATGGAATATGGAACAATGTTATGAACTTGTGTGTCATGTGGGATCACACGATGAGATTGAGTTGTTGTGGCGAGTTATGTCACGCAACGATGTTGAATTGTTGATGGCACGTGGTGCTTGGTAATCAACTAGGTGATGATCACTTAGATTGGGGCAAGTGACAAGGGGCGAGGATGCCAAGGTGGGCCCGATGGGCAGAGGGTATGTGGATGTCTTGCCTTGATCACACTAAGGACTTAACTTTGCAAGCCTTTGACCTGAGTTAATCATGCAACCACATGTCTGGTATGGGCCAGCCTAGCTGAGTAATTTGCAATGTCTTAATTTTGGTACTATCGTGATCGGTGTGAGTTCCCGAGTTATGGAGTAATTCACATGGCGCAAGAGGGGGGCCCTGGATGTGGTAACCAGTCCCACCAGTGTTGAAACCTTAGCGGGTAGTATCGGATTAAGCCAGCGCATTGTAAAGGCTTTGTTATAATCACTCGCCTTGGTGGTGTTTGGTTGTATCACGTGGGTAAAGTGCATAACCTCTGCAGAGTGTGAAACTATTCGGATAGCCGTGCTCGCGGTATTGAGCAATGCTCGGGAATTACAGTTAAGGGTTAGCTTAATTAATTGGACAACTTGATTGGGATGGCGGAATGCCATATGAAAAATGGAATTTGACTTAGGATTGTGAAAGTGCATCTAGGCACTTATGTTATTTTGGTGATTAATGACAAACACTCATAATGACAATCTATGCAATTAAGTAAATGCTTAACTTAGTGCTTAACAAATGACAAACCTCTAATATGATTATATTGCTATGAGACTAACTTGTTATTGCCTAGTTGAGTATCAGTCTCATCTATTTAGAGGAAAATCAAATAGGAAGGTTAAGCAAAGATAAGGTATGCAATTTTGGTATCTATTCTATATTTGTTATTGCATTCCTTTTGTGCAAATGCATAGTGAACTCCAAGTAGCATGTTGATTATATATATGCACATTGGTTCATGTCATATTTATTTGTGCATATATATTCATTTGAGTTCATTATGGTATGCATGTATTAACTAGAGTTAAACTTCATATTGCTATAGATTGACTTGGTGCATGCATGTTTTATTTGTATATCTTCTCATGCAATTCTCTTAGTGAAGTTTATCTAGTGTTGGATCACATATTTACTCTTACTCCAAATATTATTTGCACATGTACAATTCGTGTATATTCTATCATGTGCTTCATTTAAGTAAAGTCTGTGATCCTTGCCATGATTTAATTGATTCATCATATTGGCAATTATCTCTAGTGCATATAGATCAATTACATATTCATCATGATGTACTTAGTAGAGAACATTTCTTATGTCAAGTGTTTCCATTTATATTGTGCTTCTTTATATGAAACACTTGTTGTAATCAATTGCTCACAAATATCAATTTATTCATATCTATTGAGCTTTTGGGACTAATGTCTTTCATGAGTAGTTTGGAAAGAATTAGGTCCCGTCGTGTATGATGACCAAGGTATCTTGGAGGATGATCATTGTCGAGGTCAACAAGAGGCGGTGTCACCAAGAGTTGAGGACTAAGTCAAGAGCGACTTGGCGTGGAGATCGTCAGAGAGGATGATCAAGTCAAGGTTGATAGGACGAGAGTCTCATGAGGTGAATCGAGTCGAGTTGGACAAGGCGAAGATGTCATCAATTATATGGTGAAGGTCTTCATGCATCGACATCAAGAAAGAAGACGGCAAGTGACTATTTCTAGACTTATATTATCTTTGATTTAATTTGAGTCTAAGGATTGCCGTACTATTAAGAGGGATGCGATGTCGAATGACTTTTAGATGTGTCAAGTGCTCAAGTGATCCATCCTTGTTAATCTTAGAAAGAGAGTGGTGTTGGTAGTGCCGGAAAGTGAGGGTTGTAGGTCTCTCTTGATTTCTTTGTGAAATCTGTGGTTATTTTTTGAGTTTTGGATAGTGAGATCTTGTTGGTTGTGTAGCCCTCGTTCTTAGCTTTTGGTAGAGTCCAAAATCGCTGAAATCGGAGTCCGGAGTGAGAAGTTATGCTCGTTTTCGTCGGGCTGGCCAGTGCAATCCGGAGTATCCGGATATTCAATCCGGACAGTCCGGAGTATCCGGACATTTGGTCCGACACTCGGGTTGGCACCCTCGGTGGCTGCTCTCGGTTGGTCCGAGTATCCAGATTTGGTCCGACACTCCGGGTTGAATTAGTCCGAGTGTCCGGGTGTTTGTCCGGAGTCTCCGGGTTGGCCCTCTCTGGATGAGCTGATCCTTCCAATCCAGAGTCTCCGGGTTGAAGTCCGGAGTCTCCGGGTTGTCTTGCGCACCGCCCCCAACGGCTAGTTTTTGGGGAATTCTATTTATAGCCCTTCCTCCCTCTTTTTGAAGAGGCTTTTGGGTGTGGATTTTTGAGGGGCTGTGTGGAGGCTTTGAGGGAGCTTTTACCCTTAGATCTAAGTGATCCCCTTGTGAGAAAGGTTGGGAAGAGTTTGGGGAGTGAGTCTTGAGTTGATTGAGCACTTGATTTCATCTCCAAGTTTGTTCTTCGTGAGCATTTGTTACTCTTGGAGGTTGAGGACTCCTAGACGACTAGGAGGTCGCCTACGAGCCACCGGAGCTTTGTTTGGTTGGCCGTGGGAAGTTTGTGAAGGTCGGTTCCGCCTCCGTAAGGGAAGGAATCAAAGGAGTGAAGACCGCGAGTGCATTTGTGCAACACCGGGAGGAAGAGGGTTGAAAGAGACCCCGGCTCAAGTGTGACCGAGCCGCCTCAACGGAGACGTAGGATCCCCTCAAGGATCCGAACTTCGGGTGAAAAATCATCGTCTCCAAGTTTGCTTCTTATTCTTGTTTTGGTATTTGTTTTTGAATCTTAAAATTGCCCGATCTACTCTTTTGTTGTGTTTGGCTCTAGATCTACAATATCCCCATGTACCTGATAGCATTTAGATCATTTGTATTCAAGTAGATTGTTGAAAAATTGCAGGGATTTAAAATCTCATTTCGAGGTCTTAAATCCGGAGTATCCGGACTTTTGAACCCGGATAGTCCGGACATTTTGAGTCTCCGGATAAAAATCCCGGACACTCTGGCCTGAGTCCCTCGGATCCAATCCGGAGTATCCGGACTCCAGAACCCGGACAGTCCGAACTTTTCGGAGTCTCCGGATAAAAATCCCGGACACTCCGGACTTAGACCCTCGAGAGATTTTATTTAGCTGCAATATTTTTATTCCGCTGCATTTAGCTATAAAGTTTTTAATTCGCCTATTCACCCCCCCTCTAGGCGACATCCCCTGTCCTTTCAGATTGGAAATTGGTTTACTTGAGAAATACTGAATCTATTTATTATTACTATTTGTTTTACAAGTCTTTACAATCTATTTATTATACTTGTTCATAAATGCTGCTTATTGCAAAATAACCATGATAGCCTATCCATTGGAATAAGCCTTACATATAGATACATAGAATTGCATTCTGTGCACAACTTGTTGAGTGCTTAAGTACTCACCCTTGCCAAACAACAATAATCGACAGTTGAAGAATCTACACCTGTGTTGGAAGAGGAAGTCCAGGAAGACACGAGTCATTAGGGTTCGAGCCTTGTCGGTTGCCTGTGGTGAACTGATGAGCTATCTACGTTTTCTACTGTCCGCTGCTTAATTATTAGCTTATGTTACCAGTCTTGCCCTGCGTGGCTTAATAATGTAAGTTGGTCATAAGATCATACATTTAGCTATATCCATAAATGAACTATTATTTCTATTATCGTTGAGTATGATGTGATATGTACCAATGTTGAGCTGTGTGCACTAGCGTTGATCCTGGGACTAGTGCGGTAAACACAGTGGGTTCGAATCAGTGGATTCGGGTCCTCACACATGTATTCATTGGAGGTTTGTCGGATAAACAACATTAATGCAATTTGGACAGTTGTTATGTTCTGTTAGGAGCCACTTGCGACTTATGAATCGAAAAAGGAGTTTTTCGGTTTATTGCTAACATTACATAAACCTAAAGGGTCACACACAAGAATAGCCTCAAGATAGGTTTATGAAATCTTCTCTCGTGACATATGTTCAATACGATTGAACATAATATCTGGTTATTCACAAAAAGTCTGTGAACCCCACATGCAAAAAAATGATTTTTGTACTGGAAATATTGCAGCGGTGCTAAAAACACTGTAGCATGTCGGTAGCACTATAGCAACAAGCGTATGAATAGTGCCAAAGTCAGTGGTACTGTAGTAACCGACTTTGCTACAATGTTTTTGCTATAAAAACAGGCGTTGGGTTTAGAAAAATGGATGGAAAAATGAGGTGGGGAAAAGAAAGGTGAAAAAGTTTCACCTGAACCAGAAATACCAAGTCACAAGAGTTGTACTATGAGGTATTAGCATACTGATATATGGTGTCGTTTGCCTGTTCTTGTAGATACCTGAAGGTCGTGGCTGCTACTGCCATGAAGATCTGACATAATCCATTTTCGCTGCAACGTCCAAGCGTTGAAGCTGTGAACTTCGTCGAGAATTTCTTCAAAAGCTTTGTATTTGCGCTCCCAGAACCACGGTATGCATTTATTGATTTTGGTATATTCTAAATCTTGGTTCTAATGCATATAGTTAGTCCAGGAATATGATAATTTTTTAAAATTCACTGTGGCTTTCCCACCTCAATTTCCCAATAGTTGAGAGGCTCCAGATTGCTCCCTCTAATTAGGATGATAGAGGCCACAATCGTGGGCGCCCAGGATAGGCGTGATGCCTTCCGGAGGCCCCCGTACGAAAGGTGCCTACTCACTGTGCTTGTCGACCGCTAGCAACCGGAGACACACACCTTTCACTTACCATATGGAGAGATGGCACCGATGTTGGAGGACGTGAGCTACCTGACTGTTCTCCCCTGCCCCAAGCTTGGCCAGTGGACGTACCCGTCTGGTCACCAATTGAAATGGACATATCTGTATGGATCAACGATAGAACCTCTATCACCAATTCAAATAGTGACGAAACATCTGCCGCCAATCCAAACGGCAATAGATGCCATGTTGCTAATCCAAACGGTGATGGAGATTCTATCACCAATCCAAACAACGATAGAGTATCTGTCGCCAGTCCAAACAGCGATGGAGATCCTCGTTGGACACCACATCAGCATTTTACCATTTCGATTATCAGCTCGAAATGGTGACAGAGATCTATTTTTGTTATTTTTTGACTTATTGTTTTTGTATTTTTTAAAATGTATTATTTAAAAAATCTTTTGTGGAAGTATATGACGAAGCACAATCAGATCCCCAACAACATGCCGAGACTTCTACTACTTTTCCCTTAATTTTGACTAGGTGTTGGAGACAATATGTGGATGCACCCCTGCACGAAAAGCTAATTAACTAGGCGTCGTGACCATCGACTTTGTCTAGTCAATGCATGATCACCTTTTTATAACCAAATTGAAGAACTAATCAGTGAATAAACTAATAGAGCAGATTAATGTTTTGCACGCAAGGCCATCAACCGGTAGATTAGCCGCCATTTTCTTTTCTTTTTGTGTTTTTGGTAACACCTGCCTTCCCGTTATTTTGTCCAATTTTCTCATATGTAGTAGTAGCATACTAGAAACTTATACGTGGCGTGGCACGTCACGGGTGCCACTCTCCACGCGAGTAAATCGAGAAAACGCACGATCGACGCTCCACACACGAGTAAATCGAGAAAATGGGCGAAAATGACCTAAAAAGGATTTTGTGTTTTCCGCAAAAAGGCTTAAACGTATGCTAGAAAAACGCAACAAGGACCTAAATGCGATGTATATTTTTACAAAAAAGGACCTTAATGTTTTTTTTTTCCAAAAAGGACCTAATCGTAATTCCGTTTTTTGGTAAAAGGACCCGAGCGCAAGCCTTAAAAATGCATAAAGGACCTAGACGTAATATATATTCTTTTTTCGAAAAAAGGACCTAACCGTATTTGTTTTCCGAAAAAAAGACCTATATGTAATTTTTTTTTTGCAAAAGGACCCGGATGTATTTTTTTGGCCGGCTCGGCTCGAGCCGCGAGCCGAGCTGGTTCACTCAACGGCTCAAAGCAAGGAGAGGCAAGGAATCCTTTCAGGATTAGTAGAGAGTATGATATGTTCATTAACTAGCACTAGAACTTGCATGATGGGAAGTTTGTGTTAGGGTGTGTCTAAGTTGTTTGTACCAAGTGGTACATGTATGAGATGGTTAAAGAAAAAAGTCATCTATGTGTTTAGTTATTTGAATGAAATCATCATATTCTGGATGGCAGAATACAAATTTAAGAAATATTCTCTGTAGATACCGATACATTCTATTCATCCAAAACAATGAAACCAAATGGTACCGATCATCTTATCCTATTCAACCTCATCTCACCAACCAAACACACCCTTAGAGAAGTGAAGATTTAAGGAGAAGAAGACAGGGAAAGATGTGCTAGCAGGAGTACTTCTCAAATAAAGTCCTAGGAAATGATGATTTTTGGTGGGAAGAAAAGGGTGTGCAGAGTTAGGATCAGGAAAGCAACATCTGCCCAACTCCGTGGACCTCCCTCTTTCTTCTATGCTTTTCGACCTCTCACTTCGTAACATTTTTATTTAATTTAATCACTAGTCTTTCTACGTATGGTGACTAGTACCGATTGGCAAATTAATCAATGTACCAACTTCTAGATGCCGAGTACGATGATTCACAATAGGTAGCTTTGGCTTAAGTAACATTTTGATTGATGAGACTAATTACCATAGTACATTTGTATCTTTGTGCTTGTTCGATGATTGTGTTATGTTGTTTTCTTGAAGGTGAAACCCTTGAGAGGGCAGGTATTAGTACCCTACAGTTCTTATGATGATTAAACAAAAGAAATAGGAAAAAAAGGTGACAAGGAGCTATTAACTGCAAAATTCGCAATTCTCATGTAGTCAGCATCTGTTCTGTAAAAAGAAAAAATATCAGTGGGCAAATATGCCAAAATAAATATAGTTACATTTTTGGAGTGATCAACAAGGTTTCAAATCTCATTTTTGGTTGACATCTCGGAGGTGGTTGAAATCCGAAATTTCGCTGAGATTTCGGATAAATTCCGAACAAAATACAAAAACAAAAAAAAATCAAATCTGGTTTTTTTGCATCGAAATTTTCGAGATTTAGCTCGGAATTGCCGAAATCTCTGCAAGATTTGCCGATATTTCGATGAAATTGAACCAAGAGAAAAATAATTCAAACGACGTCAAAAAATTTCAAAATCTTTTGTAGATGGTCCTGGCACATAAGTAATATTTTCATAAAAATTTCAAATAATTATCAATAATAAGTAATTTTAAAAAATTCGGACAGTGCTATTGTCCTGATAAAACACTGACCGGCAAATTTGAACCAATGAGAAATAGAACAAATCACGTTAATTTTTTTGTGCATGGTTCTGATGCATCAAGAATGTTACCATAAAATTTTCAGATGATGATCAAGCTCGAGGATTTTTTTTAAATTCAGACAATGCTACTATACTGATAAAAGCCTTACCGGCAAAATTGAACCAAATAAAAAAAAATCAAATCCGGTTTTTTTGCATCGAAATTTTTGAGATTTAGCTCGGAATTGCCGAAATCTCGGCGAGATTTGCCGAGATTTCGGTGAAATTGAACCGAGCGAAAAATAATTTAAACGATGTCAAAAAAATTTTAAATCTTTTTTAGATGGTCCTGGCACATCGGTAATATTTTCATAAAAATTTCAGATTATTATCAATAATAAGTAATTTTTAAAAATTCGAACAGTGCTATTGTCTTGATAAAACGTTGACCGGCAAATTTGAACCAATGAAAAATGGAACAAATCACGTTAATTTTTTTTAATTTTTTTGTGCATGATTTTGATGCATCACGAATGTTACCATAAAATTTTTAGATGATGATCAAGCTCTAGAAATTTTTAAACATTCGAACAATGCTACTGTATTGATAAAAGCTTTACCGGCAAAATTCAACCAAATGAAAAATAGTTCAAACCATGTTAAAAATTTTTAAAATTTTTGTGGGTGGTTATGATGTATCATAAATGTTTTTATAAAATTTTCAGATGATGATTAAGCTTCAACAATTTTCAAAATTCTGACAGTGCTACGTCTTGATAAAAGCTTGATAGATTTACTTGAGCAACTAAAAAATAGTTAGAATTTTTGAAACTTTTCAAAAAGGGTTCTGAGGAAATTATTAAGCTCTCATAAAAATTTTGGATCATAATCACACTCTAGTGAATTTATAAAATTCTTACAATAGTACTGTACCATTTGTGTTCCTTGTGTTTTTTATTTTTGAAAGATAACAAATGAAGTTCAATTCATCCATAGATTAGATTGAGAAAACAAAACAAGTTTAAATTTTTTGAAAAATTTAGATATAGGTTCTTATGAAATGCTTAAGCTCTCCTAAAAATTGGATCATGATCACACTTGAGCAAATTTATAAAATTCTGATAAGGTTACTGTTATGTTCATTCTGTTTTTAATTTTTAAAGTTAACAAATGAAGTTCAATTATTTTGAAAATTTTTCTGTATGATCATACACTTCTAAGGATAATACCATAAAATTTTCAGAGCACGATCAAGCTTGTAAAATTTTATAAAAATTTAAAAGTGTTTCTGCCAAAATTTTAAATCGTCTGAAAATTCAGTTTTTTTAACAAATTTTCATGAAAGATGACTTTCTTAAGGGTTATTGGGCCAAATTCGGTCAAATTACCTGAGATTTGGTGAAATCTCGTCGAGATGTCTGAGATTATTATAGCAATTTAATTTTTTTATCTGTTCGGGATTTTGGATCCCTTCTTCGACTAGAATCAAAGATCTCGGCCAAGATTTTCAAAATCTCGCTAGGTTTTGGAGCCTTGGTGGTCAAACCCAAACAGAACGATGAATTGTTGAGCCTAACCTTGCATTGAAAAGTTGTATCGATCGGAATAGCGTGTAAAACCTGTTTGCGACAAATAATTTATAAAAGGAATTACAGTGATATGAATTGTTTCCGATAATATTTCTGCTTTCCGGTGCCACAAGTATATGAAAATATTGGCTCTCTATTTTCAGAAGAAAAAAAAACTTTGGCTCCTACCAGTGGTTGACAAGTTGACATTGGTTGCAAGAGAGATCAAGAAAAGAAAAGAAAAGAAAAGGAAAGAAAAAAGCAAGGGAGGGATGTTAACAAAATAAATAGATACGACAATTAGGAGGCAGGAACAGAGGAAGAATCGAAGTGTGGAGCGATTGGTGGCGGTGGTAGGGACTAGGGAGGAGACCGGGAGCTTCGGCTTTGGCTTCCCTGAGGTGAGGCTGAGGGTAGGGAAGGAAGGAGGCTTTGCTTTGACCCCAACAACCTCTCTCCCCGTGCACCAGCTCCTTCCCATAAACAAATAAGGCAAGAAGAGTCGAGGCAGAGGGGGCGGGAGATCTGAGAGAGAGGAGGACTGGTGATGAATATGGAGAGCCAGCCGCTACAGGACCCCACGGCTGAGGCCCAAGGAGCAGAACCAGCCGGAGCTCCGCCTGCAGTGGTAAGCACCACTGGCTTGCTGCCTCTTGCTCGGCTGCGATTTTTGGTTTTAGTTCTTGGTTGCTGGCCTGGGCTGTGGATGAGTCGAGCTTAGTGGCCAACTGTGTCTGGATTCTGGTGGTGGAGGTGGCTGGATCTTGCTTTCTAGCCTCTGCCAGGCCAGGGATCTGGTGGCCTGCTTCATATTGTCTGACCCTGTCCTATCAAGTTCTTGCGCCGACCGGTTTCTTGAGCTGCTGCGCAAGCGCGAATTGAGAGATCTGACGGGATCATCTTGGGATCTGGGGGTTCCAATGGTGCTCATAACGTTGACCAGTTGATATGCGATCTGACATCTCACTGACCAGACCAGACCCATCAGCTCATTGGTGCTCGGATCTGCGTTTCCTGCATTGCAGTTGCATGCGTGAACGCAGCTAGCGATTGATGCCTTTTGTTACTTGGCGCGCAGGTTCCCGGGAAGGAGTTCACCCGCACCTGCAAGGGCCTCGTCGTCGTGCTCGTCGGCGGATACGTGCTGCTCCAGCTCCTCCCCTCCTCCCTCAACTATCTTGCCATCATACCCGCAAAGTACGTAAACCCACACAAGCATAGTTCACCTTGCCTTGTTCCCATTCCCCTTCTGCACTTGGTACGTGCTAGTCTACAAGCAAAGGGAATTCACGAGGCATGCATGCGAGTAATACATGCTTTCATGACACACTTTGCTCTAGTTAGTGCTATTTGGCACCGTAGCCCTATATATTTTAAGAAATTTTGCTATCGTTAGTGCTATTTGGCCCCTCATCAAATGTAATTACATTGTACAACTTATTTGGCCCCCTTCATTCCTAAATCCTGGCTCCGCCTCTGCTTAGTGGGGACATTGATAACAGTTGTAACAAATAATCAACATGCTATTCTGAAGCATGAAGGTTCTTTATTTCTTAATGACTGTTTAATGGCTAAAACATGCTTCATTTTCTAAGCTGGTGTTCTGACATCAACTGGCTAGATCATTTATCTTAATTTGAAGAAAAAGTCTGCAAAGTTGTGGCTCCAGTATGTTTCTAAGCTTTTTATGCATCCTGCAGGACAATTCCGTTTGTATGGACTATCTTCACGGCTGGTTATATTGAGCAAGTTCTTCCAGGGGTAAGCTAAATTTCTTACTCTGCTTATGCTTGATTTGACAATATGGCTTTGAAGAGATCTCAGTAGCTGTCTTATAATACTCCAAATCAAACATTGGAGCTGAAGCAAAGCAGATGTGCATTCATCACTTCAGCATAGCATCACAGCTAGGTGTTTGTAAAACTAACCAGATTATGCTTTTTGCTCTAGTGCTATAGTGTACCAGAGAGTTCCCTCCAAAAAAAAGAAAGAAAAAGAATGGCATGGCACTAGGGCATATATTAGACACGTTTTCATGTTCTATGCTTAACCTTCTTGACAAAAAGAAATTGCTTTTCTAGGCTATTGGCAGTTCGCTTGGTCTTCTCTTCTGTGGGAAGGATATTGAACCAGTATGGGGCCGCAAGGAGTTCTTGAAGTTTATTGTTTTGGTCAACTCCATATGTGGCGTCCTTGCATTCTGCCTTGCTGTTGCGCTGTACTATGTCACTGGAAAGGAGAGCTTCCTGTAAGTTTTAAGCCATCAATCTATTAACATGCCCCTATTACTGATTGCCATTTACCGGGCATTGCGGTTCTATTCATGTGCTTATTATTCATGTATGATTTTTGCATACAAATATTCAGATGATGTGCTCATGTTGACATTTGCCTCTGTTGAATTACACCATACTCTTTGGTCTGCTAGCAGAGCATATAATGAGATATCACACTATTACATTCTATTGAGCATTCTGTCTTTGGATATACTGAGATCACATTAGTACTCTTGGTTATTTTGGAATTATTCAAGTCACGGCTTACATAATACTGTCCGAGAAAATAACACTGTTGGCAGAAGTATTGCACATTCGAATCACTGGCTGACCTTGCTATCTCATGCTGTGCAGTGTCACGCCACTCTCGGGTTTCCATGGTTGCCTTGCTGGCTTTCTTGTAGGCCTCAAGCAACTCTTACCAAACCTTGAACTCCCCATGTGCTTTTTCTGGAAAATAAAGGCAAAGGTACGTTGATGGACTAATATAGTACAATTTCTAAGCATACAATTGTACTACCGTATACTTGTTCTGCAGCAACTTACAAGTTTGTTGATGTGGAGTTCTCTATCTCTGTTTCTTTCTCACCACTGCAGTGGATGCCATTCTTTGTTCTATGTTTCTCAACTATCATGGCCTTCATTGTTCCTGATTCCATCAACTTCCTGCCAACTTTGCTGTCCGGGATGTATGTTAGCTGGATTTACTTGAGATACTTCCAAAGGAACCCACTGACAGGACTCAAGGGCGATCCAAGTGACGACTTCTCCTTCCCCAGCTTGTTCCCAGATGCCATGCGGTAATTTTTATATTGCATTGGCCAAGACTGTCACTATTGATACCACTTTTGATGTCATCCTTTTTTTTCTTGCGAACCTTGCAGACCAGTCACAGATCCGGTTGCTAACCTGTTCGATCGGATGCTGTGTGCAAGGTCTAGGCCTTCTGAACTGGCCCTCCCAGTTTCAGATCCTACCAAGGCATCAAGAAGAAGGTAATTCTCTCTCTCTCTCTCTCTCTCTCTATATATATATATATATATATGCCTGTGTGTACCAATCATTTTTGTTGGTCACATGTTTTTCGTGATTATAATTAATATGCAAGACTGAGTGAGACATCCAGCGGTACTGAAACTAGTATCAGGAATTCAGAACGGTAGTGTTAGAACTAGTTACATGCAAGTCATTAGAACTTTGATGCTCTGAGGTTGAAAATTTGGAAATCATGGTTTCTCAAAGAAGAATTTTTTTATTGCTTTAGAGCTCACCAAGTCCATTATTAATTGTTGCAGGGAGCATGGCGAGAGGGTTCTTGAGGAAAGGTTGGCTGCCGATCACGCGGCTGATACAGAAGCCTCGGCTCACGGTCATGCCACAGCAGAAGATTAAGAACTCTTACCTCTCAACACTGTTATAGGAGCCACGGCTGCCTGCTTCCGTGTTCTGTAACTCTGCAGATTTGTGTTCTGGAGAGTGCATTCAGTTTACAATGAACCAGTGATACGATATTTTACTCTCTTTTTATTTCTTTGTTTTGCTAATATTTATTGGTTTAATTCTGTTCTAGTTCTTTATTACAGTGAAAGAAGAAAAAGATGGCATCCCCAGCCCCAGATGTATTGTAGAAAGAATGACTTGTCAGAGTTAATGTTGAGAATAATTTTCAAGTGAATTGTGATTTTGAGTCAACAATAATAATAGGGTTCATATCAGAAAAGTATGCCATGTTGCCTTCAATTTGTAGTGTATTACTACTTCAGAAAAACTCCATCAACTGCTCCTCGTGCACCAGGGAGTAGACCCTTTCCTATGGTCTCGGTCTCGGACGCTACACACCTCTCCAAGAGTAAGAAATTGTCCAGCTTCATTTGCAGCACCATCTTGGAGAACTTCAGCCCGGCCTCGATGGACAACTTCCGCCCAGAATATATTTTTAATAAAAGCACATGCATAGCAAATGATCTCGGCAGGAGACCTTATCCATTTCTTCTCAAAACAAGCTCTATTTCTTAACTTCCACGTAGCCCAGCAAATAGCTGCCAGGCCCAGAATATGACAATTACGTTCACCTGGCACGATATTCTTACTCCGATTCAAATACTGCAAGAAAGAAGTTGGCCCACATCAAGCACCGAAAACATTCGCTACCAGACCCCTACACAAATTCAGCAGCAACATATTCAAAGAAAAGATGAGTGATCGACTCATATTGATCACAAAAACAGCAAATAGCATCACCTCTCCAGTTTCTTCTTGGCAAAACGTCTTTTGTTAGAATGGCATTGTGCCAAATCAGCTACAAGAAGATTTTCACTTAATTTGGAATCTTAGACCCTCACAAAATCCTGAAGGACCCAGAGTTGTTCCAAATCCATTTTGGCTTATCTTCATCTACCCCAAGGGCAACAGTTATTAACATGTTCCTGAAATTATTCAAATTGTTTTGCATGTCTTCAGTCAACCACCTTCTAAAAGAAAAGAACCAACCATTTGCAGCAGCCTGTTGGACGATCAAATGTTGTTCATTTACAATAGAATACAGCTCAGGTTACTGCATTTTCAAATAAGACACACCACACCAGCTATCCTCCCAAAGATCAGTTCGTTCTCCATTCCCAACCACCATTTTCTCGCTTTCAAAAAAATTTCTTTCACCTTAATTAGATCAGCCAAAACTGGAGAGTAAGATTGTTTCTGAGTAATGTGGGAGATGCATTGATCACCAAGATACTTGCTTCTCACCACATCCTGCCATAATCCATTTTCATCTCCACCATTTGCATAACAAACTAATGTTCACTTTATACATGTTATGATCCCAAGACCCCCTTTTTGTTTAGGGCGGCAAATCAGATCACATTTAACTAAGTGATATTTTTTCTTAGTCTGACCTCATTGCCAAAAGAAGGTTCTCCTTATTTTATCCATTCTACTAATCACTGTCTTAGGGAGTAAATACATTGGCATGTGGTAAATTGGAATGCTACTAAGACCGGAGTTTATTAAAACTTGTTTGCCCCCAGGGACAATTTGTAGTGTATTACTGAATCAGGATTTGTTTGCACTTTGTTCATGTTCTCTCAAGGATATTTGCACTGGGTACGACATTTGCTACTGTAGTTGAGAACGACAGATTATTATTTGGTTGTGTTTGGGATCATGCCCAACACATTTCGATCAAAGTGGTGTATGATTTACCGAGAGGATCACCGCTACGCGCATGAAAGTTAAGTTTTTCATACGAATTACGTACAAAGTTTTATCAGAAGATATAGATAGATCAATAATATGATTGAATACTGCAAATTGTATGTATGGTAAATCATTTTCCTTCAGTTTGTACACGTTTTTGAGTGTATGAACTACATACACCTGTGTGCTTGTTGGCGGGGAACGAAAAGCATACTGGTGCTGAACATGGTCTTGGTGCTGAACCTGGTCGATGGGCTGGAAAAGCAGGCAACACCGTCCTGGATGGTAAAAGTATGATTCGAATTTATTTCGGTTTTGTTTTCTACTCTAATTCAGAGTTCTACTTATATACAGAATTCTTTATATTCCACTGTAAATATGTACTTGTAGTTCATAAAATAAAGTATGACAAGGGCAAATAGGCAAGCACGATGAGAGAAGAGAAAAGATAGCATGTTGTAAATATCTTCTTACATATTGATATTAGCCTTCGTGTATCCGTGATTTTTTTTAAATAGTTTTTCACGTAAAATCCTTATCTCCTATTGTTTTTGTCGAGGAACCTCGCTATCGAATAGTCCGGGGTTCCCGAACAGATCTAAATTGGAGAACAGAGAGAGAGACACATGTATATGGGGAGCGACGACAAAATTCTTTATTGATTTCTGATTGCTTGTACATAGGGGGGACCCCCTCCTCCTTATATAGTAGTCGCCTAGGGTTTCGGCTAAGGGACCATCGTGGGCTTTTCATTGGGCCACGTGGTTTCCCAACACTCCCTCTTGGGCCCTTTGCCGCGAGATGCATATGCCTCATTAAAACTCCAGAAAAACCCAGTAGAAAAAATACTTGGAGAAAGAGTACATAGCATACGCTTACTATGTTGCACGAATTGCCTCGTTAAAACCTTATGCAAGAAAACTTCATGAAAACATGCTAAGGAAAAGAGTACAATTCACCCAACTTCAATTGCTAATCTTGAGATTCATGTTGGGTATTCAAAATTCATGTTCAAGATTTATGTGGGAGTATGTGAAATATCTCCCCCTGAAATCTGCACTTCTCTAAGTCTCAT
This sequence comes from Otatea glauca, assembly GCA_036346275.1. Lineage (NCBI taxonomy): Eukaryota > Viridiplantae > Streptophyta > Magnoliopsida > Poales > Poaceae > Otatea > Otatea glauca. Next base: position 448,359 of record CM070717.1, on the reverse strand, counting down.
CATTCCAATCCCTTTTACACACCTTTCAAAGGTAGATGCTGGGAGTGATTTAGTGAACAAATCTGCAAGATTTTCACATGACTTAGTATGCAATATCTTGATCTCGTTCATCTTATACAATTCGTGAGCATAGAAGAACTTGGGGTTGATATGCTTCGTGAGATTGCTCTTCACATAGCCCATCTGTGCTTGGGCAACACAAGCTGCATTATCTTCATAAATGATTGTGGGAGTTTGCTCAATGTTCAAGCCACATGACTTCTGGATGTGGTGAACCATTCTTCGGAGCCATGCACATTCACGAGATGCTTCATACAAAGCAATGATTTCCGAGTGGTTTGTTGACGTCGAGACGAGTGCCTTAGGCGACTTCGAGAAATTGCTGTTCCTCCACATAGGAAAACATAGCCAGTTTGGGACTTGCCAGTATGCGGATCTGATAAGTACCCAGCATCGGCGTAGCCAACCAAATTCAATTCATTGTTTCTTCTGAAAAACAAACCGAGGTCTTTGCTTCCTTGGAGGTAACGGAAGATGTCCTTGATCCTTTCAATGCCTTTTGGTGGGTTACGCACTATACCGAGCTAGCAAATTCACAAATGACGCAATGTCCGGTCTGGTGCTATTTGCAAGGTACATGGCGCTCCAATCGCGCTCTCGATATGGGAATTCTGCTCCCGGGACTTCCTCTCCCTCTTCTGGAGTGCTGTATGGATCTAGGTCTGCTTGGAGTGACCTTCCACCATTGGAGTCTTCGCGAGGATATGCCTTTTCAAAACCAAACCTTTCCAACACTTTCTGCGTGTAAGTTGATTGATGTACCAAGATTCCTCCTTGGACATGCTCAAGTGCAAGCCTAAACAAAACTTGGTTTTACCCAAATCCTTCATTTCAAACTCAGACTTCAAGTATGAGCATGCTTCTTCAATTTCTTCATCCGTCCCAATGATGTTTAAGTCATCTACATAGACGGAGATTATCTGAGAATCCATTCGGGATCATTGTATAAACACACATGGACAATCTTCATTGTTTGTGTAGCCTTTCTTGCAGAGAAAGTCACTCAGCGATTGTACCACATTCTTCTGATCGCTTTTACATCGGTGATTTCTCCAATTTCACATTTGCACAGGTTTCTATTTGCTCCGTCTTGGTTGGGATAGGAATTCCTTGGTACTTTCATGTATATCTCGAATCCAAGTTTCCACACAAATATCTTTGTGACAACATCCATTAGCTTCATTCTCAACTTCAAGTTGATCGCCATTGAGATCAAATATCTAAAAGTAATTCCTCGTATGACCGGAGAATAGGTTTCTTCATAATCAACTCGGGACGTTGAGTGAAACCTTGAGCTACGAGCCTTGCCTTGTACCTTACAACCGTTGTTTTCATTTCTCTTCGAACAAAGACCCATTTGTGACCTCACTGTGGTTTATATGGGAGGTGTGTGGCATACAGGCCCAAACACCTCTCTCTTGTTGAGAGACTAACTCTGCGATGATTGCCTTTTCCATTCTTCCCAATCTAGCCTTTTCTTGCATTCTGCGAGAGATGCAGGCTCGGGATCATGATCAATGATCGAGGCAATCTTCTTTGCACAGTATGCATCGATATTGGCTGTTGCTCTATTCAGGGATTCTCCTGTTATTCCAAAGTTTATGGCCATTTCTTCATGGGGTGCTTCGTGCACTTCTACTTGCTCTTCACTGCTATTCCCTATCGCAGGAGCAAGTTCCTTTAGCTTTTCATCGCCTATGTGTGCGCACACATTATTTCCGGTGGCTTCCTTCAGTGGAAGATTCAAGTCTGGAATTGCCTTTCCTGTTGGCTTCTTTCCAGTGCCAGGTTTCAACTGGCTCCCCTTCTTTCCTTGGGGCATTTTCGTGATTGGTGGTGGTAAGTCCTCTCGCCCAGTTTTCTCCAGACGTCTCTGGGTACTTTGGGTTTGAGGAGCCAGATTTCCTGTTCTTTTTCTTTGAGGCCTCTGAACAGGTTGAGGGATATCTTCTATTTTCTTTGGTATTTCCACCCTTTCTAGTGCATTTCTTGCGGGTACATGCGACCTAACCACGCCCTTCAGATCACAAAAATGATCAGACAGTTCATTTGCTAAATTCTGCAAATCAATTATCTTCTGGACTTCTTGATTTGCTTCATTAGTGCGGGGGTCATGTGCGGGGATTCTAGTGGAATGCCATATGATTTCCCGGCATTTTTCATCCAAAGGTTGATTTCCTCCCCCTAATGACGGGAAACGATCCTCGTCAAAGATGCAATCAGCGAATCGGGTTGTATGCAAGTCTCCAGTCATGGGTTCCAGATACCTGATTATGGATGCACTCTCATAACCAACGTATATCCCAGACTTGCGGAGAGGGCCCATTGCAGTCCGCTGAGGGGGTGGTATAGGTACATATACCATACACCCAAATTTTCTGAGATGGGAGATCTTCGGGATGATCCCGTGCACAAGCTGCATAGGAGAATGGATGTTGTAGGCCAACGGTCTGAAATTGATAAGAGCTGCTGCGTGCAAGACTGCGTGTCCCCAACAAGTGTTGGGCAAGTTACAACTCTGCAAAAGCGGTCTGGCAATGAACTTAATCCTCTTTATTAGTGCTTCAGCGAGTCCATTTTGTGTGTGGACGTGCGGTACAGAGTGCTCAACTGCTATCCCTGTTGCCGTGCAATAATCATCAAATGCCTTTGAAGTAAATTCTCCGGCGTTGTCCATTCTAATGGACTTCACGCGATGATCAGGGAAAGCATTCTTAATTCTTATGATCTGCGAGATCAGCTTTGCAAAAGCATGGTTTCTTGTTGACAATAAGCATACATGCGACCATTTTGAGGAAGCATCGATGAGCACCATAAAGTATCGAAGCGGCCTACGACAAGGGCTGAATCGAGCATAAATATCTCCCTGGATGCGTTCCAGAATGTAGGGATTTCACTTTGCACTTTCATGACAGAGGGTCTAGTTATTAATTTCCCGGTGGCACATGCAGGGCACACGAAATCTTCATGATTCGGAAAATTTTTAACATTAATGCCATGAACTTGTGAGTTGTTCACTATATTTCTCATCATTCTAAGACCAGGATGACCTAATCTACCATGCCATAAAGAAAATAACTCGAGCTTCTAAAAATAGTCTTCAAGGAAGTATACACTTGGTGCATGAATATTCGTGTAGTACAACCCAGATTCATATGAGGATATTTTTCTAATACCATTTTCCACATACGCGTGCTTCACAATGCACAAGTATTCTTTGCCATTTTCTTCATTGGTTTCTACATGAAAACCATTGGCGCGGATGTCTTTGAAGCTTAAGAGAGTCGCGTTGATTTAGGGTACAAAAGGGCTTCTTCGATTACCAAAGTTGTACCCATAGGCAATATAATAGTGGCTCTTCCCGAGCCGATTACATATGAGTCGCTTCTGCGATCGTAGTAATCTTTCAGCGTTCTTCGTGATCATTGGAAGTATTTAGACTCTCTTAAGATGGTATTTGTTGTGCCACTATCAACAATGCATATCTCTTCCATTTGGGCGCTACACGATTTCTAGATAAAAGAAATATAATTCTAATCAGATAGAGGCAAAATAATCCAAATATTGCTTGCAAATTTGAAGAATACTGGAATAAAGAATAAATTTTATATTTATTCATGAGGGAAGTATGCTCTTCTAGAGCTTACAATTCATTATTCAAAAGAAAATGCTAACAACCATAAAAAAAATGCATTAAACAGAATCTGTAAAATATGCATTAATTTCTGCTTCTATGTCATCAACAGAAGTTTTCTCTTCATTTGCCATAATATTGGCTGCAGCGTCGATGTCCAGGCTATTCTATGAGGATGAGACAAGTGGGGTATCTTCATCCATGGCATCATCATCACCGATGTTGGTGAAGTGCGCCTCTGCGGGGGCGTTTTCTTTTGCCTTCCTCTTAGCCTGATATGCGTTGATCACTTCTTTGGATTCCCGACATATCTTCGACCAGTGTCCCCAAGTGCCACACTTGAAGCACGTTTGGTTCTGCTGTCCATACGGCTTGGCGTGTGCCTTTTCTTTGTCATCCTTTTTCACTAGGGCTTTGGGCTTTCCTTTGGCCTGAGTCCTCTCTTTTCCACCCTGCTTGCCCTTCTTTCTATTAATGGGCTTTCTCACCTTGTAGCTATTGGCATTGACTTCTGTGCCAGTGCCTCGTCTAGGTGGCTGCGAGACATAGTTCTTGCGTAGAACATCGTCTTGCGATTCCGCAACTTGTATTACATCAATCAGTTCGCTATACTCCTTGTATGTGTCCTGACGATAGCTGCGTGCACTCTGGATAGCATTTGGGTGGAAGGTGGAGAGAGTTTTCTCAATCTTCTCCTCATCAGTGATCTTCTTGCCACATAGGGAGAGATTGGTACAAATTCTGTGCAAGGCAGAATTGTACTCGGCCACTGTTTTAAAGTCTGCAAACCTCAGGCGTACCCAATCTTGCTGTGCTTGGGGCAAGATGGTGTACTTGAGTTTTTTGAACCGCTTCTGAAGTGCAGTCCAAAGCTTATGTGCACTCTCCTCAGCCATGTATTCGTTCTTCAAAGTGGCTGAGAGGTGGTGCGTGAGAAAGTGCAAGGCTTGATCGTTCTGCTCGGCGGTAGGTTTCGTGTCCTGCGAGGACCCTAGACCAATCGCGGCGTGGAGCTTCTTGCCCCCAAGAACGATCTTCACGTCCGATGCCCAAGTGAGGTAGCTCTGACCGTGCGGGGCCAGTTCTTCAAACTCACGATTCACGATGCCGAACATCTGCATGATTTCATAAATTCCGACATTAGATTACTGCGTGTAATCTAATAGAAAAGGTTACAAAAAGCATAAAGTTCAGAAAATAAATGCATTGCAGTATATAAAATAAAGCAATAACTTCAAATTTCATAAAGAAAATTAAAAACAGAGCTAGAAAATTTCTGGAATTTTCTGGAATTTTTCCAAAATTTTCTAGCAATTTTCCTTTCCTTTTCTTTCTTTTCTTTTTATTTTTTTTCGGCCGAGCGGCCAACTGGGCTTGCTCCGGCCCATAAGTGCGTGTGGCTAGGGTTTCCCCCCTAGCCGCTGCAAGCCTTCCCCTCCGTCTCTTTTCTTTCTTTGCTTGCGCTTTGCACAGACGACATGCCGATCATGCCGCCACCTTCTTTCTTCACGCGCCGCCGCCATCTTCTTCTCGCTCCCGGCGTGGCGCAGTCCGCGGGGCAAGCGGCTGCGTGTCGCGCGATCGAGGCGGTGTATTCTGCGAGGCAGGCTGGCCAGGCGAGGCGCAGGCTCGGGCGACGGGGCGCAGGCGCGCCGAGGCGGCGGGCCGAGCGGCGAGGCGGCAGGCGAGCGGGCGCCGAGCGAGGATCGCGGACGAGGCGGGCGCGTCGGCCAGGAGCGCGGGACCGGCGGGGCGGTGTTGGCCGCGAAGGGCGAGCGAAAGCGCCAGTGCCGTCTTTGCCGCCCGCCGAACGCTGGTCTGGGCGTCGTATTCGACGCTTGCCAGACGGGCGCGCGCGACGCCGTCGCAGCAGTTCGGCGTCGGAAGTTCGAGCAGCTTACCGTCTTGCCTTGCGCTGCCGACGCAAGGATTCCTCCTTTTTTTGTGATTAACAGTAAATTCATGTACTGTGGCTTCGTGCCGAGTAGCTTCAAGATTTCTTCGTATAGCTTCGTGCCACGTAGGATAGATGCATGCATAGAAAAGAACCGATTAGATTCAATCGCTAATTCCCACCTTTTCTCACCTTTTCAATTCTGAACTCCGGTAGAGCTTCGTGCTGATAACGTGTTGAGGAACCTCGCTATCGAATAGTCCGGGGTTCCCGAACAGATCTAAATTGGAGAACAGAGAGAGAGACACATGTATATGGGGAGCGACGACATAATTCTTTATTGATTTCTGATTGCTTGTACAAACGGGGGACCCCCCTCCTCTTTATATAGTAGTCGCCTAGGGTTTCGGCTAAGGGACCATCGTGAGCTTTTCATTGGGCCACGTGGTTTCCCAACACTCCCCCTTGGACCCTTTGCCGCGAGATGCATATGCCTCATTAAAACTCGAGAAAAACCGATGGGAAAAATACTTGGAGAAAGAGTACATAGCATACGCTTACTATGTTGCACAATTGCCTCGTTAAAACCTTATGCAAGAAAACTTCATGAAAAACTTGCTAAGGAAAAGAGTACAATTCACCCGAACTTCAATTGCTAATCTTGAGATTCATGTTGGGTATTCAAAATTCATGTTCAAGATTTATGTGGGAGTATGTGAAATATCTCCCACGAAATCTGCACTTCTCTAAGTCTCATCATTCCAATCCCTTTACACACCTTTCAAAGGTAGATCTTTGGGAGTGATTTAGTGAACAAATCTGCAAGATTTTCACATGACTTAGTATGCAATATCTTGATCTCGTTCATCTTATGCAATTCGTGAGCATAGAAGAACTTGGGGTTGATATGCTTCGTGAGATTGCTCTTCACATAGCCCATCGTGCTTGGGCAACACAAGTGCATTATCTTCATAAATGATTGTGGGAGTTTGCTCAATGTTCAAGCCACATGACTTACGGATGTGGTGAACCATTCTTCTGACCATGCACATTCACGAGATGCTTCATACAAAGCAATGATTTTGAGTGGTTTGTTGGCGTCGAGACGAGTGCCGCAGACGACTTCCAGAAATTCTTTGTTCCTCCACATAGGAAAACATAGCGGTTTGGGACTTGCGGTATCACGGATCGATAAGTACCCAAAGCATCGGCGTAGCCAACCAAATTCAATTCATTGTTTCTTCTGAAAAACAAACCGAGGTCTTTGCTTCCTTGGAGGTAACGGAAGATGTCCTTGATCCCTTTCCAATGCCTTTTGGTGGGTTTTGCACTATACCGAGCTAGCAAATTCACAGTGACGCAATGTCGATGTCAGTGCAATTTGCAAGGTACATGAGGGCTCAAGCGTGCTCGGATATGGGAATTCTGCTCCCAGGACTTCCTCTCCCTCTTCTCTGGGTCTGTATGGATCTAGGTCTGCTTGGAGTGACCTTCCGACCATTGGAGTCTTCGCAGGATATGCCTTTTCAAAACCAAACCTTTCCAACACTTTCTGCGTGTAAGTTGATTGATGTACTAAGATTCCTCCTTGGACATGCTCAAGGCGCAAGCCTAAACAAAACTTGGTTTTACCCAAATCCTTCATTTCAAACTCGGACTTCAAGTATGAGCATGCTTCTTCAATTTCTTCATCCGTCCCAATGATGTTTAAGTCATCTACATAGAGCGGAGATTATCTGAGAATCCATTCGAGGATCATTGTATAAACACACATGGACAATCTTATTTGTTTGTGTAGCCTTTCTTGCGAGAGAAAGTCACTCAGCGATTGTACCACATTCTTCTGATTGCTTCACCCATACTGATGATTTCTCCAATTTCACCTTTATATGGGTTTCTATTTGCTCCGTCTTGGTTGGGATAGGAATTCCTTGGTACTTTCATGTATATCTCCGAATCCAAGTTTCCACACTAAATATCTTTGTGACAACATCCATTAGCTTCATTCTCAACTTCAAGTTGGCGCCATTGAGATCAAATATCTAAAAGTAATTCCTCGTATGACCGGAGAATAGGTTTCTTCATAATCAACTCCGGGACGTTGAGTGAAACCTTGAGCTACTGAGCCTTGCCTTGTACCTTACAACCGTTGTTTTCATTTCTCTTCGAACAAAGACCCATTTGTGACCTACGGGGTTTATATGGGGAGGTGTGTGGCATACGGGCCCAAACACCTCTCTCTTGTTCAGAGAGACTAACTCTGCAGTGATTGCCTTTTTCCATTCTTCCCAATCTAGCCTTTTCTTGCATTCTGCGAGAGATGCAGGCTCGGGATCATGATCAATGATCGAGGCAATCTTCTTTGCACAGTATGCATCGATATTGGTCATTGCTCTATTCGGGGATTCTCTGTTATTCCAAAGTTTATGGCCATTTCTTCATGGGGTGCTTCGTTGCACTTCTACTTGCTCTTCTTTGCTATTCCCTATCGCAGAGCAAGTTCCTTTAGCTTTCATCGCCTATGTGTGCGCACACATTATTTCCAGTGGCTTCCTTGATGGAAGATTCAAGTGCAGGAATTGCCTTTCTGTTGGCTTCTTTCGGTGCGAGTTTCAACTGGCTCCCCTTCTTTCCTTGGGGCATTTTCGTGATTGGTGGTGGTAAGTCCTCTCGCTTGATTTTCTCAGGGCGTCTCTGGGTACTTTGGGTTTGAGGCAGATTTCTGTTCTTTTTCTTTGAGGCCTCTGAGCAGGTTGAGGATATCTTCTATTTTCTTTGGTATTTCCACCCTTTCTAGTGCATTTCTTGCGGGTACATGCGACTTAACCCGCCCTTGGATCACAAAAATGATCGAGCGGTTCATTTGCTAAATTACGCAAATCAATTATCTTACGGACTTCTTGATTTGCTTCATTAGTGCGGGGTCATGTGCGGGGATTCTAGTGGAATGCCATATGATTTCCCGGCATTTTTCATCCAAAGGTTGATTTCCTCCCCCTAATGACGGGAAACGATCCTCGTCAAAGATGCAATCAGCGAATCGGGTTGTATGCAACCCCTTTCGACTTCGTTCCACGACTCGACGTCATATCGAACGAGCTCAACAACAATGACTATTCCAGAGCACCAATTTTACCAACATCATCTTATGCACTGTCCTACGTCATTCTACGCTATCTTCGTCGATAATCTTTTGCTACAGTGGATCGTTGTACTACTTCTGTTGGAGGTGGATTTCATTGCAGTTCAGGCCATTGTGCCTATTATTGGCGGCATCAATACAGGATTAATCATTAGCGATTTTTTCGATGATCTATCATCTACTATGGGTTATTGCGGTGAGAACCACACATATAGAGTTTAAGATGGAGTTGCAGGTTTTCAACATAATGAGTTAATTTGTGCTACACTTGATCGAAGAGCCTTTGAGAAAAAAACATTGTAAGTTGAGGAGACAACTGAATTTGGTGCACAATCACCGTTTCGATATATTGTAATTTTAGATCACTTGCGCGACTATTATGAAGGCTTTGCCAACATTAATTTTCAAGAAGTTGATAACACCCTGATAGTAGCTAGTATTATACTCTCTGAAGTTTTCTTGTTTAAAAGTAAAGGTTTTGCTCCAATATCAGTTTGAGATGAAGAATTGAAGTGCAAGAAGGAGTATGCTTTTGCGTAGATACTACAATATTGTCCAATTGTCATAACTCGATATGAGGGGTCTTATGCAATTTAATACTCCATTGATGATACAAGTGTTCCTTTCATCCGGATAATTTTATAGGGATCAATTTCAATCATGTCATGGAATTTAATTACATTTGAAGTCGGCAGTTTAAAGTATGTGATAGTTACACCTGCAAGTTGCTCTATAATGAGCATTATTTGCCAACTTTTGTATTTCAGGGTGGAGCATATCAAATATCCATAATATAAGTTCTTTGCTATATATTAAGCGCCACAGGTGATGTTATAGCTTATGATGTTAAATGGTTGAGCATTTATTTCAAGAGATCAGTTGCACAGACTTAGACTTTATTGAGGCTATGAATTGTTGAAGACCCAAATTTCTTCGTCTCCTTTGTTGATAGTTGTGTGCTTGGACCTACTAGTGGTTTGTTCAATTTTGCTTCATAAGAAGCATTTGTATAAGATTGTTTTCTTGTTCATATTAGTCTATTAGACTTTCGAGGCACAAGATCTATTGACGAAGACTTATTTTGAGGATTTTATATTTTGGCTACTCGAATTCATTTCAAGGTGGAGATTGTTAAAGTATAATATGAATTTGTTTTGGTTTTGTTTCCTACTCTAATTCAGAGTTCTATTTCTATACGGAGTTCTTTATGTTCCACTATAAATATGTATTTGTAATCCAAAGAATAGAGCAAGACAAAGGCAAGAGGGCAAGCAAGATGAGAGAAGAGATAGCTTCGTTGTAAACATCTCCTCATATGCTGATATTAGCCTTCGTGCATTTATGGCTTTTTGAAAGGGTTTTTCACGTAAAAGCTATATCTTCTGTGTTTTGATCCTATATTTTTTCCGTGCCTTTGTAACGCTGGAGACAATTCATACTGAGAAGAGGTGATGGTGCTTTTACAAGGAGTCGAGGATCCAAGATAGACTAGCGCGTGTTAAGAGATGAGATAGGATGAATCCAATCAGGACTCGTCTGAAAAGGAGATTGCTAGATAAAATTATAAGGTACACTCTCCTGACAGTGAGGGATGATAATAGAAATTAAATCTGGCTATTGCTTTGTTAAGGACATTACAAACTTTGTATTGACCAATTTTTTTTGTTATAAGGTACACTCTCCTGACAGTGAGGGATGATAATAGAAATTAAATCTGGCTATTGCTTTGTTAAGGACATTACAAACTTTGTATTGACCAATTTTTTTTCTAAAGATATGAACTATGGACTTTTCTAAAGTTACTAACCAAACCAACACAACTACAAAAAAAGCCATCACAAACGGTTCAAAAATGTCATCACAAATGAATCGTCTGTAAACATATGTCAGTAATAATACGACGCATCATAAACGGAACTAATCCATCTGTGATAATAGACTATCATAGACGGTTCTTGATACAGACCATCTGTGATACCTATTATCACAAACAGTTTGTATCAAGAACCGTCTATGATAGTTTATTCTCATAAACGATTCATAGTCCCAGCCGTTTGTGATAATATGCTATTACAAATGGTTTGTATTAAGAATTGTCTGTGATAGTCAGTTCATGGCTGGTAGGCATAGGGAATTGTCACATGACATTATTCAAGCTTTGGACATTGCTCTTGGAGAATGCCCCACAGCAAAGTAATAATTGATGATCAAGTTGATTCCAATAGTACTACCCTTTTCCTCGAGCCCTTCGCTGCTTCCTCCCCGAGCATTGTAACATCCAAAAATTTGAGTTTTGGAAAGCTTAATAATTAAAATGAACCATTTGCATTTCTCCAAATTAACTAAAGCTCAATTTGAATTTTTCTTTATGAAAAATATTTAATTTACCTAAACTATATATCAAACAAAAGATTTTCAGTCGTAGTTGGATTCCATATACTCCAAGGAATTTTTTGGTAATTTTTATATTTTTATGAATTTATTTTCTATTTATTTGAATTTATTTGGATTTATTTTAATTTCTAGTGAATTATTAATTCGAATTTTTTTTTATTTTTGAAAAGCTTCTCGGGCTGAATTTTCCCCGGCTCATTTCTCCCTCTGCTTGCGCCCGATCTGCCCGCTTCGCCCGCCACGGCCTAGCCAGCCCAACTTCTGTGCGCCGTCGCCGTCGCCACCCCGAAACCCTAACCCTAGTCGGAGTCCTCCCGTCGCACGCCGCCACCCCTGGTTTTCGGGTCTTGCACGCCTCCCTAGGGCTTTATAAGCTAAGCCACACACCCTTCGAGGTTGTCCGTGATCCGCTGCACCTTTTGCCCCACTCTCGCCGCTCAAGCCGCTGCCATCATCGAGATCTTGCTCGCCGAAGTTGCGCCGCCGCAGTTGAGGTCTTCTCTGCACCGGATCTTCGTCACCGATCTATCTTTGCCATTGCCGTTTAGTTCTTCGGGCTCGTTGTGTTGCGCTCGTCCAGATTCGCACTAAGCCGAGGCTGATCCTGTACAAAAACGTTGGATGCTTCTTCTTCGTCTACGGCGACGTCGCGCAGTCGTTCCTCACTAGAGCAGCTTCATCGCAAGCCCGAGCCGACGTTGGTGTTCGTGTGTGATAGCATCTAGGCCCCCTCAATCTTATTATTGTGTTTTGTTATAATTTTGGTATTGATGACCAAGTTAATAATACTCAAAGCTTTGAAGAACATATGCTGGATTCAATAATGAAGCAAGTTGGACGAACAAGATTAAGGTGCTTAGTTCTAGTTTATGACTTGGAAGATGATTCAAGTCGTCTTTTTAGTTGTCTAAAGGGGGACTTTGCACAAGCTAGTAAATTGGATCATAAGGCAAAGACAAAACTAGATTTCTCGGAGCAAAATACACTTAGTCATTGACCTTTAAAACATATTTCTTAGTGTACAACGGACCAAATTTCAGCTATCCACCTCTTCAGTCCGTTGCACTCACAGCATATCCTTTGAAGTCAAAAAGATTCTTTGGTCAAACTTTGAAACTCTTCTGTGTCAAAACTCCCATCAAATATCTAATCATCGGATCAAATCCCTTGTCTTCATATTATTTCGTCCTTGGTAAAAACCTCCTTAAAAATCATCTAATAGCCAAGGGTTTGCCTATGTATGACAGACCAAATATTTCGTCCGGCATACATATAAAAGTCACTCCTCTGTGACGGACCAAAGTGTTCTTAAGTTTCCCATCTACAGCGGGCCAAATATTTTGGTCCGACACTCTTTCAGTTCATAAGCTTTTTGGCTGGACCAAATATTTGGAGTCCTAGTTTTTGAAACCTTGAATGGACATTCTATCTCACTCAAAAGGTTTTTGCTTTGATAACAGACCAAACATTCTTGCTTAAAACTTTTAGTGTGCTGCTAAAGTAAATCTCTTGTATAAACTTATTTCTGTTAAGAAAAGGTCTTTGGTTTCTACTCTTTAAAAATCCATGTATGACGGACCAAAACTTTGGTCCGACGTACATGTGTTTCTATGCCAGACCAAAACTTCTTGAAAAGTCCATGTATGATGGACCAAAATTTTGGTCCGACGCTCATGTATTTCTCTCAGTCGTATGCCGGACCAATTTCTATGAAAAACCCATGTACAACAGACCAAAATTTTTGGTCCGTCGTGAATGCTCAAATTTGGTCCGTCATACACATGTCCAGTATCGCTAGGCACTGTTGCTTAGTCCGTTGTACGTGTATATTTCTGACATCTGACACGTCCAACGGCTACAATAGCAGGTGTAATGGCTATATTTATTCCAAATGGCTATATAAACATTTCCTGAGCCATCTACCAAGAGATGGAACGAACTCCTTTACATTTTAGCATTGAAAATAGCTCTCATTCTCTAAAAGGAGTCTTTGCTTCACTTTCAAACCAAAATTCCCATCTACCAAGAGATGGAACGAACTCCTTTACATTTTAGCATTGAAAATAGCTCTCATTCTCTAAAAGGAGTCTTTGCTTCACTTTCAAACCAAAATTCTCAAGCATCTCTAAGTGTTTTAGCTCTAAGCCAAAGTCTAGCTGTGTGATTTGCGAGTGAACCAAGAGATAGAACTTGTGCAAAGTTTATTACTCTTGGATCTTAGTGATCCTAGACAGCTTGAAGGAAGTGTACAGTGCGACCTGTCCAAAAGTGATTGTGGAAGGTCACTGTGGTTGTGAGAGGTTTGGAACTCACCTCACTGGAGTAGTGAAAGAGTTACCTGAGTGATCACCAGAGCTACTGCGACTTCGGAAGAAGTGCTTTAACGTGGATTAGGAGTGCGGCTCTGAACCACGGGATAAATCTCTGTCTCTCTTGTGTTTATTTCTCTTTATTTCTTTCGTTGTTATCATTATTTGTTCTTGTCGGTGTTTCGGGCACCGACGAGTGAATTTTTAAGTCTAAGGGGCCGCGCGTTCCCTCTCCTTGAATGTTTAGACTCAGGAGCCCAACATGTATACTGGTTCGAGCCGAATGTCCCTACTCCAGTTCATGTGGTGGTGCTATATTGCTTCAGATGCAGATGTCTGCACGGTTTTTACAATCGGGAGCTGAGGGCTCGAATGGGTGAGAGCGAAAACAGCCTATTCGTGAAGACCGAGAGGAGGGAGTCCTGCCTCTCCCAGAGGATCCTGCCTCCCTTTATATAGCCGGAAGGGGCAGGTTACATGGGAAGTTAGGAGAGGAAAGGGTGAGGTGATCTATGCTAGGAGCTCTGGTCCTTCGTTTTGGTGATTGGTCAGCATCTGCTTCCCCCCACGTCAGGTTGGTGGATTCACCGAAAGCGGTTTGCGTTTCAGGAAATAGCGCACTGCCCTCTGCAAACTGTCGGCCGAGCGTTGCCTCGGGAGGGAGCGCGTCCTCATGCCGTGCGTGTTTGGACGATGAGATCGGAGCTTGACTTCGGCAACCTCCTCGCCACCTTGGGAAGGAGCCACCTGCCCCCGCGCAGTCACTCTGAGCTGTCGTGTCCGTAGGGCACGTGGCTAATGGCCGGCGGAGGCCCGACACTTGGCGCTCGGTGGAGATCGCCTCGGCTTGGTCAGAGCTCGTGGGGAGTTTGACCTGTGGCGGGGTCGGACACCCCATTGGGTCGGGGACGAGCTTGGGGCAGCTTGTTAGGTCGGGGTCGATTGTCCTTCGTGGCACAGTGGGGCCTTTGGTCGGAGCCGGGCTTGGGGCAGCCCGTTCGTCACTCCGGGCCGTTGGGGTACCCATGGTATGAGTACTCGTCAGTTCTACTTCTGTATTAGACTCTGTTGTGAGTTATTCTCTTAGATAATATAGTGAATTTCTGTTAAGAAGTTAAAACTTGCAAAAGTTGCCTATTCACCCCCTCTAGGCCAACTAGATCCTTCAGTGTGGCAGCCACATTGCGCCCATTTGTGCGCTCGGTCAGCCGATCTATTTGTTCAGCCGCCATGTTTTAGGATCAAGGATAACCGACTAGAGGGGGTTGAATAGGAGGTTTCTAAATTTTTTGATTCTAATTTGCAATTAATTAAATCACTAAGCTAGAGAGGCTATAATTGCAAATTTATAATATGATCTCTAGGGATCTCTAAATCACTATAGCAATTCAAATAGAGCAATAAATGATTCTTAGCACGAATGTTTTACTCAATTTGCAAGTGATGAAAATTTAGCACAAAGATGATAAAAGCAAGTCACAAGAGAATGAGACAAGAATGTTTATCCCGTGGTCTCGGAGACTTGCCGGTCTCCCCTACTCCACATTGAGGTGACTTGAACCACTTCAAGCCGGTTCCTCTTGCTTGAGCCTTCCTCGATCACTAGAGGTAGCTCTTCACCACTCCGGTTAGACGAGCTCCTTGCCTTCACAAATGATCGGGTCTTCTCACAATCTTCTTTAAGAAGATCACCGATGCCACACTCCTCCAAGCCGTCTAGGAGGCGGAAACCTCCAAGAGTAATGAACTTTGATGTTTGCTTGAGGTGAATCAAGTGTTAAATGGCTCAACAAAAAAATTCCTCTCTTGAATGTAACTCAACTACTCCTCAAGAATGAATTTAATTCAATTGAGTAGGAAAGTGTCGGGACCCGGATTTGCAAATCCGAAACTCTCTGTGTATACTGCACTAGTCCAGGATCACGCTAGTGCACACAGTGGAAACATAGATGAAATATCATTCCATACAACGAATTAACTAAGAAGAAGCAATTTATTATTAAATAAAGCAAACGACCTTATGGTCAATGTTTACACCATTATGCCTTAAGGGCTTAGAAACAAATACTATTGCGTGAAAAAGATAACTTGAGCCATCTGACATGCCACGAGCAATCGTGCTGGGAAACGCCTTCCTAATCCACGTAGTCTTCATAGAATTCCTCCTCATGATATTCATTATCTCCTTGAAAGAATCGATCAACAAGGGCATAAAGCCGTGAGTACAAAGGTACTCAAAGAAGCCATAGGGATTGATGCAATATATTCATGCGGCTTGACAAGGATGGCTATATAGTTCATTTCAGAAAGCAATACTTGAATTGAAATACAATAAATAGATTGAAAGCATATTTAAGAAAACATACATAAATGATTGATAGATCAATGATAGACAACAAAACAACAAATGAACTCCCGTTCACATCCCAACAATTCCACATTCCACATTTTATGAAACACTCTATACCCGTGTGAAATTCCGGGCTTGTCCATGACCATGGACGCGCTATTCGAATAGTTTTACACTCTGCAGAGGTTGTACAACTTTACCCACAAGACATGACTATCTCTTTGTGCAATCGATCTTAACACACTTCCTTTGGTGTGTCGCAGAGATATCATGACAAAGCCTTTACAATGCAATCGTCTAAACTCGATCGCCCGCTAAGGTTTCGCCCATTAGGGCCCCCCTCTTGCGCCTTGCGAATCTACCCGTCCATCCCGGAACCCACACCACCAACTGGCAGTACTCAAGACTAGACATTGCAAATTAATCAGCTAAGTCTGTCCCATACCAGACATGTGGTAGTACGACTAGGCCCAGTTCAATGGCGCACAAGATTAAGTCCTTAAATTGTCTCGAGCAAGACATCCATATCCCAATGTGCTAGAAAGCACCCTTTACTTCACGATCACTTGCCGAGGAAAACAATTGTTCAACCAAGACCAATGGCAAACCCGCCATGGTACAACAAATTTTACAACAGTGGCTAACGGCCACGATTCAATATCTCATTAAGTCAATATTAACATTATTCACATGTGACATGAATCCCAACGTATATCTAAGCATGTCTAAGCATAGCTACGATAACCCAATGTTGGTGTAATATTTATGTCCAACTAGTAATGTCCCAACCTAGGTTTAGCAATGGATACATGGTATACAACTAATCAAGGTGGCATAATGTCAACTAGGTATACATCTACTCCCATTAAATAGACATTGATACGTAAATAGCATGCAAGTGTATAAAATAAATTACTTTGCAAACATAGGATCAATATGATCAAAGGTTACGACTTGCCTTGCTGATCTAGTGCTGAATCTTGGTCTTCGAAGTCTTCGTTCGCTCCCTCGGAATTAGTGTCTACCGAAAAAGAAGCAACGAAACCAAATAAATACAAAACAGAGACTCAAACCAGCTCAAAACTGAAAATAAATGGCTCTGGAAGATAGATCTTGATTTTAGAAAAATTTAGAAACTTGAATCGCCTCAATCGGAGTTCGTATGAGCGAGAACGGGCCTCCGAAAGATTAAATTCAGAGAAAATACAGAAAATCAGAAAATCAGAACTTTTGGATTTATTTTTGTACTGAAAAAGCGATTTATTGCGCATGGCCGGCGTCAGCGGGTTCACGGTGGACTCGGTCCACGGCGCGTCTCGTTCACCGCACCCGACGCGACGGCCGAGCGTCATCGGCCGACGCGCGGCGACTCGGTGACTCGGTGGCCGACGCAAGCGGTGACGCAAGAGCCGACACTGGCGGGCCGCGCGTCGCGCATCCGACAACTTCGCCCGATCGGACGGCGAGAAGCGATCTTTGCGGCGGGGTGACGCGGCGCGATCGTGGCGTCCGTCGAAGATCGGACGGGCGCGAGTCGCGGCCGGAGGTCGACGGCGAGAGGTGGCGCGGGCTTACGGAGGCGAGGAAGAAGACCCGCAAGCGGCGGAGGAGGGCGGTTGAGGCGGAAGACAAAGCGGACGGGCAGAGGGCGGCGTGGCGGTCTCGGCGAGCAAACGGCGGCGGCGAAGACGCACCGAGCGGCGAGGCGGCGGAAAAGGCCGACGCAGCGACGGCGGAAGCGGCAGCGAAGCTTCGCGGCGCGGCGGTGGCGTCTCGAACGAGCGGGAAAAGAAGCAGCGGCGCAAGGATCCTCGGGGCGCGTGGCACGGCTTTATAGCCCTCGGGCGTGCCGACCGAGTCCGAAATCGGCGGCGCGGCGGAGTCTCCGAGCGGCGGTGGCTAGGGTTAGGGTTTGTGGTAGCGGTGGCGTGGCGCATCGCGACGCCACACGCGTGTCGCGCGATCGAGCGCCGACGCCGACGGCCGTGTGGCGCTTCGCGAGAGGTGGGCCGAGCGAATGAGCGGGCGGGCAAGCGGCGAAGCGGGCGGCGACGGGCTGCTGGGCCAAGAGGAGATTCGGCCCAGATGGGTTTTTGGAAAATAAAATCATTTTCCGATTTTATATAATTCCAGAAATCCGAATAAAATCAAATAAATTCAAATAAATATCAAATAAATTCAGAAAAATCCCCAAAAATACAGAAAAAAATTCCTTGGAGCACAAGGAACCCAACTAAAATTGAAATTCTTTAGTTTGATGAATAGTTTAGTCAAATTAAATCCTTTCATTATTTAGAAATTCAATTTAAGCTAGACTTAATTCAAGTAAAATACAAATGGTTCAATTTTGAAATCAAACATTCCAAAACTCAAATTTTTGGGATGTTACAGAAAGGCACACTAGAGCTCAAAGATATGCAATAGGAGTTCAAGAAGAACAAGAATGCTGCATATGGGGGTGTATTTATAGCCCTCATCAATTGTGCTAGCCGTTTCTACCAAACCCCTAAAAAATTCAAGGTGGCGGCACTACCGCCCATCTGGGGCCGGTACTGCCAGCCTTAGGTTCAACAGTCGATTAAAGACATTAATTGCATTGACAGACTAGCCGTTACCCTGAGGTCGGCACTACCGCCGATGCTATGCCGGTAGTGCCGGCCGAGCGGCAGTACCGCTCGCATGAGGCCGGTAGTGCCGGTCGACCTTGGCTCAAAAACCACCCTCTTTGGAATAAAAGTACCGGACCTCAGGTTGGTACTGCCGACCTGAGCGGCAGTACTGCACTACCATGGGCGGTAGTGCCGGTCTAGGCTGGCTAGAGGTAAAAATACTCATTTCTTTTTGTCTCAATTTAAAAACATCAATTTTGAATATTGATTGAGCCATTTTCACTGAGCACACACCAAACTACTAATCAAAAGTCCCTCTTAATAGTACGGCATCTATCCTAATAATCCGATCTTTTCTTCCAAACTCTGAGATCGGCAAAAAGACTATGAAAAGTCCTTAAATTTATACCTCATCTGTTTAGCTGGACACACTGATATTCTTTTAGCCTTATGTTCACACTTCATAATTTTTCTTAACTAGGTCCAACCTGTCTTCAATCACACTTAGAGAAACATTGTTAGTCCTATAAGCGTGATTGTCAATAATTACCAAAACCAGAACAATTTAGGGGCCTAGATGCTTTCAATCTCCCACTTTTTGGTAATTGATGACAACCTCAATGTATATAAAGAGATGAAGTTGGTTTTGAGTATGCAACAATCAAGATATGTAATATACTCAAGAATTGTTTTTAAATAAAATTTTGCTCCTTTGAGATGGAGAGGTGTACTTGGAGCAACATCTTATTTAAATTTGTAGAATTGCTGTAAAGCTCCCCCTAAAGCTGTGCATATAAGAGGAATGATGATCAAGGCATCCATAAAAAATTTGGCATGATTTCTTTTGAGAAAAAAATTTGTGGGATGGTCAAACATATGAACAAAATATATGAAACTTAAATCATGAGACCATAAACATAAAACATTAAAAGTGACCATTATCATCCATGTTTAACATCCAACACACATAAACATACGAAAATCATCCAATATCCAAAAGCCAACACAACCAAAATATAGCAACAACAAAGGTTCATTAGCGTTTACATAGATATATATAGAAATATAAACTAAAGCTAATCCTTGTCCTTAGACTTCACTTCAACTTCAATCTTCATCTTTTCTCCCCCTTTGTCATCAAGTACAAAAGAAAGAGAGCCACCATGAAATCTAGGAGGAAGGAGGAGTGTCGCTGCCTCGGCCTCGAACACGACGTGCACGAATAGGAACAAGCTCATCTCTCAGGTAATCCACCTGTTCGCTGACACTGTCTAATCTGACTCATGTCTCTTCTAATAGAGCTCAAGTCTGAACCTGATCTTGGTGCTCCTCATCAAATCTGCTAGTGATGCTTGAGGAGAGAGCTGCAAACTGTGCCATCATGTCATGCCTCAAAGAGCCGATGCTAGCCAAGAAAACATCCTGAGATACAACATGAGAGGCTTGAGGTATATCATGTGGAAGATCATCAGGCACTTCCTAAGCCTCCTCCTCCTGCTGCCGCTGCTAAACTAGATGCCCAACCACTTGAGGAGGACCCTCTCAGGGCTTATACTGCTTATGTGCAGAACCACAGCCTTTATTATAGTCAGTTTTCATCAAGATGAGCTTCATGATGTATGGGCCAAAATAGATGCTCTTACCCCTCTTTTGAGCTGACTGGGCTAACTCTTTCAAAATGAAGTCCACAACATCGAACTTCTCACGATGCATTATCTTGCCAATTATATTCCAGGCATAGCCTCTGATGTTGTCAAAATTACCACTCTTGGGATGAATGATAACTCTGACTATCCTGTTGACTAAGCTCACCTATGGGAGAAGTCCAGCCAATTTCCTGGGCTGCCTCACATTTGCCGCAGGATCATAGAACTCCATTTGTTGAGCTATCTGAAGTGGCCTCTCACTGTGTACTTAGGATAGCCACTATGGTAAATTCAAGAGCCCGTTCAAACTCATCCTTTGTAGCAAAGTAGTCTCTGGAGTTCATCATCCAAGAAATCGAGTCATAGGAGTCAGGGATGTACAAAGTAGCATAAAATTGTCTGATGGCATCGTCAGCAAAATCACACTTCAAAGATACGAGGTGCTGCAACCCTGCCCCAACAAACAACTCAGGTACTCCCACAAACAGAGGCAACTTCCTTATATGGCTCCAATCTACCCACTTCTGATCAGCAAAATCCTTATCAGAGTAAATCTCATGGAATACCTTTTGTTGAAACAGAGTTCTGAAGAACTTCTCTGAAGCAGTTCTTGGCAGTCTATACTGATTTGCATCCCTTAAGGAGAAATACTTATCTGCCTTGATTTGTCGGAGATCAACTTTGGGATCAAAACCAGGAAGCCCCTCTTTATCAGACCCCTCATCATCATCATTGTTTTCTTCTTGTTCCATATAATCTTCATCATCCTCTTCATCATCACTACTAGAGCTAGGGCAACTTTCTTTCTTTTAGCTTGTTTTTAGAGCTACTCCCTCCTTGATCAAGTTCAGCCATTACTAGCTTCCTTATTTCCTCATCATGGGTAGCCTCATCCTGACCTTTTGGTCACTGAGTTGCGACACTTGCACCTCGTGTGGACTTTCTGATTTGTCCACCTCCACGAGGTGCCTTTGGTTGTGAGGGGTTCTTCGTCCTCGGCATGATCACTTGAGATGAGAGGAACCAAGTTTTCACTAAGAAAAACTCTTGAGATGAAGATTTGATCTTTGGGGAAAAACTTGGAGAGAGAGAGAAGAACACGATAGAGGAGAGGAGTAAGGGGAGGCGTCGGCCTGGGCGACAAAAGAAGGAGTAACGGTTGGAGAGAGACGAAACCAACTCAAAATTGCCCTAGCCCAACTTTTCTGGCAGTACCGCTCGGAGGGAGCGGTAGTGCCAGCCTAGGGCAGCAGTACTGGGTGAGAGCAGCGGTAGTGCCGGCCCTGACAGGAGCACAAAGCTTTTAAGATCCAAAATGAGTTGCAGTTGCTTAATTATTCATATCTTTAAGGAATATTTTATTTGAGCACTTTAACTCGATAATATAATCAAGAAAACGAAGTTTTCACACATAATTTCTTATTAAATAGGCTTCTTTTGAGAAAGAGTACAAACCTTGAGAACAAATGAATTTTCAAGAAATAGATTTCGCATGTAGATCTTATATGAGTTCAAAATACCTTTTATGAGACTAGATATGACACACTTCTAGCTCCAAGGCAAATACTCACAAAGTGCATTGTAATAGATCAATATAGATCAAGTTTTGATTTTGGAATTTCACATGAGGTATATAGTGTTTTATGAAATGTTGGAATATGGAATTGTTGGGATGTGAACAGGGAGTTCACTGTTGTTTTGTTGTCTAAAGATAACACTATTGAGTCTAGTGGTTTGATAATTGTTTTAGATGTTGTTGGGTGAAGCCTCACTATTCTGTTTATGTTTTCTACCATTGATTTACTAGTTCTTTATTATCTTTTCATAAATATGCTTTGAATCTATTTATTTTATTTAAATTTAAGTTATTGCTTTCTGCAAAAGAATCATACGACTATCCTTTGTCAAGCCTTGCATGAATATATTGTATCATTTTTCTACGGCTTGCTGAGTACTTTTTGTACTCACGACTATACGCATTTATTGATCAGTTGCTGAAGAAGCGCCAGGAAATACAGAGCTCTACGAGGAGTACTATGAAGACTACATGGATTAGGAAGTCATTTCCTAGACGATTGCCTATGGCATGTTGAATGACCCAAGTTATTTTTCTGTTGCAATAGTTTATTTGTTTCTTAAGCCCTTAAAGCATAGTGGTGTAAACTTTGACCTAAGGTCTGTTGCTTTATTTAATAATAATTTACTACTTTCTCAGTCAATTCGTTGTATGATATGGTATTTCATCTATATTGCCACTGTGTGCACTAGCGTGATTTTGGACTAGTGCAGTACACACAGAGGGTTTTGGATTCGTAAATCCGGGTCTCGACAAGCACTAAGGCCTCCTTGTCTTGATATATCAAATAATTTTGTTTCCCAATGTATGCTTGTTGATCTTTATGCTATCATGATATCTTCTCAATGTATTATCACTGAAAATATCCTTTGTTTATGGATATGCATATGTCTAAGGTAAACTTCATAAGTTATAAACATTTCATTGGTGTGCTGAATTATCTCTAATATTTGCTCATCTTGAATCCAATTACTGAATAGAGACTTTCTTGTTTGAACTAAAATGTTGTTATAGAAATATTCTACTGAACAAGTGATAGACTACTCTTCTTTATGAAAGTTTTATTATAAGAAAGATATGCATCAGGGTCAACTTGTTTTGATAACCTACTATAATGTTCTAAAGAAAAGTGTATCATATCAGTGGAATGATTTACAGGCATAACAGAAAGTTAAGTACCACATCGCATCTGTGAGAACAAATGTTGATGGATTCCAAGGCAAAATCTAATTCTATCCACAGTTCGTCCTGAAAGTTGTCATGCTCTGATTTATCTTTCACTTCATCCTCATCCTCGAATGATAATACCATAGGCAACTTATTTTCACTCTGCTCTTGTGTAGGAACATGATCATTTTGATGGTTCTATATTTCATCAAATATGGAGTTGATTAAGTCATCAAAAATAGAGAATAGAGAACTATCAAAATGATCCTGATCCTGTACAAGTACACATATGCTACTATAATTGAATACACAAGTACACACATGCACAATTACATATGTTAACTACTGAATACACAAGTACACATATGCCACTACAATTTAGAAATAGACAACACAAGTTTCACAAATTAACTTAAGTGCTAATTCAAAAATTCACAACATGTACTGCACTAACAGTAAGCAATCAATAGGAGCATTATAGTCTCCACATAATGAGAAATAAACTAGTAAGGAATTAATAATATGACAAGTAAAAGAAGAGAAGAAACAAGTAGTAGACACTTTTACGCACGCACTAGGCGATAGCATATATAGAAGTCAACCTTCCAAAACATATCCTACATGGTTTAGGATATCTAAAGCATCGGTTCATTTACATCGAATTTGAAAAAAAAATACTATAGAGGAGGTCCAAAACAAAGTTGCATAACTCTCATAAAATCACATAAACTATGTAATAAAGTGTAAGTTCAAAAAACTTGGTTGTACAGTGTACCCACAAGGATAACGGAACTGCAGGAAATTATGTTCAGGTGCTCATATCATTTTCTATGTCTACTATCATATGTGCCATAGCTTCCGCAATAAAGGTTTTTCAGTTCTCTCTGAAGTTCCACAGCTCCAGCATAGGGTACTTCCCACACGGATTGTACTCCTTACACTCAAGGAGGGCCTGTGTGACGAATTCTTCCTTCAAAGCTTGGAGTTTCTCATAATCCTCCATTAAAATTTCCTACATCATCATGTGTATATAAGTATACTGTAGGTTGTAAACATTTTCTGTGAAAAAGATTGCATGTATTACCAATGGGGTTAGCTATATTTCAGAGACAACTAATTCAAATAACTATTCATTGGTACAAGAACATAATTTCGCATAGTAACAATGACAAATGAAAATTCAAATAATTGAAGGTTTTAGACTACACGCACCACTTATGAAGATTTAATGAATAGAAAGAATGCTAACAACTATGAAGGACAAGTATCCAGAAATAATATCAATCGACATGATTAAAATAGTTACCTTTGCCTTTTATTAATAGTGGTAAGTTTGAAAGGATGTTATTCTGATTTCCTGATCTCATTTTGCCATTTCATACACATAAGTGCTGCTTCTTTTTCTAAGTCACATCTTGTACCTTTTATTTCGCAAACCTTGATAAACACCTCTTGATCAAGTTGGCCCAATTTTTTGACACCAATAACTCATTGACTTCCAATCATTTCTCTTAATCCCTATAAAAGAGATCATGTTGTTGTAAAAAGGATGTCTTGGTATATTATCAGTAACCACATCGAATTAAATACTAGAAACCTTTATATTACCTTTATAAGCTCAGCTTTGGCTTCTTCCAGCTCTGCATTCGCCTTGCGCTCTTTAATGATGAGTACCTTGTTAAGAGATTCAATATCTTGTGATTTGTCATCTATGTCTTTAAATTTTTGTTTCATCTCATCAATCTTTTTTATTAACTCGTAATCTTCTTCACTTCTGTCCTACTCTATTACATCGAACTCTCTTCAATTGTTCTATCTCCACCTTAAGTTTTTGTTTAGCATCTAACAACTTTTCATGTTGTATAACTTGTTTGTAGGCTCTATTTTATCTATGCAATTTACAATCACTGGGACAAAGCTTTTCATTAAGCAAACAAAAGAAAATGTGAAAAAGAAGTATCTTATATATCTCAACAAATCTAATGTGGTTAATGGCCCAAATAGTTATTTACAAATATATGCCGCGTGGGTCAATACTAGAAGTTTTCTTTTAATAGCTGCTTAGTGATGGACTGAATACAAGGAATCTTCTAAAAGAAAAAACTTTCACATTGAAGGCAATGATTATAGTTGTGTGCTCTATAAGAAACATAAGGCGACTATATTCCATAGGGCAAAAAAGAAGTATATTCCTTCTATTAGTTCCTAGTTGGACAATTTGGGTTAAACTATGTGGTGTTTTGCCGTATTTTATGTACATAAGTTTTACTTTTTAAAATTATATGATATATTCACAGTAGGATCCTTTGTAGCATTTTCTCGTACACAAAAATTATAAGATAAAATAACTTGATATGTTTCACCCTCTCTTTTGTTTTTCTTCTCTGCTCATTGCCTTCCCTCCAACATAGCTTGCTCTTCCTCCTGACCTTGATTACACTTTAAACCCTCATTTGCCTATACCATTCCAGCTCCAGAACCACAACTTGCCTTCTCGACTACTCAAGTTATTTTCTTAATATTGTATTAATATATCTTGCAAATAAAAAATAAACTAGGGATTATACCCATAATTTCTTAGAATAAGCAATATATCCAAATATGTATATTTATTAGTTACATTGAGAAGATATGATAGCATAAAGATCAACAAACATATATATATTGAGAAACAATATTATTTGATAGATCAAGATAAGGAGACCTTAGGGCTTGGGGAGGAGGCAGTGACAGGCTCGAGGGAGGTGGTACACGGGCTTGGGGGAGGCAACGTCAACGACGAGCGCGACGACAGGCTTAAGATGGAGGTGAACGATGGTAAAAGATTTCGTTTGAGTGAGGAATGTGGCGGACAAAAACCCTAGAACGATATATATCATATGCATATCACAAACGGTTTGCTGAAAAAACCATCTGCGATAATCTGTTATCACAGACTGCGAAGTAGCATAGACGATTTGTACCACGAACCGTCTAGTCATATCACAGATGGTTCGTGGTACAAACCATCTGTAATATTTCACAGACAGTTCGTGAGACGAACTGTCTGTAATATCAGCTTATCACAGATGATTCGTAGCATATCTAGTAATTTAGATGGTCGTGCTAGCAAAATCGTATGTGATTAGTTTTAATACAGACGGTTTTTCAAAATTGTTTGTGATGAGGCATCTAATATAGGTCTTATACATACATACATATATATATGCAACATATTCAGTGAAAACTACCTTTACTGTGAAAACTCCATGAAACTCACATGTACATGTTTTCAAAAATTCTCAAAAAAATACCATACGTAGGAGAGGTGTGATTCTACAATCTTACAAAATTTGAAAACCAAACTCAATCGCATTTGAAAGATATAAAAAAGACAAATTCAACTTGAATAGTGTTTTTCATTGTTTAGCAATATACATCTCGCTATTTGTCTTTTTCATATCTTTCAAATGCAATCGAGTTTGGTTTTCAAAATTTTCAGGATTATAGAAGCTCATCTCTCTTGAGTATGATAATTGTTTTAGAATTTTTGAAAATGTGTACATGTGGGTTTCACGAAGTTTTCACTATAAGAGGGGTTTTCACAAGATATGTTGCCATATATATATATATACACATACATACAATTTTTGAAAATGTGTACATGTGGGTTTCACGAAGTTTTCACTATAAGAGGGGTTTTCACAAGATATGTTGCCATATATATATATACACATACATACATACG
Organism: Otatea glauca; assembly: GCA_036346275.1. Lineage (NCBI taxonomy): Eukaryota > Viridiplantae > Streptophyta > Magnoliopsida > Poales > Poaceae > Otatea > Otatea glauca. Next base: position 421,851 of record CM070717.1, on the reverse strand, counting down.
TATATATATGGAATAAGTTTATTTTACACTTTTAAACTATTAAAAAAGTCCAAATAACCCCTCAAAATGTAAAACCAATTATTTAACACCTCAACTATCAATACCAGATTAAATCACACCCTATGACGGTTTTCCTTGGCTGTTTTGCATCTTCTATATATAATTAAGGAAAAAAGTGTTTAAAATTTTTTAAAACTTTTTTTGTATGATCCTAAGGCAATAATTATACTCTTATAAAAATTTTAGACTGTGATCACACTTGTACAATATTAAAATTCTGACAAGGTCACTGTTTCAATTAAGAGTTTTCTGATTTTGATTTTTTATGAGATACCAAATTAAGTTCACTTCATTTGGGAACTTTTTTTTATTCTTGGGGTTTAAATATCACACCATAAAATTTTCGGAGGATGACCATACGTATACATTTTTATTAAATTCTGACATTGTTATTATTGTTTTTAAGTTGCTACTATTTTTTATTTTCTAAATATATTAATTTTTTTCAAATTTTCCTGAAACTTTTTTGAAAACGTTCTAGAGGTTTATTAAGGTTTTATTAAATTTTATTTAAATTTTATTCTTGCATGATTTTGAACTTCAGAGGTTACAAATCAAAGATTCAACAAATAAATATTTTGATTTGTAATCTCTAAAGGTCAAAATCATGCAAGAATAAAATTTGAATTTTTGTAATTAAACCCTTATCCACCTCCAGAATGTTCCCAAAAAGTCCCAAGGAAATTTGAAAGCATTTAATACATGTAGAAAATAAAAAATAGCAATAATACTATCAGATTTTTATAAAAATTTAGAAGTTTGATCATCATCTAAAGATTTTATGGTGTCATTTTGAAACCCCTAGAATAAAACAAAAAAATTCCCAAATGAATTGAACATAATTTGTATCTCATAAAAATCAAAATCATAAAACCCTTAATTGAGACTGTGACCTTGTCAAAATTTTATAAAATTGTACAAGTATGATCATGGTGTGAAATTTTTATAGGAGTATAAATATTACCTTAGAATTTTACAAACAAATTTTCCAAAAATTTGAATCAAATTTTGCCTTAATTATATATAGGAGATAAAAAATAGCCAAAGAAAACTGCCTTAGGGTGTGATTTGATTTGGTATTAATAGTTGAGGTTGTTAAATAATTGGTTTTATAGTTTAGAGGGTTATTTGGATATTTTTCATAGTTCAGAGGTGTAAAATGTATTTATTCATATATATATATATATATATATATATATTACCTTTATGCACATCCATGTTTGATAAGTGGCGAATCCAGGATAAAAATGGAGGGTGGGCCTAAATGACTAAGCTCTCGTTTGTCATCAGCCTCCAGCCCTCAGCCTCATCTACCTTCCACCAGGCCTCGCCTCCTTGCATCGGAGATGCCGCCCTCCGCCTCCGAGATCCTATCCAAGATAGCACCGGATGATGAGGATGGCTTGGCGCTGCTACCTCAGCCCTCACGGTGTACACCTCCAGCACATTCGTGGCTGCTACGAGAAGGTTAGGAGTGGGGTACGCTTCAGTCACCTCGCCGCTACTGCAAACTCGATGTCGCCTTCGGAGAGAGCCTGCCTCGACTCCTCCTATATATATATATATATATATATATATATATATATATATAGTTGACTATATTACACGCTAACTAGAGTACTAAATAATATATATATTAAGCCCAGAAGAATCTGAGCGATTCTAGGCTATGAGGTACAGTTTTTTGCGAAAAAGTCCTTCAGAAATTTTGAAATCGCAAACAAGTCCTTCCACATGTTATTTTGCAAAAAAGACCCCGTGAATTCCGAAATCACTAACCGGTCCTTCTACCATTTATTTTGTAAAAAGGACCCCGTAGTTTCACAAAATCTGGTTCTTTCGACCGAAAATATTCAAAAAACGCGAACAGGTCCTTCCGTCGGTTATTTTGCAAAAAAACCCGTAGTTTCGCAAATTCGACACGGGTGTCGGTTCTTTTGACCCGAAAGATTTGAAATTACATTTAGATCCGGTTATTTTATTAAAAAAAAGAGAAAGCTCTTCCACAAATTCAACATGGACACCGATTCGGATTAGATTTTTTCGCGCGGCGCGGCATCGCACGCAACTATACCTAGTATATATTACATACTAAAGATTAGTGAAATTAAGGAGCAACCAATGAAATTAATAACAATATATTATATATATTATATTTATATATATATACCTCGGCTCCTCACCGTTGTCGGCTCCTTGTCCAGTCGGCAGTCGTCCTCGCCTTGGTCTCCTCCTCCACAGCTCCACCTGGCCACTCCAAATCCTAGATCCAAATTAAATCGCACTCCACTCCATCACCCATTATTACAAATCTAGAAACAAATACAAGTATATAACTATATTACTAACTAGACAAGATATTAATAACACTGAAATTAATGATTAATAACAATATTTTATATACTAACTAGAGCAAACAATAAAATTAAATAGTTTATAAACAATATATTACATATTTCATAGTATATTTATATACTAAATTACTAAGTACTAATATACATCTACCTCGTTACCAGTTGGCACAACATTCGGTCTGCTTACCTTCGCCTCCCCTAGCCTCTCCTTAGATCAGATCTCCAGCCTCCTCTCCTGGTCACACGTCGGTCACCCCATCCATCATCAGCGGTCGCTCACTCAGCCCCTCGACCCCCGCCTCCTCGCGTCGCTCGACCGCCCCAGTCCCCGCCTCCTCTGCTCCTCTCATTGCCGCCCTGGGCACGGCCACCAGTTCCTCGCCTCGCACCCACCAACCACCGCAGCGCTACCTCAGGGCCTGGATCAACGGCTCGCGCTTCGCCATCGACCTCAGCAGCCCTGTCGCCTAGGGTTTCTTCCTCACTCAAGGTGCGTTCTTGACTCTCCTGTTGTCCTGTTGCTCGATGATTTGACCGCTGCCTAAGTGGATTGGGATTTGGCATTTGTAGAACGTGGGTGTTTTGATATGTGGATTTTAGGCCACAATTGGGACTTGTGGTCTTGTGGGCTTTGGCAAAGACCCACTTTTTCTTCCTTTATTTCTTCCCTAGGTATCCTCTCTGTTCCTTCTTGTCGACGCCATGGCTGTCACCCGTCGAACTAGAAAGGGAGGAGGTGAGGGTTCGCTGGCGGCATGGAGGGTGAACTCGATCCTGATGGAGCCCCTGCTGGATTTGCCCCTGTGTTCCATTAGAAATACTAACCTAATGTCTGTAATGCAGCGATGACTAGATCGTTGTTTTTAACACGTTACCAATTTGAAAGCACTGATAGGCACTATCAAGTTAACTGAATAAAACAGCCAGTTGACAGCGGAGGAATTTGGTAAATGAAATAGCTATAAATCAATATGTGACAACTCATATAGTTTCTTATTCTCTGAAACTAAAAGTCACGAGTTTCTGAAACTATCTCTGCATTCAATTTTTGTAAGCATTTAATATCTGCATCATTCTTGCAACAAATGGATACAAACCTCAACAGGCAAAAGGGCGTCGACCGTGCGGGGATGCGCGACCGGAGGAGGGGAGGATGATCGAGCGGCGGCGGCGACCGGGACGACGGGAGGACGACCGATCGAGAGGCGGCGACGAAGACGATGGGGAGGCCGCGACCAAGATCTGAGGACGACGACAGGTGGGAGACCGCGATCGAGAATGAGGCGGCCACCAAGAGGCGACAGGCGGACCGAGAAGGCGAGCGATCTCAAGGAGAGGAGGGGCTTTATCAGGAAGACGTCTGGATTGAGGAGGAAGCGCAACCGAAAAGCACCCTGAACAGTGCTACGGCTTTTCCTAGGGCTTCAGTTGCGACTTGACTGTAGAAACACTGACAAAATTGGCTTTTTGGGAGTCGTCACCCAAAGCAAGCCTACCAGTGCACACCCCCAAACAGGGCCTTAGTCAAGTTACGTGGCTACTGCAATACGGGTGCGGCAGTCAAAAAGAAAAATATGGATCTTAACGTACTCACATCGAAGAAGATGGTACGTAGCGGTGATTTAGTAATCCAATCCGAAATTCTAGGGGCTGCTTGATATGCAATTATTATTTGCCCTTAATAGAATGATACTTCCTCGGTCTAGGTTTAAGTTTATAATGCCTATTTTATCTTGATAGGTAGATCAATAATATATTAAAAATAACTAGATTAGGTCTAATTATTTTTACTAAGCACTATATTCAATACATGCATATAAAGGATATGAAGTAAATGTAGGGTACAGAGAGAACATCACATTAATTTTGCATTAAACTATGAAATACACCCGATATTTGTGGACAAAACCAATCAAAAAATACGTCTTATAAACTTGACCGAAAGAGTTCTCCCTCCATCCAAAAATATAATACATATTTTGATTTTCCAAAAGAATTAAGATTCCGTTGAAATTAAGAAAGGTACGAGAGAAAATGACTTAGATGCCCCCACTTAATTGTCTTGGAAGATGAGATATAATACTTTGTGTGAGTGGTAATGAATAAATGCATATGGTTGAGAGAGAATAAATAGGGTATAGAAGGAAATACTTTATTAAATCTACATACAAACCTTACATTTATGGACAAGACTATTTAGAAAATAAGCCTTATAAACTTGGATAGAGGGAGTACTTCTTAAGGTATGTACAATAGTGTGATGTAAGTCATCTATATACTTTGTGATGCGGGGTTTGTCTAATCTTTACAACGTAGAATTTGGATACTTACGTGCTTTCTTGATAAATGCTAGCTGATCCCTCGTAGCTAGATGTAATGGACTTGCAACTCTTTGATTCGCCAAGATCATATGAGTGTTGGATATCATGGACACTAAGTAAAGTATATCGATCTCTTAATTTCCAGTAAAAAGACATAGGCCTGTTTGTTTTAGCTTTTGATTCTGGATTTTGGCCCCAAAAGCAAAATAAAAAACAAACAGCCCGATTCTAGAATCCGATTCTCACAATCCAGCCTATCCATATACACTAGAATCCACAGTCCACTTCATATGTGCTTTTGAATTTCAGCTTTTGAAGAATCAGCTTCTCTAGAACCACAATCCAGAATCAGCTTTTAGATAATCCAAAGCTAAAACAAGCAGGCCCATAACGTTATGTAGAAGAAACCATCTAATTCCTCTTCTCTATATGCATACAATAAAGAAGAACAAACGAAGAACGCTAATAAATGCAATAACTATCTTATTAATCTGGTATCTAGTCATTAATATAGTATCTAGTCTTTATAACGGAATACATGTGAATATATAAGGGAGAAAGAGGGAACATTACGGAACCGAACCGAATTCAGGTAACAGGTGATTCTGTCAAGCAACGAGAGATTCGGTTTATTCCGTCTAGGCCGAACATACTTGTCTTAAGGATCGGTTTTAAACTTCTCAAAAAAAAAAACCGAACCAGTTTTCTTCTCTATTACGGTCAGAATTTCAAATTTTGTTTTCGGATTATATCTCAGAGAGGACCAAAATCCCAAACTTAGGCGAGATTTCAGAATTTCAGACGAAATCTAGTTAAAATTCTAAAAGCAAAATTTAAATCCGGAATTTTTGGACCGAAATTGCCGAAATCTTAGCAAATTTGAACTGAACGAAAAATAGTTCAAACCATGTTAGTAAATTTTTAATTTTTTTTGGATGGTTATGATGTATCACTAATGTTCCCATAAAAATTTTAGATGACAATCAAACCTAAAGAATTTTAAAATATTCAGATAGTGCTATTGTCTTGATAAAAGCCTTACGGGCAAATTGAACCAAATTAAAAATGGTCCAATCTACGTTAGAAAATTTTGAAAAAAATTTGGATGGTCCTGACATATCATTTATATTCCCATAAAAGTTTCAAGTGATGATCAAGTCTGAGGAAATTTCAAAAATTGTGAAAGTGGTACTATCCAGATAAAAGTCTTATCGGCAAATTTCAACAGAATGAAAATTGGTTCAAACATATTAGAAAATTTTGAAAACTTTTGTGAATGGTCCTGACACATTAATAACATTGTAGTAAAAATTTTAGATGATAATCAAGCCTGAGGAATTTTAACAAATTCTGAAAGTGCTACTGTCCTGATAAAAGTCTCGCTGAGTACATATATTGTTTCCATAGATTTGATTGATCAACCAAAAAAGGTTTAGAATTTTTTAAAGTTTTAGAGAAGGGTGTAGAGGAAATTCTTAAACTCTCGTAAATTTTTTTGATCATGATCACACTCGAGCGAATTTATAAAATTCTCATAAGATTACTGTCTCATTTATGTTCCTTCTATTTTGATTTTTTAAATATAACAAATGAAGTTCATTCTTTTGAAAAAAAAATTGTATGATCCTACACTGCTAAAGATGGTACCATAAATTTTTTAGAGCATGATCAAACTTGTACATTTTTATAAAAATCCGAGAGTATTTCTGTTATTTTTATAAAATGTCTCAAAAATTCTATTTTTTTCAAATATTTTCGTGGAAGATGACATTCTTAAGGTGTATTGACCAAAATTCGGTCCAAAAAAGTTAAAATCTGGTAAAAAATCTTGATTTCGATGAAATTTCTAAAATTACTGTAGCAATTTGATTTTTTTATTTGATAGGGATTTGGAATCTAGCTGAAATTCCAAATTTCACATGGATCTTGAATATTTTCTGACTTGAAGTCTTATGGTCCATGTCACTTCTAATTGTACGGTTAGGTCATAAAACATTATAAAAAAAAAGTGAGACAATGATCAGGTCGGTTTTTATCAGTGGTACAGCTGTACAATACAAGCATTGCTGGCAACTTCTTGCATGTAGCCAACCTAGTGCGTTGATGCCATAAGCGAAAGGTATCGATGGCTATATTTTTTAGAAAACATTCGAGTCTTGCATTGGGACACACTACTTACTATGCGGGAATAAACTCTCGGCTAGTGGATTTGCAGATAGGTGCTGCTGACAACCTCGAAGATGGAGGTACCACTGACACTGAACGAGAGCCTGAGCCGATAGTGTAACTTTGCTCGAGGGGATCCACTTTCACCATTATTGTTAATTTTGGTGGCAGATCTGCTGCAGAAAATGATTAAAATGGTGGTATCGAAGTGCAGCTTGCAAGGTGCAAACACGCCCGATTGATTGATTGCAAAGTTTATTGGTGTTAGAATGCACTGACAATACTGTGAAGGAGATGAGAGGTGTCATGAGACAAATTCAGATATTGGAAGGGGCTTTCTCGAAAACCAGAAGTTAGCCATCGGTTTCAACCAATGTTCTAAATAGCTCTATAGCTTGTTTGATCCAAAACGCAAAGCTACGGATCAATGTTCTGCTATAATAGCTACAAATGCTATAGCCAGCAATAGATCTGCTATTTTGTCGCAGCTTGTAGCTAGCGATAGCTTCGCTATCCTATATAGGTGCCCACAGGTCAAAACATTTGACCTATTTTGAAATCAAACATTACCAGAACGCCCAAATGAATCTCTTACAAATCTAAACTATGAGAAAACCTAGCAAAAGACCTGATCTCACCCTTTTTTAATAGTTCATCATTCATATTTCTTAGCAATTAAGTACTTATTGTTAATAACATTGTAATATAGTTATCATTTGAGAATTTTTAGGGTACATTATACTGATAGTAATAGACGGTAGTATAGATTAAATCTGACCATTGATTTTCATGGGACATTATAGACTTTGTGTTCACTCTATTTTCTTCAAGAGATATTAATTATGGACTTTTTAAGAAAAGTTACCAATTAAATTAGAGAAATTAGGGAATCATATGTAACATTCCAAATTTTGAGCCTTTTTAAAATTTTCCTAATTTTCTAAAATTTTTGTGAATTTAACATTTCCTCTCAAATGTAAACAAGTCAATTGAATAAAATTTTGAAGTTGAAATGAGTTCAAATCAGTTTATTTGGGTTCCAAAATTCTAGTAATGTTTTTGGGAATTTTCTAGAATTTTTTCTAATTCATTTGCTATTTATTTAGGCCTTTTTTTATTTTCTGGAATTTCATAAAAAGAAAAATAATTTTAATTCTTAATTTCCATGCGGGCCGACTTCTTTGCGCTAGCCCATTTCTTTCTCATGTCGTCCCCGGCCCAGTCTTCTCCGCCCAGCTTGATTTCCCGGCCTGCTTCCCCTTCCATGGCCCAGTCCAACAGCCTGGCCCGCTCAACACCGCGCTAGCCAGGGTTAACAAAATCGTGGTAAACCGCTCGGTTTTCACGGTTTTTGACCGTACCGCTCCGGTTTGAAAACAGAAACCGAGCGGTTTACCGGTGGAATTTTAAAAAATCAAAAAGTTTGAAAAAAAAATTATGCGTTGAAAACCGCTCGAAAATCGTTGAAAACCCGCAATTTTCGCGAAAAACCACTCGAAAAACCGTTTTCCAAGAACGTTCAATCGGTCGATTGGTTTTTCAGGAAAACTGAGCGGTTTTTCGTCAAAAAACGCAGTTTTCGCGTATAGATTTGAACAAAATTCAAATTTTTTGAATTTGCAAACCATTCGGTTTTTCGCGGTTTTCCAGCGATTTCTCGCGAAAACCGCTACCACCAGGTTAGCGGTTTTCGGCTTCGAAATAAAATTGTGAACCCTCGCGCTGGCTGACTGGGCTGGCCCACCTATCAGCCACTTCCCCATCGTCTCCACGTCGGACTCCAGTGTCGCCCACATCTCTGCAACGGTCGCCATGATTTCTGAGCTGTATCCGGTCTAGATTCCTCGACGTACACCCCTATAAAGGTCGCCACCCTTTCCCCTCTCGTTTCCTGAGTTTTGCCACACAAAGTCATCGCCAAAAGCAAACCTAGCATCGTTCTTCTCCGCTGCCTCGCCATTGAGATTTGTCGACGCTGATCTCAGTCTTCGGTGAGCCTCCAACGCGATTATCGTTGCCATCGGGTTCATCTCGTCACTCGTGACCTTTTGCCCCAAGCCCCAAGCCAGATCCGTCGCGTTTTGTGCTCAGCCACATTGTCTTCCTCCGCTCTGGCGAAGCTATGCCACCACCGAGCCGTCGAAACCCCTTCCTCCGGCGATGCTTGCATGTCTCATGCGTGGCGCTAGGTGTTCTACCACCTCAGCGCCAGAACTGTTCCCCAGTCGACGCGGTAGCCGTGTCAATGGTCGCGTGGTAGCTGCGTCAGTGCCTCATGGCCCTCCGCGTGGTACGCCAGGTCGGCGCTCCCCTCTCTCATAAACGCCGTTCATCATGAGCTGAGTCCAGAAAATCCCGACCAATCACAGTGCGCCACGTGCCATGCACGGTTCACCCTCTCTCTCCTTTTTCTTTTTTCCTGATTTTCTTGATGTGAGCCACTTTCGAGAGCTCATTCTCCTCTATTTGAGCTCCAAATTCAATGATTAAAATTTCTAAATTCAAGATCTACCTTCCAGTACTATTTTTTTTATTTTTTGATTTGTTTGTATAATTTTATTTATTTGAGCTTATTTTCGCATGTAGATGTCGTCACCGAACCAACAAGAGGTAAAACCAGTATCGTTCAGTGAATACAAGTCTTCTTTGACCATGTTGATCCCAAATTTCTAAAATGCTTATGTTATTTTAAATTATTGTATGCCTACTTTTATGCAATGTATTTTAAATTCTGTCATAGCGATTAGTTAAATTCTAGAACTGTTATGACCTCCTTGGTATTGATCATATGTACCATTGTCACCTAGCTGGTATTAGCTATTTTATTTGATGATGATTAGTAGAGTATCATCATATAGTAGAATTGCTTAGTCCAGCTTACACGTTTCGGTATTATGCTATTATTGGGAATTATTTCAAAATCTTGGTTAAACTCATTTGTGAAGTGCGGCAAGAGGTGTTGCTGCTGTTATTTAAATGAAATAAAGTGGTAAATGGTTTTGTACCTGGGCGGATGGAATGTTTGGCGGGTGCAGGAAGCATGAGACTTTATAAAGTGATTGTTCTGCCCTAGTCAATTAAGGACCGAAGCTTGTGTTATTTCAAACTGAACACTACCATACAACCACAAGTTTATATGGGTATGACCTGGCTAATAAATTTGTGTGTCTTATTATTAGCTTTGCCAGTTGGTGGAACGTGGGTGTCGGACGGAGACAGCTTTTCCCACAAGACGTAAGAGGGGGCTTCCAACTGGGTGGATGGAATCCTTCAACGGTGAAACCTTAGCGGACGAGGTTAATAGCGGCGTTGTACATTGTAAAGGCCTTGTTGTGATCATCTTAGTCTCACTTTAAAAGGTTAGAGTGTCTGCGGATATTAAAGGTTGATCGCATTTGTGGGTAAAGCTGTATACCTCTATAGAGTTAAAACTAATTAAGTAGCTATGCCCACGATTAAGGACGAGCAAGGTGTGCTTTCACGTGATAGATTTTTCTGGTTTTATTTTAAATAAAATGATGGTTTGGGAGTCTATGAGTGGTTGAAACTCTCAGGTTATGGTATGGAAGTTGGAGCCAGTCAGGTGAGTGGAATATGTTTTAGTTGTCTTATTAATTTCAATTATTGCGACTACATTTAGTCAAATGATGCTTTGTGAAATTATTAGTTATATTTAAAGTTGAAACATTGCTTTATGCTAAATGAGCGTTACTAAGCCTTCAATTGTTTAGCCTTGCATATAGTTATTATGCATTATGTTTTCAATACTTATGGAGTACGTTTTGTACTCACCTTGTAACATTCCAACATTCCACATAGGAGTGCGCTGAAGTAGAAAGTAACTACGAGTTCTTTGCTTGTGGTTTCGATGAAGGAGATCCGAATTACTAGGACGCGCACCCTAGTCGATTGCCTATTGGGTGAATGGATGGACTTATCTAAAGAGGAACGCGGTATGCTACACTAGCACAAAAAAAACTACCGCATAACCAGAAAGCTACTCGCAAGAAGGGGATCACAGATTAGATTACCACTAGACGCGCAAATGCGGAATCCTTCACGCATCAATGTAGTGGATCGTCCTCGCCGCAGTCGTTGTGTCAATGGAGTGGATCGTCCTCGCCTCGCCGTGGATCGTCCTCCCACGCCGTAGTCGTAGCAGCGTCACCGCAGTAGTCCACACGTCCAGGGATGGAACACCGTGCGTCGGTGTGCAAGCACCTGGTCGCTCGGCAGGGGCAGCGAGAGGAGGAGGCTAGGGTTTCGGGTGAATCACTTCTAAACCGTGGGAAAGCATACCCTGCGCCCACCCTCCTCCCCTCCTTATATAGCCACGAGATGAAACCCTAAACCAGGGCCCATCAACGTGCTAAGCCCACGAGGTCCATTAATTATGGATCCAATCCAAATTAATGTGTCCCAGCCCATTAAGTGTGTGACCCTGCAGGTTCATGTACATTTGGATATGGATTCGGAAAACTCCTTTTCAATCCAATAGTTGGTAGCGGCTCCTTGCAAAGTATGCCAACTCCCAAACATACTATGATCAAATCGGACAGAACCTGTCAAAAGTACTCATGTAATAATCCCTTTGCCAAATATATGAAGATTGAACTCAAGGCGAGAAGCATGTCATCATTTGATGATTCAATCCATCTCTCGTATCCGTGATATATTAATAAGTTGTGATTGACTCCTCAATCACGGCATGGCCATGCACTTCCTTAATCATATCACACGAGTGGCCTTATCATATATCTCCGTTTCATTGGAGTGGCAAATTCCATCTTGACTGCTCACTTCCCTCTGCACGTTTTATAGTAAACATGAAAGCTACCTTTATAACTATCCGGTTAGGAAGTAGTGTTTGATAGCCCTAAGGAAAACAATTACACATGTAGGGAATATGACAATCTCAGGTCTAAGGATCATACATCTACTATGTATGAGATACACTAATGACACATAAGAATGAAACATTCTCGCAGTGTCCCATTGCGGGTCTATCTAACTCATGTTCTTCAACATGCGATCACAATGTATAGATGATATCTCCATATCCCATGATCTATGAAGCATGATCATCGATCACTACATGTGCTAATCTATTCATCGTTGTCCTATACGATGATATCCGATCAGAGATATTTATCCAATTACATCAATAAGTAAAGAGCTTCATAAGCAAATCACATACTTGTTAATCAATACAATGATATACATTCATTGGACCAATAATCATATTATTATTCATAAACATAGTCATGTTACAATCATCTAAATTATTGCCTCAAGGGCATAACACTAACAATCTCTCACTTGCACTTGAGTCAATCAATTAAGTATCTAATACCAATAGACCTTGTGTGCGCCTCATGCTTAGGCTGTGGCAGTGGCTTTGTCAACGGATCAGCCACATTATCTTTCGTATGTACTTTGCATATTCTCACGTCACCTCTATCCACAATCTCGCGAATAAGGTGAAAGCGCCGGGTATGTGTTTAGATTTCTGATGTGATCTAGGCTCTTTTGCTTGTGCAATGGCACCACTATTATCACAATAGATGTCCATTGGACTAGAGGCACTAGCGACCACACCAAGCTCTGTGATAAACTTCTTAATCCACACAGCTTCTTTTGCGGCCTTCGAAGCCGCAATGTATTCCGCTTCTGTCGTAGAGTCGGCCACCGTGTTTTGCTTGGAACTCTTCCAGCTTACTGCTCCTTCATTTAGTGTAAACACAAACACGGATTGCGATCGAAAATCATCTTTGTCAGTTTGGAAGCTTGCATCGGTGTAACCCTTTGCAACCAGATCTTCCTCACCTCCAAAAACAAGGAACATACCCTTAGTTCTTCTCAAGTACTTCAGGATATTTTTTACGGCTATCCAATGACCATCATCAGGATCTGCTTGGTATCTGCTCGTGACACTTAGAGCATATGAGACATCTGGGCGTGTACATATCATAGCATACATAATAGACCCAATAGCTGAAGCATATGGAATCTTGCTCATCCTGTCTCGCTCATCAGATGTCGAAGGACACTGATTCTTGCAGAGATTGATACATGTGACATTGGCATGAAACCTTTCTTGGATTCATGCATATGGAACCTTTTCAATATCTTGTCAATGTATGTTTCCTGACTTAATCCAATTAACCTTTTTGATCTATCTCTATAGATTTTTATGCCCAATATATAGCATGCTTCTCCCAAGTCCTTCATTGAGAAACTCCTTTTCAACGAAGTCTTAACATCTTCAAGCATAGGAATATCATTCCCGATCAATAATATGTCATCCACATACAAAATCAGAAACACAAGTGCGCTCCCACTAGCCTTCTTGTAAACACAAGGCTCTTCTTCATTTTTGATAAAGTCAAAGCCTTTGACCACTTTATCAAAACGAATGTTCTAACTCCGAGATACTTGCTTTAACCTATAAATGGATCTTTGAAGCTTGCATACTCTTTTAGCATATTTAGGATCAACAAAACCTTCAGGTTGTATCATGTATACATCCTCAGATAGATTCCCATTAAGGAAGGTTGTTTTGACATCCATCTGCCATATTTCATAATCGAAATATGCAGCAATAGCTAAAAATATCCGGACAGACTTGAGCATGGCTACCGGTGAGAACGTTTCATCATAGTCAACTTCTTAAACTTGTTTGAAACCCTTTGCCACCAACCGTGCCTTATAGATCTGAACATTTCCATCTACGTCTATCTTCTTCTTGAAAATCCATTTGCATTCAATGGTTTTTACACCATCAGGAGAATCGACCAAGTTCCAAACTTGATTGTCATGCATGGATTGAATTTCGGATCTCATGGCTTCAAGCTATTTTTCGGAGTTTGGGTCCATCATTGCTTCTTCATAAGTCGTGGGCTCATCATTGTCCAACAATAATATGTCATTCCCATATCTTATAGGTACATGACGTGGCCTCCCCGACCTACGTGGGGCTGGAGTCTCTTTCACAGGTTGTACAACACTTTGTACATCTTATGAAGGTTCAGTGGTAGCTTAAACATATTCATGTGATTCTTGAACTTCATCAAGATACACATCACTCCTACTGATTTCTTTTGAAAGAAACTCGTTCTCCAAAAAGACACCATTTCGAGCAACAAAAACTTTGTTCTCGTTTCTTTTGTAAAAGTAATATCCTTTTGTTTCTTTAGAATACCCCACAAAAAAGCATTTTTCTGATTTAGGTGCGAGTTTATCTGATTGTAAACGTTTTACATAAGCCTCACATCCCCATATCTTGAGAAATGACAACATGGGTCTTCTCCCAGTCCATATCTCATATGGCGTCTTCTTAATGGATTTTGATGGGACCCTATTCAAAGTGAACGCAGCTGTCTCTAGAGCGAAACACCAGAAGGATAATGGCAGATCTGTTTGGCTCATCATTGACCGAACCATATCTAATAAAGTTCGATTTCGTCGTTCGGACACGCCATTCCATTGAGGCGTTCCTGGCGGAGTAAGTTGCTTTAATATTTGTGCAACTGTCAAAAATAAAAGCATTGAAGCACATCTCTAATTATAATGATGTTGTAAAATTTTCAGATGATGATCAGATATGTGTGTTTTTAAAAAATTCAGAAAGTGTTACTATCATTGTATATGCTCTTCTGTTTTTGATTTTATATTAGCACTAAATGAAGTCTAATATTTCTAAAAAATTTAGTACATGGTCCTTTGGCACTAGTTATGGTCACCTTAAAATTTTAGAATACAATAAATCTTTTAAGTATTTATTAAAATCGGACAGTGTCTTTGTTCCTTTTCATTAATTTTTGTTTTGGATTTCTTAGAAGCAATAAATGATTTGAAAATTTGTTTAAATTTCTCTGAGGTGTTTCATAGATTAATTGGTACTTTTTGTAATTTTTTAAGATTTCATTTTCAATTTTCCTTCGGTGTGCTAAAAATCAAAAATCGAAAAATCGAAGAAAACCGATCGAAAATCGGTAAAATCACTAGATTTTTGTTTTTTTCCGCTCTTGTTTGACCGCTGCAACCTTCGCTTCTTTCGCCGTCAACCTCGTCGAACCGCGCCGACCGTCCGATTTGCATCGTTCGGTTCGGTGAGTCCACGTAGCCTCCATCTCTGTAGATGTTTAGATTGAATCGTGGCAGATTAGATCTAGAACGAACGGCTTGGATTAGATCTAATGTCCGCGATATGTTTTGTCTTAACCGTTGGATCGATAGTGGACGCGTAGGATCGAACCACGTCGCACCATGAGCGATGAAACAGCTGTACCGTGGACCGTTGGATTAGATCTCGAACGGTAGAGATTGGATCCGGTTTGCCCTAAGGATCTGCGCTGCTCGATTTGAACGAGCGGCGGAGATGGCACCGTACCCTCGCCAAATCGCGTCGACGCGCGGGCGCTTTGACGAGCAGAGACCGATCCGGCCGTTGCTTTGGCGCGCGCCACGCGATCGCGCCTTGTGGCTACGAGTAAACCGAGGCGTCGCGATGGCGGTGTGGTCTTGGCCGTTAGATCCGAGGGCACCGCTCGATGCGCGACGCGTGGCCGCGCGGGAATCGGCGTCGCCGCGTCGGTCGCGGAATCCAACCGCTGGATTTAGGCCGATCACCGGATGCGCGGCGCGTGTCGTGTCGCATCTCGGTCTTGTTGCGGCGCGCGTGAGGATCGGACCGTCGGTTTTAGCGAACGGTGCGGATTTTGCCGCGTGGTGCGCATTGCTCGCGGAACCAAGCCCACGTGAGACCGAGCCAACCCGTAGACTCGGTCCATAGACCAGAGCGACGTGGCGACCTGCGGGCGTGCCGCGTCGGCCGACGCTATCGCCGACGCCATAAATATTTTCATATATAAAAATATTTTGGCCGGAAATTCATTTCGGTGCTGACGTCATCATGAGGCATGCTGACGTCATAAATGTGAATTTCAAGTATAAAAATAATTCAGAAAAATCGGATTTTCTTAATTTCGTATTTTGATTTTATTCAAACTTCAAATGACTATAACTTTTGCATTTTAACTCGGATTTGGGTGATTCAAATTTCTAAAAATTCATAAAATTGTGAGCTATTTATTGGTGAATTTTATTTGAATTCTTGAGGACATATAGTCTTCTGTATTGGCTATTTATTGTATGCTTTGTTTGTACGCGTGAGCGTAAATTTGCCGGAAGTTTCGAGGAAGAATTCGTCGCTCAAGACCAAGCTTGAACACGACCAGCAACTCTTTGAAGGCAAGTGATGCTTTGATCATTTTGATCCCAGATTTTAAAATGTAATTTATGCTTTGAAACTATGCATGCTAATTATTTAAAATGAATTTAAATTAATTTGGGATAATGTAGTTAATCAACCCATTTTGTTATGCCACCTTGAATTATTAATTGTATGCCTAGATCATTGTCACCCTAAGTTCGATTATATTAGTTGGATGTTAATATTGTGCCAACACGGGAGGCTAGACCGTGAGTAGATGCTTAGCCTTGCAACGAATCATGAATGATCTGTCGGAAAAATGCTACAATATTGATTAAAGACATATTGAATGTATTTTGAAAAGTGGTGTGATGATGCCACATGTTGAGATTGAGGTACAGCAACCTGTGTGGTTTCGTATCGATATTGAGTTATTCTTGGCATGTGTTGCACAATAATCAACCGGGTGGAAAATGATTTAGATGGGGCAAGTGGCAAGAGGTCGTGTGCGGTGGGCTGTGTGGCATTGGGTTGTTGAGTGATGTGAGTCTGTGCCACATTGGGCCGTGTGCCCTTTGTTGAGTGTTGAAAGTCTTGCCTTGGCCGGTTAAGGACTTCACCTTGCAAGCCTTTGATCCGAGTCACCCGTACAACCACATGTCCGACATGGGATGGACCTAGTTGACTAGGGTTACGATATCTTTCCTCCGATACCTCGGGGTGACAAGACACGTGGGTGTATCTGTATGGGGAGCGTACACATGCTACGGCTTGGTGCCCATCCAACGGTGATTGGCCGGTCCTATACTTGGCTCTGTGTGAGGGAAGTGATAGTAAAGGCAATACTGAGAGGTTCTTTGGTTAAGGTAGAAGTTCTGAAAAGCTTTGTTGCGGACAATCACTGTGTGGTGAGCGGTCAGATCTTGTGGGTAAAGTGTACAACCTCTGCAGAGTGTCAAAACTATTCGAATAGCCGTGCTCACGTGATTGAGCATTGCTCGGGATTACAGTCAAGGGTAGTTTTTCATAAACAAAACATGGAAGGGTGGTGTGTGCGGTGTTGGAAATGAACTAATAAGGCAGTGTGCCGAGAATCTTCAAGAAAAACCATTTGAAATTAGTATTACTTATATCTGTTTCACCTTTGCTTTAATCTAAACAAGATACTAGTTTAAAAATGTCGCTTGATGCAAAAGGATCAATTAAGCCAATCCATTGGAATAAGCTTTGCATATAGTAATAGTGTTGCATTCATGCATTACTTGTTGAGTGCCTTGTGTACTCACCCCACCTTGCTTATCAACCCCAACATCGATGGAGGAGACTACACCAAGATGGGAGGAGGAGTACGCCGAGGACACGAGCAACTAGGGCAAGCCCGATCGGTTGCACGTGGCAAGATGGATGCTTACGACTTTTTATGTTATGTTGCTATTTCTTTGTTTTGAATAATGTAAGCCTGCGTGGTGACTTATCTGTAAGGAGACCATAAGGTTGTACAACTCGTTTTATATACATGTTTGCACTATTTATTCTTATATCCTTGTGAATGTCTGGGATGTGCAACCCTGTATGACTGTGTGTGCTAGCGTGATCCTGGACTGGCACAGAATACACAGAGGGTCCGGATTTGCAGATTCGGGTCCCGACAACCGCTGAGTTCAAAAAAATTTTAAATTCAAACTTCTTCGGTTTCTACTCATTTTTGCTCGATTTTTACCGATTTTTGAAAAGCCTGGTCATAGGACGCAGTGCCTATGCTCCGATGAGTACGACGAGACCGGGTGACTACGGGCCGAATCACTTCTAATCTCAACAAAAGATTCCATACTGAATCTATACCCCTTTATAATGCACCTAAGCAATTTTTCCTACGTCCACCCTAAATAATGCACCTCATTAGAGATGGCCCAATGTTCGTGCACCCAGCAAAACGTCCCCAGAAACTTGCATTCATCAAAATGAACGTCTCAGATCTTTCCTCAGTTTTACTCACCCACATCCGATGGCCGTTGTTTAATGTGTGTAACTCATTCATTCATGTGGCCCACAACAGGAGAGCCCGCACATATATATTTCAATTGAACTATATATATGGAATTTATGTTGCAAATCTAAACCCATTTGATTTCGATTCAATATTTACCATACCAGTCAGTACCATGAATCGCGCGCTTAATTTTCTTCCATTCATGCATGTGCACAACATCCTATACAAGGCGCTCACGTACCGCCGCCATAATATTATTTAGCGAAAAATATTATATAAGGAATGTGTGTATGAAATGCAATTATCGTGTGATAAATATAAAGAATAAGTTCATTTTAGGACTTATTCCTAAATACACTATGGGAAGTAATGTATATTCTGATAATAATTAGCCTCAATCAGGACGCACAAATGGTGCTATATGTTAGCATTCATATTTGGATGACAATTAGGGAAGCCATTATTGGTCCGCTTTCCAGATGACATATCGCCGCGCGGCTGGCGTTCGACCCGCCCGACGCCGACTACACGGGGGCTTGCGCCGCGCGATCGGCTGCCGGAGATGGACGCGCACCTTCGCGCGGCGGAGGCGGCGGAGGTCGCCGACGCCGCTTCATGGAGGCGATCTTTGGTGAGCGCTTGATGCGTGGAGGAGATCAAGGGCAACACCTTCGGGCTGGTGGTCACGCAGATGGAGAAGATCAGGAGGATGAGCACGCTGGAGGGGTGGGACGTGCGGCGCGTGGACTGCACGGAGGTGCTGATGCGCATGGCGGGGCGGCATGAATGGAAGAAAATTATGTTGCAAATCTAAACCCATTTGATTTCGATTCAATATTTTCCATACCAGTCAATACCATGAATCGCGCGCTTAATTTTCTTCCATTCATGAATGTGCACCACATCCTATACAAGGCGCTCAGGTACCGCCGCCACTTTCTACGATCCAGCACGTATGCTTGTCATGCACTGATCCACGATGGACGCCGTCGCCGTGATCAGCCCGACGGCCAACAAGCCGAAGGTCGTGTTCGTGCTCGGCGCGACAGCCACCGGCAAGTCGAAACTGGCCATCGCCCTGGCGGCGCACTTCAGTGGCGAGGTGATCAACTCGGACAAGATCCAGGTCTACGACGGCCTGCCCGTGATCACCAACAAGGTGACCGACCACGAGCACGCCGGAGTGGCGCACCACCTCCTCGGCTGCGTGTCGTGCCCCAACGCCGACTTCACCGAGGACGCCTTCTTTCGTGAGGCCGCTTGCGCGGTCGAGAGCGTGCTCTCCCGCGGCCGCCTCCCCATCGTGGCCGATGGCTCCAACTGGTACGTCGAGGCGCTGGTCGAGGGCAGCGGTGGGGTGTTTCGCGCCGCTCACTACTGCCTCTTCATCTGGCTGGATGCCGCGCCAGAGCTCCTCCGACGGTTCACCGCAGCTCGGGTAGACGACATGTTGCGGTGCGGGCTGGTGAACGAGGCCCACAAGGCGTTCGACCCGCCCGGCGCCGACTACATCAGGGGCTTGCGTCGCGCGATCGGCCTGCCGAAGATGGGCGCGTACCTTCGCTTGGAGTGGGAGGCGGCGGAGGCTGTCGACGCCGCGCTCTCGGAGGCGATGCTGGCGAGCGCGGTACGTGGAGGAGATCAAGGGCAACACCTTCGGGCTGGTGGTCACGCAGGTGGAGAAGATCAGGAGGATGAGCACGCTGGAGGGGTGGGACGTGCGTCGCGTGGACTGCACGGAGGTGCTGATGCGCATGGCGGACGGTGCCGGCGGTGAGGAGGCGTGGAAGGAGGTGGTGTGGGAGCCTGTGAAGAAGATGGTGAGGCGTTTCATACGTAGGGGTGACTGACTGGGAATACGTAGGTCTGTTTGGTAGAGCTATAAATCCCAGTTTCATCTGAGATCTGAAACTTGTAGGTTAAAATAAAGTGAATTAAATTTATAATTTTAGTCTACAATTTTTAGTCTAAAATATAAACAAGATGATCTATCTAAACACTCCAGATTGTGCACTTTTTGGCAGGGTGTTATTTGGAGAACTGTTAATGTTGTGCACCAACTTCTCAGGGATGCTACTTCACTGAAAGCCCTTAGTTCCTCAAGGTATGCATGCATGCGTCGATTTCCAGTTGCCCTCAGATTTGATCTTTACTTCAAGTGCTAATTCACACGAGATGGAGCAGCTAAGCGCAGCATCTGTTGTATCCATCTGAAATTTTAATCCAGGATAGATGAATAACAACGGGTGCATTGTTATTTGTACATAGTATTTTCTTGATTTTGATATGTGCCACCCTTCTTTATGCACAAGCTACTGTGTTGTTTACATCTTCCCGATTAAAGACCAGGTGTTTTGGAAAAGCCTAGAAGCTCGGTTATTGGCGATTAGCTGAAACTGCATCCCAGGTTAAGAGCATAGCATTTCAGGGAGAGTGCTCAAACTGTGCTTTTATATTTCATACATTTAGGTTTGTCTAATCTTCTCAAACTTCTAGCATTTCTTGATAGTATAAACTCCATGAGACAGAAAAAATAATAATAAAACAGCCTGTCTGATTTAGAATCTTAAGGTGTACATAGATTCTGACCTGAAAACTCCTAAGGCACATGACTGCATCCCGAGTTTGGTTTCCATTTGGCATGGTCTGCTATTCCATATATGATATATATCCAGTTTAAAAGCCCGAAAAAAAGAGAGAGAACGATCAAGCCGTAAATCCAAGTTAGCCTTGAATTCCCTTTGCTTAATAAATTGTTTGACGCTTTATTATGTTATATATGTGTGCAAAAGATATAATGTCTATATTTGTAGATTATGTCGCTTTTTATCACGGAGGACGATTCAAAGATGTTATCGTTCGACATGAAGGACGAGGTTATCTCCGTTATTGATCCAACACCTCTACCTGGATGGGTTCCAACGGATAAACCATCCAGTTACTATCTTGATAGAATATAAAAAATTTGTATAATATTCGATCGTGCTATAAGGATAGTAAATCCCTCATGGAACGACGATATCTATGATTGGCGTATTGTAGCTCCAAAGTCTGTTCCAAAAATAATAGACCGGTAAGTTATTTACACATGATTAGTAAATAGTTAAATTTTTGTGTACTTACATGTAGCAATTAAATGTTGTGCGGGAACTTGATAGGTTATTTTGTCTAGAACTTCATGCACATCTGGAATGGTCAACAGTTTAATGCACGGATCTGCATGGTCGATACTCTCTATTTTATTAATCACTTTTTATAAGGTTGTAAAGTAGGTCTATACTGATGATGCTCTACAACGTACTTACAGGGTTCACCTATCCTCAGGAAGTGTTTCTTAATTGAAATACTAAAATACAAGTGGAATGAGTGCGCAGAAAATATCCCTCAAGACATAAAAACAAGTTTTAAGAGCATACGAGAAACGTTTAGCGAAAAATATTATTGAGTGTTATATCTTCACTTTTGTACTCGCATACGGGCACTGTGATTATTTATTATTAAGTGTTATATTCATACTTATCTTCTCATTTAATTGATAAACGGGTGTATTGTCGTCGTAGTGTTAGCACAGACACTGTACTAGTACGGATGGAAACAGGAAAATTAGGGATAGAAAGCAGCATCTGTTGAGGACGTACGCTAATTCAGTTGCCAATTTTAATACAAGCTAAAATCATATTGGGTTGTTTGGATCTACAATTACTGATTTGCCCTTAATGGAATTATGCTTCCTCGTATGTAGCGGTGAAGAATAGCCATAATCTAACCAATCAAATTCGTCGTATTGAAAACAATAGACGAACCATATTAATTGTTGTGTAGTGTAAAAGAGTTCTATCATTTATAATTTCTTAGACATGTATTAGCATGTTTGTTGATTTCAGATTTGACTCATATTTTTATTATAAAAATATCAGTACATTTTACAGTACCATATTTTTACGATTTATTCGTGGCTGACTTATATTATGTACATTTTTATTTTTTAAAATAAAATTAATACTGAAGACGCGACGAAGTATAACTTCCGCGATAGTTATTGTAGCTTGTTTAGGACCTTGCCGCAAAGCCATGAAAATCATGATTTAAACCTTTTGTTTGAACAAGTCAATGTTCGTGCCAGAGTATGTTAAGAGTCAGGTGGATGACAATCAAGAATATGTAGTTAACGAAGGTAATGCGGAGAGGGAAATATAGTCGTGTAACGACTAACTTGGAAAGTTGTCTCCAGAGCACCAGATTTGAGAACCAATGGATGCTACAGTTACATGCCGCAGGAGCAGGACTAGTCCAGTAGCGAATCTGCTATAGTATATCTTGTTATTGTTGCTTGCTACTATAGTCAAGGTTTGAAAATTCGGTTTCGGAATAAATTTCGTCCCTAGCCGGATCGCGAGATTTCGAAATTTCAAAAAAAATTCAAACGAAATTTGAATTTGAAAATTCAAATCCGGTCCATGTAGTAATGAAAAATCCCGAAATTCGGCGAAAAAACCCGAAATTTCGAGTGAAATACCTGAAATTTTGGGTTTTTTGCAACGGAAAAAAATTGGGTCAAACGATGTCAAATTTTTTTGAAATTTTGTTTGGAGAGTCCTGACACATTGATGATATTTCGATACAAATTTCAGATTATTCTAAAGTCTATAGAATTTTTAAAATTCAAACATTGGTCCTTCCTGATAAGACGCTGACCGGCAATTTTGAACCGAATGCAAAATGGTTCAAACCACGTTATAAACATTTGAAAACCTTTTTTGCATGGTTATGATGTGTCTCTAATGCTCTCATAAAATTTTCAGATGATGATCAAACTGTATGAATTTTTAAAAAGTCGAACAATACTACTGCCCTGTTAAAAGGCTTACCGGCGAACTAGAACAAAATGAAATATTATCTAAACCACGTTAAAAACTTTTGAAAATTTTTGTGGATGGTCCTGATGTAACATAAATGTTTATTTAAAATTTTTAGATGATGATCATTCTTAAATAATGTTTAAAACTTCAGACAGTGCTACATCCTAATAAAAGTCTGATGATTAATACATAGATTTGCTTTAGCAATAATTTTTTTAAAAATTTCAAAAAAATTACAGAATGGTGATAAGGAAGTTCTTAATATCTCATAAAAATTTTGAATCATGATCACACTCCAGTGAATTTATAAAATTCTTACAAGGCACAATACCATTTATGTTCTTTTCTTTTTGATTTTTGAAATATAATATAACAGACGAAGTTGAATGCTTACATAGATTTGATTGACCAAACAAAAAAAGTTGAATTTTTTTTAAAAATTGATATAATTTTACTGATGAAATTATTAATCTCTCAAAAAAAATTTAGATCATAATCACACTCAAGAAAATTTATACAATTATGACAATGTAACTGTCCCAATTATGTTCATTCTATTTTTGATTTTTTGAAGATAGCAAATGAAGTTAAATTATTTTAAAAAAAATGTATGTGTGATCCTAAACTACTAAATATAGTACCGTAAAAATTTCAACTCATTATCAAACTTATAAAATTTTATAAAAATCTGAGAGTGTTTCTGCCAAAATTTTAAAATATCTAAAAAAAATCGGTTTTTCAACAAATTTTCATAGGAGATGACTTTCCTAAGGGTTATTGGACCAAATTCGGCCCTAAAAGTGCCAAAACCGATCAAAAACACGAAATTTCGCGCGAGAAAAACCGATTTTTTGGGTTACTGTAGCAATTTCGAATTTTTTTCCCCGACCGGTACTTTAGATTTCGGGGTGGTCCGAAATCCGAAATTTTGGTGAAATTTCGCTGAAATTCGACGAGATTTGGAACCTTGCATCAGTATCAGGTTAGGTGATCCATGGCTGGCCGGCTTGGCTTATATTGCGGTTTGCTACTATAGAGGATTTTAGGGGTTTTTTGTTTAACAAGCGCTGTAGAGGATTTGTGGCCGCTGGTAGCCTAGGCCCTTCCTTCGGGGGAATTAATCATATACCATATTTTATTTGGTGTAATTGATAAAATATCTCGTTTATCTTATTGATATATGACTCTATGACCCACATATTAGTGAGATATCATAAATTATTTTATCAATAGCATATATAAGTGAGAGTATTTTATCGATTAATCTCTTCCTGACAAGGAAAGAGAGCCGGAACCCAGTCATGCTGGGAACCGTCGTTTCTTGATCCGACGGCCAACGCTGTGCACGGGCGTGATGCTGTCTTGTTTCTTGGTTGACACCGACTGACCTGTGGGGTCAAGGCAGCCGCATCCTCGTCTTTTAGGGTTTTCTCCTCTCCGGCCGCGGCGGCGCAAAGCGAAGAAATCAGAGATGGCGACCATCGTGAACACGACGGAGGAGGAGCCCATGCTGGCGGTGGTGCGCTTCACCGCCGAGCTCGCCTGGGCCGACGCCGGCCCCGACGTCGCCGAGCCGGAGGTCACCCGCCTCTGCATGGAGGCGCAGCAGCACATCCTCACCGGCCGCTGGCTCGACATGGCCTCCCTCATGCTCGCCTCCGCCGACCTCCTCCTCCTCGCCCCCCGCGTCCCGGACAAAGGTAACTCTCCCCTCCCTTTTCCCTGTCTCCCTACTACCCAAATAAATCTTGGAAAGCCCGTTCTTGAACTGAGCCTTCTTCTTCTTCTTCTACTACTACTACTTCTTTGCTGTAGATCTCGAGTGCATCCTGGCCATAATCTGCAGCCTTGTCACCAAGGCCGGATCCGAGGATGAGGCCCTGCAGATCGCCGAGCTCATCTGCGCCAAGCTCACCCAGCAGCCGGACGACAAGCCGGCGCTGCGCCTCAAAGCGTAAGCATTGTCTGCTGCGTTGGATTGGATTTGATTGTTCCTTCGATCCAAGATTCCCTTACAGGGTTTTCCTTTCCTGCTTGTTGTCTCTTGTGTTCCCAATGTATGTATGCAGCCTGTTCAGCTTGTACAATCTGCTCACGAGCCCCTACGGCAAGGCCTTCGTCTACAGGAAGGCGCTTGAGCTTGCCACCGCAGGGAAGGCTGCCGACTGCATCATCCCCACTTTTAAGAACATTGACAGCTTCGTGACCGACTGGGGCATTGGCAATTTGGAGCAGAGGGAGCTGTTCCTTGCTATTGCCAGGATCCTCAAAGACCAGAAGGGGTGTGTCACACATTGCTCTTTACTTTCTGGTTCTTTGCATTTGCTTATCAAAATTTACCTGGCAGGATGTTACATTGATGTAATTCCGTCTTGTAATGATTGGCAGCATGAACAAAGAGTACTTTAACTTCTTGGTGAAGTACATTGCCACTTTCAAGGGAGCAGGCCACGATGCCAATATAATCGGTGATGCAAAGGAAGAAGCTGTCGCGGCAACCATCGAGTTTGTGAAGTCATCTGATCTCTATCAGGTACTTCTTTACTCAAGTTTATATCCCCGTTGTTAGGACTTTTGGGCCCTGCCACCCCCAGGGGTTGGGGGGGGGGGGGATGCGATGCGTAAAAGGTTGATTTCTTGTGAGCTATGCATCAATATCACATCAGTATTGTAATGTACCATATCATATCACCAAATGTCAATATGCAGTGTTGAACTTGGTTATTAACATACTGATATTTGTTTTGGCCCCAAACATACAATTAACTTATTATAGTCATCACATGTTTGTGTCCTCAGTATCTCCTCAACCCTGAACTTGTGTGGTTATGAGTTGAACCAGTTGACACAGCGATAAACATGCTCCTTACAAGCTTTCTACTTAGGGTAGGCCAATCTTTCTATTTTTACCAACTTGCACCACTACTACTGCATTTTATGTCATTGTCTCTTCTATGTCAGCAGTAGTTGTGAAACTATACATATGGTTTAATGATACTTCATGACCTTGCACCGCTGCATACTTTCAATCAGCGCACTGGATTAATGGATTGGAAATATGCTGTTATTGCAGTGTGATCTGCTCAATATGGCAGCTGTTGCACAGCTCGAGAAAGATGAGAAGTATCAACCGGTTTATGAGCTTTTAAAGATATTCCTTACTCAGAGGCTTGACTCCTATTTAGAGTTTCAGACTGCTAACTCTACCATGCTCAAAAGCTATGGTATGTTCATCTGCTGAACCAGTACTAATGATTTTGTTTCCTTACGAGTACAATTTATGGCAAGGCTAGCATATTGGTTTCATTTTTTGGGTATCTAATGATGAACAATTGACAGGGCTTGTTCACGAGGAATGCATAACAAAAATGCGACTGATGTCTTTGCTTGATCTGAGCAGCCACTGCTCTGGGGAGATCCCATATTCTGCAATCACAGACGCACTTAGGGTAATCGACTGTTCCATCTTGTTGTTTTATTGTTGTTCAGTTGCTGAAGCTTTTTATTGACTTCTGTAATGCTTTGTTAGATCAATGATGATGAAGTGGAATTTTGGATCGTGAAAGCAATTTCATGCAAGATATTGGATTGCAAAATTGATCAGCTTAATCAGGTTGTCATTGTCAGGTATTCAGATCTCTAGGGCTTTCTTCGCCGACCTTCGTATTCTAGCTATGTTTCAAGATTTCGTGGTCCATATTGCGATGGTATGTTCTTTTGGTTAATACGCGGTCTGATGTGTAATTTCAGTCGGCATACTGGGAGGATCTTCGGGATGCCACAGTGGCAGAGTCTACGTGCAAAGCTTGGAGTTTGGAGGGTAAACCTCTTACACTTATCTCTGACTCACAGTTTGATTAGCACACTTGCAAAAATATTGTTCAGTGATAACAAGCATTACTAAAAAAGTTTCTTCTGCATGCTGTATAGCGAGATGCGTATTACAAATTCTCTAGTGCACTGACATGAAAACTGTTAAGCTTTTACCATGCAGCTGATTCAGTTTTCTTTGAAAAATCTTCTTCAGGGAAACATTGCTAATGCTATCAGCACAATCCAAGCAAATAAGGTGACTGGAGAGGGGACACAGGGGATGCAAGGCTTGATGACCCGCTGATTGGATGGGATGCCCTGGATTGAAATTATAGCTTCAGAGATTAGATGAGTAATCTTTTTCGTATGAGACTAGTTTGTAATATTAACTACTTTGATCCTGTGACCATGTTGGTTATATCTGGGTTGCAATTGCATGCTAAGCAATCTCATGTTGCATGAATTTTGTAGACAGCGTGCTTGAAGTCAGATGTTACAGAAGTACCAACATGATGGCAGTTTACTATTGTAATTTTCCTCCCTAAGGCTAGCTCTGCGAATATGCCATTATTTTGAACATCTAGTGCGTTACTTTCATATGGACACGGATGCTATTGTGGTACTTCACTAATTTTCCATATGGACGATGCAGCTCAACGTTCTTGTTAGCATTTTGTTAATCTGAAAACCTGCCTTCAGGATGTTTGTACAGAAATTTACAAACGTTGATTCTTTGTTGTTAAGCTCAAATGTAAGTTTATGTCATATGCATATGCTCCAAAATGACTTGGGCTTACTATCATAATAAACTTTACAATACCATACCACCAGAAGAAAATCTCAATATTTACAGATAAAAAAGGACTTTTTATTGAAACTCCCAAAACAATGTGTAACTACGAACTACGCAAAAGATATAAAATTTGTATACATATCGCCTTTTGGCTTTTCAACTGAAAAAAAAATACAAATTGCTGAAACATGAACATATACGCGGCAAAGAGAAGACCTTCGGGTAGATGCCGCACTACTAATTCTTGATCCTACAAAATATTTTCCCAGAACTTGGGAACACTACAAAAGAGCTTCCACGCGATATGGAGCAACACCTGAAGTCTTCTCTCAAGAGCTGCTTCTCAAAAGTAGCCAATCTGGAATGCCTCTTCACTTGTCAAGCCCAAATTTGAAGGCTTTAACCGCTACAGTATATGCCTGAAACACCACAGTACCACACCAACCATTACCGCGTGAGATTAGCAGGATTGAAGAGCCTAGCATCAATATGTTACTACTATGAGATGGTGTAAAGTTATTGAGAGGTGAAAAAGGATAGCAGCGATGAATGCAAACAAATGGATAGTCCATGTTTTGGGACATTCAGCAAAAAAGATTTATAACAACCAATTGATTTCCATTTACAATCTTTCGACTATAGTTCTCTTATTAATTTGGATACGTTTGTAATTATTCAACTTGATAAATCAACTGCAATATTTTCAAAATTTGCGAACTGGAAATTCATTTCTGAATCATTTTATATTTTGCAACAATTTGAGCTTACCTAGCAAAATGATTGAAAAACACAAATGAAAAGCACGCTTAATATTAAACAAATGTTTCCGATCAACCAATGGAAGTAATTGTAGTGACTAAAAGCCAGCTGTACCAACCATAGTCCCATCAACCAAGGACTCAGGATAGATCAAAATACAAAGGAGTCAAATTTAGAAGCCAATTAATTTAATACAGTGAGCCCTAATATAGTACACTTTCTGCGTTTTTGTGGAGCAAATATTATTGGAATACAAAAGACAAGACAAAGGGAACCGAATAACTCTTTTGCATATATGCTAGCGTAAAGCTGAAGAATGCTATAAATGGGAAACAACTAAGAATCTAGATGTAGAGACAGAAAGCAGAGTTTGCAAAGCATTGAAAGTTTTTTTTTTTTTTAAAAAACGAACCTGTCAAAGAGTTAGTGCTTTGAACATAGCTGGTGATACTATTTAAGAGGAATAATCACATCCAGATTCGTTCCAACTCGCCATCCTTTAGGGTAGACAAGATTCTCAGATCCAAATGGCACATGCCAGTTCATTATTTGAAAGCAATCAGCAGGTATGCCTTCCATCTGGCTTTCATCCTCCACTAGCTGCTCTACAAACGTGGTTCCCTGCAAAGTAACAATCATCTCAGCTGCTATATTACAATCAGAAAGGCATTAGAAACAAAGTCCAAAAGTCTAAGCAAGGAGAGCAACAGGGTCTACCATTAGGTGATCACCATGTGTTTGATGGTTACACAGGGCTATTTTTTTATTCTATTGATATCTTCTTCTTCTTTTAATTTCCACATATCCAGTGCTGGTATAATAGTTGGAACGAGACAAAATTTTGATCAATTAAAACGTAGATTCTTGACAACATGAATAAGAATGCAGTGCTAGTCTACTAGAGCATTAAGAGCATGCTATGTAACTCAGGAGATTGAAAAGGAATCAAGTAATTTACATGGAAACCCTCTTTCAGCACATCTGGATGCCGGATTGAATTCCAGGCCAAATGGGACCTCAGTTTGGGATCCCAGAGCATCGTGCTATTGAATGCAAAGCCCGACAAAGCAACATGAAATCTCCGTAGCCTGTTGCCATCCTCACTTGTATGCCATCCCACAACTTGGTTCTGTCTACATACAGGGCCTTCCAGCACCACGCCGTTTCTGCTTTCAGACATCACTGGAACAGGCCATGTGCCGAACCTCCTAATCATGGCAGAGTTTGCACAGCAGAAATAAGTTAGTAACATGATTTATATGCAGTATTCATTTCTGTCCAGTGACAAAACATAAGGTTCCAATACACCCAGCCAAATGTTTTGGTTGCCAGATTAATAGATAGAAGCAGTTCCAGGCGAGAATTTTCTTAAACGGTGAATCCATTACCAGTATTGAATTACCCATGACAACCTAGAAAGCAGAAACAAAGGAATCGGATCTTAAGACAAGAACAATTGCAACGGTGTACTGATTCATCAAAGATTGCACCTTTTGCACGCATACAACTTAATCTGAAGGGAAGAATTGAGCAGGTGGTTGTTTAATTAGTACCTGATTTGGCGGAGGCGATCGAAGAGTTGCAGGGAGTAGACGCCCTCCTCGTCGGCGAAGTAGACGATGCCGTCGAGGCGGTGGTTCTCGACCACCTCCAGGGCGGCATTCATCTGATGCGGGCGGTAGTCGACGGAGGAGGAGGCGTTGGTGGCGACGAGTTTGTCGCAGCAGCCGACGTAGCGGTGCATGACGGCGGTGCGGCGGAGCGCCGCGGCGGCCTCGGGGGTGGTCTTGCCGGCCTCGACGACCACCCAGAGTACAGGAGGGTGGACGAGGCGCAGCGTCTGGCCCATTCTGCTGAGGTAGTAGGCCTGCGACGCCCGCGCCCGCGTGGGCGTGACGACGATGAGCAGCTTGTTATCGCCATGGTCGTCGGCTTGCGGTTGGTGCAGGTGAATTGGGTGTTGGATGGGGTGGTCGAACTGGGATGCGTTTGGTACGGGTAGGTGCGGGCGGAGGGGGAGGTGGGAGAGGAAGTGGAGGAGGCCGAGGAAGGAGCCGAGGAGGAAGAAGGCGGCGAAGCGCGGGAGCGGGCGGCGGGAGAAGAAGAGGAAGGGGTGCGGGTAGTTGAGGTGGTGGTGGTGGGTTCTTGGCGAGGAGGAGGAGGAGGAGTGGCGAAGCGGGGAGGAGGAGGAGGAGGAGGCGAAGGGGTGTTGGGGGCGGAGGAGGTGCTGATTCTTGGCCGGCGAGTGCGGCCGACGGATCGACGCCATTAACAACCTTTGCTTGCTACCTTGTGTGCCTCCCTCCCTCCTTGTCCTTCCTTGTCTTTGTCTCTCTCTCTCTCCCCTAACAAGCCAACTGCTTCTTGTTGTTGGGTTTTGGCGGACGCTGTCCGTCCTTGTGGAAGAGAAGAGAAGAGAAGGGAAGGGACTGGACTGGAATGGAATCAAGGGAGAATCAATTAATCATGGCGCGAATCGAAGAGGAAGAGAGAGGAGAGAGAGAGAGAGATATAGAGTTTGGTGGAGATGGAAATGGAGGCGAGGGGGGATGGAAGGAGGAAGGAAGGAAGGGTCAGACGTCGGAGGTCGCCGCGCGTGGACCAGAAAACCCGGCAACCTGCCACTGCACTCAAGAAAGAGATTAGGAATGGCAGGCGGACTCTGTCCTGTCCGGTCGAGAGCAGGAAAATGAGCATAAATGCCAACTCAAGGAAAATGAAACTCTATTGACTATTTACTCAATAGTTAAAAGTTTAAAACTAACTAAAAACGGACTTGATTCTTATTTTATAAGAACGGACACGGACTTAACTGAAACGATACAGTAGTACTAGTACCCACGCAGCAGTTCACCGTAACGTGTTGGTTTAGGATACATATATTCAAATTTTTAAAACTTTAGTTATTGATATCTTTTTAAATATTTAGATTGGATTCATGAAAATTATATAGGTAGATTAGTCTCAAAATGTACTTTTATAATATTAAAATTTTATTACATTTTTAAATATATTATAATATATAAATAGTGGTCAAAGTTGAATTTTGGAGATCGAATCGACATCCAAAACAACAACTCTTTATGACCGTGGGGAGTAATTAGGTACATAACCACCTTAATCAATGTAAAAGTTAATAAAAAAATGACCATACATACTTCTATTAATGATATACCATAACCACTTAATCTCTTCAAAAATATTTAAATAGAGATAGAGAATGTAAACATTACAATAACTACACTCTTAATTCTCTTGACTCTTAATTCTCTCGATAGATGGATATTTTGGAATAGATACCCTCGATATCACAGACAAGTATAATGATTAATAGGTGTGCTATCAAGTTCTGTATGAAAACCGAACAAGAGGTCGGCACCTCGAAAGAAAACAGTTCAATTCCTGTGGATGTCGGGGGAAAAAATCTGGCATTTCAAAGAGACCCTCACAACGCAAGGAGCTGAAGCTGATGGAGGGTAACATACTTTTTCCACCTTCCTATGTCGTGGATGAAGTTAAGTATGTATACTGAATCGCCTCACGAGGTTCTTATGCTCGTGCTCATGTTGTCTGTATTGAAGTTAAAAAGAATTTGTATCCGGGACAAAAACATGTGCTCAGGATGCACCATCTAAGAAAATTCGATCGATGCTAGCTAGTAGTAGCACAAGGTAGTAGCTAGCAGCTTGTTTAGGTGGACGGTGAAATTCCAATGTGATGAGGTCAAAGTTCTGAATTCCTGAAAGACAACAATCCTAGTGCACTCCAAATAACCCTTTTAGATTTTTCGCCCCCTCTTAATTTGGATTGAAATCATGCATTAAATATGTCCATTTTACGGAAAACAGCTCGATTGATAGCAATACGGCAGATAGGATGATTGATAGCAATACTACGGCTACGGCAGAGTAGAAGGTTGGCAATTTTGGTTGGTTTGATCCCCCGGGTGGCGTGGCGGCGGAATATATTAATCGTTTAGTATTCGATCGCTTTCTTCTTCTTCTTCTTCTTATATATGATTTGCCGGTGCCTGCCTAGCTACATTAATTAATTATATTACTACTTGCCTCATGCATGATCCATTCAATTCAGCTGATGGCAAGAAAAAAAGAAAGAAAAATATTACTGCTTGCATCATGCATGATCCATTCAATTCAGCTGATGGCAAGAAAAAGAAGAAGAAAAAGCAAGAAACTAGCAGGACGCTGTCAAAGGAACAAGCTAGCCATGCAAGGTTAAGTCGGAACCGTTCGTTCAAAGGAAATGATAAAAAGCTAGCTTAGCTCTACTTTACAAATCAGGCAGGCATCCTTCTGGCCGGAACGCGTGATCGACGAGACGACGACGGATCCGCGCACGCGCTCAGAAACGAGCCTTCTTGTCTTCTTCGTCTTGCTCGATCGATCGCTTCGTCCTCCAACGTCCTACTCACCTAGCTAGCTAATTCACTCGAATCTAGGTGTCTATCGTATTTCTTATTAAATGAATGTCAAGAGTTTTATCTAATCTGGCTACTTAGCTAGCAATTGTTATCAATTAATTAGTAGTTGTATTGCTTGATCTGATCCGAGACGACGTCCAGTTCATACATATATACATACTCCTATATGTATAGAATTAGGCGATTAGCGAGAACAAACATACGCCTCCTCCAGTCTACCACTCTATAGAGAGGAACTGTTGGGCATACTCCGCATATTATATCCCAAAGGTTTCCAGCTTGCTCGTACCATCCACGTTATTTTTCAGCAACGTGTTGGCTCCGCGCGTGGTCGCGTCGCCCCCCTTAACTCAACCGGTTATACGGGTTATATATTTTAACGCCGTCACTTTACAACAACGGCCGCATGGCGCAGCGGTAACACTCCGCACGCTCATGCTGTCGGTTGCATATTCGATCCCCACCCGCATCGCCCCGCGTGATTTTTGCTTAGGCGCGTGACACACGTTTTTTTGCGAAAAAGCACCCAAAATTTTCAAAAATTACAGATTAGTCCTTTTTTGCGAGGAGGCCCCCGAAACTTCTTAATTTTTGCGAAAAGGTGACCGAAATTTTCTAAAATTACAGGTTAGCCTATTTTTTTGTGAGAAGAACCTCGAAACTTTAGTGTTTTTGCGAAAAGGGGCCCCAAATTTTCTAAAATTATAGATTAGTCCATTTTTTGCTTTTTTTTTATTGAAAAGGCACTCAGAAATTACATCTAGGTACGTTTTTTTTTCGAAAAAGCCCTCCAAACTTCTATAATCTGAATTTTTTTAGCGCAATTCCCTTTTTTCCCGAGCAAGGGCCCTCAAAAATTACATCTAGGTACATTTTTTAAGCGATAAAACCCCAAAACTACCAAGATTTGTTTCCGTTTTGCACAAATTGTCCCCCCCCCCCAAAGGCCTCTGAGAATTCTAAATCCAAATGTTTTTTTCCTGAAATTTCTCAAAAATTACATCTAGATACTTTTTTACGGAAAAGCCCTCCAAACTTCTTGATTTTTTTGTATTTCTTTTTTTCGACAAAAAATTGTCTTTGCGTGACGTCACACACCTGCACGGCATGGTGTCACACCGCGCAAATGCATCTAGTTGTATATATTAAAGATAGATAATTAGCTAGGCTGATCGACGAGTTAGCAAGACAAACAGTCAGGCCTGCGTGCTGATCGAGGTCAAAGTATATACCAAACTCACCTAGACCTAGTCAACCACTCTCTCCCGGCCCCCACCTAGCTAGGTTCTTTCCTTCTTTTTCTTTCATCCAAGTGCGGTGCAAAAGCGCAATAAAATATTTCCTTCGTTGATAAATATAAAATATATTTTGATTTAACATAAAGATTAAGGTTGTTATGAAATTGAGAAAGATATGAGAGGAAATGACTTACATATCCCTCTTAATTGTCTTGAAAGATTAGAGATATTACTTTGTGTAGGTGGTAATAAATAAATGCATATGATTGAGAGAGAATAAATAAGGGTATAGGTGAAAAGGCTCATTAAATCTACATACACGTCTTATATTTTTCAACAAAATCATTCAAAATTATAGGTATTACATTTTATCAACAGAGGGAGTACTACACTTCATATATATATATATATGTTGCTGCACGCTAGCTAGCTGTTCGAATTACTACAGTTGTATAACGAACGGGACAGCACACAGCGGTGAGTCGGTGACAGACACTCATGGAATGAATGCCCATTGTTAATGCTCCTAGGTAGTAGTAGATATCTCTATTTCTTTTTCCAAGTAAAAGAAATATATCCCTATTTTTTTTTCCATCCCTTTGCAAAGAGACTAAATCTTGCCATAACAACTTGATGTTGATATTCTGACTTTGCATCAAAGACAGGACACGAGAAAGAAAGATTGAGTGACTCATAGTCATCATGCACCAATTAATAAAAGGAAATCGCGGACATCCTACCAAACCCTTTCCCTTTTTGTTTTGGGAAAATTTCCTGACGTGTACGGTGACTGGTAATCCTATTTCTCTGAGATTTGGACACTGTGAATTGCCTGATGAATTCTAATAGTATTGAGATTACTGCTTCTCGTTGGAGATGGACTACATAAACCCACGAGGAGGTGGTCATAGAGAATCCAAACAAAGAAGTAAGCTAAGCAAGAGGAGCTCGTCCAAAGTAGAGATGCACAAGATGATTAGAGGGCTAGGTTATTTTTTAGCACTAAATTCTTGTAAAGGAAAGGATTCGAGGGTCCTAAAAAGGTCGAGAGGATTATGAGAGTGCAACGATCCCTTGTATTCTTTTGAGGTCGTGATTAAGGAATTTGTAGTCGGCTTCGTCAAATCTTTTCTGTCGGGACTCGAATATGAAAATCCGAACTATCTATGTATATTGTACTAGTTCATGATCACGCTAATGCATACAGTGACAACATCAATGAAATACCATCACATATGCACAATAACTAAGAATGAATCAATTAACATTAAATATCAATGTAGCGATCTCATGATCAAAGCTTACAATTAATGCCTTGAAAGGCGGATATCTCAAGTAAACTGCAGCAGAAGGAAATGAATCATCTTCAGTGAAACCCATCCATATGGCCACAGGCAATCGATTGGGGGGTAGCGCAACCTAGTTCTCCACGACCTTCAAAGTCCTCATTGACTATTGTTACCTTGATGATATCTTCAACAACTGAGCAACATCGTTTATATCAAGGTTAAGTATATAGAGTACTCAACGAGTCGTGCATACATAATGCAAGTCTATTTAGTTATATGCAAGGCTTATTCCAAAGGATGGCTGATATGGTTTATTTTGCATAAAGCAACAATTGCAGTTTAAATACATAAAATAGATTGGAAAGCACAAGTAAAATAAATAACACTAATAATAACATTTGAGAACTTTCATAAAGATTTTCACATAGCCTAAACCAATTCTTTCACGCAGCCTCCTTACTACTTTATTTTTGTAAAATCTACCGCTCCTATGAAATCCTTGAGCACGTCTATGACAGCGGACATGGCTATTCGAATAGTTTAATTAACACTCTATAGAGCATGTACAATTTTCCCTACAAGATATGATCATCTTCCCATGTCATGCAATAGACACACATTCTTGGACGTGCAACTAAGAAGATCATAACAAAACCCTTTTGAAAAACTCTGTCCTAAAATTGGCCCTCCTGATAAGTCCAATCCTCAACATCCCACCCTCACATAGAGCAAAAAAATAGGAGGAGACTCACCGTTGGATTAAAAGAACTGAAAGTGCATCTAGGCACTTATGTTATTTTGGTGATTAATGACAAACGCACATAATAACAATCTATGTAATTAAGTAAATGCTTAACTTAGTGCTTAACAAATGACAAACCTTTAATATGATTATATTGCTATGAGACTAAAATGTTATTGCTTAGTTAAGTATCAGTCTCATCTTTTAGAGGAAAATCAAGTGGGATGGTAAAGCAAAGATAAGGTATGCAATTTTGGTATCTCTTCTATATTTGTTATTGCATTCCTTTTGTGCAAATGCATAGTGAACTCCAAGTAGCATGTTGATTATATATATGCACATTGGTTCATGTCATATTTATTTGTGCATATATATTCATTTGAGTTCATTATGTACTTTGTTTTTAGTATGCATGTATTAACTAGAGTTAAACTTTATATTGCTATAGATTGACTTGGTGCATGCATGTTTTAGTTGTATATCTTCTCATGCAATTCTCTTAGTGAAGTTTAATCTAGTGTTGGATCACATATTTACTCTTAATCCAAATATTATTTGCACATGTACAATTCATGTATATTCTATCATGTGCTTCATTTAAGTAAAGACTGTGATCCTTGCCATGATTTAATTGATTCATCATATTGGCAATTATATATCTCTCTAGTGCATATAGATCAATTACATATTCATCATGATGTACTTAGTAGAGAACATTTCTTATGTCAAGTGTTTCCATTTATGTTGTGCTTCCTTATATGAAACACTTGTTGAAATCAACTGTTCACAAATATCAATTTGTTCATATCTATTGAGCTTTTGGGACTAATGTCTTTCATGAGTAGTTTGGAAAGAATTAGGTCCCGTTTGTGTATGATGACCAAGGTATCTTGGAGGATGATCATTGTCGAGGTCAACAAGAGCGGTGTCACCAAGAGTTGAGGACTAAGTCAAGATCGACTTGGCGTGGAGATCGCCGAGAGGATGATCAAGTCAAGGTTGATAGGACGAGAGTCTCATGAGGTGAATCGAGTCGAGTTGGACAAGGTGAAGATGTCATCAATTATATGGTGAAAGTCTTCATGCATCGACATCAAGAAAGAAGACGGCAAGTGACTATTTCTAGACTTATATTATCTTTGATTTATTTTTGAGTCTAAGGATTGCCGTACTATTAAGAGGGATGCGATGTCGAATGACTTTTAGATGTGTCAAGTGCTCAAGTGATCTATCCTTGTGAAACTTAGAAAGAGAGTGGTGTTGGTGGTGCTTAGAAAGTGAGATTTGTAGGTCTCCTTGGATTCTTTGTGAAATCTGTGTTTATCCTTTGAGTTTTGGGTAGTGAGACCTTGTTAGTTGTGTAGCCCTCGTTCTTAGCTTTCAATAGAGTCCAAAATCACTGAAATCGGAGTCCGGAGTGAAAAGTTATGCTCGTTTTCGTCGGGCTGCTCCGTGCTGTTCGGACTATCCGGGTTGAGTCCGGACTATCCGGACATTCCGGACTATCCGAACATTTTTTCGGACTCTCCGGGTTGGGTCTCTCTGTTAGCCTTTCTTATTTAGTCCGGACTATCCGGACTTGAGTCCGGAGTCTCCGGGTTGTGTGCGGCTGTCTCCAACGGCTAGTTTTTGGGGACCTCTATATAAAGCCCCCTTCTTCCCCACTTCAAAGTGGCTGTGTTCCCATTGATTAGAGGTGCTATACCCTTGTTCTTGAGCCCTCAAAACACCTCTTTACCCTTAGATCTAAGTGATCCCCTTGGTGAGAAGGGTTGGGAAGAGTTTGAGGAGTGAGGTGCTAGGTTGAGTGAGATTTGAGTTGTTTGAGCACTTGATTTCATCTCCAAGCTTGTTCTTCGTGAGCATTTGTTACTCTTGG
This sequence comes from Otatea glauca, assembly GCA_036346275.1. NCBI lineage: Eukaryota > Viridiplantae > Streptophyta > Magnoliopsida > Poales > Poaceae > Otatea > Otatea glauca. The sequence goes on along the minus strand of CM070717.1, from coordinate 383,933 downwards.
AGGTTGAGGACTCCTAGACGGCTAGGAGGTCGCCACGAGCCACCGGAGCTTTGTGTGGTTGGCCGTGGGAAGTTTGTGAAGGCGGTTCCGCCTCCGTAAGGGAAGGAATCAAAGGAGTGAAGACCGGCGAGTGCATTTGTGCAACACCGGAGGAAGAGGGTTGAAAGAGACCCGGCTCAAGTGTGACCGAGCCGCCTCAACGGAGACGTAGGATCCTCAATGATCCGAACTCGGGTGAAAAATCATCGTCTCCAAGTTTGCTTCTTACTCATGCTTTAGTATTTGATTTTGAATCTTGAAATTGCCCGATCTACTCTTTTGTTGTGTTTGGCTCCAGATCTACAATTTCCCCAGGTACCTGATTGCTTTTAGATCTTTTGTATTCAAGTAGATTGTTGAAAAATTGCAGGGATTTAAAATCTCATTTCGAGGTCTTAAATCCGGAGTATCCGGACTTCGAACCCGGATAGTCCGGACATTTCGAGTATCCGGAGATAAGTCCGGACACTCTACCGAGTCCCTCGGATCCAATCCGAGTATCCGGACTCGAACCCGACGATCTGGATATTTCGGAGTATCCGGATAAAAATCCCGGACACTCCGAACTTAGACCCTCGGGAGATTTTATTTAGCTGCAATTTTTTTATTCCGCTGCATTTAGTTACAAAGTTTTTAATTCGCCTATTCACCCCCCCTCTAGGCGATATCCCCTGTCCTTTCAATTGGTATCAGAGCAAGGTCTCTCCTTTATTAGACTTAACCGTTTAGAGAGTAAAGGATGTCGACTAGAGGATTAGTGCACTCACATAATCCACTTGTGCTAGATGGCAAAAATTATGCTTCATGGAAATTAATTATGACTTCTCATTTTAAATCCATGAGCCCCCAAATATGGTGGATCGTAGATGTCGGCTTTTCCTCTCCATTGAATGAAGTTGCTCCAACTGAAGGAGAGAGGAAATGCCTACATCTCGACGCTCAAGCTACTAATGTTTTATTTTGTGTTGTGAGTGATGAAATTTTTGATAGAATATGCAATCTCAAGAGCGCTCATGAAATGTGGATAAAGCTTCAAGAACTATTTGAATCATCCACTTCTATTGAGGATTGCATTAAGGAAGAGATGTCGGGAGATGAAACATCAAGCTCCACCTCAAGCTTAAGTGATGAAGAACCGACATCTCCATCAACCTTAACCTCCGGCTCAAGTGATGATGAAGATGCTCTTCCATCACAAATCCGTTGCTTCATGGCGAAAGGTAAGAATGAGGTAAGTGACGATGATGACGATGATGAGCTCACTTATAATGAACTTATGAATTTGCTTGAGGAGCTCAATAAATGTCTTGGAAAGGAGAAAAAGAAATATAAAATTTTGAAGCTTGAACATGAATCACTTCAAAATGATTATAATATGCTTCAAGAAAATCATGAATCCCTCCTTCTCAAAGAAACTCATAAGCCTAAGGTGGACATAGGAATCTCATGTGATTTAATTGATGAAATATCTTGCTTAAATGTTAATCCTAATACTTCATCAAAATTTGACATATCCACCTCTTGCAATGATTTACCTTGTTGCTCAAATTCAAATATTTCCACTTCCTCTATGCATATTGAGACTAATCTTGTAGAGGAAAACAATGAGCTCAAGGCCAAAGTCATTAGATTAGAAAATGACTTGAAGAAGTGCGTAAAGGGAAAAGCCGTTCTCGACGAGATCTTGAGCAAGCCAAGGGCGCCTCAAGATAAGCGAGGACTCGGCTACATCTCCAAGAGGGAGACTAGCAAGATGAGGCACAATACAAGTCACACGAAGACTATCAAGTGCTTTGCTTGCAACAAGAAGGGACACTTCGCCTCCGTGTACCCTAATAAAGTGGAGATCAAGCCACAACCATCAACAATGGGGCAAACCGACAAAGAGCAAGTCAAGAAAAAGAGACGCTCAAAGCCTACTTGCTACAATTGTCGGAAAAAGGGACACATCGGTAAGGATTGTCCCAAAGGTATTACTCCTAAGCCTATTATTGTCAATGATCATTATTTGCTTAGGAAGGACAAAAATGGCAATGTGTTTGCCAAGTTTGTCGATTCTCCCAAGTATTTGCAAAATTATGATATTCAATTGCTTAGGAGAAATGAATCTAGAAATGTGTTTGCTCAAAATGCTAGACTTCCTAAGACCAAGAAAATCATGTTGATCATGTGCTTAGGAAAATAACAATAGCAAACCATTTGCTAGATTTGCTAGATCCTCTAAGCCAATGCATAATTTCAATTATCATATGCTTAGAAGAGATCAAACTAGAAATGGTTTTGCAAAATATCATTGCCCTCCTAAGCTTTTTCATAAAAATGCCAATCATTTGCCTAGGAGGAATAATTATTGCAAACCTATTTCTAATTATGTTAGTCAATTCAATAATATCCAAATTAGGACCATTTGGGTTCCAAAATCTATTGTGACTAACATTGTTGGACCCAACAAGGATTGGGTACCAAAAACCGCCTAAAAGATTTTTAGGCAATATGAGATGGATTGGACATTTGGCTTCTTCAAAAGGAGAAGATGACTTAATCATTTGCAAAATGGAGCCAAGTATGAGGATGATCACTTCAATCTTGAGCCAATGTCATCTCGGGTAACAAGTATCTAATTTGATTACTAGTTAGCTTATAGCCTTGTGTAGGTTATATTGCATTATTCATGAAAATCAATTTAGATTGCTTGTTATATGCTTGCTCATGCTTATTAGTTGTTTTAATTGCAATCTTGAGTAAGTTTGGGATAGTGGCACATTAAAGGGAGTGCTAAATCATAACCATGTATATTACATCCCTACATGTGCCCATATTTATATAAGTGCAAATATATATTCTCAAAATCAAGCCATTTAGCCAAAAGTCAAAATTTTGTATACCATTAGTATTCTTGTGAAAAACTAGTTGCAAAATGTATACAAATATATTTGAAATATTTTTCAAAGGTTTTGGCTTCACAAAATCTATTTTGAAAAGAAAATGAGTTTCATGATCAAAATCTAGATAGTAGTATCTTGTTTTGGATTTAAACTTATAATTTTCATAGAATTAAATGTAAAATGAATTTGAAAGTAATTCCAAAACGAAAATCCTAGAGTTGGTCATTCTTAACAATTCTTGTGTTCAAAATACTTTCAAAAGACCAACCTAGCGAAAGTTATTCGATTTTGAAACTCGCCGAAAAACTACATTTGACCCATAATAGTCATATTATTGCACTTAGTGAGTTTCTCCGTTTGGACCGGATCTTGTGTAGTATCTTGGTTCAAAATGGTATCTTAAACTCATACACAAAATTCAAATCTCTATATCTCATCTTATTCTTCATTTGAATCTTGTGTTGAAATATTTGGCTTTGTTTTACAAATAGCTATTTCAAAAGGACCATTTTGGTCAAAAGTCAAATCTTATGTTTAAAAGGCCCAAAATTGTAAAAAGCTTTGTAAAAGTATTCTAATATGTATTTCAAATGTTTTACAAGCTTTCAAAATGAAAATTCTATATTGAAATCAAAATTGGCCAAAATTTTTGGTTTGAACTAAAATAGCTTATTTAAGCATATTGCTCAAATCTTAGCATTCAAGTTGGATTTCATTATAAATGTTGGCTAGAAACCATCTTGATAATCAATTCTAAGCCATGGAAATTGAAATTGCATGAAATCCAAATTGAGTTGTATTTTGAGGCTTTTTATGAAAAACTATTTCCTATTTAACTTGCTTCAAAAAGGGATAAAAGCAAAATATTTGTTTGAAATACAAAATCTTATGAAAATAGTCTTCTAAAATGTTTTCAAATGTATTTCAAATGTTTTCAAGTATCTAACCCTTGGCTAGAAGCTAAAAGTCAAACTTTGGCCTCAAATGGATCTTATATGATCTTGTTTTTGAATTAAATGAAATACTTTTATAAGTTAAAATGTATTGAGTTTTTGAAAAAGTGGTCAATACAAAACTCATAGGGTTGGTCATTTTAAGTATTTCTTTAGTTCAAAGTTTTTCCAAATGACCAACCGTTCAAAAGTTATAGCCATTTGAATTTGGCCAAAATCATCCAATTGACCCAAAATAACCCGTTGTTGCATTTTGTGAATCTCGCTATTTGAATTGGATTTCATTGTATATCTTGGATTGAAATAGTATTTCTAAATCATACAAAGCTATGAAAGCTCAAATCTCCATAAATTTCAATCCGGAATGCATTTTGAACATTTGGCGAAAATTCAATTTCTTTTCAAACCCTCAAAGCAAAACTTGGCAGATATTTTGATTAGAGACTCTTTTTTGGAAAATTCTTTTTGAAAAAGTTTCCTGGGAGTCTAAAGAATGTTTCTGCACAATTTCAAATAATTCCAACTTAATTGAAATAGTTATGGTATTTTCTCTCTTTTGATCTTATTTGGCATACTCTTGCATTAAGTTGGATTTTACGATTTGAATGGATTTGATTATGCAAATAGGCTTATAAACATCTCTCTAAATCATATGAAGCCATATAAGTGCATATTACCATTCAAAACTCATTTGGTTCCATTTTGAGGATTTGGTGAAAATCTTAATCTTTTATGTGTTTCATATGCATCTTTCATCATATTTCTCGAAATGAAATTTATTTATTGAAAATCCTTGTTGGAAAACCTTCTCTCACATATGGAGTTCATATCTGAAAATTCTCAAATTTATTTGAACTCATTTGCAAGATTGTTGACTTTATTTGACTTAGTGTCAAAACTAAACCTCCAATGCTTCTAATGATCTATTTTTGATTGGAGAGTGATATTTGAGAAAATCCTTTTGGAAAAAGTCTCTTGGATGTTCATGGATCATTTTCGCAAAATCTTATGGCTATTGGACTTCATTTGATCAAGATTTGATCCAAATTCAAAATGTTCAGTTTTAGGGATGAAGCTGAACAACCCGGAGTATCCGGGTGATCTATCCGGAGTATCCAGATTATCCGGACACTCCGGATCAAAAACACCGGAGTATCCGGGTTGTACTGCTCGGCCCAAATTCTTAAATTGCTATCTATACTTTCTTGCAATATCTTGTTCATCCTATTTTTGGGGTTTCTCCTTTGCTCAAATCAATATTTAGTCTTCATAGCCCTCGAAGAGGATTTCGAGACGAATCTGTTCTGCGTTGATGATTTTTGTATTTGAGCAATGGTTTAAAAGTTTTAATCGACTTTGCGCTGCTATTTGCATCTTTTTGAGATTTTAAGAGTTTTAAATTGGCATCTTGGCAAGCCTTTCAAGATGAAAACTAAGTGAACTTATTCATTGCTCCAAGCTTCTAAGTGGAGCATATCTATTTAAGTTTTCATTCCAATAAAAGTGCATCTTTTGGCTAAGTTATTCTGGAAATTAGATTTAATTGTAACTTAACCTCAAAATGTTTTCTCTCTTGCATAACTTCGAGTTTCTTATGGAAAAGAGAAAATTTCCCTTGTAAGCTCAAGAGTGAGTTTGAATGTGTTTTACTCATTGTCTCTCTTACAAGTGGATGACAAGATTAAATTTGAATGAGTTTCAAATATTTTCATTGTCAAGTGGTGTAATAAAATCTTCAATTGATATCTTCAAGTTGTTTTTAAAATTGCATGCAAAGAGTATTGTTTTGTATATCATATATATCATGCATGTTGTACTTAGACATTATCAAACTAACTTGGGTCAAATTAAAAGATATTTGTTCCCAGAAATCGTGTGCTTGTCTATTGATGTTCAAGGTATTGGAAAAGGGGTCATCTTCGACGGTGGGATGAAGGAAATGGAGAGGAGCTCCATAGTACGAGGGATCTAAGGCGGGGCGCGGTGATAATGACCAATTCGAACATGCGGTGGACAAGAATCGACAAAGGGACGTGTTTCTTTCTGACCATATTCAATAATGTCATGCACACCATTATGCTAAATTGTGTCATTCTAAATGGTGTTGTATCTTTCAATTGGTATCATTAATTGGTATCTTTCGAGAGGTATCCTCTAATCCTAAATTGTTTTGAAGTGTCATCTAACTTGCATTTGGTATTATCAAGAATTAAAAGGTACATATGGGTGACACGTTGCAAAGAGGTATACCCTTGATAAGTTTATGAAATTCTTGATCATGAAAGTGCATCTTACTTATACAATTTTGATTCATGATCTTGTATACATCTTGTGATCATATAAGCAATTCCTTCTTGTGTAATCTTCTTTATATGATCTTGATTGTTAGAATTTAATTTGATCATGAGCATGTGCTTAAATTATATAAATTTGCTATATGATCTTGATGTTTAAAGAATATGTGAAATCATATTCGTGTGTCATGTTTAAGCATCACTTATATCCTAAGAATCATGACTTCTTTAATTTGGTATAACTAGAAAAATCTATTACCTAAATCTTGGAAATAATTGGTATCATATCTTGCATAGATTTAGGGGGAGCTTAATATTATTGTCCTATTACTAGCTCCTTATCTTTATTTTATTTTCTCCCTAATCTTTTTATTGAGTGTGCAATCAAAGGGGAGAACAGATTTTATTGAATAAGCAATAAGAATATTTTAAGCACCTTTTTGGGATTAATGACAAAAGGGGGAGAATTTATGGATTTACCAATTGTCCCCTAATCGATTGACAAAAAGGGATGATTTGTAAGTATGATCTCTTATTGTTTCTTCATGCTTGTTTTAATGCTAAATATCTTAATATTGTCATTTGGTGCAATTGATAATAGGTTTGTCATAAATCACCAAAAAGGGGAGATTGAAAGTGCATCTAGGCACTTATGTTATTTTGGTGATTAATGACAAACGCACATAATAACAATCTATGTAATTAAGTAAATGCTTAACTTAGTGCTTAACAAATGACAAACCTCTAATATGATTATATTGCTATGAGACTAAAATGTTATTGCTTAGTTAAGTATCAGTCTCATCTTTTAGAGGAAAATCAAGTGGGATGGTAAAGCAAAGATAAGTTATGCAATTTTGGTATCTCTTCTATATTTGTTATTGCATTCCTTTTGTGCAAATGCATAGTGAACTCCAAGTAGCATGTTGATTATATATATGCACATTGGTTCATGTCATATTTATTTGTGCATATATATTCATTTGAGTTCATTATGTACTTTGTTTTTAGTATGCATGTATTAACTAGAGTTAAACTTCATATTGCTATAGATTGATTTGGTGCATGCATGTTTTAGTTGTATATCTTCTCATGCAATTCTCTTAGTGAAGTTTAATCTAGTGTTGGATTTACTCTTAATCCAAATATTATTTGCACATGTACAATTCATGTATATTCTATCATGTGCTTTATTTAAGTAAAGACTGTGATCCTTGCCATGATTTAATTGATTCATCATATTGGCAATTATATATCTCTCTAGTGCATATAGATCAATTACATATTCATCATGATGTACTTAGTAGAGAACATTTCTTATGTCAAGTGTTTCCATTTATGTTGTGCTTCCTTATATGAAACACTTGTTGAAATCAACTGTTCACAAATATCAATTTGTTCATATCTATTGAGCTTTTGGGACTAATGTCTTTCATGAGTAGTTTGGAAAGAATTAGGTCCCGTCTGTGTATGATGACCAAGGTATCTTGGAGGATGATCATTAAGCTGAGGTCAACAAGACGGCGGTGTCACCAAGAGTTGAGGACTAAGTCAAGATCGACTTGGCGTGGAGATCGCCAGAGAGGATGATCAAGTCAAGGTTGATAGGACGAGAGTCTCATGAGGTGAATCGAGTCGAGTTGGACAAGGTGAAGATGTCATCAATTATATGGTGAAAGTCTTCATGCATCGACATCAAGAAAGAAGATGGCAAGTGACTATTTCTAGACTTATATTATCTTTGATTTATTTTTGAGTCTAAGGATTGCCGTACTATTAAGAGGGATGCGATGTCGAATGACTTTTAGATGTGTCAAGTGCTCAAGTGATCTATCCTTGTGAAACTTAGAAAGAGAGTGGTGTTGGTGGTGCCGGAAAGTGAGATTTGTAGGTCTCCCTTGGATTCTTTGTGAAATATGTGTTTATCCTTTGAGTTTTGGGTAGTGAGACCTTGTTAGTTGTGTAGCCCTCGTTCTTAGCTTTCAATAGAGTCCAAAATCACTGAAATCGGAGTCCGGAGTGAAAAGTTATGCTCGTTTTCGTCGGGCTGCTCCGTGCTGTTCGGACTATCCGGGTTGAGTCCGGACTATCCGGACATTCCGGACTATCCGAACATTTTTCCGGACTCTCCGGGTTGGGTCTCTCTGTTAGCCTTTCTTATTTAGTCAGGACTATCCGGACTTGAGTCCGGAGTCTCCGGGTTGTGTACGGCTGTCTCCAACGGCTAGTTTTTGGGGACCTCTATATAAAGCCCCCTTCTTCCCCACTTCAAAGTGGATGTGTTCCCATTGATTAGAGGTGCTATACCCTTGTTCTTGAGCCCCCAAAACACCTCTTTACCCTTAGATCTAAGTGATCCCCTTGGTGAGAAGGGTTGGGAAGAGTTTGAGGAGTGAGGTGCTAGGTTGAGTGAGATTTGAGTTGTTTGAGCACTTGATTTCATCTCCAAGCTTGTTCTTCGTGAGCATTTGTTACTCTTGGAGGTTGAGGACTCCTAGACTGCTAGGAGGTTGCCTACGAGCCACCGGAGCTTTGTGTGGTTGGCCGTGGGAAGTTTGTGAAGGCCGGTTCCGCCTCCGTAAGGGAAGGAATCAAAGGAGTGAAGACCGGCGAGTGCATTTGTGCAACACCGGGAGGAAGAGGGTTGAAAGAGACCCCGGCTCAAGTGTGACCGAGCCGCCTCAACGGAGACGTAGGATCCCCTCAAGGATCCGAACTTCGGGTGAAAAATCATCGTCTCCAAGTTTGCTTCTTACTCATGCTTTAGTATTTGATTTTGAATCTTGAAATTGCCCGATCTACTCTTTTGTTGTGTTTGGCTCCAGATCTACAATTTCCCCAGGTACCTGATAGCTTTTAGATCTTTTGTATTCAAGTAGATTGTTGAAAAATTGCAGGGATTTAAAATCTCATTTCGAGGTCTTAAATCCGGAGTATCCGGACTTCTGAACCCGGATAGTCCGGACATTTCGGAGTATCCGGAGATAAGTCCCGGACACTCGGCTGAGTCCTCGGATCCAATCCGAGTATCCAGACTCCAGAACCCGGACAGTCCGGATATTTCGGAGTATCCGGATAAAAATCCCGGACACTCCGAACTTAGACCCTCGGGAGATTTTATTTAGCTGCAAATTTTTTATTCCGCTGCATTTAGTTACAAAGTTTTTAATTCGCTATTCACCCCCCTCTAGGCGACATCCCCTGTCCTTTCAAGAACATTAAACGTCCATGATGTGATCCAAACACAGTGATACACACCCTTCACCTAGTCACACAACCTAACCTACCTCCTAAGGAAGCCAACGTCAAGACTCGGCTACTTACTGAGTTAGATCTATCACATTCCAGACATGTGGTTGTTACGATGGGCTCATTTCAATGGCTTACAAGGTGAAGTCCTTCGTTGACCAGGGCAAGACTACCCAATTCTCTACTCCTACACAAAGATTCACACTGAATTATACGGATTCACATAGAATCACCCCAACCCAGTTTCACATAGAAGCACCACACACAGCTTCTTGCCACTTGCTCCAATCTAAATTATATCCTACCCCTGTTGGTTATAGTGCAACACATGACATCATCAACATATCATCATGTGTGACAACACATGATACACCTTTTTCATAAAGATATTCCATAGTCACTTAGTCATGCATAAGTTTCGAATCACATCTAAACCAACCCATGTTGGTTCTAAATTAATGACCAACTATTATTAACCAATCTAGGGTGACAAATGATTATGTCATACAAAATGACAAGATGGGCATAATCTAAATGGTTGCATAACTAATCCCGAAATAATAAATCATTCCATAATTTGACTAGCATACAATAATTTGAAACAAAACAACTTTTGTAAAAGATGGTTGCAAAATGGTTAAAGCACAACTTGCCTTGCTCTTGCTATGTTGTTGTTCCTCTATCTTTGATCACTTTATCTTCGGTCTTCAACTTCCTTAACCTTCAGCTCCTTGGAGTGACTCTCAGATGTCTAAGTGTAACGAGAGAGAAAATACAAATACAAACAAGACTCAAAAAGACGAATCAAATAAAATCCAAATCAAGAATGGATGATACTAGAGGATAGGACTTGATTTTAGATTAATTTAGGAATTTGAACAGACTCAATCGGACTTGTGTGAAGGAGAACGGGCTTTCAAAAGTTTTATCATGAAAGGAAAATACTTATAAATGAGAAATAAATGAGAATATTCCTTTGAATCTATTTAATTAAAAATGGCAAAGACTGATATATAGGCCCATGGTCTATGGACCAGTCCACGGAGAAAGGCATCGGTCCATGGTGAACCGGGCTAATGGAATAGCGCATTGACATGTGGGGTTGAAGTGTTAGTGACTTAGTTCACGATGGACTAGGACCACTGAAACAACCTAGAAAATTAAATAAGGCAAAAGAGGACATCAACAGATTAATAGTGCATATAATTAAAACAATCAACAATTCTAATCATCATTCTCATTCATTAACCATAATGTCATACAAAATTTATACATTGAAATCAAATACAACAGTGGTTACAACAATTGAAATACACGCAAAAAAAAAAGATTACAATGACCTACAGTCTAAATCTTTAGGAGACCTACAACTTTAATTACCTGAAACCATATTGGCCAATACAACCATATACACATATACAAGTAAATATAGAGAATTATAAACTAATTGCCATCAGAATCAAATATGGTTAAGGATGCTCGCCGAGATACCTGACCGTCCAGGGCCAGTCGACACCTTTCACTAGTTAGGGTTTCATCATCCGGTGTATACAAACCTGTTTTTATCGGGTAGCCATAACCATGCCCGAATAGTGTCAAAGATATCACATAGTAAAATGGTAGACAATCACATTGTAAAAAGGTAGAAGTGGCATGGATAAGGGGTGAATCTTGCCACGACCGAACTCCCCTCGATCAACAGTTCCCACATCCATCTCTCCCATCCCATTTCTCTGCAAAGCCCACAGAAGGAACCAGAGCCAGTCGAACCCCAGCCATTCCTCTTCTCTTACACTACCCACAAAGCTAGCTCCGGGAGCAAGCTCCCAGGAGGCCAAGCCACAAGGAGCAAGACACCAGGAAGAAGCACACACACAAGCCAAGTCCCAAGAGTAAGCACAAGCTTGGAGGAACACTAAGCCAAGAGGCAACCAGGAGCTCAAGCCCAAGACCACCACGCTACCATCACCGGCCTCATTCCCCAACATCATCCTATCTCCCATTCCAGGTAATCATATTACAACCCATATAGCTCCAAGAACAGAGATGACCAATATAGCTTAAACACAAACTAGAAGCACCAATGCATAGCTATAAAGGTCACCTAAGGTTTCAGTTGGACAACATTAAGGGGGCGGCATCGTGCGTGCCTGATGAGCCAGTATACTCCGTAGCGTACAAGGACCCATTAGGTGTCATCACCGGCACCACCAACCCAAATACTCCCTAATTGTTTATCAACCAAATCGCAGGACTTAAAATGCTAATGCATATCACAAAACAATCTGTTCATCCTCACCACCAAGCGCATTCACATACTTACCATACTAGCGTAGAATCGATTGTACTCAAGTGAGGTAGAAACGGGTAGCCATTAGAGAGGCTAGAGTATACCATGGGTCTTAGTGGGAGCAGCAGCTAGGAGTGGCGCAGCACGTGCTCGGCAAACGCCTCATACTCCCAAACATACGAGAGGCTTTTGAGTGTCATTGCCGCACCACCAAGTTTTGCGCAACCCCGAATCATCATCAACCAAGGATTATCAATTTAAATCGAAAGTAGTCCAACATGCAAAATAGTCAAGAACAACTCAGTAAAGTAAAAGGGACCGAGGGTGGCATGGGAGTGAGGAAGGCAGGGTCTGGCGACTGAGTCGGGGCGCAGTAGGAAGGGCCTGAATTTTATACCATGTTGTATCAATAATAGCAAATGGCTAGCCCATGGATAGGGCAAAGCTGGCATGAATACAAGACAGAGTTGCTAGCTGCACGAAGATTGGTGATAATGTTCACAGAAGAGTACAATATGGCCAATCAAATGTACACCCAATAACCCAATAATACTACCTGTAGCCCCAAAGATAATGTTTCATTTGTATGTTTCATTTCATTGCAACTCGATTTTTTACTAACATAGTGTTTATGTAGGTCTAACATAGCATATGTGTGACAATGGAAGGACGACGAAGCTATGCCAAGTGCAAACATTCATTTTCAGTGAGAAATGCTGATTTCAAATATCATATGCCATGGTATTTGTCGACGATCGGGACCGCCAACCGCAAAGAGGGAGGAAGGATCGTGTAAAGGGGTGAGGCCCCAAGTCGTGCTCGTCCGGGAAGGAGGGAGCGTCGGCAGGCACACAGCTCAAGAAAGAAGGGCAAACAAACAGGGGAGACACGGGGTTTATACTGGTTCGAGCCCCCTAGAACGGGTAATAGCTCTACTCCAGTCTTGCCCGTAGGCGAAAGATGACTAATAGGCTCCTCGGGGGAGGATGAACAGGGAGCTCGACCTCGGGGCCACTCGGAAGTGGTGGCCGAGGGGAGCTCGGTGAGGTGGTCTGACGTATGAGTGTGTCTTGAGGTTCTTTTTGTTGTTATGTCTTGGCGTTGCCTTTGTGCTCTCTTTTCTGTCTGTCCCTCTCTGATCGAGGTAGTCCTGGTGCTTTATAGACCCCTGGGCGTTGATCTCGAGTGCTGACGTCGAGCGATGTCTGTGAGTTGACAGGAGCAGTTGACTTTAGTTCCCACGCAGGGGACTTGACAAGGGTCGCTGGGCCCTAGTTCCCATGCAGGGGATCTGACAAGAGCGGTTGACCTTAGCTCCTACGCAGGGGATCTGACAGGAGTTGGTGGCCCTAATTCCCACGCAGGGGAGAGAGGTCACGCAAGGAAAGGGAATACTATGCTGGAGGTCGGGTTGAAGGTGCTGAGGTCGAGGGAGTTCGCAGGGGCTAGCACGAGCTCGAGGATACCCTTGCCCGAGCTCGGGAACCATTCCCCGAGCTCGGGGGTACCTCCGCCCGAGCTTGGGAACAGTTCTCCGAGCTGGGGGAAAACATTCTAAAGCCCCCGGGGGGCCTGGACACGTGTCAGGATGATCGATCCCCGACAACCAGCCCCCGAGGCTCAAGAAACGGTCTGAGACTCTAGGCGTTCTTGAGTCTGAAGTCTTTTAAGGAGGGATCGTCACCTTGGTCGAGCTCGGGGATTCCCGAGCTCCTTTCGGGGTCCGGGGGAAGCCCCTTCTGCGGGTTTTTCGTCGTGGTCGTCCTTGGAGATGGTCGAGCTTCAATGTTTCGTCCTTGAGCGGTCTTGATGGCGTCTGGGACGTTCGGGCTCCTTTGTCGCGAGGGGACGAAGGGAGCCCGAGGCCACTCGGGCCGCACGAGCGGAGAAGTCGAAAGGTTTGGCTGGCGGGCGTTGAAGAGGCACGTTCGTACAGGGGTTACGAAAGGCCACGATGCCTCGGTTACTGCCCGCTGGCTCCGGGCATGCCTTTTTAGGCGGCAGTAATGTCAGCAGCCGAGGCATCTTTAAAATCGGGATACTTCACCCCTCTGAAGCCTTTCTTCCCTATTGCTCACATTCTCTGCTTCTTTGCTTCTTGCCCCTTTGCGCCGTCGCGTCTGTCTTCTTCCTCTGATCCTCTTCCTTTGATTCCATGGTGAAGTTCGGGAAGAGCACCCTCACCGCGGACCGGATGAAGGACATGGAGACCTTGGGGCTGCCAGACCTGTTCACCTGGAGACTCCCAGCCGGGGAGAACGTGCCGCAGCCTCGAGATGACGAGGTCGTGAGCACGGAGCAGTACATGCTCTTCGGGCTACGGACCCCGGAGAGCGACTTCTTGGCTGCGGTCCTTGTGCAGTGCGAGATCGAACTCGTGAACTTGGTACCTAATTCTCTTCTCCACCTCTCCATCTTTGCTCATCTTTTTGAGGGGTTTCTGGGCATCCTTCTCACCCCCTCTTCGTTTTTTCGTTTCTACTCCTTGTCCCGCACCGCGAAGGACCCCGTCGTCGGGTGCCTTTATTTTCGGCTGCGGGCGGCACTCCCTTGCTCCTTTCTCCAGATCCCGACCCGGGACTCGCTCGAGCCGTGGTCGGAGAAATGGTTCTACTTGAAGAAGGGCGAGGGCAGCGACCTCGCCTACCATGGCGCTGTGGTCAACGGCAAGCGGGAGACCCCAGAGCCCGAGGATTTGGCGGCCGACCAGGCGGCGGTCGCCCTCATCCACATCTGCGCAACGCGCGGGCTGAAGGGGCAGGCAGTCGTTTACGACTACCTGCGCAACCGGGTGTTCCCTCTTCGGAAGAGGCTGCACCCCTTCTTCGAGATCACCGGGAAGCACGACGCCACCCGGGAAGGTCCCGAAGGTAAGCATTGCGCAGCCTCGAGCTTCTCTAGGCCCGATTGAAGCTTTTTTGTTCTCAACAGATTCTTTTGGCCTCTCGCAGCACCGAAGGCGGCTTGGATTGCCTTGAGGATGCAGGAGATCTTCGGGAAGGCCGCCACTGCCTATGACCTCGATGGCGACGTCCCCAAGAACATCTTGGGGCGGAGCAGCGAGGTAACGTCTCTTGCTTTGACTTTTGGCCCTGAGAGCTCGGACTCAGGCGCTAATTGTGATGAGCTCGTGCAGGAGACCAAGGAGCTCTGGGACACGGCCAAGCAGATGCTACCGCTCCCCAGATGCCCCGAAGTCGGTCGCCAAGAAGCCCCATGTCGAGTGGGGCGATCGGGCCGTGGTAAGCTGAATGCCCCGAGCTCGGGAACACTCGAGACCGAGGTCGCTTCTTTGATGTTTACCTTTCTCTTACTGATTTTTGCTTTTCTGCCAGCAGCAAGAGGCGGCAGCCGCTGCGCGAGCCTTGGATGCGCAGCCGGAGCAACGACCTCTGGCACTAAGCACCCGAGGAAGTAGCCTTCCCGCAGCAACCGCGGAGACGCCGTGCCAGGTGCGGTCCTCTTTCGTTTTCCGTCGTTCCGCTCCGCCGTGGCGTCCAAGTGAACGAGGGGCACCGACCTTTCCTGTGGTCCAGGGCGAGGCCGAGGAGGAGGAGATGAGGATGACTTCCGCCTCGTGCCGCGGTCCAGGGCGCGGCGAGTCCTACTCGCCACGGCGTCCGAGGAGGACGACGCGGTCGAGGGGGCGGCGCGGCGGCGTGGCGTGGCGCGCGAGGGCGTGGCGCATGCCGCGGCGGCGTGGCGAGGGTCTGCGCCGAGGGCGGCGAGATCGGCGACAAAGAAGCCCCAGTGGGCCGCCACCTTGGGGGTTCGTGTAAGGACCGAATCCACCGATTCGAACCCACCGTGTTCTTGCACTAGTCCCGGGATCAACGCTAGTGCACACGACTTAACATTGATACATATCACATCATACTCAACGATAATAGAAATAATAGTTCATTTATTGATATATCTAAATGTATGATCTTATGACCAACTTACATTATTAAGCCACGCAGGCAAGATGGAAATATAAGCTAATAATTAAGCGTGGAAAGTAGAAAGCGTAGATAGCTCATCAGTTCACCACAGCAACCGACAAGGCTCGGACCCTAATGACTCGCGTCCTCTTGAACTCTTCCTCCAACACAGTGTAGATTCTTCGATTGTTGATTATTGTTGTTGGCAAGGGTGAGTACTTAAAGCACTCAACAAGTTGTGCATGAATGCAATTCTATGTAACTATATGCGGGCTTATTCCAATGGATAGGTTATCATGGCTATTTTGCAATAAGCAGCATTTATGAACAAATATAATAAGTAGATTGTAAAGACTGTAAAACAAATAATGATAATAGATAGATTGACATTTCAAGTAAACCAAGTTTCCAATCCTAAGTCAAATTCCATCTTCCATATGGCATTCCGCCATCCCAACCAAGTTGTCCATTTAATTAAGCTAACCCTTAACTGTAATTCCCGAGCATTGCTCAATACCGCGAGCACGGCTATTCGAATAGTTTCACACTCTGCAGAGGCTATGCACTTTACCCACGTGATACAACCAAACACCACCAAGGCGAGTGATCATAATAAAGCCTTTACAATGCGCTGGCTTAACCCGGTACCACCCGCTAAGGTTTCAACACTGGTGGGACTGGTTACCATATTCAGGGCCCCCCTTTTGCGCCATGTGAATTACTCCATAACTCGGGAACTCACACCGACCACGATAGTACCAAAATTAAGACATTGTAAATTACTCAGCTAGGCTGGCCCATACCAGACATGTGGTTGCATGATTAACTCAGGTCAAAGGCTTGCAAGGTTAAGTCCTTAGAATGATCAAGGCAAGACATCCACATACCCTCTGCCCATCAGGCCCACCTTGGCATACTCGCCCCTTGTCACTTGCCCCAATCTAAGTGATTATCACCCAGTTGATTACCAAGCACCACGTGCCATCAACAATTCAACATCGTTGCGTGACATGACTCGCCACAACAACTCAATCTCATCGTGTGATCCCACATGACACACAAGTTCATAACATCGTTCCATATTCCATTAGTCAAGATTATTTATCAATGATTCAATCACATGTGATGACGTGGCATGGCTAAGCAACTAATACGGTCTAACCATCCCATGTTGATTATCATTACTAACCAACTATAATGAACCAATCTAGGGTGACAATAAGTTATGGCATACAATGACAAGGTAGGGTATAGATCAAATTGGTATAATAGCTAAGTCCCAATTTAATTTGAAACAATTGTATACTTGAAATACCATGCAATAGAGTAAAACAATATAGCATTTGTATAAACATGGGTTCAACATGATCAAATCACAACTTGCCTTGGAATAGGTCCTGATCTTGATCTGGAGCTTGCTCTTGAGTTGCTGGATCTTCCTTCGAAGCGTCGCACAATTCCACGTCTACGCGTACCGAAGGAGAAAAGTAAATAAACACCAAAACAGAGAGCAAATGAACTCCAAAAATCAATTAAAATTCATCATTAAATATATCTCAATTTTAATTTTTTTTAGAAATTTGAATCACTCAAATCCGAGTTAAAACGCAAAAGATATAGCCTTTTGAAGTTTAAATAAATACTGAAAATACAAAAAATTAGAAAATAGAAATTAACCGAATTATTTTTAAATTGAAAAACCGATTTATGACATCAGCGTGACCTCATGATGACGTCATCATCACAGAATTTCCAATCGGATTATTTTCTAATTGAAAATTTCAATTATGACGCAAGCATGACGTCAGCCTTGATCTGGAACCAATCACGGTACGACATGTGTCTTGGTGTATGGACTGAGTCCACGGCGCAGCACTGGACCACGGTGAACCCGGTTCACGACGCCTCGGCACCAGCGCTCGACACGCGGCGGCACGCAATTGGTTGCGGCGACGGTGCGTTCCGATGCGTTTGAATCCGATCGGACGGCTACGGACAGGGGTGCACGTGGCACAATCTGCGCCGTTCTCTTGGATCCTACGGTCACGAACACACCCGAGACCAACGGCGAAGCGGCGGCGAGGGATTCGCCGAAGGCGAGGAAGAAGACCAGAGCCACGACGTTTCGGTGCGCTTCCGACGCGAAGAAAAGTCGTAGCTGACGCGGTACACCTTGGCGAATTCAAATCCGGGACCAAGGCGTCAGAAGACCACTGATCGACGATGATCCCAGGCAAAACCGCGGCGGCTACAAGCTTTTGACTTCGACGAGCTCCCTTGCGCTCACCACGATGTTCCTCGCCAGACGGGTCCGACCAAAGTGCGCGGTTGCTCACGAGGAACCTCGGTAGTACCCTCCTTTATAGCCTCGTTCGAGCCCTACGGAGGGATGTCCGAGTCGTTCGGTGGCGGACTCGAGTTCGCGATCGGAGACGAAGGGCGACGCGCGGCGTGTCCCTAATCCGACGGCCAGACGTGGCGCACGCGCCTTTCTGAACCGTTGGATCGCACGCGAACGGCCATCGATCTAGGATTTTCCCCCGCAGCGGTTCGCGGGCTGGACTGGGCCGCGCCGAGGCAGGCCCAACGCGCACAGTGTTGGGTTTCGGCCCAACACTGTTCAAATGATTTTTTAAACTCTTTAATAATTAAAATAATTCTAGAAATTCAAGAAAAATCTCCAAAATACTTTGAGACATTCTGGACTCAAATAAAATATTTTTGGCAAAACTTTATTTTAACTTTGCACAAATTTAAATAGTTTTAAGCAAAAGGTCAATATTCTTAATTTTAAATTATTTCAAATAAATCCAGAAAAATCCAAATAAATTCTAGAAAATCATAATTGCACAATTAAGCAATAAAATAATATTTAGGCAAAATTTTGGGATGTTACATTCTGTTGCGGCGGTCGAGGGCGAGCCCGGTCGGGTCATCATCGCAGGACGGGCGATCCCGGCCGCCACCATCTCGGTCGACACGTACCGGGCCGGGACGTCTGAGGACGCTGGTGCCGCTGCAGCGACGGGGTCCGTCGAGGAGGAGGCTGCCACGGATCTGCCCCGAGGGTCCGACGGCGCCATCGACCTGCAGGTGCTAGAGGACCGTCTGGCGGCGGTAAGCGTGCTCGCCCTGAACTCTTCTCTCTTTCTTCTCCTTCTCTTCTCTTGTAACTATGTTGACATTTCCCTTATTTTCACAGGGTCTGCGCCTGATCTCCCGAGGGTATGGGGTCGTGCGCGGGCACGTGCTCAACTTTCGAGCCCTCTGGGATGTGATCGAGGCCAACCAGAGGGACACCGCCCGAGTTGAGGCCGACGCGGCGCGCCGGCGAGAGGAGGTCGAGCGGCTGAAAGAAGCTCAAGCCCTCGAGCTCGCGCGGGCCGTCGAGGCCGAGTGGGAGCGCGGAGCTCCGGAGGTCGAGCGGGAGCTCAACATTGAGAGGGACCTCCATGCCGCAACCCTTCAAAGGGCCTTGAGGAGGAGCGGAAGAAGGCGGAGGAGGTCCTCGCCCGCGTCCGGGAAAAGGCGCAGGCGGTTCTCGACGAGAATTGCGAGAGCGCGTCGACGACGGCCCAGCGCCTCGAGCTTGAGCTCTCTGGCGCTCTCTCGAGGGCGGAGGCCGCTCGGCAAGAGGCGCAGGAGCTCTGGGAGCTCCTTGAGGTCTCGTCCATGGCCTGCGAGGAGAGCTACGGGATCGCGGCGTCCGCGCTCGAGGACTTTGCGACCGCGCGGAAGGAGGCAGAAGGGCTCCTGGTGTGGGCGGCGGACCTGCCGACCGCACGCGCAGAGGCAGAGGCCGCGCGCGAGGAGGCGGCCGGCCTTCAGGTGCGGCTTGAAGAGCTTTTAGCCGCCCCGGGGAAGGCCTCCGCCGAGCTCGAGGCCAAGGTGGCCGAGCTCAAGGCCAAGGTGACCGACGCCGAGGCGAAGGCGGTCGGGCTCGAGGAGACGGCGGTCGAGCTGGAGAGGAGGGCCACCGAGGCCGAGGCGAAGGCGACCGATGCCGGAGCGAGGGCCGCTGAAGCCGAGGCGCGGGCGGCGAGGTGGGCGCGAAGGCCGCGGCGTCCAAGGCGAGGGTCTCTGGGCCCGAGGAGAAGCTGGCCCGGGTGACCCAGGCGGGGAAGGGTGCCTTGGCCCAGCTCCAGAGCAACCGCGACCGGGTCGGTCAAACCGAGGCTGAGGTGCTGGCGCTGCGGAGAAGGGTCTCTGACCTCGAGCAGGAAAAACTTGCTCGGGATATGTCTGTAGATTAGAAAAATAGGTTAAGACATAGATAGGGGGCGAAATATTCGCACCCCTTGTAAAGACAATGAATCGTTTTGCCGTGATTTATAAAGTTGCATTCGTAGAAGACTTAGCTTGCTTTTGTTTTGCTCTTTGCCGTCTTCGAAAGCTTGCTCAGTCTGCTTCGTAGAAGAGTCCGAACAACGTCGGATTGCGACGCATAGAGCAAAACAGCCAGGGGTGTTTGCTGGGTGAGTTGTTGATCTCAACTCGATCCATCTGGATTAGGTTGACCGAGTTCGGGGACACTCGAGGTAAGATTTAACCGAGGCCGAGCCTGAAACACTCAGGCTTTGGGCACTGCTTCTGATGGCGGCTACCGAAATACATCGAGCTCGGACTGAGTTTAGGCCTCGGGTCTAGCCCGGCAAGCTCGGAAATGCTTCGAACTCGTGGGCTCCCTCAGAGGGCGGTTTAGAAACTCGAACCTGGCCACTTGGCCACGGGGGAATGGTCGGCTTATTGCGACTGCCGGCTTATCGCGACCGGAGTCATCCCCGGTGGTGAATTTAGAAACTGCGACCTCCGAGCTCGGGAATGCGTCAGGCTCGGGGCGCCCTCTGAGGATGTTCAATGGTTGGCGGCATGGGGGAATAGCCGGCTTATTTCGATAAAGATCGTCTTACTGCGGTATCCGAGCCCGGGAATGCATCGGGCTTGAGGTATCCCCGAGGCGAACCTAGAGAACATGACCTTCGGCGCTGCAAAACAAAACACACAGAATGCATACATAGGCGCCCCGAGGTCTGAGAGCTGCTTTGCGTGACCTCTGGTCCGGGCCTCCGATGGGAGGGAGCTCTGTGGCGATGAGAATCGGCTTACATCAGTAGCGTCGACCTCCCGGAGGCGGTCCTTATGGTCACGCCGCGAGATCATATTGCCCGAGGCGCAAGTATCAATGGACAAGGGGACAGACCTCACCTGTGCTTTTTAGGCCGAGCTGGCTACTTGGCCGTGAGGGAGTGGTCAGCTTATTGCGTCTGTCGGCTTATTGCGACCGGAGTCATCCCCATTGGTGAATTTAGAAACCGCGACCTCCAAGCCCGGGAATGCGTCAGGCTCGGGGCGCTTAACTGAGGCCGAACCTGGAAATGCATCAGGCTTTGGGCACAACTCGGACTGGCCGGCCTGGAAGTACGTCAGGCTCGAACCAGGTTTAGGCCTCAGGTCCAGCCTGACAAGCTCGGAAATGCTCAAGCTCAGGACGGGCTACCCCAGGGGGCGGTTTAGAAATTCAAACCTGGCCACTTGGCCACGGGGAATGGTCGGCTTATTGTGACTGTCGGCTTATCGCGACTGGAGTCATCCCCAGTGGTGAATTTAGAAACTGCGACCTCCGAGCCCGGGAATGCATCAGGCTCGGGCGCCCCAAGAACGTTCAATGGTTGGCAGCACGGGGGAAGGACCGGCTTATCCCGATAACGATCGTCTTATTGCGACCTCCGAGCCCGAACCTGCATCAGGCTCGGTCATCCCCGAGGCGAACCTAGAGAACGCGACCCTCGGCACTGCAAAACAGAACACGCATGGACGTCTCGAGGTGGAGCTCGCCGCGTGATCTTATGGTTGCCCTTATGGTCACGCCGCGGGGTCGCGCCGCTCGAGACGTTCTATATGAAAAAAGTCTTTCGGCTGAAAGAAAAGCAGGAGCCCCAGGCCCGAGGTCTTAAAACGGCTCGATCTTCGGCAGAAGAACCTGCAACCTGGGGCCGTGACCTGACGTCACATCCCTCGAGAGGCAAAAAGAGGTTAGTATCGAAAATGAAGGAGAATTTTTATCATAGGCCTAGACCTGGGCTGATTAGGAGTATGGCGACATAAGATTTGAAGACCTGGGCGCCCCTGTGGCGAGGACAATCTCGGGCTCGTCCCCTACGATGGGGGGAATGGTCGGCTTACTACGATGAGAATCGGTTTACTGCGCTTTTCGGCCCCCGGAGGTGAATTACGAGGCCGAGATCCCAGCTTGAGTGAGGGGTGCGCGGGCCGAGACTCCTGCGTCTCGAGGTCGAGGAAGCGCTCGGGAGCGAATGCCAGGATGGACTTTGCTGCAGGGGGAGATCGACTTACTGCGATGAGAATCGGCTTACTGCGCGTTCGGCCACCTAATGTCGATCCCTCGCATCACAACCTTCAGACACATTCGCTCGAGACAGGGAAAAGCATAAGAGGAAAAAGGAGACGATAAAGCATCACAATTTAGCGTGAGGAAAAAACTAGGCCGAGGCCCTTAGCTCAAAGCCCTTACCGACGACAGTCCTGGGCACGGGCCCTGCTACAGGGGGATGGTCGGCTTACTGCGATGAGGATCGGCTTACCGCGTATTCGATCCCCGGAGGTGGACCACGGGACCGTCGTGCTAGCTTGAGTAAGGGGCTTGAGGGCCGAAACTCGAGTATCTCGAGGTCGGCGGGCCCACGGACGCGACTGCCGGGACAGAACCCGCGACGGGGGGATAGTCGGCTTACTGCGATGAGGATCGACTTACTACGCAATCGACCCCCGGAGGTAGGTGTTCGGGCCATGGCCCGGGTCGCGTTTGCTCGAGATACGAGAGACAAGCATGATGATAAGGGAAAACATCTTATCTTAAAACAGAATGATGGGGAGCATTAGGCATAAAACCTCCGGAGCTGGCCTACATTCCACGAGTTAGTGAGCTCCCTGCCATTGGGGTCGCTAGACGGTAACCTCCCACGCGACTTGCTGAGACGATCCTATAGGGACCTTCCCACAACAGGGACAGCTTGTTGTTGTTGGACCAGTCCTGGATTCGTCTTAAGACCAGGTCCCCGATGTGGAAGCCCCTAGGTCGTATTGCTCGGGCGGCGTGCCTGCGGATATCTTGCAGGTAGCGCGCCGAGCGCAGCAGTGCGCGGCACCTTACTTCCTCCGCCAGGGCGAGGTCGAGGGATCGCTCCTGCTCTAGATTGACCTGGTCGACCGAGCTTACCCTGATGGAGTCGAGCGCAACCTCCGGTGGCAGGACGGCCTTGGCCCCGAAGACGAGCTGGAAACGGCTTGCCCCCGTTGCCCGGCTTGGAGAGGTGCGGACGGACCAAAGGACGGTGGGAAGCTCGTCCACCCAGGCCCGGCCGCACTGATCGAGCTCGGTAAAAACTCGTTTCTTGATGCCTTGGACGAGCTATCCGTTGGCGCACTCGACGCCCCGTTGCTCTGAGGATGGCTCACCGAGGCATAGCAGACCTTGGTCCCCATGTCTGCGCAGAACTCTTGGAACAGCTCGCTGGTGAACTGAGTCCCATTGTCGGTGATGATCCTGCAAGGGACTCCATACCTCGTGACCACGAAGGAACGGAAGAACCTTACCGCGGCCTTGGCGGTGATAGCGGAGACCGGCTCAGCCTCGATCCACTTCGAGAAGGTGTCGATGGCGACGAACAGGAATTTCTTCCCCCAACCGACCTTGGAAAGGGGCCGAGGATGTCGAGGCCCCACGTCGAGAACGGCCAGGAGAGGGGAATGGTCTGCAAGGCGTAGGCCAGCTGCCAAGCCTTCCGAGCATGGAACTGGCAGGCCTGGCAAGCGCGGACGATGTCTTGAGCGTCCCCGAGCGCTATCGGCCAGTAAAATCCAATCCGAACGCCTTCCCGATCATTGTCCTGAAAGAAGAGTGAGCGCCGCATAGACCAGAATGTATGTCGCTGAGGAAGTACTTACCCTCCTCAGGAGTGATGCATTTTGACAAAATGCCCAGGGCTCCTCGACGGTAAAGCTGCCCACCGACGAGCCTGTACGAGCTAGCGCGGCACCGGATCCTGCTCCTCTCGGCCGGAGTAGCAGGGAGCCCCCGCGGTCGAGGAACTTGACGATCGGGTCCATCCACGAGGGGACACTCTCAAGGAGGGCCACCGAGTCTTCCTTGTCGGCGACGGATGGCGTGGCCAAGGTCTCGAGGATGACGTCCGGTGGGAGCTCATCGCCGGACGATCCGAGCCTGGACAGGAGGTCGGCGGTGGAGTTGTCCTTCCTTGGCACGTGCTAGATCTTCAGGTTTAGGAACTATCTTTCCATCTTGCGCACTTCGGCGAGGTACTTGGCCATTAGCGGGTCCGAACACTGATATTCTTTGTTGTACTGATTGACGACAAGCTGGGAGTCCCCTTTAACAACCAGACTGCGGATGCCTAGAGACTTACAAGCTCGCAGGCCAGCCAAGAGGGCCTCATATTCCGCTGCGTTGTTGGTTGCGGGGAAGCCAAAGCGGACCACATACCTCAGGTGGTCACCTTGAGGGGTGATGATGAGAACGCCAGCCCCCGAGCGCTCAAATGACCTTGACCCGTCGAAAAATATGGTCCAAGGGTCTTCAACTTCGACCTCGGGCTCAAGGGCAGGCTCGGTCGTTTGCTCGACCATGAAGTCGGCTAGCGTCTGCGATTTGATGGCGGTGCGAGCCACGAAGCGGAGGTCGAACTTGGCCAGCTCCATGGCCCACTTGGCGATGCGACCTCCGGCCTCCGGGTTCCTGAGAATCTCCCCGAGCGGGAGCCCGCTCGGGATAACCACCGCATGCGCTTGGAAGTACTGCCGAAGCTTGCGCGAGGCCATGAAGAGGGCGTAGAGGAGCTTCTGGACCAGAGGGTAGCACTCTTTGGGCCCGTGAAGCACCTCGCTGACGTAGTAGATTGGGTGCTGTCGCCCGGCCCGCTCGGCTATCAGGACCGCGCTAACGGCCAGGGTCGTGGCCGCGAGGTAGAGCAACAGCACCTCGCCCTGCCGCAGAGTCGTCAACAGAGGTGGACTCGAGAGGTATGCCTTGAGCTCGTCGAAGGACCGCTGGGCTTCGGGGGTCTACTCGAAGCCCCCGTGCCTGCGCAGGATCCTGAAGAAGGGTAGCCCTCGTTCGCCGAGCCGGGAGATAAAGCGGCTGAGAGCGATGACGAGGCCGGCGAGACTCTGGACTTGCTTTACCGACGTCGGGGCGGCCATCTACTCGATTGCCTCGATCTTCTCGGGTTCGGGCCTACGCCCAAGCCCCCGATCATGTAGCCGAGCACCTTTCTGGAGGTCGTGCCGAAGACGCACTTCTCGAGATTAAGCTTTATGCCGAACTTGTTTAGACTGGCGAAGGTCTCGGCTAAGTCGCTGATGTGTTCGGCTTCAGAGGAGCTTTTGACGATGATGTCGTCGACGTAGACTTCAAGGTTTCGGCCAGATCAGGTCAAAGGTCTTGACCATCAGCCGCTGGAACGTTGCGCCAGCGTTGCGGAGACCGAACGACATGGTCGTGTAGCAGAAGGTTTCGAACGGCGTGATGAAGGTGGTTTTTTCTTCGTCTTCCACGGTGAGCTTGATCTGGTGGTAGCCAGAGTAGGCGTCGAGAAAACTCAACATCTTGGCGTTGGCAGTGGAGTCCACAATCTAGTCTATACGCGGAAGAGGGAAGTTGTCTTTGGGACACGCGGCATTTAAGCCCGTGTGATCGACACACATCCTCCATTTCCCGCATTTCTTTTGTACAATTACAGGGTTGGCCAGCCATTCGGAGTAATTGACCTCACGAATGAGGCCATCCTTCAGGAGCTTATCAAGGTGCTATCTGATTATGGCCGCCTTCTCAGGGGAGAAGCACTGCAGTTTCTGGCGCACGGGCCTGCAGTCAGGCTTTGTTTGCAGTTTGTGCTCGACCACCTCCCGTGGGACCCCCGACATGTCCGCGGGTTCCCATGCAAAAATGCTTTTATTATCTCGAAGGAAGGTGACGAGCTCATCTTCCTATTTCGGGTCGAGTTGAGCGGATACGCAGGCGCACTTGCCCGAGCTCCCTGCCTCGTCGGGGATCGGTGCCGCCACTGCTGGCGTTGGAATCGTCGTCCGCCGGCAGGGGAAACTCGAGCCGGCGGCGCACCCCGCGCCGGCCGCACCGGTCAGCAAGAACGTCATTGGGACGGTGGCGCAGGCGGTCGTGAACCTTTTGGCGCCTGGTCAGAATGTCCGGGGAAAGACCTCCGAAAGTGTTACTGCTCGAGCGAGCATCACTTTTGCTCTACTGCCGGCAGGCGTGCCCGCACTCCACGTCCTCCCCCTGGCGAGGCAGAAGGGACGATGACGGGGTGCACGCCTGTGGGTAAGGAGTCTGCTGGCGGAACGGCCGGCGATCGCGCGGCGAATCGCCACCGCTCGCAAAGGGGCGAGACTCGGAGTCCGGGCGCCGCACTGGCCGCAAAGGCGCAACGTCGTCGGTCGCCCTGTTGAGCTCTTCGGCGAGGGATCGTCGGAAGAGGGCCGAGCCGGTCCGGGCGGGGTCAGCCATGACCTGGGCGATGGCCCGCAGGTGCTCCCGACCAGGCTCTTCTGAGCGGGAGGGACTGAGCTGTCCGGATGGAGAGCGGGCCATTGCGCGCTCCTCTCGCCGAATGGCGGTGATGGCTTGGTTGATGGTGACCTGGGCAAGGCGACGCGCCTCCTGCGGAGTCTTCGGGTCGTCGTCATCCGCCCCCGGAGTCGCCTCACGACTGCTGGCCATGAAGACCCGGCGTTCGCAAGGCGGCAATGAGGGTGAGAGCATGGAGGTGGAGCCTTGGTACTCAGGGGCCGCGCCCAAGCCCGGGCTCGCTGATCGTGACATGTTGTTGGTGAAGCTGGCGGTGCTGATGACGCTGAGACGATGAGCTTCGGACGAACAAAACTTCGGGCTCCACGGTGGGTGCCAGCTGTTGACGATCGGGACCGCCAACCGCAAAGAGGGAGGAAGGATCATGTAAAGGGGTGAGGCCCCAAGTCGTGCTCGTTTGGGAAGGAGGGAGCGTCGGCAGGCACACAGCTCGAGGAAGAAGGGCAAACGAACAAGGGAGACACGAGGTTTATACTGGTTCGAGCCCCTTAGGACGGGTAATAGCTCTACTCTAGTCTTGCCCGTAGGCGAAAGATGACTAATAGGCTCCTCAGGGGAGGATGAACAGGGAGCTCGACCTCGGGGCCACTCGGAAGTGGTGGCCGAGGGGGAGCTCAGTGAGGTGGTCTGGTGTATGAGTGTGTCTTGAGGTTCTTATTGTTGTTATGTCTTGGCGTTGTCTTTGTGCTCTCTTTTCTGTCTGTCCCTCTCTGATCGAGGTAGTCCTGGCGCTTTATAGACCCCTGGGCGTTGATCTCGAGTGCTGACGTCGAGCGATGTCTGTGAGTTGACAGGAGCAGTTAACTCTAGTTCCCACGCAGGGGACTTGACAGGGGTCGCTGGGCCCTAGTTCCCACGCAGGGGATCTGACAAGAGCGGTTGACCTTAGCTCCCACGCAGGGGATCTGACAGGAGTTGGTGGCCCCAATTCCCATGCAGGGGAGAGAGGTCACGCAAGGAAAGGGAATACTATGCTGGAGGCCGGGTTGAAGGTGCTGAGGTCGAGGGAGTTCGCAGGGGCCAGCACGAGCTCGAGGATACCCTTGCCCGAGCTCGGGGGTACCTCCGCCCGAGCTTGGGAACAGTTCTCCGAGCTCGGGGAAAATATTCTAAAGCCCTCGGGGGGGGGGGCCTGGACACGTGTCAGGATGACCGATCCCCGACAGTATTGATATGAATGTAATTGAAATGTGGACTTGTTGAATTGATTTGTGAATAGTATTAAAATGAAATGTTATTTGTTAAGATATTATTACTAAATGCCTACTTTATAACTTGAGATTGTCTAAAATATAGCAAAGGTTATGCCGAAATTTTCCCATATTTTTTCATAGTTATGCTATTATTGCAAAAGGTGTACTTTACAACTTGACGTTGTCTTCAAATGTTGCAAAGGCCATGTTAGAATTTTTTCCCTATCTTCCATATTGTTTTATATATTTATAATACTTTTCCTAATGTTTTACAAATTATCTAGCATTTTCTGCATCTTTTCCCAATTTTAAATCAGTTTGCCGATTTTCGAATCACACCGTTCGAAAATCGGCAGTTTTCGTTGTTGCTTTGACTGTCGAATTCAAACCGTTTGACTTCGCAATTCATTCGATTTCCACCGATTTTCGAGCGATTTTCGGTGCCGAGTTGGTTTCGATTTTCCCGTTCAAATCGGTATTGTTAACCCTGGATGAGAGTCCAATAATTAACCAACTAGGCCTGATTCGAGGAGGAAACAAACAAATAGCTCAACAAGTTGACCCATCCCAACAACTAAAGTAGTAGGCATATGTATTTGGTCAAAAACTAACTTGGGCCCTGTAACTAAGCAGAGTAGCTGAGCAGAGATGCATATTGCATTTGCATCTGCATTGCAGGCGTAGTAGCTAGTAACTAAGTAGCTGTTATCATCCAGTGCACATTGACATTACTGCATGCGCCTCTGGCTGTGCTAGCTGAACCCATCCTTGCTCTCGAAATCATCTTTTTTTCAGCCACTTCTACCTCGTTTTCCCCAAATTTAGCCCCTCTCCTCCCCTTCGAATATATTTGCAGATTTGGCCTTATTTTCGACCGCAAAAGCGCCGGACTTCCACGCTCCCCTACTATAGAAGGTCACCGGAGTTTCTGGGACCGCAGTAAGGCACCTCCTACGCTCCCCGACCACGGCAACGACGCTCTTCCCACGCTGCCCAGATATGAAAGGGGATCAAATCTGCAAATGCTTTCACAAAGATGCTAGATTTGCCAAAAAAAAAAAAAAGACTATGAGGGCTATAAGAGCTCAAGTTTCCTTGCTCTCCACTATTGTGCTGCCTGTGTATCTGCTTCTATTCCTACTGGCCAGGTTTAGGTCCAGCCCCTTTCTCATTTCATCATGAACAAGCTAGATCTTACGGTCTGTTTGGAGGAGCTGTCGTTTTTTTGAAAATATGCTTTTTGATTTTCTAGAATGAAAAACAGTTGTAACTTTTTATGAAAGACCGTTTGGTAAACAACTAATTCTCCTTTACGATAAGTTGCAAAAGCACGTCTCGTCCTATTTTTGGTTTTTGCTAGCTACATATGACTTCTAGTTTATACCAAAAACCACTTAAAAGCTGACTTGTTGGGGGAGGTTTACTGACTTTTCGGAAGCTGAGGTTGGCTTTAAGCTCCCTAACAGGGCCTTAATTACATTCACCCTCCAGGAAAGGGTTCTTGTGCAGTCTCAATGAGAATTGCAACTTAAACAGTCTCCAATCCTCAGCGCTGTCTAATTGAGCCAATGAACAGTCCGGATCATCAAATAACGCGTCATTACAATACGTTGCTAAGTAAAAACGGCACAATACTTTCACATATTATTCCCAAAAGGTCTGCATTATCACTTTTTAATCCAACGGTCCCCGTGCAACCGCTTAAGTTGCAGTTCCAATGGGATTGCATTGGATCTCTTTCCCTCCAAGAGTTTAGTTTTCTACTGCACTTTTTCGCTCTAGAGCGTATACAATGGTGTGATGTCAACTGTCTATATATTTTACCACGTAAGATTTTCACTAATATGAGGAGAGAGAGATGACTATATAGACCGCATAAAACACCATTATATAAGTTATTGTCTACAATAACATCTTTCATACTATAATTAAAAGATTGTAGGATCTCATAAAGACAACCTTAATATGTCATCCATTGTAGTAGTTGTCTTTAGCTTTGTCTTTATATAACATAGAGAAATATATATACAACAGTCGTCTCTACTACTGTATATACTCTTATATATTCTTCTGTTTCCTTTGTTTTGGAGTAGCTTCACGGGAGCAAAGGCACCATGCTAAAAAAAAATCAAATCATAGAAGGTTAGAGGGTTTTCACGGGAAAAAATGTACACAACTATAATTTCAGACGCCCTTTTTAAAAAAAGCCTATAGAAATTTTGGGGGTCTCACGAGAAAAAAAACAGATAATCACAGGATTGCGGAGGACCTACACGCGTGACACGCGTTCGCCGCCACGCGTCGCGCGAGCAAAAATCGGGCGGGCGACACGGGCGAGTGCACGGCGGGACTCGAAGACGCGACCGAAGGCGCGAACGCGAGGCTCATTGATGAAAACTGACGGCGTTATAGTACTTAAAGTGCATTACCGGCTGAGTTAAGCGGGTGACGTGGCTCAACGCGGTGGCTGCTGTACGCACGGACGAGTGTTGGCCTATTCACGCGCGCGACGCGGCGGCCGAGCGCTCGCCCACGTCGGGCCGAAGGCAACGTGGACAGCGGCAGCGGCCAGAAAAGCTGCGACGTGTAATGTGGGTATTATTATTTTGAGTGTGGTATGATCAATATGGATCGTGATCTTAGCAACTTCGATGAAATAAGTCTCTTTCTCTCTTTTGAGGTGGATCTGCATGGTTTTCTGAGAAGGACAACAAAGTTCTTCTCATGTGGA
This sequence comes from Otatea glauca, assembly GCA_036346275.1. NCBI lineage: Eukaryota > Viridiplantae > Streptophyta > Magnoliopsida > Poales > Poaceae > Otatea > Otatea glauca. The sequence continues at coordinate 353,734 of CM070717.1, read as the reverse complement.
GATAATATCCCGTGCTATGTATCTTTACGGTGCTGTAATGTTACCTCTTTAAAACATGGTGCAAATGATCATGAAAAATTCAAAAACAAATCGGTAACATTAATACAAAATCAATCTATCGTACCAATAAATTTTAAATCTAAATTTGATCTACACGTATAGAAATAAAAAAGATAAATTCAGCTCAAAAGGAAATAAGAAAAAAAGGAAAAGATAAAGATAAAGTTACTGTTCACTAAATTTCTCTTTTGTGTTTCTTTATGTATGTCATGTTTTTAGTTGAATTTTTGTAGGACCCCATGGCCTATCTACCCAAATTTTTAGATATATTTTTATAACTATTTATGTCATATTTTGAGAAAGGTAACATTATAGTATCTTTCTCATCCACGCTCCAAACTCCAAAGCTAATTACGGCATCGATAAACTCACGAAGATCTCGGTGATGGGAAGACGGTGAGAAGAACGAAGACAACGGTGAGAAGGAAGATGAAGAGTGGTTAAGGGCTGAAGCATGCGCGGCGTGGGCACGGACGCCGCCCGGCGTTGCCAGTAGGACCTGGGCGCAGGCCTAGGCGTCGGTGGTGAGTTTCCCTCCGTGTGGAGGTGAGGTTCACCGTGTGGTTGCGTGAGGAAGTCCAGCAGGTGGCGGGCGATGGCGTGGGTACGACGACAGGAAGATCGACGAAGGCAAGCACGTGAGGACGATCAGTTGCATAGCTCCATTTCCTCCACCATCTCGAGGATTGGGTTCAGGGCAGCCAGGAGAAGGTGGACGATGAGGATGATGTGCGTCGTTGTTGGTGTCGTGCGTCCGCGGTTGGCTCCACTAAATCTTTTGATTCGGGTCAGGGCGGTTTCTGTGGCAGTGGTTTGCTTGTGGTCTCGATAGTGCGATGGCTTTGGTCGTTTCGGTAGAAGGTCGTCTCAGTAGAGGGTCGTCACGCCTATATTTTGGTGGTCCTTGCGGTATGTTTGGTATGTGCAGAGGGAGCTTTCAGGTTTAAAGCTCTCTATCCATTGCTGGTGTTCTCCTTGTTGGAGATAGTTGTAGGTCCTTTCTTTGTATTTTCTCTTCGGAGATTTTTGTTACGGTTTCTCTCCTACTGAAATAAATGACAAAGTTCTTACCTTTAGTTTTAAAAAAGAAAAGGAAAATAAAGAAAGAAAAAGTTAAAGACAGTTTCTAGTTATAATCCGTTCTGTCACAAAGGAATATCGTTTCTGGATACGTGCAATCAAATTTTCTAACCGTTTGCTATCGATAACTTTTTAAAATATTTTTGATTGGATAATGAAAATCATGCGCAGACTTTTCTCGAAAAATATTTTCACGATATTATAACTTTATTAGTTTTATAATTATATTACAATAAAAATTAATTATCAAAGTTACATTTTTAGATCCAAAACGATATGCTTTTTTCGCCAAAGGGGCGTAGTTGATTAGTTGGTTATTGTAGTCATTCATAAAGCTCCGCAACCGAAAAATCCACAATAAACCCACAAACTTGTAGTTAGCAGTGTAAAAATCCGGACCAACGGTTCGATAAAAAACCAAGACCGATGCTTGGTCCAGCTCCGTTCAACAAAGGATGATACAAAAAAAAAACAGGTAGAAGAGAATAATATTTAATACTTTCTCCAGTCACAAATAGTTATTGTTTTAAACATAGATGTAGTCAAACTTTTGAAACTTTAACTATTAATATTTTTAAATTGAATGTATATCAAAATCATATACGTAGATTTGTCTCGAAAAATATTTTCATAATATTATAATTTTATTAGATTTTATAAATATATTTTAATAGAAATTAGCGGTGAAAGTTATATCGTGGCACTTATTTGCTATCCAAGACAGGTAATATAGCGGTTCACTCGCCGGTCCGGTTTTCAAATATCTATACCCCTTTATAATGCACCTAAGCATTCTTTTCTACGTCCACCCAAAATAATGCACCCCACTAGAGATGACCCAACCTTCATGCACCCAGCGAAACGTCCCCAGAAACTTGCCTCCATCAAAATTACCCTCTCAGATCTTTCCTCAGCTTTACTCACTCATATCCGATGGCCATTGTTTAATGTGTCTAACTCATCCCTATAGCCCACAACAGATCTCCCCCCACCTCCAGCATCATCTCAAGGAAAAGGAAACAAATATCTTGGAATTAAGGAAAAGAAAACAAACATTGTAGAAAAGGAAAAGACCATATATTACGTGTTGGGAAAAAGAAACTAGAAGACAGGGCACTATACTAGTACTATAGTAAGTATTATTAGTGGACCTCACCTCGCATTGACTACAAGACATGGATACGGTACCATGTATGATGTATGATATGAACCATTACCAACGGTTGATACAGAGAGCAGGGGTAGCAGTATAGTCAGGGGCGGAGCCAGGCCTCGGGCCACTTGGGCCTGGGCCCAAGGCCTGGCCCAAAATTTCCTTAACAAGTACAAAAATGGGCCAAATATCAGCATACATGCTAGCCCAAAACTCCATACAAATTTAGCAATGAGCCAAATATCCTTTGGGTCAGCCCAGGCCGACCCGAGGCTTAGGCCTGGGTTGGCTCCGCCCCTGAGTATAGTCTGTCTTATATATTAGTATAAGATAGGACGGGCCAAGGTAGTACTGTGAAGTGGAATAATCGATAATTTGTATTTATTTATTTATACCTTTAATTATTTATTCTGCATTGTGATTAATTGCACTAATTAAAACGAGGCAAATGATTGAATTTTTTCAAAACAAGTGATGATGGTGATGGAGCCATGGGCCCGTGAGTAGCTTCTCGAGTTCATCGATGGATTTATTTATGGATTGGAGCCATTGTTCTAGCTGCATCTTCTTTGATTATTATTTCTTTGATGATGATCCCTCGCACGTAACCAAACCAACTGCGCGCCAACAAACTTTGGCAGCTCTGATGATATTATATATCGAGTTGTAGAGATCCTGGAGACCTTGGAGCTGGGCTCCGACCCGTTCCTCTCTTTCGATATTTAATTTCTATTGAATTGAGTGGCAAATCTTAGACGCCAATATTAATTTGGAGTTGTATTAATTTTGTATAGTGCAGAATAATTGATTTTCCCAGCGAAGGATGGATCATATAAATCGATGTGTGCGTCAGGTTCGGAACACATGTATTTCACAAGTAGTAGTTTTTAGGAAATTAGAAATTTTTTTACCATGTTTCAAATGGGGACTTATCGATACTTTCTTTATTAAAGATATCATTAGTAATTTCTCTGCTAACAATACTACTCAGTAAATTTTGCCCATCTAATTGCCTTTATTTAAAAAAGACGGGCACCTGGCAAAGTTAAATGACTCTTATTTAGCACTCTGAAAACGAAAAGCAAGCAAGCAAGCAAGCAAAATGCCACTCCATTCATTCTCTCATAGACGTTTTCCATCTAGCATTTTAGGTGGCAAATCATGAAGTGGTGTTGGAATTAAGGAAGGGCAATTGACAACGGATAACTAATAAGTACCGAGCCTAGGGTTCATGAAACCACGATAAATCGTTCGGGTTTTATGGTTTTCGACCATACTGTTTGGTTCGAGATCCAAAACCGCTCGGTAAACCGGTCTAATTAAAAAAATTCAAAAAAATTGAAAAAATTTATGCGTTGAAAACCGCGGTTTTCACAAAAAAAATCGCTCGAAAGCCGTTGTTTAGGACATTCAATTGGTTGGCTGATTTTTCATTAAAAACCGAACGATTTTCGATTTTTTTTTGTATTTTTTTTCAAATTTTTTGATTTCTTAACCATTCGATTTCTAACGGTTTTTCGAGCGGTTTCGGAGGTTTCGATTTTTTTACGATGACCGAGGTCCCTTCCTTTGTAAATAGATGCCATTCTTACGCTTTTCAACAAGGCGCGTATAGAAAGAAATAATTCGTACATTTTACCTGGCAATTTTCAATGTGTTTTGTTTTCCAGCCATTGACCAACTGCCTTGATACGGCCATTAATTTTTCCTCCTTACTTGCTGGCCTGCTGTTTCTTCTTCGTCTTGGTCGCCAACCCTCAAAATCGCCCGCCATTAAAACCCATCCGTTCCTTGCTACTCCACCCACTCGCCCATTTATTGGCACACAGTTGCTCTGCTCTGTGCTTCGGAGAGAATTCGACATCAAGAGGAGAGAGATGGGTGGATCCGGGAACAAGGGGAAGCCTCGCGCGATGGTGGCGGTGGAGGAGGTGGACATCTCCGCCGTCAGGTACGAGTCGCCGACGCTCAAGGCGCCGCACCTCACGGGGTTCTCTCTCAAGGCCTTCGTCTGGCTCATGGAGGCCCCGCTGCTCGGCACCCTCGTCACCTCCCTCCTCAAGGCGCAGAACAACATGACGCAGGTAAGGCCATAATTCCAACAAATCCTTGCCTGCTTCGCCATCGCCAGTGAATATGATGTATGCGATGCGAGTGGCTCATCATGGTTCTTGCCATCTTGTTTGCGGGCAGATGCTGCAGAAGACGGTGATCCCTGAGCGCCCCATGTACTACCCGCAGTACCCGCCGCAGGGTAATTCAATTCCTAATCCTCAATTCCCTTCCCTCCACAATCCAGCCATAGATTTTAGGTGAACTGGGCTGACGCATGAATAAACTCAATATTCAACGGGACAAGCAACTAGGAAGAAACCAAAAGAAAATACCGCTTGACTTGAACTCCTTTTCATTCGATCAAGTTCTGCCCGGACCTGAAAAAGGCTCCGAAAGAATGTGCCTTTCTTTCTTTGCTGGCATGAAAAATGCTTGCTGCAAAACCACACCTGGCTAGCTAATTTCTTGTTCAACTCAGTTACTCGGATATTGCCAACTGACAGTTGGTAAACCAATTTTTGGACCTCTTACATTCTTCTTACCCATCATGGTGTGTTGTCAATTGGTGCTGCTGCTCCTGATTTAGGGCCGGAGCAGGGAGTTGTACTCGTGGGGGATGACACGGACCCCGTTGAGAGAGTTGAGCAAGCACTGCAGTGCCTCCCCCCATATGACCCGTCCGTGTGTTGGACGGCGACTGAGGAGAAATCCCCTTTCCTCTACTGGAGGATTCGCGACTTCGCGTATGCGTACCGGTCCGGGATCACGACTCCGTTAGCTGTGAGTAGCTCACTGGGCAGTGAGAGTGTTGCTTGATTCTCTAGCTGCCCTCCTGCACCTGTGCTGTTCAACCTTGATCTGTCGTTGCATGTATAGGTTGCCGAGCATGTCATTGCGGGTGTGGAAGAGTGGAGCAACAGGAAGCCTCCAATGCCAATGCTGGTCTATTTCAACGCAGATGACCTGAGGAAGCAAGCTGAAGCTTCCACAAAGAGATTCGAGCAAGGTTCACCCCAACTTTGCCACTTTGGTTCTTCTCTAACAGGCTAAGACTATATTAATATTTGGCCAGTTCATGATATACATCTTCTTATCTTTGAAATGAACTGGCTTCAGGTAGAAACTCCATTCACTTCTATTCCTTTTTCATGATGTGCGTGTTGCTTCTTGTGCCCAGGAAATCCGATTTCCATTCTGGATGGGATCTTTGTTGCCATTAAGGATGACATTGACTGCTTCCCATATCCATCAAAGGGTTAGTTTACTCGACTGAAGCTGCCATTTGTTGATGTGTCCGAAAATTCTATATTACGTTTTTTTTAAATGCAGGTGCTACTACATTTTTCGACAAAATCCGCACTGTGGAGAAAGACGCAGTCTGTGTTGCTCGTCTGCGGAAATGTGGAGTGATCTTTATTGGGAAAGCAAATATGCATGAGCTAGGTCTTGGGGTAACTGGGAACAATCCGAACTATGGGTACGGTTAATAATTGACCGCCTGCTCATTCTGTTCAAAATGCATACTTAGTTGGAGTCCAGGGAACACGTGGGTCTTTTTTTTTGGGTCTGTAAAACATAGTCGAGTTTTCAGCTAGCAGTCGAATGTTGCTTTCCTATTGGGACCTAAAGGGTATATTGCCGCATTGTCAACTAATGCTTGCATTAAATAATCTTCATCATTTTTTGTTGACATGCCACAAACATGATAAATATCCAAAAACATCTATGTGGGTCTCTTGCCTTGCCTAAAGTTTGCTAAAGGAATTCTAATATTTTACTAAATATTTCCTGGAAGCAAACTCAGTGGAGCTTTAGTAAAGCTTGACAATTAATCGGAATTCTGGAATGCACTCCAGCAGTCTTGTATAAAACAATCACATTATGAAGGAAAAAAGAAAAAGAATCTAGAATTTCCATTCAACATATAATCTCCATCCAGCCTATTGTTTTCTGATATTTTTCACTTTATCTTCATGTTCTTTTAATATTTCTTGCAGGTCAGCAAGAAATCCACATTCGATTGATAGATATACCGGTGGTTCTTCATCTGGTCCAGCTGCACTTGTCTCGTCAGGGTTGTGCTCAGTAGCAATTGGAACAGATGGAGGAGGTTTGTACATATTAAGCTGTGAGATTCATAGTCACTAGATTCTAGTCAGTACCAGTCTCCAGTTACTATACTTTGTTTGCAACAGGTTCAGTTAGAATTCCATCTTCCCTATGCGGCATTGTTGGTTTGAAGACAACATACGCGCGGACAGATATGACTGGGTAACTAAAAAAAGTTCCAACGCACTGGATATTTAACATAGTGGTTCTTTCAGGCATCATAATTCATATGGATTAGAATACCTTCCAATACTTCAGTGATCTCGTGTAGTCCTATCCTAACATTCAAGACATTCTGAAACTGCTTTTCTGTCATGGCATTGTCCAGCAATCAAGTAACCAAGGCTGCTGGGTTGTTTTTATGCTCATCTTGCACTGGATCTGATTAATAAATCATCAGCGTACATTTAATTGTGAGTATACTATACATAACTAGAGATCTTGTTTGCAGGGCACTTTGTGATTGTGGGACTGTTGAAGTTGTTTCTCCTCTTGCTGCCTCAGTGGAGGATGCTATGCTAGTGTAAGCAGTTTGGCTTGCTAGATGAGATCATGTGATTGCATAAGTCTGTAAGGCTTAGCTATCTTGTTGATAAAGTTGGGAGTTTGTCAACACTCTTATTTACGTTCATGATATAAAAGATCCTTAACTACCTTGTGGGTAGAACTGAATACTTGTCAACACCCTCTGCTTTTCAGTTAGGTATTTGTTAGTTTAACACTGCATTATGTCATTTCAGGTATTCTGCAATTGCAGGCTGTAGACCTATGGATAAGCTTACTCTGAGACCTGTAAGATATTTTCTGTTCTACCAGAAATTCTGAAATGCCTAGCCAGTTTGTTTTTTTAAAGAAAAAGTCCATCTTTCAACCCTGAACTATTGCCCAAGTCCAAAAAACAACCTCTAACTTCAAAACCATCCACTTTGCATCCTCGACCTATCAAAACCATTCACTTTTCACCCCAAGCCTGGTTTCCTGAGTGGTTTTCACCACGTTGGTGGTCACATCACTGATGTTGGCGCCAGCAAGAAGGGGAGAGGGAGGAGGAAGAAGAGGAGGTACTAGAGTATGACAAGTGAGACCCAGGTTTTAAATATGCTATTTACTTTTTAATTTGTTGTTGCTGATTAGGATGCCACATCAACATAAGCTTGCCTACTGGGATCAGTGTTCTAAATCTAGTAGACCGTATTATACAAGGAATGGGTGCACTACCTGTTACCACATAATCTCCAATTAGGCTGCCTAATCGGGTCGATTAGGATGTATAATCACTATTAGGTGGGTGACCTGACGAATGCTGCATACCGCTTTTTAGAACCTTGACTGGGATGGTACGTTAGCCAAAATCAGTGATGTGGCTGCAACCATGGCAGAAACCATTCACGAGACGACCTTAGGGTGAAAGGTTAATAGTTTTGATAGTTTGAGGATGCAAAGTGGACGGTTTTAAAATTGGAAGTTATTTTTCGGACTGGTGCAATAGTTTGGGGTTGAAGAATGGACCTTTTCCTTTTGTCTGGGAAACAGTATAGATGGCTGATAGATGCAAGTCATTGCTGAATGATAGCAAACAAGAATGTGTTTTTTTTTTCTAAAATGAAAGGAATAATTCCCTTTTACACCCCTGAACTTTGAAAAAACCCAATTAGCCCCCCATGAACCACAAAACCAGTTTTTTAACCCCCTAAACTTACAATACCGGGTCACTTAACCCCCTAAGCTTGTTTTTGGAAGTGGTTTTGCCATGTGTAATCTAGTTTGCGCCTCACAGGTTTCCACTTAGCCTACTGAGCAAAGGTTTTGCCACCTGGGATGCCTCTCTACCTCTTCTCCTTGTCTCTCCTACCTTCATCACTTCGCAATCTCTCGGATTGTCTTCCCACGAGACCTGACCCAACCGAAAAATTAAGTTGCTTCCGTAGCCTGAGTGTCCCTGTTATATAGTACAACCTAATACTAATACTCCCAAGTTGCAATATTTCAGTTATTTTTCAAAAAAATATTCCAGTTATTAGCTCGAAGATGAGAGTAATTCTTGATACAACATTGCAATGACATCCCCTCTGCTCTTGCTCGCGGATGTGTCCCTCCTGCTGTTGTCCCTGTCCGCGCAATCCCGCCGCGTCCTGTCTCTAGCTGCAGGTTATGCAGGTGGAAGGGCAACTAGTTCACCTCATATTGCTGCTGCATGCGGTGGCACCAAGGAAGAAGACCACAGCAGAGGGCAGCGGCATTGATTGAAGCAGCACAGAGAGTGACGAGGAGTCAATGCCATCAGCTTTTACTGTTGTGCCACAAATCTGATGAAGCTTGACAGGGAGGTCGATTGGTGGTCAGGGGATGGGCAGGGCTACGATTGACGGTGATTTCGGTGGCTGGCAGCCGCAGCGGTGCAACGGTGTCAGTCAGTAAGTGGCGACTAGGACGAGACAGAGAGAGAGAGAGAGAGAGAGAGAGAGCTTTTGTGATTTGATCTGGCTTAGAACGGATGACTGAGATTAGAAAGAAAGGATGAAGAGGTATGGGAGTCAGGTTGATATGAAAAGAGTGATGTGGACTCGGTCCACAATGGCCACATGTAGAGATGGCCAAATGGGCCGGCCCGAGGCACGCCATCAGAGGCCCGGCCGCCCGACCCGACCAGTAACGGTCCGCGCGCAAGCATGGCCCGCGAGTCCGTGCTGGTGCTTGGGCGGCACCACTGCACAAGCACGGTCCGTTTAGCCCGTTTAGTTTGAAAAATATCCGTTTTATAGCTGTTCGAGGATTAAAAAATCCGAAAAAATTCTAATTATTCTAAATTTTTCCTATTTTTTCCTTATTTTTCTGCATTCTTTTCATACTTTTCCTATTTTTCTAATTTTTTATGGCTTTTTTTGAATTTTTTTTGGCGCTAGCGGGCTACCGGGCCGACCCGGCCCGTTAGGCTCGCGAAGGACCGGGCCGGCACGACCCGAGTGGCTAACGGGCGTGCTCAGGCCACCACCCCAAGACGTGGGTCAGACAAGACGGCTTTGTTTAGTAGCCGGGCCTAAACGGGCCGTGCCGCCGGTTAAACGGGCCGGGCCGTGCCGTGCCGCCCATTTGGCCGTCTCTAGCCACATGTACCACCAACGTGTACAAACCTGATCCCCTTAGGCAAAACCACCAAGCCAAACCGCCGTAGGGGGCGATTGCTCTGGTTTTCAAAGATTTTTTTTGGGGGGGTGGGTGGGTGGGGGGTGTATATAACCGAACCGGTTTCGTAGTTCAGGGGGCTAAGTGGACTTTTTTGAAAGTTCCCAGGGGGGAGGGTGGTCCAAGTGCGGAAATCATAATACAGTCATACCTTCTCCATTATTCCCCAGGATGCATGATAATTTGACATTTAGCACTGACCTTAATGCATCCCGTCAGGCTCACAGCTTCTGCATTTCTTTTCGTCTTTGCAGTCACCGCTCTGTGTCCCTAACTTGGCGTCCTGTGACAACAGCAATATCCTGCAATCAGTGAAAGTGGGAAAATACACGGAGGTATGTCTTTCACATTAAATATTATCTTGGTATGTATTTGCCTGTTTTAAAATGGAATTGGCTTTTGTAGTGGTTTCATGATGTTTCTGATTGTGAGATCTCGAATACATGTGAGGATGCACTTAACCTTCTTTGCAGCACCTTTGGATGTCAGGTATATCCATTGCTATCGCAGCATACCTTACAAGATAGGAATACAGTATTCTACTAGTTTAATTATCACATTTATATCTAGTTATATCAGCTATCGTAGGTCTCATATCTTTTGATGTACAATCTGTGTGCGTTTTTCACTCTTTTGACATCTCAGCTGATTACTTCTGATTAACATTTTTCAAGATGGAAGAGATAATATTACCAGAACTTGAGGAGATGTGTACTGCTCATGTTGTCTCAATTGGCTCAGAAGCATTCTGCGACCTGAATCCTCATTACCAAGAAGGGTACTTGTATCTATTTGACAAATATCAGATTCTCATATTATTCTCAGCATGAGCTGTTGAAAATTTTCCTTTCAAGAGGAAATATCTCTTGAAATTAATGGGCCCTTAGAGGCTGGAAATCTTTTTCTTGCTAGTCTACTCCTGTACTATTGATCTCATTCTACTAATATCTTCCAGGAGGCGAACTGAATTTACGCTAGATACTCGAACAAGTTTGGCACTTTTTGGGTCATTCACTTCAACAGATTATGTTGCTTCTCAACGTCTAAGGTGAATAAGAGTAAACATGTAGCTGATGAGTGCATTCTTTTTCCTTATATTACTTCATTCATAATTCATGAGTATCAAGTTGGTTTTTCTGTCCTCTAATCTTATTCAGTCGTGTGCATTTTAGCAACCTCTTGCACTGTGGTTGTATATAAGAGAAAACACAAAACTATTTAAGATTCTAGGATAGCTTCTGGATAATACAAGAAGATGATCAACTAAGCTGATAAAAGAAAACATATCTTTTATTTTCCCACAAGTTTCCACGAGCCTCCTCCAGTGTATGTTAGTAGGTTTAATTTGGAAATACCAAACATGTCTAGTAAGAACCCTGTGTATTACTGAATATATAAATTCATTTCCAATTCCATGGAATTGAACTCTGTTAATGTCTCTAAATTCTATCTCTGTCATGCTCTATCTATTGGTTCTTGATCTAGCATTTTTCTTTTTTGACATGAAATCAAATTTGTGGTAAGAGGCAAATACAGAAATAGGACCTGCATTACGGAGTGTGTCTAACATCAGGTGATTGGTTACTAAAAAATTAATATTAATTGTGTGAATATTCTTACCGACTAACAATAATTACTAGAAGCTGTGAAGCTTCTATTTTATCCTTATCTGCTATTGGGAAATGCTGACGATGAAAGCCAAGTGTATCTGCAAATCTCTTTATATTTCTTGAAGCCACTACTGTCTTGATTAGACTCTATAATATGGTATTTGGAAAAAGCCCATTTCAGCCTCCTAGTTTGTTACATACTGGGTTACTGAGTACTGACACTTCCTACATGTGCTGACTGTAGCACAAATTGTGGAAATTGAAGTGTTATTAAAGATCACATGCCACATATTTGTTGTACGATAAATTAATTAAGTCTGGACTCTGGAGTCTAAACTGTGAACTGTAAAATATATGTTGCTTTCTCCTATTCTGCCAAATGTGTGCTTACGGTATCTTCTATGTGGCTTATGTAGGAGAAGGATAATGTACTATCACATGGAAGCTTTCAAGAGGGTTGATGTCATAGCAACCCCTACAACTGGGTAATATATGTTGAAATTTATTGTAATTCATCCATATATATTTTATATGATCTTACTAGTTTCTGTTAATAATGTATATGCATGCTTCTTATATATATATATATATATATACACACACACACACTATTCTATTATGTAGTTGGGTGTAGAATAGCCTATTTTACGCTCGGGTCATTTAACGCAGTCCGACCAAGCTATGCAGCACACTAATCAGCGCAACAGACTGTCTCAATTACGTGGCCAAACCAACTAGTTAATGTGTTTCGTAGTTTGTATATGAATCTGGTTTTTCTTTGTTTTAGCCATAACATTTTATTGGTAGCTGACGAGATAAACACAATGATATAAGTCTTGCCAATAAATAGTTATTTTGCTGTCCAATGACAGATTTTACTAGTTGCATAGATAGATTTTACTATTCATATATACAAATTTTACTATCATGTAGAGGGGTAGAGCCTGTGTAGTCTGTACATTAATAAAAACTTACGGTATATAGATAGAAAATGCTATATATATGGATAGTAAAATATATATAGATGAGTACTGGCCACTCGGAAGAACTGAATCTTTTGTGTCTAATGGGGTGGCCTGGTCTTCTGTCTATAATCTGGGAGATTTGAGGGGATTAATCTTGATGACTAGATGATGCTTATGCATTTGCAGCTAGCTATGCATGCTTGTGTTCGAGTATCGATCTGGCTAGAGGAATATTACTCCATCAACTTCGTGCCTGCATGTTTGTGCTTCTGGCCGGGTTGCAACACAAATATTTCTTATGCTGTCATCTGGATGTTAATCGTGGGTTAATTCTTATGCTGTCATCTGAAAAGTTGTCAAAGTAGTACTCATACATAGTGACTTCTCTTGTAGTCCAATATACGTAGTAACAAACAAATTAAGAATGACAATTAATTTTGAAAGGGCTTTGAAATTGGCGCTCCCTGTGGCTGTGTATTGGTTGTTCATAGCTGTATGTGTTCGTACGCGTTGTGACTGTCATAAGAATCTGGAACCACATGTGTATTCAAACAACTTGGTTAATTTTAGAACAAAGTTGACTAACAATGAGATGGTACTACCTTAGTTTACTGAGGAAACTAGTAGCAGCAGCTAGTCGTTAATCTGTAACCAACTTCTCTGTGTTTTGTTCGTATGGAATTACTGTCAGGATAGGAACTGTCTTTTCATAGGTTTAGCTCGTAACATGTAAGTCTGATAGCTACTGTATATATAGATTTTACTGCCAATAAATACTAGATGAAATAAGATTTTATTGCCAAATGCACTCTAAATTACTGAATATGTTGTTCGATTTTACTACCGGACAGATTCAATAGGCTGCTGAACCCTTTGACATAATAGTATATATTTTACTATCTATATATATAGATTTTACTATCCATATAGATATATTTTACTATGCATATACTGTAAGCTTTTATTACTGCACATACTACACAGGCTGCTGCCCCTCTGCATGATAATAAAATATATATATACGGATTGTAAAATCTATCTATATGGCCAGTAGTTTTTATTCACTACTAGTCTAATAATCCAATATGAACACTTCTCATTTCGTGTTGAAATGTCTCCAACCGTATACCGCAAAGAGCAGCGTGAAAATATATTGCAGACTCCATCGTTTGTTCAACTGCTAGTGCTGGCCGAATCCTTCTCTCAGTCCATTTGGTTTCTACACATTGAGGTAAGTTCTTGTCTTGTGCAGTCAAGATACGTCATCGATTTCTTATTATGCCATCTCACCCATCCGATGAATTTTCAGCATCCTTTTTGGCTTGTTTGTTATTGCTTATTGTAGGTCCAAGCTTGCATTGTTTTAATCTCATCCATGCGCCCCCATCAAGATCTGATAGCTCACCTGAATCAAGATAAATCCCCCTCAAATCTCTCAGATTTTACTATGCATATACTGTAAACTTTTAGTATTAAACAGACTACACAGGCTATGTATACGGATACATGATAGTAAAATCTATGTATACGGATAGTAAAATATATCTATACAGACAGTAAAATCTGTCATCGGATAGCAAAATGACTGTTTATTGGTGAGACTTATATCATTCTGTTCCTCTCGTCGTCAATAATCTACTGGTGAAAATCGTTCGTGAATCGGAGCTACCAATAAAAAGGTATAGGTAAAACAAAGAAAAAAAGATTTATGTACAAATTAGGGAATGCGTTTACTAGTGGTTGGCCACATAACTAGTCAACACGCGAGCGTACACACGTTAGATGCGCTTCTCCAGGGTTACGACCAGCGAGTACTTGCGCGCACACATAGAATAGCGCTACCGTGTATGTGTCTATATATATATATATTACGATCTTACTAGTTTCTGTTAATAATGTATATGCATGCTTCCTCCTCCTTCATACTTGTTTTTGTTTAACCGACAAAGGTAGTACATGAGGAAGGTTACTACTTTCTATCTTCCAGTAGACTCTAGTAGACAGTATTTCTAGGCAATCTATATGTTTCTAACAGTTACTGCAAATGCCAAGAGTCCAAGAGCAATGGGCATGTTTTAGAGAATATGGTTGGTGACTCCTGATTCCTGAAGGTATTTCAAAGTAGTAGTTTATTTAACACATCAGTGATGAACCAACTGCATGAATTTTTGGGTCCTTAAGCTCTTGCATCAACCCTTATTTTTAAAGAGCAGAGGAGTCAGATGCCATGTCTATTGCCCCTCAAAGAGATTTTGTTGAGTATTTTTGTGTGTATATTATAGGTTTTTAATATGAGATGTGTATTCTTTTGTTATATATTTGGACTAAAACTATATATTAAGATATAAATTTTGAAGCTATATTTTGCGAAAAATATACAGTAGTATTTATAAAAATAATAATTTCCCCCCGCAAAGCTTGGCGGGGATTGCGGTGGGGCTGTGGGGGCGACCCCTGGCCATTCCCCGCCCTGTTGCCACCCCTAGACATAACTAACCAATAGGAGCTTGTCTATGCTCCCTAGAATGTTGCATCCCTAATTTTACTTGGTTGTAACAATTTCAAGAAGCTTTTGTGTACTTTTGCCTCTTTTATCATATGTATCATCTGTTGCTATAACAACTAAGGAGATGTTTTTTTCCCCAGCATTACTGCACCAAAAATACCACCAAGTGCTCTGAAGTTAGGAGAGTCTGATTATGTTGTATCAGGTATATTATTTGCAGTATATTGTCTTAGGCATATTCATTAGCTCTTTAATATGTGAAGGTACAGCTTACCCCAAGTTAAACTTTCTAGATACTTGTTAGCATACTGGATAAAAACTGTTGAAATCTTTTTTTTTTCCTGAAAGAACGGTGGGAGCTCTGCCATGCATTAAAGAAAAACAAGTTTTGAGAACAACACTCTTAATATTTTAGCTCGGTACAAGGAGCTAAACAAACAACAGCAGTTATAGGCAACAGAGGCTACTACAGCTCGAAGGGGTGGCTAACTGGAACTTAAGAGAATTTAAATTAGTGCCCTTCTTCTTTGATCAACATCTTCTTAGATTGTGTGAAACACTTACTGAAAACTGCAGTATCTATGCTCGAAAATTCTCCCATTTCGTTCCTTCTAAATATTCCAGAAAGTGTAAACTATGATCCCGTCAAAAGCTTTTCTGTACTCCTTTTGAATCCCCATCTGGAAGCTCTGCCTAGCTTCTTTGAGTTTGCCTTAATGCTGTGAAATTATGTTGAACCTATCTGGGAGGTTGATCCAATTTGTGGCTAGACTCCAAACCTGTTTGACAGAGGGGCATTCAAGTAGTAGGTGTGTTGCAGTTTCAAACTCCTGCCCACATAGAGAACAAAGGTGACTGTGCTGTCAGCCCCTTGTCATAAGTTTGTCAGCTGAAGAATTTTTCCCTGCAAGGCTAACCAAGCAAATGTTTTACATTTATTCTCCACGGCAGCCTTTCAAATTACATCTGTGTTGTAACTTGAAAACGTTCCTTGGAATTGAATGTTGTATGCCGACTTCGCTGAGTATTCTCCATTGGCCAACCACCTCCAGCTGATTGTATCATGCATCTTCTGATTAAGCTCAACTTGGCTCACCAACATCCATAGCTTCAGCAACTCTTGGAGTTCAACCGGGGTGTTAATTTTCCTCATGGGTCTTAACCAGCTGTTATTAGAGAGCTCCTTAAATACTGATTTGTTCTTCCTGTGCACCAGCTTAAAAAGGTTTGGAACTAAGTCTTTTGGCGCCTGGTTGTGCAGCCATTTTGTTTTCCAAAATTTGGTTGTTTTTCCATCTCCTAAAGAAACTGTTGCAGAAGCTTCAAAGAGGAGCCTGTCGGTCTGATCACAAGGTACCTCTGTACCAACCCAAGGTTTGCCATTGTCCTTCCATGCATTCCATAGCCACCTCAGTTGCAAAGCTCTGCCAAATTTAACTATATTTTACTCCGAGTCCTCCGACCTTTTTTTGGCCTACCAACATTGCTCCACCTGACCAAGCAATGTCCACCATGACGTTGGTCATCACCCTTCCATCAAAATCCTCTTCTGATTTTGTCCGTCTTTTTGATGGCCCATTTTCTGAGGCTTGTCCAAAGACATTAAGAATAGAAACTGTCGAAATGTTGATGTGAAACAATTGTTATTTGACACTGCAAGTTGTGTTGATGTCTTATGTTGAGAAACAAGTCTGTAAAAAGAAAAAAAAAATGATGACCGCTCTATAGGGCTGTGTTTACTCGAGTTTGATTGCTCAATAAACCATTCAGTCTAGAAAGGAAAGCAAAATTCGTAGGGAAGATTTCATTAATTCCTTAGTATAGAGGGAATCATGGCTGTTAATATACAGGGAACCTTTCTTTCTATTTGGAGTCCAATAAAAATTACCTATGCAATACGGAAGTAAATATGTTAAGTTCATCATCTTTATGAGTTTAGCAGTTCACTAAGCAAAGGATATATGCCTATTTTGATGGTAAGTACAAACATTTTTGCTTTGTTCTGCGTAGATCAAATATACCTTTTCTGTTTGTGATAATGTCCATTTATTGCAGCTTACCTGATGCGATTCATCATAGCCGGGAACCTTCTTGGTTTGCCAGCCATTACTGTGCCTGTAAGTGATGTCATGACTGAGAATAAAACTTTTGTGAAAGGTTTTAAAAAACTGTAGGAAAATATTCAGGATTTTGTTATAATATAGCTCACATACAGAAAAGTGTACTTTGCTAATATGTTGCTACTCCTGTACTCAGGTTGGTCATGACACGCAAGGGCTTCCTATAGGCTTGCAGCTGATAGGTCGTCCATGGGGTGAGGCTAGCTTATTGAGGGTGGCTTCTGCCTTAGAGGTATTGTATGCATGTATAATAAAAGTTTGGGGGTCCCCCCAGCTGAGAATGTGCTCATATTTA
The DNA here is from genome assembly GCA_036346275.1 of Otatea glauca. Classification (NCBI taxonomy): domain Eukaryota; kingdom Viridiplantae; phylum Streptophyta; class Magnoliopsida; order Poales; family Poaceae; genus Otatea; species Otatea glauca. Next base: position 336,598 of record CM070717.1, on the reverse strand, counting down.
AAATGTCAAGATGTGCTTTTTCAGGCTGTATTCAGTATGAACCTTAATGAATCTCTGAACATGTCCAAGACAATATGTTACTCGATTGGATTTTGAGAATTTTTATTATGCCACTATATGTTTCTTTAATCACAGCTATCCCAAATACCTTAGTATTATTGTTCATTTTCTTCTTTCACCGTCTTGGGTCCATGGGTGCTTCATCTTTATTAAAACGTGCCTTTGCATTTTTAGTATTGGGGTGTGACACGGACACATGGTTTTTTGTGGTCTGAACACATCAATTTTCCCATGAAAACCTACTTACAAGGTCTATGGGCATTTTTGATGCTGAAACATAAAATAATAATTTCTGAAACGTTAGCCTGAAGCAATAATAATTTCTGGAGCGTCGTAAAAATGGCTTACCCACTGAATCTGAAGACAGTGCTAAGTGGAATCAGCATTATGAATGCGAGAAGAAACATAGCTTGAAGCATTTTTACTTTGGAATCTCTTGTTCTGCTTATAGGACCCTGGTAAATTAAACAACTGACATTAATTTTCCCTGTCTGTAGGAGCTCTGTCTGAAGAGAAGGAAACGGCCGTCTGCATTTTATGACATTCTAAAGGCCTGAAGCGGAACAGTACATGCTTGTGCTGAAAGTGATTGCGGCCAAGAGCTTATAGGCGTCAAAATCATGAATGCGTCCTGATATTTGTGCTACATTTTCATTGGGAATATTTGTACACAGAATGGTCGGTATCCTGTTTCTATGGGACCTCCCCCTTCCTTACATGACAAGACAATCCTCCTCCAGAGTAGAGAGAATCGTCTGATACTTTGCGTTTGTGCAAGCAGAGAAGCATCCATGCATACGTGAGTTGCTCACTTAAGATGCATTTCGGTATGTTTTGATGAGATATCAAACATAACGAATCCAGTGATATACTCTGCCTTAATCGTATTCGTACTACTGCTTGAGTGACAACTATCTATCCTATCTATATAGATTTTACTGCCATGATGAGTGAACCATAATTCATGCACAATCCGCGCATATAGCAACTAAAAATTGAAGCTTTACGTTGATGTTGGTGTTCTATCTCTTGTACCCAAGTATCTAGTTCTTCCTGTCTGAGATTAGTTACGGCAAAGTTAGCTTCAAACCAAAGTATTGTTGCTGCTTCCATGGTTTAGGACAACTAGTATAGTGTCTTGTTTTCCGGTTTCCTTTTCCCAGTATGTAATATATGATCTTTTCCTTTTCTAGAACGTTTGTTTCCTTTTCCTTAATTCTAAGATATTTGTTTCCTTTTCTTTGAGATGATGATGGAGGCAAGTTTCTGGAGACATTTCGCTGGGTGCATGAAGGTTAGATTATCTCTAGTGAGGTGCATTATTTGGGGTGAACGTAGAAAAGAATGTTTAGGTGCATTATAAAGGGGTATAGATTCAATTTCCGAAGAAACCCGGAAGAATTGTCGTGTTCCAATCAGAGCCTTAGTTTACGTCGAAAGATAAAAAAGTTTGTGCTAGATAGATGGGAGCCCAGCCCAGCAGCAATAATGTAAAGTAAAATAATACTACTAGTAATCAGTTAGGCCCAATAAATTGGTGGGCTGTTGCCGTCAAGTCGAGAATAGATCAGAACAAGAACCCTAGCTACCTCCCCTGAGTTCGCTCTAGGGGCCTTTTGGGACGCTGCACGGGCGGCTTCGCTGACTAGGAGCAGAAGCAGCCGCCACCGAGCCCTCCAACTCCAAGAAGAGGGGATCCGGATCAGTACAGCACGAGGGGAGAGGAAGAACAGCTGAGGAGGAGGAGGAGGAGGAGGAGAGAGATAAGGGAGGATAGGATGGTTTCGCTATCGACATGGTTCCGCTACGCCGCCCACAAGTTCGAGTACTCCATCTCCCTCTCATGGAAGGTTCGTGGTACCTTACCTTGCTGCTACCTACCTTCTACCTCTTGATCCATGCATGCATGCATGCTAGTATCAATTTTCTTTTCTTGCCTTCTTTTAGTTTCCCCGCCTGCATGCATGTCTGTTACTCACTCACTTTCGATTATTCTCATTCTGGAGCTAATTTAGCTCACTACAGGAAAAGAACAAAATCATGGGAAAGAACATCACAGCTATACTATTATAGCTTGCAACCGTCCGTTCCATCCAACCTTGGTTTTATCCATCCATTCACACACATTATCTTGTCTTGCTCGTTGTGGATTTTCATGCCTGTCAAGAAAATACCGTAGCAACTCAATTGTTACGTCGTCTTTGGCTAAATCATGAACGACAGGGTAGACAAATTTATATGCTTGCTTCTTCTCTCCGTTCATATTTTGCTTTTATGTCCGTCTTAATGCAGAAGTATAACGTTGGCCAGATCAACAGCACAGAGCTAACTGATGCTATATGGAAAACCTTTTTCCAAGGCAAGCTCACCTTCACGCATTGGACCAAAGGGGGAGAAGAAGTCATGGCCCCCGTCGTATCTGCTACTGGAGGAACCCTCCTTGTCAGAAAGCTCGCCAATTTAACCCCAACGTAATTGATTACCTACTTCCCTTTCTCCACTACCCTCTCTTTCTAATCTTGCCAATCGCGGGCATGCTATTGCTTAGCAAGCAAACTATGTTTTTGCGAAGATTTATTTTGGGGTTGAATGAATCTGTGTAGCCTAGTTCTATAGTTGAATCACAGGGAATGGTTCAAGTGAGCATTACATAAAATACTAGTCCATCCCATAAATTTTATCACAGTCTTAGCAGTATCATTCTTTTGATGCTTTACTACTATAATTTTTCTTTAGAAATAACTTTTTACCTTTTAATCCTTGCCGATCCTCTTTACATCTAAAACCATTAAACTAATCTGTACTGTGTTATAAGGATTGAGCGCTGAAATTGTTGCTGTCTCAACTCTCAACAATTAAGTGTTCCGACTTAAATTTTTCATAAATATATTTATATATTGGCCCATATTTCTCTTCCTGTATTGAGATCTTCTCAAGATTGCTGTTGGTATTGCCCACCAATCGTGTGAACACTGAATCAGGGTTGCCTGATTTTTATGACGTAGAACTTCAAATAGTAGTCTACTAACATTGTTCCATGTGACTTGCTGCTTGGCCAGTGTCTACTCGGCTGCTCCTACCGGAAAAGCCAATATAAAACTAACCAAAGCAACCGCTTAGTCTTGTTTGGCATTTCAGTGGCTTTTTAAAAACACTTCTATTTTGCTATTTTTGGACATACTAACTGATAAAAAAACCTCTATTTTAGAACTAAAAAAGCAGACTCCAAATCTGTGCACAACTCTGAAATGTAATTCGGAAATTTATGTTGGAAATTTTCTGCAAAAATAAGAAAATCATACATATTTATAAATCTAGTGACTTGGGTAGTGATTCCATGAACAAACCAGGTCTCCTAAACAGTTAAAGGTACTATATTTTTTGTTTGGCTTGCTGTTGGCAGCAGCAACACATGTGGTGAAATTATTCAGTATGTGAGTTGGTATCAGACTGATGGATGACCTGGATGATTGTGTAAACATCTTGCTCAATGTTTATTGGAGACAACTAGGATCTGCATGAGGAATAGGATTTAATGTAGACCTAGGATTGGACCCTTATCTGAGTCCTGATTATTCTTAAATTATAAATTATCTGAATGATCAACAGAATTAGAACTTCAATATGTACCCAGATTCTATGGAACACTGATATACAATGCCTGATCCCTGGCACGCCTACTAATTTTGCCGCCATACGATGAACTAATACATACAGAACATTGTTTCATACTAATAAGTAGCAAACAATGATTCTAGTTAAGGTTGCAACTTTGAGATTTCCCTGAAAAAGAGAGAGAAGATGTCAACATTGTGTGCAACTGCACTTAAAGCTGTTACCTGTTTCTTTTGAGATTGCATGTGCTGTCTTCACTTTCCTTGTTATTTTTGTTGTATCATGATACTCTGGTCTTACATCTTTATGATTATCGGTGCTATTTGTTAAGATGTAGTAATGATGAGTGTATCATTTTAGGTACTGGATCTTTTTTTATTGATCTCCTTTTCTGTTTGTCTAAAAAAGAGAATAATTTTCAAATTGTGTTGACTATATGAAGTGTAATTATATCTCAATGTTCTATCATGACGTGATATATTTTGGACCGACTGATACCTGATATCTCTTTTCAAATCAACTGGTGGATCTCATAAAATAACCATTATTATGCATATGTATGAAGTTTGACATCATCTATTTCTTGAACCCCTTTCCAAATAGAAAGTCAGGGAATGTCTGTTGAGTCAGCTTTAACGTAGTCTTTTATGCATCAAATTATCTTCACAGACAAGTCTCTATTGGGGATGTCGTCTTGTTAAAAGATCCAGAGAAATCTGATGATTTAATTATTTGACGATCGGCGTTATGGTGCCTTTTTAAAATCACTTCTATTTTGCTATTTTTGGACACACTAAACTAATAAAAAACTCTATTTTAGAATCAAAAACATATATATTTTTACCGTTGCCTTAACTAACTATATTGCTCAACACAAAAATAACATAGCTCCACAATGATGGCATGTGGTCCTTAGCTGCGGTTCTAATTGGGTTTTTTGTACCTAGGCAACCCTTGAAAGAAGGATTAATTCCTTATATGCAACTAGAAATTTGCGAAATCCCTGATTTGTCACTGGTGTTATGAATAGCACTTATATTCAATATGAGGCCAATGGGCCAGTATATATACATGTACAAGAGGGTATAGAAGGAAAGCTTATATAAGGCAATATCTATACAAGGCAAACAATCTCTATACAGGGCAACTAGCAATCTCTTATATAAGGTAACAAGGATACTGTCTAACAACTGGCATTGGCATTCACTAGAACTTCTCCCATGATATGAATAACATGATTCAACAAGCAAAGCAACAGTTTGCGCAGCCATTTTTTATGGAAGTCTTTGTCATAGCTGCTTGGCATATCTGGAAGCAAAGAAATGCAAAAGTTTTTCAGTGTCAGAATCCTTCTATGTCAATCTGGCTAGTACTTTTTAAGCAAGAATTTGCTCTCCATGTGTGTAGACTAAAGGATCAGATCAAACCTCAATTGTTTTTCTCGGTTACATAGTCTGACTTGATGCTTCCCTCAGTGCGGGTTGTAAATATATATTTATTTTAATATATACTGTAGAGGTCTCCTCTCCGGTTCTGTCTGGACCCCTAAACAGTCAAAAGTACTGCAGTTTTTTTTGTTTGGCTTGCTGTTGGCGGCAGCAACCCATATTGTGAAGTTTTTCAATACTTGGAATCAGCTTAATGGTTGACCTGAATGACGGTGTACACATTTGCTCATTGGAGACTAGGATTTGGACCAGGAATAGTATTTTTTATGTAGGCTTAGCTTTGGACCATATCTGTTCCTACATGCAATCCTATTTTTTCTTAACTTATATACCATCTGAATGGTCGACATAATAGTTAATATATAAGATTTTATGGAAAACTGATATACAAAGCCTGCTCCCCTGGTTCACCTACTAATTGATCTGCTATATGATGAACTAGTACATACATAATATTGTTCCATGCTTCCATACTAAAAAGCAGTTTTTCCCTAGGCGTTAGGAGCTAGTTGGGCGGCAGACCGGCGCCTAGCGCCTAATTGCCGCCTAGGTGGGATATATCGGCCTAGGCAGCTAGGAGGGAAGGAAGGGGCCTAGCGCCTAGGCGGCCGCTTAGGGAAACCGTGGTAAAAAGTAATGAATAATGATTATAGTTAAGGTTGTAACTATGACTCTTATGAGATTTCCTAAAAACATAAAGATAGTAGCATTGTGTGCATCTGCACTTAAAAGTGATACATGCAATAACTTATCAGTTGTTATTTTGATACATGTGCTGTCTTCACTTTCCTTGTTATTTTTTATTAGCATTATACTCTGGTTTTACATCTTTATGATCATGGGTGTTATGTTTTGAATGTAGTATTGATGAGCAGTTCATTTTAGAGACTGATCTTTTGTTTGTTGATCTAGTTTTCTGTTTGTTTATAAAAGATGATAGTTTGCAGAATGTTTTGATTATCTGAAGTCTAATTATCTGTCAAATTCAATTCTTTATTTATATTTTGGTCCAAAATTCTGATTTGTTGTGGAATCTGTTGTTAAGTAAAATAAGGAAAAAGTCCATTCTCAGTCCCTCAACTCTTTGCGTGGTTTAATTTGCATCCCTCATTTGCAAAACCGGGTAAAATATGTCCTCCAACTCTCAAAACTGTTTAGAACCCGTCCCTCTAGCTAGCAAATGGCAATTTTGACCCATGTTGCTCGCCACATGGATCTGAGTTGGTAAACCTGAAAATAAATAATATTTCAAAAACTAAAAATAAATAGTATTTCAATGACGCATGTGTCTAGCCTACCAGTGAGCTGCCCGTGGACTAAGTTTACCATGGAGATGTGAGCCCCACCTCATTTTGGCCATGTTGGATCCAAGGTGTGCGGGACGATGAGTTCTAAACTGTTTTGAGAGTTAGAGGACGAATTTTACCCAGTTTTACGTATGAGCGGTGAAAATTAAACTACTCGAAGAGTTGAGGGACCAAAAATAGACTTTTTTTGGTAAAATAATAATAAGGAATATGTCCATTTCATAGCCCTAAACTTTACAAAAAAAAATCTATATAACATCCTCAACTACAAAATGGGTATTTATTATCTAAGGCAGTTTTGAAGGGCGGTTCTGATGGTGTTGATCCCACTCAAGGTGGTTTTCGCCATATTGACAACCACATTGTTGGGTTTTGGTAAAGAGAATACAATTCAAGGATGCTGGCATTTACATCATCGACCTCTCTTACGCTTTTTCTATCTGCACATTCTCTTTCTTCTCGTCATCATCCGTTTTCTTATTTGGATCCGCATCAGCAAAAAACTATGGCATGGCTACCAATATGGCAAAAATCACCCTGAGTTAGATCATTATTAGCAAAACCGTTCTCCAAACCACCATAGGGTGTAATTGACTTGGTTTTGTAAGTTTAGGGTGCTAAATACCCGATTTTATAGTTGAAGGTGTTAAATGGGCTTTTTAGAAAGTTTGGGGACATAAAATGGACTTACTTTTAATATTAAAAACTAGATTATCTAACCCCATTGAAAAATGAAAATCCTAACAACGCCATGGAATGCTCAATTATCTCTTAACCTAGCTATGTGTAATACCTTGGCTTGTAGTGTGGTAGTCCATATGGCCAATGTGGAGTTATGGTGAGATTAGTTCTATATTGCTTGTCTAAAGTGAGTTGTAATAGTATATAATGCTGGTAGGTCCCAAAAGTAGTACCTTCGAGTTAACCTTTTTACACGAAGTAAGGACGAAAGTGTAAGTGGGGTGCTATGCATATGTGAACCTACCCTACATTGGCTGTGCTTTGAGCAGATTTGGGCCAAAGTGTTACACTATGCTAGGCTCTACAACCATTGTTGTAGCCCATCATATGTACTCTACAATCATCTTAACTTTTGGTGGTACACAACTTTCCTTGTTCACACACTACATGTGGATTGGTGGATTTCTAGTAGTCGATGCTGATTCTATCATGATGTGATATGTGTTGGAGTGACTCGTACCGGATAATGATGTCTTCTTTTAAATTAAATGATGGATCTCATAGACGAAGCATTATTATGCATTTGTATGAAGTTTTGCATCATGTATTGCTTGGACCCTTTTCCGAATAGAAACAGTGAAAGAGAATATCTGTTGAGTCAGCTTTAACCTTGATATCTCCATATATCGTGTAGTCTTTTATGCATCAAATTATCTTCACAGACAAGTCTTTGTTGGGGATGTCATCTTGTTAAAAGACCCAGAGAAATCTGATGATTTAATTGTTCGACGATTGGCTGCGTTGGAAGGCTATGAGATGGCCTCTAGTGATGAGAAGGACGAACCTTTTGTACTTGACAAGGATCAGTGCTGGGTCCTGGCAGACAACCAATCACTGCAACCAAAGGTATGTATGTTATTTATGCATCAAGAAATGATATATATTTTGTTGGTTGGTGTTCTACCAAGATATCTTCGTATTTTAGTTATGTAAGAGTGAGATATGGGCACATCTTCATTGTAGATGCATAAAGCGTAGAGCTTGGCTTAACTAATGAGTATATTATGTTAATTATGTAAGAGTGAGATATGGGCGCATCCTCATTGTAGATGCATAAAGCGTAGAAGGTGGCTTAATGAATGAGTATATTGCATTATAGTAAAGGCTTCTTCACGAGTTTTTCATGATTGTTTTGGTGGCAGGAAGCTAGGGATAGCCGCTTGTTTGGACCTGTCCCTATGACTGATATCCTTGGCAGAGTGATATACTCTCTAAGAACAGCTGTCGATCACAGTCCAGTGGAGAACAGGTAGGATCCTTCGTTAAGTTCATCGCCGCCGCAAATCTCATACCCTACTTGGACATGAGCTGAATGTTGGCTCCAACTGTTTGTGCAACAGCCGTATGGCCATGAAGCAGGATTCACCAGCTTTGGCAGTAGAGCTTGATGTGGAAGAGATGGCAAAGAATAATAAGTAGATAATTAGTTGCCCTCCTCCTCCTCCTCCTGGATTTTGTTATTTGAAATTAGTTGCTTCGAGTAGAATATCCCCCATCAGAAAGTTATTGGCTATTTACTTGTGGAGAAGTCGATAATCATCGTAACAAAAAACCATACAGTTTGCTGAATTCTGATGCTTACCAAGTTTTTGAGTTATCCATTTGGCGCTGTTGTATGTGTAACATCTGAATTTACGATTGGATGTTTATTCAACAAGGAGGAAATCTAAGTGTAACAAAGGATTCATGTCATCTAACATGATTCGTCATTTCAATATGATGGCGAGACAAGAAAGATGATTTGTCCTATCTACATCTCAAACGCAAGACTCGTCGTATAATCCAAGTGGCGTGCACCTGAAACAGATAGCACGAGAAAAAAACGTATTCGACGGCAAGAGCCGCATCATCCAACCCCTAGGAATTATTCCATGCAAGTCTTGGCAGCCGTATCAATCAATTGTCCTCGTTCTAAGAAAAGGGCTACATGTATTAGATGATCCTTATTACCGTGAATTTCGGTATGTTCTGACAAAACAAATATAACAAATCTTGTAAATCAAGTAAATCATAAAAGTGACAAGGTTTATCTTCGCTTCGGTTTCAGACTCTCAGTGCAAACTTGACACTGTCAAAATGCGTTGGTAAAAGAATCAAAACACCAGTGCTCAACAGTCTCAGTTCTTGTCAGCTACCTCAAGGTGCTTCTTATCCGCAAAATCACTGGGCAGATCAAGTCCGGATGGTATCTTTCCATATCCAGGGTAGTTGCAGCTTGGGGAATCCGATCCAAGCATACTGCAGCGTTGAAAAGATCATCAATGTCAGCAGTGCAAAAGATCATTTGCAAAACAATAACCCAAAAAGCAAAGCATGCCATTCACACACAGGGAAGTAAAACTGACCTCCTGTCAACCAACACCATCGACCGTAGCTCACAATTGGCGAAACTGTACGCAATCAAGTGAAAGTTAGCAACACGCTCTTCCGATGCAATCAACCATGGTTTGAACATTTTAGTGTTTAGCACAAGAATAATCATAGTGAGAGACAAATAAACAAAAACTCAAATCAGTAATCTACTTGGTCATACTATCATGAGACAAAGAATAATAAACTTATTTTAATAAAAAAAACTAGTCCAATTTGGTTATACTATTATCATCCACTATGGTTTCAAGTTACAACGGCTATATATTGCAAATATAGTACTCTCATGCCAACAATATATCTGCATAGGTTTGCACAATATTGCTGGGTTGATTAGTTGACAATTAACAATGCAAAAATATTGTCAATGTCAAGACACTCACTGCTTGCCCACTTCCTGTCTTATGGTTGGATGACACTCTAGACAAAGAATAATAAACTTATTTTAATAAAAAAAACTAGTCCAATTTGGTTATACTATTATCATCCACTATGGTTTCAAGTTACAACGGCTATATATTGCAAATATAGTACTCTCATGCCAACAATATATCTGCATAGGTTTGCACAATATTGCTGGGTTGATTAGTTGACAATTAACAATGCAAAAATATTGTCAATGTCAAGACACTCACTGCTTGCCCACTTCCTGTCTTATGGTTGGATGACACTCCCTGCTGTACATGCTCAAGGTGTGATATAAGAAGCCACTATGGCTGACGATAGCTATCGCTTTCTCTTCTCTTGTCCACAACCTGCAAGTATATTCAAGGAATAATTCAATTGAATCCAGCTATGAAAATAAACTTACCAGTCAACTCAATTGGACATTTAAAAAATTGTAACGTCTCAAATTTTGCATAATAGTGTTTACATTTTTAATTATGATTTTATGAGATTTTTCCTGAATTTTTCTAGATTATAAAAAGGGTTTTTATATTTTCAGATTTATAAAATAATTTATTTGAGAAAACAAAAGTAAAACTCAAATATTGCTGGAAATAATTTTATTAAGTTCTAAATGTCTCAGGGTATTTTTGAGAATTTTCCCCAAATTTTTTAACCTTATTTACTATTGTCTAAAAGCCTTTTTATTTTCATCAACTAATTAATTCGAAAATTGGAAAATTCCTCTCACTCACAAGTGGGACTGGACCCCACTTGTGAGGTCCTCCTAGCTCCAAGAAGGGATCTAGTACCCAGCCCAGCTGTCTCTCTCTTCCCTCTATGGGAGAGATTTTGAAGCTCAAATTTGAAGCCGTTTCTTCTCCGAATTCGTTGCAAAGTTGTGGACAATCTTATCCTCATCTAACCATCGCGTGGAAATCGCGTTCTTTCCATTTCGGACGCAATCTTGTTCGTGTTGGATTCTATCTCCCGAGGCCTTCCGAGCCTATTTAAGGTGAGCACTGGACCGCCTCTTCTTGCTCAACCCGTTCCTCCGCTCTTTTCTTGCTTTGGTGCCTTCGTTTGCCCGGAACATCACAAAGTCTCGACGTCGTCCCCGACATCGCTCGACATGCCCCTGCGACCTCCCCGACATCTCGAAGCTTCTCTTCCTGAACCGTTTGCGTCACGTCTTGTTCCCGCTCGTCGTGAAGATAACGCCTCAATCAATTTGTAGATCGCCGCATCGTGTGTGCCGAATTTTGCTTTGTCCCAAAGTGTGTTCGCATGTTGTCACCGCTGTTGAGCCGACCAGCGAGCCGCCGCCGGCCGGGAGCTGCCGTGGCCGCGCACCATGCCCTCTGGTCTAGTTTCCGTTCTGTTGCTGTTTTATTTCTTAGAGTTTAAGCCCTGCGTGGCCTAATAATGTAGAGTCGACCATAAGGTCAATCAAATGTCTTTTATTCAATAAATAGTCTTTTATCATGTTTCCACTGTGTATAATTGTGATATTTCATCTATGTTAATACTGTGTGCATTAGCGTAATCCTAAACTAGTGTAGTATACATAGAGAGCCTAGATTTGCATATTCGGGTCCTGACAATAATCGTAAGGTTTTCCTTCCCTTTTCAACACATGCCAGTACGCCACACTAAAGGTTCTGGTGCTCCAGCATCTAGGACCTTTCTAATGACAATTCACTGGTATATGAGACAAGCATTCAAGGCAAGCATATGTGGTGTAGGGAAAGCAGAGGGTATATCCAATGCAGAAACTTCAATTTTGTGCACAACGACTGGTTCTAGTTTTTCTCTAGATTTTCTCAAAAACATCAAACAAGCATTGAAGTAGATAAAGTAAGATCAGGTCCTTGCGTGAAAGTCGAGAGGGATAGAAAAGAATTCACTAGGAACATTGACTTATCTCTAACCTGGAGAGTGGTGAACTAATTGCTTCTTTGGCTGAACGAATTGTTTTGAATGGTACAAGAGGCACAACCAAATGATACAAGATGCAGATGAATATATTATTTGAGGTAATTGTGTTTCATGGTCATATTACCGAATTATTAAGCATCACCAGTTCCAACACGTTAATGAAAAGGAACTAATTGATTTTAGAAAAGAATGTTACCAGTCAAAGAACTTCATACCCCTAGCTGCAAGGGACTCATCTGCTTCTCTGACATCAGGTTCCCAAAGAACATCTTCATCATTCTCTATCTGTAAAGAAAACGACACACATATGTTGTGATACACCATTGCAAAGCTGTTATAAACAGATAGGTCCCATGAAGCCACTCATGTATTAGCAAACACTAGGTACTTGCCAAGGAAAAATCAATGGCAGGAAAGAGAGCCCGATATTCTGTTATGCTACTCCTCTTGTCACAGGGATGAACACCCTGCATTTTAAGATCAAATAAAAAATAGAAATATTAATAATGCTTATTGATAGAATTCAACAAGACATTACTGATATGAGAGAACCACATAGACAAGCCAAAGCATCCAATTTCTCAAACAAGGATATTCAAATCAGAAAAAAAAAAGTAAGCTGAATAGGTTATTCTAGCAACTGCCAATAGCAACAACCAAGCTTTTTGTCCCAAACAAGCTGGGGTAGGCTAGGTATGAAACCCAATCAAAGTCAATAAAATCCTAAACCTTTGATCTTAGGTCTTCCGGTACATAGATCGCTAACTTTCATGCACTCCTATCCAACGCCAACTCTTTGGATACATTTCAATCACTCAAGTCTCTTTTAACTGATTCTTTCTACGTCAGTCTCGGTCGACCTCTGCCTATTCTTGTGTTTTCGAGACAACTTAAAATTCCACTACATACCGGTGCCTCAGGAGGCCTCCGTTGGAGATGCCCAAACTATATCAAACGATGTTGGACAAACTTTTAAGGTGCTACCGCAACCCTACCACAAGTATCATCATTGCGGATTCAATACCACCTTGTATAACCATAGATCCATTACAACATCCACATCTCTGCTACGCTCATCTTCTGTACATGTTGTCTTTTTGTCGCCCAATATTTTGCTCCATACAGCATTGCAGGTTCGATCGCTATCCTATAGAACTTACCCTTTAATTTTTAGGGGACTTTACTATCACATAGGACACCAAATGCTTGGCACCGTTTCACTCACCTTGCTCGTATTCTAGCAATTACCAAAATAGTCTATTTTAGTTGACACAAACCAAGGGTAATGAGGCACTAAATGATAATATCACTATTTAGAAAGACATGTACAATAAGAACTTCGTAACCAAATGATTGTTCATGTTTTACATGTGTTCTTCAGGAGAAGTAAATACCAAGTGCTCCCTGCAAGTCTCAACTGCAAGAATTGGTGGGCAGTTCAAACTTGAAATTGCTGGACGTCCACTGTGCGCAGCATTTTCCACCATTAATGGTGTACCTACTCCATCAGTATAGTTTTCACCACCAAAGACCCCCACTGCAGTTTGCATAGTCCTGTGAGATTAGTTCAGGTGCATTAAAGTGAGGCTCATTTAGTAATCACACATTACTGCAATGCAGTATGCCTCCGAACAGGAATTGTAATAATAGTCTGTACTAAATAGCAGATTGAGTAGCTATTGACATCAAGGAAGTGATTAAGGGTGCAAAAAAAGAGTTCGGAGTGAATCTTATTTGTACTAGATCCTATACACATTGGTCATGCAATTGCAAACCATGCAGCAAGAACATGCAGACATGTTACTTGAGTGATGTGCATTCCATACTATATATTCGCTAATGTACATCAAAGTTTCCAAATTATGTTCATCATTTCCATTTAAAAAGAAAACAAAAAACATAACCAAAACTCTGCTTGATCATTGAACAAAAGTGAAGCTTGTATGCAAGAATGGACATCTAAATCTCACAATTTTACTCCAACCATGGGAGCCAATGCACAGTTTTGACTTCCCCAAACGAGACTAGTAGGGTTTGCTCTTCTTGGTGAACCCATGTTTTGGTATGCATTACTGATAACTGAATGTGTATAATTCTATGGCAAAACTGACATACATAGCAGAGAGGCTAATGGAATACAGACAAGCATTTACAGGCCTTCAAAATACCATGTTCAGTTCAAGGAAAAGAAAAAGAAAATATGGTTAGGAAGATCGACATAGTCTCTATGTTTAAGAAGGGCTACAATTTATCCTGGTGATAACTGAGATAATATATTCTCAAAAGAACAGCAATGCCAACGCCTAAGAACACCACTTCTCAAACATTACAAAGCCTAGAAGAGGATCCAGAACACTAAAAAATATATATACAAGAGGGTCAAGGAAAGACTATACCTCAGTAGAGGGGAAGTAATAACCAAGTCAATCTTTTTTGCAAGCCCACATTTTTTTACGTGCTCTCGCAGGCAATCAACCTACAAATGCATGTAAAAATCAACATCCACGGAACTTGAAAATGCCACATGAAAGCAGTTTGAATGATATTTCGATCAACATTACCTACCTATCAGGCACAGAAAGAAACTCAACTAATCTACACAATTCGAGATTAAGACATCGAATTGAACATGACAAAAAATTGGCTTAAAACCATAAAGGATTACGAGATGTCATTTTTACAAGTTAATCATTAAAGGCAGTTCAATGTCATCCAAAAGAAGATGCTTTCATTATGTTTTGATGCAACTGGGGTTAGGACAAAAATGTTTTACCGGAAGTCATTGCTAACAATAGGGACCTTGTGCATTACTTACAATAACATAATATTTTACATCTAAAATAGCAGTAGAGATTAAGAACTTCACACCTTCCATTAGTACCATAAGTCCGTAATATTATTCATGATAGGTAAGAGGCAATGTAACACCTTGTGCATTACTTACAATAACATAATATTTTACATCTAAAATAGCAGTGGAGATTGAGAACTTCGCACCTTCCATTAGTACCATAAGTCCGTAATATTATTCATGATAGGTAAGAGGCAATGTAACACCTCGTGCATTACTTACAATAAAATAATATTTTACATCTAAAATAGCAGTCAAGATTAAGAACTTCGCACCTTCCATTAGTACCATAAGTCCGTAATATTATTCAAGATAGGTAAGAGGCAATGTAACGCCCTGGCCCAAATTTTGCTTAATGTCCTAGTCCACCGTGAGGCGGACCCACACATGCAGATTACCTCATTTACACTTTTGTCTTTGCTTCGTGTAAAAGGGTCAACCCAGAGGTGCTACGTTTGGACCCAACATGCATTATATACTACTGTAACTCATTTTAGATAGGTAATGTGAGATTAATCCCACCACCACTCCACATGGGCCTTCACACTAACATATCAAAGTATTACAGGCAATTCCTACAGGATTTAGCTATTGAAGCTTCAAAGAACGATCAGTGAAGGCATTATGGATAATTTTTAACATAGACAGAAATCCTGAACATTGCCATCACACTGCTAACTGCCACAATTGCACTTGACTGAAAATGTAAGCATACAAAAGTAGGTTAATAATGAAAATACATGATTGAATATCACAAGTGACGATTTGCTACTACAGGAGGTGAGTGAATCAAGTCTCCAACTTTATTACCAAAAAATCAAATGATTTTTTATCAGTAAAGCATCATGACATGATGTCGCATTTTCCATCCAACTTTATTACCAAAAAAATCAAATGATTTTTTATAAGTAAAGCATCATGACATGATGTCGCATTTTCCATTTGAACCATCTTAATGGTTGATTCCATTTTTTCATGGACATGCTCGATATCATGAGCAGAGCACATCAAATGAGAGTGGAATGTATTGTAGGCTACCATCCAATCTTGTGGCAAGTTTGTCATGTCATGATTGGACAACAATAAATACAAAAACAATGGAAAGGAAAAGGGTTTTTTCTATATTTGTGTTTCAACTGTATCTTTTAGTACATTTATATTGATCATTTTAACACAACAGATGCATTTTAGATCCAACTTCTGAGGTATAGATCAACTTAAATTTTTGACAAGCAGAACTTTAGTTGGCTACAAGCCTACAATGCAATGTGAGCATTTGTTCGTAGAACTGATAGCCCTAAGACAAGTGATTCAATGTACGGGGATCAGCTTCCCAAAAAGAAACAAGAAAAGCTTACTTGGTCCCAGCCCAAAGGGGTAAGGTGAGCATCAAACAGCACAGGTGACATGTACATACTGTAATCCTTCTCGCCTTGCACATTGTGAATACCCTGGGCATGCCTCACCTGCACACATCAATTGGTTACAATTAATCAGGTTCAACATTCTTTTGTATCTTTATTACAAGCTTGTCATCCAGTATTGAGGAATTGTTGTACCAGGTATATGGTTTTGCAGCGGTGCAGAGGATACATAGCAGTGCCAGAATTGGCCTCCATTTCTGCCCAAGATAAATAAATTTTCCATTGAAGCGTTAGGCAGAGAACGATAGTACTAAGAGAAAATTGCATCGTTGCCACCTGCACTTCCCTAAAATTGCAAATCCCCGCCAGTACTTTAAATTCTGCTAATTCACTACGTATACTTTGGTGCAAATTACTACCTCTACTTTTAATTTTGGAACTTTGCCATCTGTACTTAGCTTTCAAGATCCGGGGTGTGAAATATGAGCTTATTTCGTAATCAAGAAAGATTGTTCCTTGAGGTAATTTTGACCAATAACAATAAGAATGTAAGAGAAGGTGGTGAACGATAACAACATCCTTGGAGAAGAGATGCTGTTGGTGATCTGAACTCAACACTAATAAAAGGGAGGATCATGCAGCCTAGGACTATGAGTAGTTGTTGACTCCATTCTTCCTAGGAAACAGGGTAAAAAAAACAAAAGAAAGAAAGAGGAAGAGAAAGATGATGCGATCCACCGAACCAAAGCAAACAAAACCAAACAGAAGAGAAGGGAGAGTGAATCTGCCAGTAACATCTGGGTGGTGGCGGAGATATATATATATATATATATATATATGTGACCGAGAATGAGATCTGGAGCTGTGGAAAGGGGGAAAGAAAAGAAAGAAGCGATGATGCCACGCAGATGCAGGAGGAAGAAGACGGAGGGGAGGGGGCATTACTAGAGCAACAAGGGAACGGATAGACGATCGTTGCAATCGAAGAACTAGCACGAGCGGACACATGAATACAATACTAGTAGGATCTAAGAAGAAGGGCTAAATCTAACTCATATCATTAACGGGAAAAAGAAGAACAATACTAGTACCTGAGGAGGAGGAGGAGGAGGAGGAGGATCTGTTGGTGCAGAGCAGTGGGGGGGAGAAGGCGGCGGCGGATTTGTTGGTGCGGCGGGAGAGCCGTCTGACGGAGGAGGAGGAGGAAGAAGGGGAGATACGGAGGCGGCCCGGGGTGCTGCTGCTAATGCTAATAGGAATAGGAATACTAATAGGAGTATGTCTATGCATCTTCCCCTCCTCCTCCCACAGATGGAAGATGGATCGCGTTCCCTCCCCGCTCTCAACTTGTCTGTCTTCTCGCTTCTCACTCGTCCATCTCTCTCTCTCTCCAAGCACAGTCCTACTTGTTCTTCTGCGAATTTTTTTAAAATAATACTATTTTTATTCTATTTTACAAAAATAATATGCCGAAAAAATTTTACAAATCTACCCACTTGTCGCTATTTTAAATGGCGACAGACTCTCTGTAGCCGTTTCAAATGGCGACATACAGTATATCGCCGTTTTAGATAAGGACAGACTCTCTATCGCCATTTGAAAAGGCGACAAAGAGCAACCGTCACCTCTGTCGCCATTTGAACTAACGACAGACAGTGCTTATATAAGCCGAGCACGGCCTGGCCCCCCACTCGAGCCAGCCACCGAGCGCACAGCCAAAAAAAAATAGAGAGGAAGAGAGGAGAAGGAGAAGGAGAAGGAAGAAGGAGAAGAAGGAGAAGAGAGGGAGGAGGAGGAGGAGATCTGCATTGCGTCAGGTACTAATTTTTTTGTGTAAGTATTTAAATGTTAAATATGTAATATAGTAATCAGATTAAATAGAGTAATAATAGTTATTTAGCTAGATGACTTAGTTAGGAATGAGTACCTGATGCAAGTTGTTTAGCTAGTTGACTTAGTTAGAAATTTATAGTTATGTCGGTATGGACAGATGTTTAGTTATATGACTTAGTTAGCAATTAATAATTCGTTCGGTATGGATTAAAATGTCGTAGAGGACTTGTAGGTTCTCTAATCGTAATAATAATTATTTGATTAGAATTTGTGGATAAATTTTCGATGTAGGGATGACCTGGAGGTAGGGATTAAAATTTCGATTGTAATAATAGTTTTTTGATTAGAGATTCTGGATAAATTTTCGACGAACTGGGATTGTAGAATCCAAATTCAGTTATTTGTGTACTGAGAAATCGGAGATGTCATGTAGAGCTGGCTGGCTAAAATTGTCAGGAATGAAAAACAACTCAATCTATAGAGGTTCCTGACACATTAGTTTAGTCATGTTCTCATAGAAATTTAAAATGATTACGAAATCTGAAGAATTTGTAAGAATTGAAATATTGCAACTCTCTTGATTAAATTTGTAAGCAAGTATGGACCGAAAGAAAAATGAATTAAACTACGTTCCTATAATTCAAATTTGTGATCATTATTAGTCGTACAATGTAGCGTTAAATTGTGCACATGTTAAGAATTCGATGAATTTGCATGACAGGTATAGATGATAGAGTGAAATTTAAAATATATTATGGAGAAGGAGTTCCGCACATGGGTGTTGAAGGGGTAGATCTAAGTCATTTCGCAAGTGTAGAGGCTAGCCTGTCACGCGCAGGGGAGCTTTCATGGGCTACGGTTATGAGATGGTTGTACCACATGTTCTCTTTGGACCGTGAATTGCATGATCTGAAGTTACACGGAGTAGTTTGCCGGAGAATAGATTGCACGTACTGGGAGTTAATAGAAATGAGAGGGCCGAAATCTTGGAGTTCGTACGTAAGAATTGCAATTGAGAAAGGATGGCCATTAGTGTTATTGGCACAAGCATTTGAGAAAGTCAATGCCGGGCATGCGACGCAGCAAGAGGTTGTTGGTGAAGAACCAGAGGAAGTTGGGGAGAGCAGCAGAGGTAGAGAAGGCTTAGTAGAGCGGGATGTAGGTTCGGTCGATCTGAAGTGCAAGGTGAGAGAGCTGATGTTGCAATGGGAGAGGTTCAAGAAGTAATGGGTATGGCAGACGAGGGAGAAAACATTGAATCAGTGGTCGAAGCGATGGTCACAGAGAATGAGGACTATGAGGCTTTAAGTAATGATGAAGTCGCTGAAGATCTATTCCCTACAGAGTGGGATGAGTATCCGCTCGACAGATTGGTGGTGAACGATGGCGAACAGTTCCCTTCACAGTATGATCAGAATGAGGTGAGACAAAGTGCAATTTACAAGAATAAGAGTGAGGTTAAAAAAGCAGTAATAGCATGGGCAGTGTCGTTGCGCAGAACCTTCAAGGTTGTAAAGTCCGATCAACGGGTGTATGATGTCAGATGCCAGACGGAGGGTTGCCCGTGGCGTGTCCATGCGTACCAGTCTAAATGGGACACCATTTGGAAGTGTTCTATAGTCGTCCCACATACATGCGTACTAACGGAGTCTGCGCAGTTACACTGGAACATATGATCAGGCTTTATTGCCAATGCAATGTACGGAGAGATTGTAGGCAACCTAGATTTAGAGCCACGGGCCATCGTACTCGCAATACAACAGAGGTTCCAGTATACAATAAGCTACATGAAGGCATGGAGAGCAAAGCAGAAGGTATTGGAAACACGGTTCGGCACGTACGAAGACTCCTACCAGAACTTGCCAGGTTTGCTTCAGGTGATAAAGGACAGAAATCCTGGAACTTATGTGGACATTTGTGAGCATCCTTCGCAGCGCTTCTATGGGAAGATGGTTTTGAAGCGGGCATTCTTCGCTTTAGGTCCATGCATCAATGCGTTTAGGCATTGTCGTCCTTTGTTATGTGTGGATGGGACATTTTTGACTGGTAAATACGAAGGGCAGATATTGACTGCCATAGGAGTGGATGGCAATAATCAAGTTCTCCCCGTAGCTCTCGCATTCGTGGAGGGTGAAAACACAGATAGCTAGCATTGGTTCCTACGGAATGTCAAAGCCGGTGTCGTTCATCAGCGGCCTGGAGTGTGTATCATACATAATCGGCATACTGGGCTTTTGAGGGCAATTATTCAGTTGCAGCAAGGTGTGGATGAGACTCATCCATGGCCTGATTTGCGTAGTAGGTGGTGCAAGCGCCATATGGGTGCCAACTTCTACAAGCAGTTCAGGAACAAGGAGCTAACAAAGCTTTTCAAGAGGCTCTGCGACCAGAACCAGCAGAGAAAGTTTGATGTACTCTGGAAGAAATTGGATGATCTAACATCGAGACACACAGCTGAGGCAACGAAGAGGGCAGCCCCGGCCATAGGGGAGGCCCCAGTCGCGCTGGAGGAGTTACCCACTGACCCTCCCCACCTGGTTCAAAGGAATGGGAGGGCTCTGAAATGCTTCTCCGAATGGATAGAGTATGAATCTAGGGAGAAATGGGCTCTGCTTTACGACACCGATGGTGCGAGGTATGGGGTCATGACAACAAACCTTGCGGAGGTTTACAACTAGGTGATGCGAGGGTTGAGACCCCTTCCCTTGGTTGGTATAGTTGAGGGTGTTCTTCGTGGCATCACAAAGTACTTCGTTGATCGCCATGCAAGGGCGATCACGCGCATGAACGATCCTGCTATGAAGTACTCAGAGATGATTTCTGCATACATGGAGGACAAAGGCAAGAAGGGGGAGATGCACGCAACAACGAAGATGGGTACGAGGGAGCTCCGTTTCGAGTTGATGTGCAAGGAGAAAGCCGGTCGTGGGACGAACCGGCGGAAAGTTGCTCACGAATGCATCATACACAGCCAAACTTTTGTCTGCACCTGCAATAAGCCTCGTCTATTACACAGGCCATGCTCCCATGTTATGGCTACCTGCTCGACGATTCATATGGATCCAGGTATATTCATGTCTCAATTCTTTAGTAAGGAAGCTGTGGCTGCAACTTGAAGTGCGGAAATGTACGGTTTCCGAGTGGTGGGTTTATTCACAGAGCACAAAAGCTGGGAGGATACACGTTGGGTCCCAGACATGAGCAAGCTAAAGGGAGTAGGAAGAAGGCAATCCAGGCGTATAAGGAATGATATAGATGCCGCTAAAAGTGGCCGCAGCGTAAAGAAATATTCTGCTTGCAAGGAGACAGGGCACTCTTTCAAGAGTTGCTCGAAGATTCAGAAGCCATGAAGTGTTATATGGTCTTTTCGTACTGAACTGTGGTTTACTTCAATGCACTAGAATTTCATTTGCTTGTATCGAATTCGTACGTGTGGTCAAAATATGTACTATGAATGTTATTGTACTTGATTAAATGAGAGTGTAGTATGTTGTATTCATTTTGTATCTTTTTAACGCTTTGCACATAGATGAATATTTTTACTTCCATGTATTACGTGTGCTCTAAATTACGACAGTACTTGTTCCATTCATATTCTATTTGTAATTGTTGTATTTGTTTTGCACCTTTTTAACACCTTGTAGTAACATAAACATTTTTAATTGCAGGCATGGCGGGCGGACAGTTGTACGAGTTGCTTGACCCGTCGGTCGACGCGACTCACCGGAGCCGTTTAGCGACCTTGCCCCCGCAGGGTAGGGAGGCGGCGTTGGAGCTTGGGGCCCTGCGCTTGCGCACCCCCATGAGGGCATGGCGTCTCGATCCACGATGGATCCCGAGGTTAGTTCAATTTCATCGCAGTGTTGTACTCATGTCTTCGACACACACCACGATAATACTAGTCACATTCTTTTGCAGGTTGAGGGCGGCAGGACCGACGGAGTGCCTCTAGGCGGTTCCCTTACGACAGGAGCTTGCTGACTGCTCTAGTGGACCGGTGGCGGCCTGAGACCCACACTTTTCACCTGTCGTGTGGTGAGATAGCGCCGACACTAGAGGACGTCAGTTACCTCCTGGCCCTGCCCTGCTCAGGGGATGCGGTGGTTCCTGCAGACGTCGACCCAGAGTGGCAGGCAGATATCCTCCACCGATTCGAGGGGGTGCTACCCGAGCACGAGACACGACTTTCGCGGTGCAAGACGGTCCGACGCAGCGGTGGCTTGTGCAGTTCTACGTAAGTGCGATTTTTCCTTGTCGTATGTGATTTGACTCTCCGTGTGTGATTTTCATTGCATTTAACAACCTAACCATTACTTTCTGCAACCCGAGATGATGGTAGCCGGAGCTGGGGAGCAGGCCGTCGCCCGGCACTTGGAGGCATACCTTCTGTGGCTCTACGGGTGGGTCTTGTTCTGCTCGTCGCACGGGGACACTGTCGACAGGCACATGATCCAGTTTGCGAGGACGATCGCCAACGCCGACTTGAAGGAGATCCCGTAGCTGGCTTGGGGACCTACGGTACTTACCGCGATGTACCGGGCACTGTGCGACGGGTGTCGTCGCGTGTCCGACTCGTCCACTCTCGCCGGATGCCCTTTGCTACTACAGCTGTGGTCGTTCGAGAGGTTCCAGATCGAACGACCACAGATAGACCTGTCAGCTTACGGCCCAGCCTTCTACAGGTTCCTAGGGACGAGGTTGATCGTCCGACGATGGGGGCATTGTGGTGTCACCGACCGGTCAGTACTATCTATCGTAGCCGTATGTTGTTTTTTTAATTCTCCACGTGCTGTACTAACGTTCATCTCTGTTGTTTTCTTTTGCAGCCGCAGTTCACCCCAGTTACGACGCATGCTTCATACCCTCAATACGTAGCGATGTTGGACCAACTCATGAACGACCGGGTCATATGGCGCCCCTACGTTCCCGAGCTTGTCTAGGCACGTGCGCCGCTTGGCCTGTCGCTGCAGTGCACTGCCGACGCGGCGTACTGGTTGACACGACGTCACTTGGTGTTCGACGTGTTCGTCGAGCCGTACGCCGCCCACCGCGTCATGAGGCAGTTTGGTCTGCGACAGGCGTTCCCAGTACCCACAGGCGACATCATTCCAACAGTCGTGCACTCGTTCGTATTTCTACATTTTTCCCTTCTATTAGTACTTACGATCTCGGTGGCTTGCGAATTAATGTTACTCTTTCTTTTTTGCAGGTACACACGCAAAGGCTTCGTCGACACGCAGAGCTGGGCAGCACGCATGGTACCTCATGCGCAGCAGTAGGCACTGACTCTTGCGGATGTGATCGACGAGACTACCCCCTACGACCACGGTACGTACGACGCATATATCGAGTGGTACAGCACGCGCACCCGCGTTCGAGTTGGGCGTGTCGTGGAGTCACCTCCCAGGCACGATCCGACCACTTCTGACACGTACCCCAGCCAGCCAGACTTTGCTTTCCACCGCGCGGTTTGTACTCCTTCCATTTGTCATTCAATGTAACGTCTTGAAAATTATGCTAACTAACTAGCCTCCTATCGTTTTCGCAGAGCGACCTTGCCAGGGAGGCACACGAGGCGATGTTGATACAGGCGATCGGTGCCACCCATACGATAGGGTCACAATGACGGCCTTCGAGGGCGCCGCCATATTCGAGACTTGACTCACCGTGTCGTACACCTGACGTCGTGTAGGCGGCCCAGGGCGGACGACGTGGTACAGTCCCCTCGTTAAATGCAGACGAGGTCGACACAGTGCACCCGACCGCCTCGTCCGACACGCACGGGGCTCCGGTGCACCGACGGACGGCGTCGTCCCGATGATCGCAGGTACATCAGGTGGTCTCTTTTTTCATATATTTTGTTGTTCATATAACGTGTCATTCTAACTTGAAAATTTTGTCAACAGCGGCCGATCCTGCCCCTGACCAGAGTGCGAGCACCTCGGGGGACTACGGTACTTTCCAGGACGAGGACTTCGACTTTCTCGTGGATCCTTATCAGCAGTCCACGGGTGTGGTACTTGGTTCGTCGCAGCTCGCATCGGCCCCCGGCCCATCTCAGCCGACATAGGATGCCTTCGCTACTCTACCAGCCCCGGTCCGACCTCCTAGGAGTACTCGTGGACAGGCCCCTGACCAGCTCACATATACGTCTGGACATGTGCAGCATCGTAGGAGGCCTGGGACCACACGAGGTGTTGCACCGCGCAGGGGCCCTAGCTAGTTTGTTTCTTTTACACATGATGTACCGTAAACAATATCGTCTTTTACTTTCTTAGCTCATGTAATATCACATATGTTAGTTTTATTTTTGAAGTTTTGTGCTATATATAATCTTTTACTTTCGTGGCGCTATTTGTAAATACGCTACCAGTACCTTTGTCACGTCGATAGGACATCACACACGTAGCTACTTTGTCAATGCGATGCGACAACACGCTGCTGCCAGCTATCCCTGACTGATGTGACAACACTCTTCATGCTAAAAAGTGACAAAACTTTGTCATACATGCTAGCACAATTCGAAGTGACCACTCACTGTCTACTTTGGTCGTGCAGCTTTTCTCAGAGGGTGACAGGTCGTGCAGCCTTTGACAGAGGGTGACACATCGTGCAGCCTTTGATAGAGGGTGACACGTCGTGCAGCCTTTGACAGAGGGTGAAAGGTCGTGCAACTTTTCTCAGAGGGTGACAGGTCGTGCAGCCTTTCTCAGAAGGTGACAGGTCGTGCAGCTTTGATGAAGGGTGACACGTCGTGCAACTTTTCACAAAGGATGTCAGGCCGTCAAAATGGACAAGTGTTGTAGTTGTGTGGAGTAACCCCTCACCACCACTATAAAACCGGCCGAGGGGTAGACATCCAACACCGCCAAACCAGCAATAAACGTTAGCTGAATCTATACGAATTAGGGCACGATGTCGTTCTACCGTCGCCTCTTCAGCAAGTAGAAGTCATCCCGCCCGAATACCGGATACCGATGGCGTGGGCGCTTGATTCTGCCGGAGTTGCCGGCACCAAATGCGATCGCAACCTTCCGCAAAGATGATGCAATCTACCCACGGAGAGACGACGCGCGCTCACTCTATGCAGTTCGCCCTCACGGGTAAACCTACTTGTATCCATAAAATACAGGCTAACAGTACCATTTTATGCATCGTTCTTTCTTTTCTCAGCACAAGGACCGATGTTGCTTCTTCCAATGGATCGACGGGCCGGAACGGCGTGACTTCAAATTTATCTACAACTACCATGATGCCTACCCCGCTTCGCCCGAGAACTTCACCCGGTGGGAGAGGCCGCCAGGATATGTCCACGCTCTAGATCGACTAGAGCTCAAGGCCGATGGGCAAGGGGCCAACCAATGGGTGAGTTTCATGCGACATACTCATGTTTCACTCACAAAGTAGTAATTCTAAACCAGTTCATCGCATACAGGAGTTCAAAAAGAAAATTGCAAAATTGCTGGAGTCAATGGAGAAACCTCCTCAAGGCTTACCCGAAAGGTCCGACTTTTGCGAACACGACCTACAGGCAGTGGTAGATACCTGCCACGATGAACTAGCGGACCGGAGATTCTACCGGTGCCCCTTGGCCGAGGATGAATGGTGCGGCTACTTCAACTGGGTGGACCCAGAGACATACCACCCACATCTCAAACTTCTTGCATGGGATAACTGGGGGGAGCAACCCTCTCCGTGGTGCTACTACCGCCCAGAAAAGCCAGACCCCAAGTACGCCTACGGTGTTATTCAACGGCCAAAGCGGGCATACTGCATTGACTGCAGGACACGCTTCCGGTTGTACAACGATAAACCCAACACACACCTGCTGCACCATATAGTGGAGTGCGAGCCGAAACAGAGCAGGCGTCTCGGCAAGTGTCTGCCAACGGCCAACACACCAGAGGTGCAAGAGGGTACCTCCTCTCGAAGAGGAAGGGACAAGGGAAGCAGCCGGCCGAGGTCCGCACCACGCAACAAATCCTTGACGCGTTACGTAGACCATCCGGGAACCCGGTGGTATTAACATAGGGGACGCCGGGAATTGGGATGACATGCCAATGTGGGAGGGTTATTGCACTAGTGGAAATTAGTTGCAAAGCAAGGTGTAAATTAAATATTTTTCCAGAATATGGTAGTACACATATCAAAGAGCAAATCTAGTCTACTCTTCCTAAAAATTACACTTAAACATGAAATTTTACGGGCTGCCGAAAAGGCTAAAAAATCACTCTCCCTGATCTCAGATTCGCACTCTCTTTGATCTCCCTCTCCCTTTTATTCAATAGTACTACGATTTGTCGTGAAATTTGTCGCACACCGAAGGTGTCGGGACCGGATTTTCGAATCCGAACCCTTTGTGTATAACCTGTGCTAGTCCAGGAAAAGCTAGCACACACACAGCGGAAACAGTGATGACAACACATCCATATCACGAAGCATATGATATTAATAAAGCACAAAGGTATTAGCCTTATGGCCAATTATTACAAATAAACAGCATCATGGCTTGAGTTCAATAAGAAACAGCGGAAACGAAATAACAAAAGCAGGATAAGCCCATCCATTTGCCCAACAGGCAATCGATTGGGGTTCGCGTCCTAGCATTCCGGATCGCCTTCGTCGTAACCACAAGCGTAGAAATCGTAGTCACCTTCAGCTTCTACGAACTCTTCTGTGGAAGGTTTGGGATGTTGCAAGGGTGAGCACAAAATGTACTCCGCAAGTCTTGGAAACATAATGCATGATAACTATATGCAAGGCTAAACAATTGAAGGCATAATATAGCTCTTTTAGCATAAAGCAAAGTTTAACTGTAAATACCAATAGTAATTTCATAAAGCATCATTTGATCAAAAGGTAATAGCATAGTAATTGAATTTGATATGACAATTAAAGCAGGTTCCATCTACCTAACTGGCTCCATCCGTCAAACCATAACCCGAGAGTTCCATCTGCTCCCGGATTCCCAAACCAACATTTTCCTTTAAAACAAAACTATAAAATCTACAATGTGCAAGCGTACCTCGCCTGCCCTTGACCGTCGGCACGGCTACTTAAGTAGTTTTAACTCTGCAGAGTGTGTACACTTTACCCACAAGACATGATCGACTCTTGTTGCCAAGCTATCAACACACTTCCTTTGGTGTGCCGGCAGAGAGATCATGACAAGGCCTTCACAATGCACAACCCCACTATTAACCTCGCCCGCTAAGGTTTCACCGCTGTTAGGGTTCTAACTGCCCAGTATAGAAGCCCCCTCTTGCGCCTGCCAACATCTGGCACTCACCAACTGGCGAAGCTAATAATGAGACACACAAATTATTTAGCCAGGTCGTACCCATATAGACTTGTGGTTGTACGGTAGTGCTCGGTCCATGCTAACACACGCTTCGGTCCTTAATTGACTAGGGCGGAACATTCACATACCAAGGTCTCGTGCTTTCTGCACCCGCCAAACATCCATCCGCCCCGGTCTAAACCATTTCCACTTTATTTTACTTAAATCACAGCAGCAACACCAATTGCCGCAATTTCACAAATAAGTTTAAACAATATTTGAAATGATTCCCATAATAGCACAATACCGAAACGCTTAAGCTGGACTAAGCAATTCTACCGTTCCATGCTAATCTACTGGATATCACCAAATAAAATAGCTAATATTAACTAGGGTGACAAAGGTTTGACATGATCAATACCAATGAGGGTATAACAAATTCCGGTATTTAACTAAATTCTAAAACTATATTTAAAGTACATTGCATAAAAATAAGCATGCATAATTTAAAACAATATAGGCATTTTGTAAAATTTGGGACCAATATGTTCAAGGAAGACTTGCCTTCACTGCCTCTTGCTGGATCTACCTCTGACTGTTGATTTGCTTGAGCTTCGACTGCGTCGTCTACACGCGAAATGAGAGCAAATAAATAAAAACAAATTCAAATAAAATTCAAAAATTGAAAAGAATGGTACTGGAAGATAGATCTTGAATTTAGAAATTTGAATCACTGGAATCGGAGTTCGAACAAAGGAGAACAGGCTCTGGAAGATTCCCAGATCAGAAAATCAGAAAAATCAAAGAGGCTGACACGTGGCAACACGTGATTGGCTGGAATTTTGTATTTTCTGGAAAAGAATAAAAAGAAAAGAATTTGGCTTACAAGCGGGACCCACGAGTTAGAGACTCGGCTCACGGTGGACTGCGTCCACCGAGCGGCTTGGAGGATGACGCGGCAGACCGACCGAGGTGGCGCTGACACAGCGGGTTAGGGTAGACATGGCAGCCGACGCGGCGTAGACGCCGCCGCCACGCTGGACGGGTGACGCGGCATCTGCGATGGAGCCGAGGCGGCGCGAGGTGAGGCGACGCGGATGCATCCCACCGCCCACGCGGCGTGCATCCAATGGCCGAGCGGATCGACGGCCGACACGCGGCGAGAGGCGGCGCGCACGCCAAGGCGGAGAAGACGGCTACCGAGGAGAAAAACGCGACGAGGCGGCGCCGGGTTAGGGGCAACAGAAAGAGGGCGACGCGGTGAGTTCGGCGGGACCAAGGAATGCGGCGGAGCTTCACCGTCGGCGAAGATTGGCGGCGGAGAAGAGCAACGAGCACGGCGGCGAACGACGGTAGCTAGGGTTTGGGTTTTGGCGGTGCACGTGCGACGATCCTCAGAACAGATGAGAGGAGCGGGTGCGACGGCTTTTATAGACGCAGATGCCGAGGAGTCCGGCGCGGATACGGCGCGCGCGCGAAAACGCGATGGCGGTTTGCAGGCGAACGGCAGAGTCCGCTCGAGACGACAGAGCCGATCGCTAACAAAGCGGGGCCACGCACACGGGCGCGGCGTGAGGTGACCGGGCCGCGAGGTCGGGCCTTGGGAAGGAAAGTGAGCCGAGGAGGGCGAAAGGAGTGGTCGCGAGGAGGAAGCGGGTCATGAAATGGGCCGGTGGAAGGATTCGGCCCGGAAAGGGTTTTAGAAATTAAAACATTTTCCGAATTAATGAAATTCCAGAAATTTAAATAAAAGCAAATAAATTCAAATAAATAGCAAATAAATTCAGAAAAAACTCCAAAAATACAGAAAAAATTCCCTGCAGCATAATGAAGCCAACTAAAACTAAAAATCTTTTGTTTGATGGATAGATTAGCCAAATCAAATCCTTTTACAAACAGAAAATATTCATATTTAGCTGAAATTAATTCAAGAAAAATGCAAATGGTTCATTTTCAAATTTAAATATTCTAAAACTCAAATTTTTGAAATGTTACGGAAGGAGAATGACAAACAAAGAAATTTGATTTTTTTCCTGAAAAAATTTACTCACAATTATCACACTAATTTCGTAAAACATCGCAACAACTAATACTGACTTTTTATTAACTACAGCTCATAATTTACATACATTTTTCCATTGATATCAAATATATTTTTTGCAATTCGAATAAAAAAAATAGGCAAAACCTCTCTGTCGCCATTTGAAACGACGACGGACTCTCTGTCACCTTTTCAAATGGCGACGAACTCTTTTTCACCTTTTCAAATGGAGACAGAGAGCCTGTCCTTCTCTGAAACGGCGACAGACTCTTTGTCGCCGTTTCAAATGGCGATAGAGAGCCTGTCCCTATCTGAAACGGCGACAGACTGTCTGTCGCCATTTGAAATGGCGACAAGTAGGTAGATTTGTAAAAAAAATTTGGCATATTATTTTTGTAAAATAGAATAAAAATAGTATTATTTTAAAAAAATCGTTCTTCTGCTGGGCAGGCAGGGACAGAGTTTCAAATATTGACTTGGTATCGGGACGGTTCAATAAATTATATCGATCGATAAACGATCAAATTTAAAAAATTTAGAAAATTTTATGTGATGTAAACTACTCGGTTATCGGTGAAAATCACTCAAAAAAAGGCCGTCGAAATTTTTTGCTTGAACGGTCGATTATCGGTAGATTTTTGATTTTTTAAAAATTTGATTTTGAAACACTAGTTCTTGTGATTTTCGATCATTTTCAACGAAAATCGGTGCCGACTGGGATCCGATTTTCAACGTCGATTCGATTTTGTAAACCCTGGGAGGAGGGGCAACACAAATGGATGATTTGCTGCTCTCTCTTCTGCATTTTGTGAGTGATGATTTTGCTCCCTTTCTTGAGTTAACATTAATTAACAATAGACATGTTAATAGTGATTTCTTTGGTTCCAATGCAGCTTGCTGCCTTCATCAGAAGACGAACGGATGGATGAACACGTCTCGTCATTCACCAAACGACAAGATCAATCGACTCATTTTTTACATTTTCCTGTTGTTACTAGACTACTACTAGTGCGTTTTATACTCTATAGTTGGGTACACCATCATGAAATTTTTGCTGTATTAGCTCCCTACTCATTTGTATTTTCAAAAATAGCCACCGAAGCGACGGAATTACAGAAATAGCCCCCTGGCCCATGTGTGCTGCGACCTGGAGTAGCGCCATAATTTTTTGCTTTTTCCCACCGGGCCCACCATGCCGTGACCTGGAGGAGCTGCTCCCGACCAGAGCGCGCAGGGTGGTGGGGCCCACCATGTCGCGACGTGGAGTAGCGGCTTCCACCCTAGGACGGCGATTCCACGGATGGTAGGCGCTGCCAAGTATTGTCGCAATCGTCAGGTGCTCGCTATTCTGCATTGACTTTATCCGAAAATTCATTGTTAAAAGTAAGTGTTAAATTTATGAAAAGTATGAATTATTACAACTCAGAGTTATTTTGACGGTTGCTAGAATTTTATAGTTCAAACTAGAGTTAAGTAAATTCAAAAATTCATATTTATCTGTGATAATCTTAATTCTTATAGTGTTGGACAAATTTATTTGTCAGTTAATAGTTTTGATTAAAAAATCAAATTTTGTTGTTTGTCATTCTCTTTCGGTGTGCGACAAGTTTGACGACAAATTATAGTAAATTATTGAATAAAACTCGACATTAATATTACGAAGTGCAAGGATACAATATAGGTACATGCCTCATAAAACTAGGATACAACGTAGGCATACATGCTTTAGAAAATTCATAAACGGGATACAACGTATTCCATAGTTATATGCCTCTGGTGAGGGACTAAGTAACAAATCCATTCATTTTATGGCCATGGTTGTCGGAATAGACGGTCAAAATAAGGATAATCGTATATTGGTGGCAGACGAGGCACTACGTATGGATACCCGAGAGGGCTTGATGGAATATCGTCGTCAGGATTTGGAGGACTCCGAGGACGTAAGGTTCGTGGGCTAGGTGGCATGAAATCGTCATCATCATCGTCATTTATATGGTTTTGAGCTAGACCTCTTGCAGTGCTGGTCGAACGTCCTCTTGTATTGTTTCTTGAATAGCCTGCTGTAGTAGCACTTGAACGACCTGTTGTGGTAGTTCTTGAACGTCGAGGTCTAGGTGATACGAAATCGTCGTCATCATCGTCATCATCATTTGCATAGTTAGGAGCAAGTCCCCCTGCGGTGGTGGTTGAACGACCTCTTGACCTCAAGTTAGGTCCTCTTCTGCGTCTTCTGCGCGAACCAGGCATCACACCCCGCCGAAGAGCATATATATCGCAAAGAATTCTAGGATATCTTTGTTCAGCAAATCTTTATCCTCCGGGAATGACTAACACACAAGGCGAGCATAGAAATTAGTTAACTTAGATATAATGGTAAAAAGATTAGAAGGGTGAACAAATATGAAATAACTAACCTTAATATGCTCTGCATACTGATCGGGCAGCATCATTACCCTGTAAAGTCTCGTAGAGAAACCAATAGCAGAAGGGTGGTCGGCTAGTTCGCACACCCTGAAATACGTTTGACGCCACCCTTTCAAGTGCGCCTTGAGGTCGTCGGAGGTCACAAGGTTAAGGGCGAAGGTTGTCACGTTATGCCTCGATAATGTTGGATGGCACTCTTGCAATTCTGACAGCACCGTACTTAGGTTCTCCTCCTTGAACGGATCATCCTTCCCATTATGCGTAATCTTCAGCGTGTAATGTAGGGCTACGCTGCTCATTTGAGGTGTCCATGAGAAAGCTCTGCTAGAGGATCCAGCCATGGAGAATTCTGAGTGGGAGCTGTGTATGTGTGCTTGGGGTTTGGCCTTTTGTAGACTCGACGGGGTGGTGTATGGACTAAGTGTTGGAAGGTAAGGTTGAAACGTATAGACGGACAACAAAACCCTGGAGTGTGTAGTCAAGTCGGGCTGAAAAAGCAGTCATGCATGCAAGGTGTCAGTACTAACAAATATGTTGTGCATTAAGGGGTCACTTCAGAGTAAAAAGTAGGTAGTGAGTGGTCACTTCGGACTGTGCGGTGTGCGGTTAGTGCGTACTGAGTGTACCGTTGGGTCATACACTTCTAGAAATATGTATCTATGTACTTCTATCTGTAAAAAATCTACACTCATAAAAATGCGTATCTATCTACATCTATCTGTAATAAACATGTTTTTGAAGTGCTTGATGGTTT
Organism: Otatea glauca; assembly: GCA_036346275.1. Lineage (NCBI taxonomy): Eukaryota > Viridiplantae > Streptophyta > Magnoliopsida > Poales > Poaceae > Otatea > Otatea glauca. Next base: position 304,185 of record CM070717.1, on the reverse strand, counting down.
GATGTTGAATGATGGTTTCCTGTATAAACGGGTTGCGCTTAGTTCTTTGATTTACTAGGGGATATAACCAATGGAGACTGAGCTTCTCAAGTTCTCTTGTAGTCCAAGCAATACAAGCTTTGCTGATTACTTGGATTGGGTCTCCAGCATCTATGGTCCTAAGAAGAGGAACCTGCTCAGAGAATGGGATACGAAGGCATCGTACCTATGACTTGTCTACTAGGCCTGACAAAACTACTACGTATGACTTGTCTACTCTGTCTGACAAAGCTAAACGCCCGTGAGTTGTCTAATCGCTAAGGAAAAAGCAGGTGCACGGGATTTGTCAATACAGTGTAAGAAAGCAACAACCATCGTTCATGCATGGCAGTAATTTGGACACGTTGGATCTAAAATTTTGGACGGTTATTTGCTCTTACTACGTAGTTATGTGATGATTCTTGCATTACAGATAGTTTAGTTAAAGAGTTGGAAAGTCATTTTCATAAAATTTGGCCCCGTTAACATTACCATTTAGGTTGTTCGCGCTAATGGATTTGATATGATAAGCAAGTTGTATTTTGCATATTTTTGTATATTTTGGGCATCGTATACTGAATTAAATTTCTGGACCAATTCCCCCAAATTTTGTGTTTGGACGAGTTGTTTTACAGTCCAGTTTTGCACGATATTTTACGGGCTGCCGAACGAGAAATCCAAAATCAACATATGCCACTTTATGTGTGCTTAGATTTCGGATGTTACAGCAATAGAACTACGATACTGAAATAGTACGTGAGGTACATCATTCTTACACCACTTCGAACGGTATCCATGACCAAGTTTGTGTCCTCTGTAGGAAACAAACTACTTCGCGAGTGCTGCGTACAGTACAACAAGGATAGCTACACACACAATCTTCTCCAACCACTTCACATGATCTAAAATACGCTCCATCTTGAACACCATCACGTTCAGCCTCTGCTCGAGCATAGGGTTGAGCCTCTGCTCCATAGCAGCCTACAGTCTCTGTGGTCCTGTGCTTGGAGGACGCTCCATCGATGTGTCTATGGTGTCCGCCCATTGGAAATATTGGCATCCTCCGGACTATGTGACGAGGTACACATGCGTTGAGGCCGTGAAAAGAAATAAGATCTCTCCGAACAAATAGAAAACTCTAACATTAAAGAAATCATCAGCACAAGAATAAATCGAACTAACTGGTCACTTACTGAGAAAAAGGGCATTTATAGAACACCCGGCCTTTATTTTCCTCCGTGTTGGCGTAGAACACGTTAGCTTGCACATGGCAGTTAGGACAATCGAGCTGCCTTGCAGTGGCAAGAGCACGAGCCCTTCGATTTCCTGAGTTCGCCGTTTGAGACATGGCCTTTGCAAGGAAGGAATGGGATGAGGATGAGGATATGAGGAAGCAGAGCTGGTATGGAGGCCTATTTATGGTGGAAGTGCGTGGTTCCGAACGCGGAATCCCTTACAGAATCCAACGTTCGGAACCGCTGGAAATTATTGTGCACGTTTTTCCCAAGATGAAAAAACAGCAGTTCTGAACGCTGGATTCCGTGAGGGATTTCCAAAATCGCCACAAAAAATTTTGGAATCCCTCATGGAATCCAGCGATCCGAACCGCTGGAAATTACTGTGCACGTTTTTCCCTAGATGAAAAAAAACAGCGGGCTAGGTCCGCTCAAATCCGGAATAAAAATAAAAAATTATGTCCAGCGGATTGAGACCAATCGAAATTGAATCAAAAAATATCCCGCGCTCCACGTCCGCTGGATTCTACTGTACAACGGCCATTTTTTAAATTTTATCGGTTCAGCGGCTAATCGCGCAAAATAATTATCCTGCCGGGCTAGAACAGTAATGAATTCGTATAATCTCCATTAACTACTCATTACATTACATCAATATAGTCATTTCACACACTACTGCTTGCACTAACATCACACCAAATTGTCCTATTTCACGTACCACGCAGTACTCTACTACTGATAATCGTGAATTGTATAAGCGTGGTGGACCATCGCCTTCATCATGCCAATGTGGGAAAGCAAAAGATCATATATTATGAAAGCAACATACCATATCGACATAGTAAGAAGGATTATCATTCTTAAAGCAATACGAATTGGCCGACATCAATTACATATACGCACTTTAGTACAACAATAGAACCGGTCGCTGACTCGTAGCTCAACTCGGATCGGTTCCCCGCTTTCGCGGACGACGGAGTTGGTCTTCTGGGAACGTGAACCGGTCAGGCTCGTGTGTCGTGCTCCGTAAGTCGTACTGTGTTTCTTGCGACGGTCGAGGAGCGTCGACAAGCTGGCTGGGTCGCATGTGTGGCGTGGCCAACATGTCTTCCACCCACCCATGAGGCTGCATTGCAAAGTTATGTTAGTGCCGTGCGGACAGGTACCTCATAGTACACGTAATACTTACCGATGCTGGTCGCTCGGTCGTGGAGTGTTGTGCCCACTGGGAGAACTCATCCCTAGAAACCTGCACCCACGTATTGTTAGCACGGCTCCGCGTTGGAGTTCGCTACAACTGGAGAAACATACCTCCCATGTTGGCCGCACAGATGATGACCCTGCACCATATTCGTCGGTGTAGTACGGGGCGTAGTTCTGGCCCAACCAAGTTTGCTGAGGAGGGTGCTGCGGTAAGCGTGGCGACGAGAAGCTACCCCAAGCCGAGCTTGCTGGAGGCATGTCTTGAACTGGCGTGTCCACCTCAGAGTGTGTGTAGACATCAGCAACTGTACTTGTTGACGGTGCAAGGAGAGTTCGATCTCGGCGCACGGCTTGCAAAATAGCATGATATGAATGGAAATGTTAGGTAACTCAGAAAAATATAGGTTCACGTGCCGGCTGCGTAGACGAACCGTGCCTGCCGTGGGGGGTGTAGGTCTGCACGAATGCAACATCCTGAGGTATACATAACGGCACGGATGCACCCCGCCCTGAACTTGCCGGAGGCAAGTCCCGATCGAGCGAGTCCGGGTCCGAGTATGTGCTTACCTCGGCAGTTGGACATGGCGGCGAAAGAGCAGGTAATTCATGTTGCCGCTGAGATGACGGTGGCAGAAGAGAGTGATCCCCCTGGGCGCTGCAAAAAATACATGCCATGGCGAATAAAATTACATTGCGTAAGTATTACGAATTTTTTGAAAGAAAGTTAGATGTCATACCTGCATGTCCTGACGGCCAGTCTGAGCTGAAGACGAGCGAGCAAAGCTCGATCATATTTCGGCAACGCTCGGTCGCGATGATCTAGGAGAAGGAGGTTGCGCGCCTGCGCGAGCACCCCGTACGCCACGTCGCTATGATGACCGCACGTAAAAGTCCTCACGATGCCCTTCACATCATCCAACACGGAACGGAGTACCCCTAATAGGCCGGGAACAGTGTTGCATTTCCCTTCTCGTAGTGCACTAGAAGCCTCGTCAACTATATGGCTGGCACGCTCGAACTGCACGAACAAGGAAAATGTTGGTTAGGCGTGAATACAAATATTAATGTAACGTACCTTCCGCTCGTACCGTGTCGTCCTACTGTGATGCGCGGTGCAGAGGGTGGCCGAGGCCCAACTGGTCCTCGTGCGTGACCTCCTCGGGCCTCGGAGGAGCGGGTCCAGTAAGTCTACCATGCGTACGTGGCACGTACCACTCCAGGTACGTTACGTGCTGTAACAACCCAAAATTTGGGTTTTCAAAAATCTTTTGTTTAGTTCATCTTTCCAAAAATCCCCGTGGATTTTCTCTCTTTAATAAAGCTTAATCAAATTTTCTAATGCTAAAATAATTTAATTTGACTAATATAAACTTCAATTAAAATAAATTTAGTTTTATTTGAGTTCATTGTGCTTCAAGGAATTTTCTGTAATTTTTAAAGATTTTTCTGAGTTCGCTTGCTATTTATTTGGAATTAATTTAAATTAAGCCTTTTGTTAAATTTAATTAAATATTGCAAAATTTTAAATAAAGTTTGGTTAAAAATAATTTATTTGAGCTCCAAATGTCTTAAAATATTTTCTGGAATTTTTTAGAATTTTTCTGGTATTTTTATTGCTCGAAACGAATTATTTTAATTCGAAATTGTTCTAAATCGACGTGGCAGCTCAGAACCGCCACGTCATCGCCTAACCTCAGCCTTCCGATCTCCATCCGACGCACTGAATGCACCACGTCACCCGGTCTGTTCATTGCGCGCCGGTGTTCGATCCGATCCATTTTCAATCCAAATCCGATTTTTCTTCGTGTTTCCTTGTATAGCACGACCCCCTAGCCTATATAAGTGTCCTAAGACCCCTCCCACGCACTCCTAATCCCCAGAGCACCTCTCAAACCCTAAAAACCGCAGCCGTTGTCTTCCGGGCGCCTCCCTCGCTGGCCGATCTTGGCATCGCGTTCCCCGTCATTCTGGTGAGTTTTTCTAAAATCCGCTCGCGTCATCTCGTGCCATATGGTCCCATCTACCTCTCCACCAAATTTGGTGCTGTTTCACCAAGCAAATCAAAAGTTACGGTCGTTCCAATCTCGAATCTTGCCGTCACCCGCTCTCCTTCGTTTTGCGAGTTTGACCGTGAAATTTATTCTGTAGACTCATCTTGATGTCCTCTACCTGGTGCTCACCCTAACTCAAGGTTTTGTCCATGGGATTGCTGCAGAAAATTCAATCTTCCCTGATCGATCGCGACGTGCAGCTGAAAACTTTGTCGCGCGTTCCCGCTGATCCAGATGGTAAAACTCAGATCCGTTCGCGTCATATTGTGCCAAATGATCCCAGATAGCTCTCTGTAAATTTTGGTTAGGTTTCATCCATTATCTTAATAGTTATGGCCGTTTGATCTATTAGCTTTAGCACCGCTCATCGCCAGTTTGTGATCTGTCCATTGGGTTGCCGCCAAATCCGCTTATACCGTTGAGATCGTCTCGCCGCGTTCTACGTGGTGCTCACTTCCTTTGCTGTTCCATCTACCGAAAATTTTTATATTCGTTTAGCCGCCTTTACATCGATCGCGCCGCCTTTTGCCGCCAACCATCTTAGTTCGCCTTGGTCGTGTCATCATGTCCAGTAGGCCATCATTCTCTGGTTTGCTCATCTTTAGAGTTCATTTGATCTTGGTTGCCATCAATGCCATATTCTAGAATCTACCCGCCGTCGTTCGATCCAATCCTTTTATTATCGGTTCGTGTTTGGTTAGCCATCCTTGGTAATCTTTTATCGCAGAGCCAACCCTACCTATCCTATCCCTATGCCAAGTGGATCTATCCGTGAGTCGTTCCTCTCAAACCCTAACTTAACCTTGCGTCCAATCTGTCGTTGACGATGCATCATGTCATGTAAACCTCGCAACTCGCAGATCAATCCTGAGCCATATCATATCCTTGCTACCATATCGTTGTCGACGATCGACATCTCATCTTTGCATGAGTGTCACGTCGTTGCCGCTATCTTCGCATGTGTGCATGCTCGCAAAAGCTCTAGTGCAATATCATCATCCTCTCTATCGCCTTATTGTAATCTAACCCCATCACCTATGAGTTTAGCCTTGTCTTCATTTCCTCGCTTGCCTTGTCATCGTCAAGCATCTTGATCGACGTATGGTGATCTCAAATCGAATCGCATGAATGTCGACCCGCTTGTCCATGTCCTATTCTTGAAATCTAATCTGCCATTGACCTAGAAGTCATTCGTGGACTTGGTCGATAGACCATTGGCCATATGTCATATCCTTGTGCCATATCTAATCTATTAGTCTATCTTGCTTTTGTTTGGTGTGTATCCGCTTAATCAACAAAAGTTATCATTAAGCATCAGTTTAGTTCATTGCGAACTAACGTATCTTTATGGACCCGGTTTATAGATCGAGAGCCCATATGTCATTGTCTATCCAATCAATATAATAACTTTAGAAGAAATATTCTTTGGAATATTATTCATTCTTTCTCGATTATCGTCTTTTCCTTTTGGTGTATTCCAAAGCTTGTTCTCTTTGTCTAATATCTGATCTAATCCATTCAAGTTCCTAAATTCATCTAAGCCTTCGTGATCCAAAGACTATCCGTTCTCAATTTGGATTTTATTTGATTTATCTTTTGAGTTGGTTTGTATTTGCTTCTTCTTTAATCGTTAGACGATCGTCAGGAAGTTGTTCTAAGGAGTCAAGATCAAGAAGGTAAAGATCAAGATCAAGAATTAAAGATAAAGAGTAAAGAACATAAAAATCGCAAGGGCCGTGCAAGTTGTGCTTTGATCATATTGAACCCATGTTTATAAAATTGCTATATTTGTTTTACCCTATTGCATATTATTTCAATTATACAATTGTTTCAAATTAAATTGGGACTTAGCTATTATACCAATTTGATCTATACCCTACCTTGCCATTGTATGCCATGATCTAATTGTCACCCTAGGATGGTTAATTAATAGTTGGTTAATATTGATAATCGACATGGGCTGGTTAGACCGTCAGAGATTGCTTAGCCATGCCACGTCATCACATGTGTCCGAATGTTGATACTTAATCTTGACTAATGGAATATGGAATAATGTGTATGAATTGGTGTGTCATGTGTTGTCACACAGTGATATTAAGTTGTCGTGGCGAGGAGGTCACACAACTAGATTGAAATGTTGGTGGCACGTGGTGCTTGGTAATCAAGCGGGGTGGTAATGATTTAGATTGGGGCAAGTGGCAAGGCGGTGTGCCAAGGTGGGCGAGATTGGCGGGGGTATGTGGAAGTCTTGCCTTGGTCATTTTAAGGACTTAACCTTGCAAGCCTTTGACCGAGTCTCTCTTGCAACCACATGTCCGGAATGGGACAGCCTAGGTGATTAATTAGTAATGTTTTAGCTTGGTACTACCATTGGCGGTGTGAGTCCGGGTGTACGGATTAATTCACATGGCGCAAGAGGGGCCCTGTCGTGGTGGTTTAACCTTGGTGTTGAAACCTCGGTGGTAGTAATCTTGGGTTAAAGCGAGCTTTGTAAAGGCTTTGTCATGATCTCTCTGCCGACACACCAAAGGAAGTGTGTTAATTGCATGGCACTAAGAGACGATCATGTCGTGTGGGTAAAGTGCATAACCTCTGCAGAGTGTAAAACTATTGAATAGCCGTGTTTCATGGTATTGAGCAATGCTCGGAATTACGATTAAGGGTTAGACTTTTGCAAAACAAAACTTGGGATGGATGGCTGGTTGCCATGGTAAGTTGGAACTTGATTAAGGATTGGAACTTGGTTTACTTGAGAAATGCTGAATCTATTTATTACAGTTATTTGTTTTATTGTCTTTACAATCTATTTACTGTAATTGTTCTCAAATGTCGCCATTGCAAAATAACCATGATAAGCCATTCCTTGGAATAAGCCTTGCATATAGTTATATTAGAATTGCATTCTGTGCACAACTTGTTGAGTGCTTTATGTACTCACCCTTGCCATCAACAAAATCATCAGTTGAGGAGAAGACTACAACTTCAAAGGAGGAGAAGTTCCACGAGGGGGCGAATATCTAGGAGTTGAACCTTGTCAGTTGCCTGTGGCATATTGATGGGATTCGTCAACGTTCTTCATTCCGCTGCTATTTATTTAATTTGAGTTGAAGCCACCAAGGCCTCGCAAGTGTAAGTTTGACCTAAAGGTCGTTTAATAGTTCTATATTAATAGATGAAGTCTTTATTTATTATTCCGTTGTGTATGATTGTGATATTTCATCTATGTTGAGACTGTGTGCACTAGCGTGATCCTGGACTAGTGCTGAATACACAGAGGGTCCGGATTTGCATATTCGGGTCCCGACAGAGGTGGTATCAGAGCCATACTGACTGTAGGTCTTGACCCTAGATAGTTTGGCCGTTCCTTAGGAGCTTCAAAAATATTTTCTAAATGAGAAAATTTAACTTGAAAGAATAATAAGTTCTTGACTTATCTTATTCTTCCATTCTTTCCCTTTGCTTAAATTATTCTTCTTTCCCCTTGGTTTAAATAAAAATCTTACGAGTTGTTCTAAGTAGTTAACGATGTTTCACACTTAAGGAGAAAGTACTGGATGTCTTGCTGCTGATCCTAAAGATCGTGAAGACAGGAATCGTCGAACTCAAGAAAAAGAAGTGGATCGATGAAGTGTTCCAGAAGTTAGAAGAACTAGTACTTTGGTGGCCAGTTGAGACTCATGTGTGAAGAGTTGCGTCAGTCTAAGATAGAAGTGTTACCCTTTTAGACGATAGATTGTTGTGTGCTTAGGTTAATTTGGTTTTTTCTCCTTGGTTGCTCGGTGTGCAGTATGCGTTGCATAGCTTTTAGGCTTTTGTAAGCAACCATACCAAGTTTTTAATAATGTTTGTATAAGTTATTGGGTTAAACTCGCTCCCTGCATTAGTATTCTTGAACCTTATCTTTGCTTTTCCCTCTTAACTAAACCCCGGAGTGGTCAGCAGATGGAAAGGACCGATAACAACGATGATTTCGAGGCGATTCAAGTCGATCTGATTGCTACTACTGGTGTTAGTAATAAAGTAGATTGTGACCCGGCAAGTCCACCGCATCGATAGTGACAATTCGTAATTTGGATCGATTATTCACCGCTCAAACCCAGCTCATGCATAATGATACAACAGATGAATGTTATCGGTGCCAAAATCAATACCCCTACAACCACGATCCACAGCCACCTATTCACGGTCAAAGTTTGCCTTGTTCAAGAGGACCAAACCACCTACGTTTGGTGGATCACCACTCTCAAAGATGCGTAAATCTAGCTTCGCGTCATAGAAGGAAGCGGCTTTGGTGCAATGTGAAGATGAAGAGAAGGTTCCCTCGCCACATGTCGATTGGAAGGAGATGCCTTGGAGTGGTGGGAGAACTATTGTGCTACCTACAGGACACCGGAAGAAATCACTTGGTTGGAGTTAAATCGCTACTTTTTTGATTCGTTGCTTTGTCAAATGTTAGTATGACTCCGCAAGTTCACGAAGTGTACAACCCCTTTTCCCTATGTCATACCAGGATGTTGTTCCTTGAAGTGTTGTCAACCAAACAAATCGGAAGACCATGCATGCGTCCGTTGTGGAGGAATAGGACACACCGCTAATAAGCATGCAATCAATTGTTCCAGCTGAGAAGGAAGCCATTTACTTGGAGAATGTCCTATGAGCAACATTACATGTTATCTTTATGAAGGACGTGATCATTGTCTAGCTCAATGTCCATTGGATTCAATAGTGACCGCCGTGACTCGGCATCAGTGAGTGAATTTTCGAGCCGTCATTGCTCAAAAGTTAGCGAAAGAGAAGGATTGTCATCCGCACTTGCGTGCCGCGTGTGAAATGAAGAAGAATCATGTCAACTCTGTCCGTTTGCCTCAAAGAACCGGGGATACTTGGTCACCATGGAATTGTTTCTTGTGCGATAAACAAGGTCATTGGGCGAGGAATGCCGTATGAACCAACAAGTGGTGATGCACGAGAAAGACGATATTGTGCATATGACTACACCTAACTGCACATGACGACCTGACGTTCTTGCTACAATTGTGGTAAGTTAGGTCATTTTGTTAAGGAATGCCCACAGAAAGGTTAAGCAATTTTGGAAGCCATGATCATTTTAGAAATCACTTGATGAAAGTTTATAACCCCAAGAGTGAGTGGTAAACTGCAGGATTAACTTGCTCAAAGAGTCGGTTGAAGCAAGAGGAGTTGATTAACAAGACCCTTATTCTAGGAGATGAGTGCAAGAAATTACAGATATAACGCAAGCGTCGTAAAGCTGTCAAGAAGGACCACCGCAGCGACAAATGAGGAGTGCCCTCAACAACTCGGTTGCCATCTTGCTCAGACTTTGTTGAGACACCTTCACCGTGCCTCGCCTTGATAGTCAAAATTTTCATAACACCACCTGGTTAAAACTTCTCAAGGAGGAAGCTTACTACCTAGAGGTTGCTTTGCTGTGCTTGCCACCAGATATTTTGCTAAACACGCCCTCAAAAGAAAGTGATCACCGCGGTCGTATCAATCTCAGCTCGCCCTATCAAGATTAGTGCTATGTCGGAAGGAAGTCAACAGATGTCGGTCAAGCGTTGCTTGGATGCAATGAACAGGACACTTGCCATGATTATCTTAAGAGAAAAGTTGTTATACGTCCGCTTCAATCTTAATCCTACACCTACTGAGACACTTGCATCGAGAAAGTGAATTGTGGAGCCATGCCTTGATGCGAGAAAAGATCATATCAACCACATTATGACTCTTGGAGCTTAGAAGGCATCGAGGTTGTCTTGATTGAAAATCATATGTAATCCGGGATGTTGAGAGTTAACTTGTCTATTGTTGAGATTGAGTTCCTAATAAATCTTATCATATTGGAAACCCATGCTTGAGATGTTTATCCTTGGAATTATCCGTTACCTATGTGTAAGGCGATTTTGGTTTATGGTCAAAGATTTGATCGATTAAGAGGAGCGAAAGTGTTTTTCGAGGAAGATTTGCGATCGGTTTAACTTGACATATCGAGACAACTAAGGACCAGTTGTTCCGTTATGGTTGAGCCAAGAAGGTGGATGTGCCATCACATCAGAAGAAAAGGAGTTGTTGCGTATGCTTAATAACTACAAAGGATAATTGTTTTCTGACGAATTACTTTAGCTACCGTAGTGTATGCCGTGAACCATGCCATTACCTCTGTAATAGTTGGAGCTTGAGTTTAATGTGAAGGAATATTTAGTTGATCTAGAGTTTAAGGAAGTACTTGAGAATCAAGCTGATAGAGATAGAAACAGACCAACAGGAATGTTGTGCAAGACCGCAGAGTTGCAAGCAGGTTTCACTGTCAAATGCCGCTTGTGCAATTTCTAGAAGAAGCGAAAACCGAGTGTTAAAGGACGGAAAGCAAGGAGCTGTCAAAGGAGATGCGAGCGTCGACCGAGTGCGTGATGTGTTTCAAGAGTCCCAACACAAGGAGTGCCTTCTTGTGCGTAAAAGAACACCGTGGAAGTCGGTGGAATTGCAAAAGGATCTCATTCGCATCGCACGACCTACAAATTTTGGATGTTGTCAAGCGTTTGTTCAAAGCAACCTTGCCCGGTGTGCGATTGCTTGGAAGTTCAAGAAAGTCTCAAGAGTTGAGTCCCCGAACCTATTTCTATAGACAACCTTAATCTCGGGTGAGATTACATTAAGGGGAGGTTTGTAACAACCCAAAATTTGGGTTTTCAAAAATCTTTGTTTAGTTCATCTTTCCAAAAATCATGATTTTCTCTCTTTAATAAAGCTTAATCAAATTTTCTAATGCTAAAATAATTTAATTTGACTAATATAAACTTCAATTAAAATAAATTTAGTTTTATTTGAGTTCATTGTGCTTCAAGGAATTTTCTGTAATTTTTAAAGATTTTTGAGTTCGTTTGCTATTTATTTGGAATTAATTTAAATTAAGCCTTTTGTTAAATTTAATTAAATACTGCAAAATTTTAAATAAAGTTTGGTTAAAAATAATTTATTTGAGCTCCAAATGTCTTAAAATATTTTCTAGAATTTTTAGAATTTTTCGGTATTTTTATTGCTCTAAACGAATTATTTTAATTGGAAATTGTTCTAAATCGACGTGGCAGCTCGAACCGCCACGTCATCGCCTAACCTCAGCCTTCCGATCTCCATCCGACGCACCAGAATGCGCCACGTCACCCGATCGTTCATTGCGCGCGGTGTTCGATCCGATCCATTTTCAATCCAAATCCGATTTTTCTTCGTGTTTCCTTGTATGGCACGACCCCCTAGCCTATATAAGTGTCCTAAGACCCCTCCCACGCACCCCTAATCCCCAGAGCACCTCTCAAACCCTAAAAACCGCAGCCGTTGTCTTCCGGGCGCCTCCCTCGCCGGCCGATCTTGGCATCGCGTTCCCCGTCATTCTGGTGAGTTTTTCTAAAATCCGCTCGCGTCATCTCGTGCCATATGGTCCCATCTACCTCTCCACCAAATTTGGTGCTGTTTCACCAAGCAAATCAAAAGTTACGGTCGTTCCAATCTCGAATCTTGCCGTCACCCGTTCTCCTTCGTTTTTGCGAGTTTGACCGTGAAATTTATTCTGTAGACTCATCTTGATGTCCTCTACCTGGTGCTCACCCTAACTCAAGGTTTTGTCCATGGGATTGCTGCAGAAAATTCAATCTTCCCTGATCAGACTGCGTACGTACAGCTGAAAACTTTGTCGCGCGTTCCCCGTTGATCCAGATGGTAAAACTCAGATCCGTTCGCGTCATATTGTGCCAAATGATCCCAGATAGCTCTCTGTAAATTTTGGTTAGGTTTCATCCATTATCTTAATAGTTATGGCCGTTTGATCTATTAGCTTTAGCGTAGTTCATCGCCAGTTTGTGATCTGTCCATTGGGTTGCCGCCAAATCCGCTTATACCGTTGAGATCGTCTCGCGCGTTCTACGTGGTGCTCACTTCCCTTTGCTGTTCCATCTACCGAAAATTTTTATATTCGTTAGCCGCCTTTAAATCATCATCGCTACCGCCTTTTGCCGCCAACCATCTTAGTTCGCCTTGGTCGTGTCATCATGTCCGAGAGGCCATCATTCTCTGGTTTGCTCATCTTTAGAGTTCATTTGATCTTCGGTTGCCATCAATGCCATATTCTAGAATCTACCCGTCGTCGTTCGATCCGATTCCTTTTATTATCGGTTCGTGTTTGGTTAGCCATCCTTGGTAATCTTTTATCGCAGAGCCAACCCTACCTATCCTATCCCTATGCCAAGTGGATCTATCCGTGAGTCGTTCCTCTCAAACCCTAACTTAACCTTGTGTCCAATCATGTCGTTGACGATGCATCATGTCATGTAAACCTCGCAACTCGCAGATCAATCACGAGCCATATCATATCCTTGCTACCATATCGTTGTCGACGATCGACATCTCATCTTTGCATGAGTGTCACGTCGTTGCCGCTATCTTCGCATGTGTGCATGCTCTTAAAAGCTCTAGTGCAATATCATCATCCTCTCTATCGCCTTATTGTAATCTAACCCCATCACCTATGAGTTTAGCCTTGTCTTCATTTCCTCGTTGCCTTGTCATCGTCAAGCATCTTGATCGACGTATGGTGATCTCAAATCGAATCGCATGAATGTCGACCCGCTTGTCCATGTCCTATTCTTGAAATCTAATCGCCATTGACCTAGAAGTCATTCGTGGACTTGGTCGATAGACCATTGGCCATATGTCATATCCTTGTGCCATATCTAATCTATTAGTCTATCTTGCTTTTGTTTGATTGTGTATCATTTAATCAACAAAAGTCATCATTAAGCATCGATTTAGTTCATTGCGAACTAACGTATCTTTATGGACCGGTTTATAGATCGAGAGCCCATATGTCATTGTCTATCCAATCAATATAATAACTTTAGAAGAAATATTCTTTGGAATATTATTCATTCTTTCTCGATTATCGATCTTTTCCTTTTGGTGTATTCCGAAAGCTTGTTCTCTTTTGTCTAATATCTGATCTAATCCATTCAAGTTCCTAAATTCATCTAAGCCTTCGTGATCAAAGTACTATCCGTTCTCAATTTGGATTTTATTTGATTTATCTTTTGAGTTGGTTTGTATTTGCTTCTTCTTTAATCGTTAGGCGATCGTCCATCGGAAGTTGTTCTAAGGAGTGAAGATCAAGAAGGTAAAGATCGAAGATCAAGAATTAAAGATAAAGAGTAAAAACGAGAAAAATCGCAAAGGCCGAGGCAAGTTGTGCTTTGATCATATTGAACCCATGTTTATAAAATTGCTATATTTGTTTTACCCTATTGCATATTATTTCAATTATACAATTGTTTCAAATTAAATTGGGACTTAGCTATTATACCAATTTGATCTATACCCTACCTTGCCATTGTATGCCATGATCTAATTGTCACCCTAGGATGGTTAATTAATAGTTGGTTAATATTGATAATCGACATGGGCTGGTTAGACCGTCAGTAGATTGCTTAGCCATGCCACGTCATCACATGTGTCCGAATGTTGATACTTAATCTTGACTAATGGAATATGGAATAATGTGTATGAATTGGTGTGTCATGTGTTGTCACACAGTGATATTAAGTTGTCGTGGCGAGGAGGTCACACAACTAGATTGAAATGTTGGTGGCACGTGGTGCTTGGTAATCAACTGGGGTGGTAATGATTTAGATTGGGGCAAGTGGCAAGGGCGGTGTGCCAAGGTGGGCCGAGATTGGCGAGGGTATGTGGAAGTCTTGCCTTGGTCATTTTAAGGACTTAACCTTGCAAGCCTTTGACTGAGTCTCTCTTGCAACCACATGTGCGGAATGGGACAGCCTAGGTGATTAATTAGTAATGTTTTAGCTTGGTACTACCATTGGCGGTGTGAGTCCGGTGTCTGGATTAATTCACATGGCGCAAGAGGGGGCCCTGTCGTGGTGGTTTAACCCTTCAGTGTTGAAACCTCAGCGGGTAGTACTGGGTTAAGGCAGAGCTTTGTAAAGGCTTTGTCATGATCTCTCTGCCGACACACCAAAGGAAGTGTGCTAATTGCATGGCACTAAGAGACGATCATGTCGTGTGGGTAAAGTGCATAACCTCTGCAGAGTGTAAAACTATTCGAATAGCCGTGCTCATGTATTGAGCAATGCTCGGAATTACGATTAAGGGTTAGACTTTTGCAAAACAAAACTTGGGATGGATGGCGGTTGCCATGGTAAGTTGGAACTTGATTAAGGATTGGAACTTGGTTTACTTGAGAAATCTTGAATCTATTTATTACGATTATTTGTTTTATTGTCTTTACAATCTATTTATTGTAATTGTTCTCAAATCTTTGCTTTCTTGCAAAATAACCATGATAAGCCATTCCTTGGAATAAGCCTTGCATATAGTTATATTAGAATTGCATTACATGCACAACTTGTTGAGTGCTTTATGTACTCACCCTTGCCATCAACAAAATCATCGTTGAGGAGAAGACTACAACTTCAAAGGAGGAGAAGTTCCACGAGGGGCGAATATCTAGGAGTTGAACCTTGTCGGTTGCTGTGGCATATTGATGGGATTAAATCAACGTTCTTCATTCATTGCTATTTATTTAATTTGAGTTGAAGCCACCAAGGCCTCGCAAGTGTAAGTTTGACCTAAAGGTCGTTTAATAGTTCTATATTAATAGATGAAGTCTTTATTTATTATTCCGTTGTGTATGATTGTGATATTTCATCTATGTTGAGGCTGTGTGCACTAGCGTGATCTGGACTAGTCTTTGAATACGGAGAGGGTCGGATTTGCATATTCGGGTCCCGACACGTGCGACTCTGGGTCGTAGGGTCGATTCTCGGCCACTACCTGCGCTGTGGCGGACTCCTCCCACGTAGTGGTCCATGGTAACTGTGTGAGGCGCCAGTCATCGCTCTGTTGGCCCTTCCGAGATTGCCTGGAACGAATAAAATTTGTAAGTTATGAACTCGGATTGCATCCGACAGGCAAGTAGAATATCGTACAATTGAATATTACGAATTGCACTTACCTGTGCACTTTTTGTGGCAGAGGTGGGCCAACTAGAGGGGGGATTTTCTTATGAAGACCGAACTGCCGCATCACTCGGACAGGGCAATGCGGTTCGACCATGTGACAAAACACCATGTGGCATGTTGTCAACCAGTAGTAAATATCCTGGCCGCACTGCTTTGACAATCCATGCGGCGCCGTAGTGAACAAGAAATGCGAAGTCCATGGTTGCCATATGATGTCGTCCTTGTGTAGGGTCTCGAAGTAGTTATGATACTCAGGATAGACTCGACGAGGCCTCTCCCTAGCCCATCCCAACCGGCTGGCCGTCCACCGCGTACCCATGGTAGGCCAGTGGACCGGGTCCCCACCCTCACCGTAGAATGGAGCCTCCAATGGATACGGGTGTACGGGCTCCTTAAAGTACGGCCGCCCCACAGGGAAGTGCTCTCAGGACCATATCCGAAGCAGATAGTAACAAACTGCAAGCACGGGCACATCTCCCGTAGTCTTCAGGCATGCTTCACACAATCCCCTGTATGTCGCGCACAACACCGCTGATCCGAAGCTAAACTGTGGTACCTCGTCCAGCTGGGCGTCAGCCAATGCCTCGGCGATGTGGATCAAGCTGGGGTACACGGAGTCTCCCTGCGTGGAAGGAAACAACATCCAGCCAAACAAAAACAACAGGTAAGCCACAAGGTGACTCCGTACTACAAACCCCGGCGCATCAGCGGGACATTCCATGTACCGCCAAAGCTAGGACTGTGGAACCCCTCGACTATTCTCCGGGATCGGATGATCGAACTGGTGCTGCAACCTTACCCTCCAATCAGGCCACCTTGGTGGTGGGACTATCGACCTGCCCCTGATAGGTAAACCGGTAATAAGGGCAACATCCTACAGGGTCACCGTCATCTCACCCCAGCGGAAGTGGAACGTGTGGGTCTCCGGCCTCCAACGATCGACGAGGGCAGACAACAGAGCCCCATCCAAAGAGAAGCAGCGACCAATGTCCATCATCCGTGCGAACGGCAATAGACTTGCCTGCCGTAGAAGAGGGACGTAGCGCGGATCCAAGGGCGATGGGACTCGGACCCACGAGAGCGAGCGGTGGCGGATCGTCCCCGTGAGCCGTGCATCGCATACGATGTTTCCCATCGTACGATGGGTCAAGGAGAGTCTGTGCTTGTCCAGCCATAACCTGCAGTGAGACAATAAATGACATGAATTGTAGAGTACGAGTAGCGACATAAAGCAGTAAATGTCATAACATGAAAAACAACAAACCACATAACAGCACAGTATATAACGTTAAGGTACATGGCATTAGCTTGCACATCGTATTACATAACGTGCATTTACATTGGTGAATCAAGAATAAAATGACATGCTAGTACTACAATCAAAAGTCGTAATACATTGTCACATGTTACTACGGACAACTCGATGAACTCGCCTTATTAGGGCAGTTCTTCACTGTATGACCTACTACCTTGCACAACCGGCACCTCCGTGCAGCAGGTGCGTCTCCGCGCTGACTAGCGTCCATGTCGTTACGGATTCATCGTGACTGCCAGCGGCCACGACCACTCCTCTTCAAACTATCATTCTGGCACCAAGTCACTTGGCCTGCCCACAGCTCCCTGTAATGCATGTCCAGTCCGTAGGAGTTGAACTCCGAACTCTATGTCCCGAACAAATGGTCGGTGCTAAAGTACTCCGATATGTAGGGTGCGGATGACTGACGGAGAACTGCACACGCTGCATATACATGGGAGCACGGTTTGTGTAGCAGTTTCGGCTTGTTGCACTTGCAAGTTGCTACATCGCGTATTGTGCACACTTGTTTACGATAGCCCCTGCAATGGCCATCCACGAACTTCTCCCGCAGACGAACTTCAAATTTTCGCCTAACTCCATCCATGGTGTGCGCAATGTGCGACCGATCCTTCTCAATTTTCTTCTCCATGTAGGCGTGCAGACGTTTGGAGAACTGCTTCCCCTCATCCAGGTGCCTCTTAGCATTGATTCCTCTATTCACGAAGTATCCAACGATTCTGTTCCAGGTCTCCTCCATGATGGCACTGATTGGGAGGGACCGAACACCCTTCAGAACACTGTTGTAAACCTCCGACATGTTTGTTGTCATTATTTCGTACCTTGCGCCGTCGGTGTCATGGAGCAGGGACCACTTCTCTAGCTCTGGAGCGTGGAATTGCACCCACTAGGAGAAGTTGTTGATATGGGCCTTTGCTTGCTCTGTCGTGTGCTTCGAGGTCTCCTCATCCAACACTCTCCAAATTGCCTCGAACTTCCACCTTTGGTTTTGCATGCAGAGCCTCTTGAATGTCTTCATGACTTCCTTGCTGCGGAATGACCTGTGCAAGTTCGCCGCGAGATGCCTCATGCACCATCGATTGATGACATCATTCCGTTGGTACGGTGGCTGTGTACCTCCTTGCATGGTGCTGATGGTCGACATTAGACCAGCATGCCTATCTGTGATGAGGCACACGTTCGAGCGGTCCTGGACAACCGACTGCTTGACATTAGCAAGAAACCACAACCAGCTAGTCATGTTCTCGCTTTCCACAATCGCATAGGCCACAGGAGTAGCTGGTCGTTGGCATCGGCGGTGACCGCCATCAGTATGGTCCCCTGTACTTGCCAGATAGGAAATTACCGTCCATGGTCAGAATAGGTCGGCAGTACTTAAACCCTCGAATGGCTGGTCCGAATGCCTAGAACACACGGTCCAGGATGAAACAGTTCGGACCCTTCATGGGGTGTGGTCTCTCCATCTTGTTGATGTAGGTCCCCTGATTGGCTTCGGCAATCTGGTGAAGCATCCGTGGGACAAGGTTGTACGCCTCTTCGTATGAGCCGTACATCATCTCTATTACTTTCTTCTTCGCTCGCCACACCTTGCCGTAGCTAACAGGATATCCCACCATGTTAACCACGTCAGCCATCAGTAGCTTCGGGGAAACGGTGACGTCCGCCGTGACCAAGTGAGAAATCAGGCTGGCCACATACGAGGACGTCACATTTCTGTGCTTGTGTAATGGCTCAGCAAGCACACAACTGTGATCTGTCAGGACGGTTATTCTGAAGCCCGAACTTATAGCCTTCAATCTCTGCTCACGGATCTTGCCGGGACACTCAGGATCCAGGCACTTTACAATGTACGTATCCGGGTTTGACCTATACACACGGTACGTGCGGCTGATGTTCACCGCATATCTTGCAATTGCTTGCTGGGCGGCACACTTCGTAGGGAATCTTTGCCCTACGAGTAGAGTATGCTGGTTGAAGGCCCAACCATGGCTGCCTTCGTCTGGTAACACGAGGGAAGACATCGCCAAATCATCGAGGCGTGAAGACACATAATCCACATCAGTGGACACAATACCACCGATGGGAGCTGCATCGTCATCTTCACTACTATCTATGTGGACGTCCTCATCATCGTCGGATGTTGCTACGTCCTCCAAGTCTTCTAGGTGTTCGTGGCAGTCAATGCGGGCGGACCACCACTGCCCAATGTCTTCGTTTGGGTGAAATTCATCGGCAGTAATGTCCTCTCGGACGCTATCACGAAGACTAGAGGTTTCTCCTCTATCCACAAAGCGCACATAAACTATTGGGCGACGGTGTATCTGCGCCTGAGGGTTCATCATAATTTGCATATATTGCCCCCACTGTGAGCTACCCGCGTAAATTTTTTTGGAATCCCTCACGGAATCCAGCGTTCGGAACCGCTGGAAATTACTGTGCACGTTTTTCCCCACATGAAAAAAAACTGCGGGCTGGGTCTGCTGAAATCCGGAATAAAAATAAAAAATTATGTCCTGCGGATCCGCATCTCGAAATTGAATCAAAAATATCCGCGCCCGTCCGTTTGGATTCTACTTGCATAACAACCATTTTTAAATTTTGTCGATTCAATGCTAATCGCATAAAATAATTCTCTGTAGGGCTAGAATAGTAACAAATTCGTATAATCTCCATTAACTACTAATTACATTACATCAATATAGTCATTTCACACACTGCTACTTGCACTAACATCACACCAACTTGTCCTATTTCACGTACTACACAATAATCTACTGTCATATCATGTCATATTATTTACATAATTTTTGTCAACACAAACGTTATTTCAACTTTTTAAAAACAGGAATGCGCAGGGACCTAATGCAGTTCAAAATTTCTCATTTCATCTACTGCTCGTTGTAGTAACACTGAGGTCTCAAGTACTATTACTTACACTAATTTCGTACTAATTATGCTAATATTCCAATATTATTATACTATTATCCTCGAAGATTTCATACTAACCTTCCTGAAGGTGTGCTCAAGATCACTAAAGCCCAAACAACGTACAAAATAATCTTCGTAAACAATACCTGCAAAATAAAAAACCAGAATCAAATACTACGTAACAATATTAATCTAAACATAAATGCCAGTAAATTATAGACACCGACTAAATGCCAGTAAATTTCAGATTCTCGTTTCTGCTTGTTTTTTCCTGACCCTTCTTTCCCCTGACTCTCCTCCTTGCGCTCACGGTTATCTCAGCTCCCTCAAAAACTCCCGAACTACCTTGCTCTAGCACTGGTTTCTTACTCTCGCCGAACCATCACAGCGGTGCTCTTAAATAGCAGGAGAATTGAGACCATGCGCAACAAATGCGGACGCCGATCGATGCTTTCGGTGCATGGAGAGGATGGATGGAAGTGATGTAAAGAAGAATCCGATGCTATATTCTCTGGGGCCGTGTTTAAAGGTTGACTCGTGGCTGAGGGGGCCGAGCTGAGGAGCTGTGGCTCAGGCACGTGGAAAGGCAGGCGCGGGTGCCCAGGCGAGAGGGAGCCGCCCCTCCAGCGTGCGGCAAGGTGGCCCCCACCGCAGGCGCAGTGGCGGCGGCCGCTCCTCCAATGAAGCAAGACGGCGGGCCCCACGACATGCGCGGGAGCAGCTCCTCTAGGTCGCGGCATGGTGGGCCCGGCTGGGGAAAAAAGCGAAAAAATTTTGGCGCTACTCCAGGTCGAGGCACGCGTGGGCCAGAGGGCTATTTCTGCAATTTCGTTGCTTCGGTGGCTATTTTTGAAAATACGAATGAGTAGGGAGCTAATACAGCAAAAATTTCCACCATCATAGCATGCATGAATGGCCCACTATCCTTTTTATTTCAAATCTGACCGTGGATGTGATGGCTAGTGTCACCTACTGTACTCTCATATCACGACAAAATGTTAGCAGCACAGTAGTGGCCTTTATTTTATATTTTTTTATGTAAATTAAGAGTGACAATATATTCTAACAAATATTTGATTTTTCTAATAATAATTTTTAAAGATAGGATAGTGCTTTTTAAGTACTTGTTTTGGCTTGAACCTATAAATTTGTATTACCTCATGATTTTGTGTTGGTAGTGTTCTTTTTTTACTTTTGCAAATTAATATATTTATAGTTGATACTGTAACTATTTGGATCAATTGAAAATCAAAGGAGTAAGAAAAATAAAAAAGCAAAAAAGAAAATTTTCGTTGATACGTGGACTTGTTAGATCACATCTAATCGTGGAAAGTTCTCTGGATAGACCAATCAGGTTTTTTTCTTCTCCTTTTACCTAATTAATGTGAGAATTTTCTATTTTCTCACTTTGATGAATGAATTGTTTGCATCAAGGGTTTGTTTGAATAACGGACTGGTGATCTATTTATCTTTTCAAGAAAATGATGTGAGAACCCGTGGTGAAGAAATAAGGAGATCCTTCTATATCGATGTATTAGTTGGTAGTTTGCTTCTAGGATTAAGTTTGGCATTGTTGCTTCTAACGAGTGTATTTATATCAAATTCTAAAAATTAATTCTTTTTGGTTACAATATAGATTATATCTGATATTTAATTGGCTTCTCCATATCTATATGTAGACAATCTACCGAGTATTTCATCAAATGTATAAAGTGATAATATTGTATTTGATTATATTTCAGATGTTCGTTTAATTCTTGTAATTTAACAAATTAAGTGATGATTATCTTGTTCATATTGACCCAAATTTTATTACTATGGTATTATCATTTTCCAAGATTAAGATTATCACATTTATATTTTAATAGTTTTTTTTGTTTTAGACAACACAAAATCTATACCCTTTATAATGCACCTAAGCATTCTTTTCTACGTCCACCCCAAATAATGCACCCCACTAAAGATAGCCCAACCTTCATGCACCCAGCGAAACGTCCCCAGAAACTTGCCTCCATCAAAATTAACCTCTCAGATCTTTCCTCAGCTTTACTCACCCACATCCGATGGTCATTGTTTAATGTGTCTAACTCATCCCTGTGGCCCACAACAGATCTCCCCCCACCTCCAGCATCATCTATACCCTTTATAATGCACCTAAGCATTCTTTTCTACGTCCACCCCAAATAATGCACCCCACTAGAGATAGCCCAACCTTCATGCACCCAGCGAAACGTCCCCAGAAACTTGCCTCCATCAAAATTAACCTCTCAGATCTTTCCTCAGCTTTACTCACCCACATCCGATGGTCATTGTTTAATGTGTCTAACTCATCCTGTGGCCCACAACAGATCTCCCCACCTCCAAAGATCATCTCAAGGAAAAGGAAACAAATATCCTGGAATTAAGGAAAAGGAAATAAACGTTCTAGAAAAGAAAAAGACCATATATTACGTACTGGGAAAAGGAAACCGGAAGACAAAGCACTATACTACTACTTAAGTAAAAACCGTTACGTAGGCTAGATAGCTAGCTTTCCCCGGACCTCGACGTGACAGAGCGAAAATCATTATTGAACATCTTGCTTACTTGTATACTGAGGTGGAGGATGAAGAAACCAAAAGATAGTTAACAGTTAATTAACTTTTTCGATAACACATTATGAGAATTTCTAGTTTTTTACATTTTAGGATTAATGTGGAGCTTCTAGGAGGACCTCAAATTAGTATAGATATAGATAGATAGATAGATATAGATAGATAGATAGATTGCACAGAATAATATATATAACCTGTATCACCCAACACCAATTGTTTGTCGATTGTATCAATTGATGACTGGATTGTATCAATCAAAATACACAATAAACATGGAATATACATGTACATAATGGAAACTATGCAATATAAATAGTTTAGAATGATTATTATATTCGGAATATAATAAATAAAATCAAATTCAGAATGCATAAACTTGGATCTCAGATTAACTTTAATTCCGACAAAAAGTTAATAAAAAAAGTTAAATTAGGAATATATAAATTGTAATTTGGAGATAAACTATACGGAAATTAAAATTAAAATTTTAGATGTAAATTAAATTTGATTAATTAAATTGGAAATTAAGATTTAATTAGAACTAACATTAGCATTGATAGATATATAAATTCATATTTGAAACTTAAAAGTGTTTCATCAGTCTATTCATAGTGCATCATAATTTAACTAGCTTAGAAAAGTTAAGTTTCAAATTTTCTATACTTCAAAATTTTCATCATTTTGAATTAAAATTTCATATCTTAATATATGAAAAATGTAAAACCACGTGTGCACTGTCTTAGCCCGACAAAGTATCTTATCCTGACAAGAAAATAGCATGGTTGTTTAAATTTTGAACGTCAATCTCGAGGCACATTTAATGGTGGTGATAGTACATATACGCATATGCTTCATGAACTAAAATTCATAACAATAAATTAGTCTTTCAATCTTTAACAACATGATATGTCTAAAGAAAATGATACAATCGAAGAAATAAAATTTGTTGGTGTTTAATGTTTTTCTAATCTAATTAAGATTTGAACATACATTAATACATTAGGAGCAATAGCCTGTGCGGATGCACGGTGTAAAAACCCACCCAATATATTGTTACCTATAATATATTGGGATGTTAGTATCGTCGGTCTATTCCCGTTAAAGAACCAATTGGACCAACTCAAAATTTACGAAAATCGACCTCAAGGGTACCAAAATCTGACCGTAGTATCGATTCTTACTCGACGCATATCACCTCGATCGAAATAAAATCCATTAAAACATGATAATAAGACCCACGATCAGAGAGGGCTAAACGGGCAGCACGACATGGCACGGCTCGTTTCGGCTCGGCTACTAAATGAGTTGTATCATGCCAGCCCAGGCACGGCTCGTTGGCCTCACGGGCCGTGCCGTGCCGGCCCAGTCCTTCACGGGCCTAACGGGCTGGCTCGGCTCGGCTCGGCAGTCCGTTAGCACCAAAAAAATTAAAATAAAAACCAGAAAAAATTAGAAAAATAGAAAAAATACAGAAAAATAGGAAAATTTTAGAATAATTAGAAAAACTCGAAATATGTAGAATTTTTTGGATTTTTTTGGATTTTTTTAATCCTCCAATGGCTATAAAACGATTATTTTTCAAACTAAACGAGCCATGCTGTCGGGACCGGATTTCCAAATCCGAACACTCTGTGTATAACCTATGCTAGTCCAGGAAAAGCTAGCACACACAGTGGAAACAGTGATGACAGCACATCCATATCACGAATCAAATAATATTAATTAAGCGAAAGAGTATTAGCCTTATGGCCAATTATTACAAATAAGAAGCATCATAGCTTGAGTTCAATAAGAAACAGCGAAACAAAATAATAGCAGCAAAGTAAGTAAGCCCATCCATTTGCCCAACAGGCAATCGACTGGGGTTCGCGTCCTAGCATTCCGGATCACCTTCGTCGTAACCACAAGCGTAGAAATCGTAGTCATCTTCAGCTTCTGCGAACTCTTCTGTGGAAGGTTGGGGATGTTGCAAGGGTGAGCACAAAATGTACTCCGCAAGTCTTGGAAACATAATGCATGATAACTATATGCAAGGCTAAACAATTGAAGGCATAATATGGCTCTTTTAGCATAAAGCAAAGTTTAACGGTAAATACCAATATTAATTTCATAAAGCATCATTTGAACAAAAGGTAATAGCATAGTAATTGAATTTGATTTGACAATTAAAGCAGGTTCCATCTACCTGTCTAGCTCCATCCGCCAAACCATAACCCGAGAGTTCCATCTGCTCTCGGATTCCCAAACAACCATTTTCCTTTAAAACAAAACCAAGAAATCTACAATGTGCAAGCGTACCTCGCCTGCCCTTGACCGTGGGCACGGCTACTTAAGTAGTTTTAACTCTGCAGAGTGTGTACACTTTACCCACAAGACATGATCGACTCTTGTTGCCATGCACTTAACACACTTCCTTTGGTGTGTCGGCAGAGAGATCATGACAAGGCCTTTACAATGCACAACCCCACTATTAACCTCGCCCGCTAGGGTTTCACCACTGTTAGGGTTCTAGCTGCCCAGTACAGAAGCCCCCTATTGCGCCTGCCAACATCTGGCCCTCACCAACTGGCGAAGCTATTAATGAGACGCACAAATTACTTAGCCAGGTCGTACCCATATAGACTTGTGGTTGTACGGTAGTGCTCGGTCCATGGTAACACACGCTTCGGTCCTTAATTGACTAGGGCGGAACATTCACATACCAAGATCTCGTGCTTTCTGCACCCGCCAAACATCCATCCGCCCCGGTCTAAACCATTTCCACTTTATTTCATTTAAATCAAAGCAGCAACGCCAATTGCCGCACTTTCACAAATAAGTTTGAACAATATTTGAAATGATTCCCATAATGGCACAATACCGAAACGCTTAAGCTGGACTAAGCAATTCTACCATTCCATGCTAATCTACTGGTTATCACCAAATAAAATAAGCTAGTATATATCATCTAGGGTGTCAAAGGTTCGACATGATCAATACCAATGAGGGTATAACAAACTGGAATTTAACTATACTCTAAAACTATGTTTAAAGTACATTGCATAAAGTAAGCATGCATAATTTAAAACAATATAGGCATTTTGTAAAATTTGAGATCAATATGTTCAAGGAAGACTTGCCTTCGCTGCCTCTTGCTGGTTCTATCTCAGATTGTTGATTCGACTGATCTTCGACTGCGTCGTCTACACGCGAAACGAGAGCAAATAAATAAAAAAAATTCAAATAAAATTCAAAAATTGAAAATAATGGTATTGAAAGATAGATCTTGAATTTAGAAATTTGAATCACTGGAATCGGAGCTCGAACGAAGGAGAACGGGCTCCTGGAAGATCCCCAGATCACAAAAATCAGAAAAACAGAGAGGCTGACACGTGGCGAGACGTGATTGGCTGGAATTTCGGGTTTTCTGGAAAATCAAAAAAAGAGAAAGAAAT
This sequence comes from Otatea glauca, assembly GCA_036346275.1. Taxonomy (NCBI): domain Eukaryota; kingdom Viridiplantae; phylum Streptophyta; class Magnoliopsida; order Poales; family Poaceae; genus Otatea; species Otatea glauca. The sequence goes on along the minus strand of CM070717.1, from coordinate 278,365 downwards.
GCCGCTGACACGTGGGGCCCACGAGTCAGAGACTGGGTTCACAATGGACCGGGTTCACCGAGGAGGAGGGAAACCGACGTGGCAGACCACGCTGACGAGGCGTCCACGCGGCGGGCTAGAGCTGACGTGGCGACGGCGCGCAGCGGCCACACGGCGGCCGGCGCGGCGCTTGGCGCGGGCGCCGAAACGGCGCGCGCGGCACGGGGAACGAGGCGGCGCTGACACGGGTGACGCGGGATGGAGCGGCTCACCGGAGCGGGAGAAGAAGGCGACGGCCTGGGCAAAACTGCGACGGATCCGGGGCGGCGCGTAGGGAAAAGGAGAGAGGGAGACGCGGGGACCTCGGCGAGACCAATAGAGGCGGCGGAGGCTCACCGGCGAGGAAGAAAAGTGGCGGAGAAGCGCTCGGGCGGCGGCGGAACTTTGGCTAGCGAGATCTCCGCGACGGGGGCGACTCGGGCGGCGAGGCTTGGGGCGGTGGGTGCGGCGCGAGGAGGGGAACCTCGGGATGGGGCAAGAATGGCTTAAATAGCCTGGGAGGCGGCGCGCGCACGGACGCCAAAACGGCGCGACGCGTTAGGTTTAGGGTTTTCGGCGGCGGCGGCGCGCGAGCGACGTGGTCAGATCCGAGCCGCACGACGCGTGCGCAGATCGAACGAGCCTGCGGTACGGCCGGGCCGGGCCGGAGGAAAAGCGAGCGGCCGCAGGCGAAGGAGATGGGCGGGAAACGGGCGGGAAAATGATTCGCATTTAAAAGGAAACCGGAATAAAAATTTATTTTCCGAATATAAGAAATTCCAGAAATTCAAATAAAAGCAAATAAATTCAAATAAATATCAAATAAATTCATAAAAATCTTCAAAAATACAGAAAAATTCCTTGCAGCGTAATGAAGCCAACAAAAACTGAAAATCTTATGTTTGATGAATAGATTAGCCAAATTAAATCCTTTTATAAATAGAAAATTCATATTAAGCTGACATTAATTCAAGAAAAATTGCAAATGGTGAATTTTGAAATTCAAACATTCTAAAATCCAAATTTTTGGAATGTTACAAATGCCTCCCTTAAACGTGCCGGGCCGCTCACGGACCGTGCGTCTTAAACTTCGCCCGTAAGCGAGCCGTCTTTGGGTACCGACCAAGCACAAGATTAGGCTCGTGGCCGTGCCAAGACGCCCATTTACGACTGAGCCATGCCGTGCTCTGGCCGGGCCAACAGTGTCGTGCCTCAGGCCGACCCGTTTGGCCATCTCTACCCACAATGCTCAGACTCGACAATATATTTCATGGACATATAGATTATCACAAATCATTAAATTTTATTTGAAATGCAAAAATTTCTTTCATCATCATTTCTAAATGCCAAATACATAAAACATTATCTCATTAGTATATTTTTGTGATACTAATAATTTAGAAGAATAATTAAATCAACATAAGTTATGTTATAAGACCCAATATTAAATCAATACGCTTAAACTCTAACCCAACCTCACGCATGTATCATGTCATAAATCTAGGACCTTAAATCTTATTTGGGCACTTGCTTTCTTCATAGAATTTGCACTAACTAACAATTAAGAACATGATCTATGCGAACATGACCATTTATGCATTTTTTGAGTAGCCAAAATACTGGATATAAGTACGAAATTGGTTTTAAGAATGTTAAGCTAACCATAGCATCAAGATGACCTAATACGATGCCATGCTGCCTACAACATTTTATTCCACTGACTAACCTGTAGTCAATAAATTGATTAATATTTATAAAAAAACTGTCGCGTTTCCACTACCACCCTAAAACCACGTTAATCTGTCCCAATCCTGGTCAAATCCGGATTTTATAGTCACACATACATACATACATACATACATACATACATACATACATACATACATACATACATACATACATACATACATACATACATACATACATACATACATACATACATACATACATACATACATACATACATACATACACATATATATATATATATATACACACGCGCGTGCGCACGTATGTATATAGAAATGCTATTCTACAGCTGTGTGTAGAATAGCATATTCTACACGCGGTCGGTTTTGTAGTCTAACAACCAAATCCGTGCGTGGCTTCAATTAGTGCAACGGATACGTTTGAACATGAATAATTAATAAATGCTACTTAGTGCTTGGACATGAATATGTCTTTTTCTTGATTTAGCCAAAACTTTCAAATGAGAATTATTTTGGTCTTCAAATTTTTTTAGAATCATAGGATTTCACATCCTCTACGTATGGTAATTTTTGAGAATTTTTCAAAATATGTGCATGTGTTTTTCATGAACTTTAGAAAACACTTAATATGTTGCCTTTTTACTATTCAAACAAATGACATGTTATGAGCTCTTAAACCAGATGTTACTATACTAAAACAAAGTGTTAGATAATAGCTTTACACAGGATATAGTAACACCTTGAGTAATAGGAAGTAAAATGTTATTTTCTTGACAGTAAAAGATAGTATGTGCTGCTGTTTGGCACTTTGTTATTTTCATATCTCCCAAATCCGATTGAGTTTGGTCTTCAAATTTTACAGAGTTTTAGAATCTCACCTCCCTTACGTGTGGTAATTTGTTTTGAGAATTTTTCAAAGTACATGTTATTTTTTTGACATTAAAAGATAGTATATGCTGCTGTTTGGCACTTTGTTATTTTTATATCTCTCAAATCCAATTGGGTTTGGTCTTAAAATTTTAAAGGGTCAAAGAAGCTCAACTATCCTACGTATAATAATTTTTTGAGATTTTTTAAAAGCTTGTACATATAATTTTATAAATTTTACACTATAAAGCTGCTATATACAGTATATAGTAACATTGAATAATCGGCAGTAAGATGTAGTTTTCTTGACAGCAAAAAGTAGTATATACTGTCATTTAGCACTATACTTTTTTATATCTCTCAAATCCGATTGAGTTTGGTCTTCAAATTTTACAAGGTTGTAGAATCCCACTACCCCTACATGTGGTAATTTTTTGAGAATTTTTCACATTAAAATGTTATTTTTTACAGGAAAAAATAGTACACACTGCTATTTGGCACTTTGTTATTTTTATATCTCTCAAATCCGATTGAGTTTGGTCTTTACATTTTATAGGATTGTAGAAGCTCAACTCTCACACGTGTGGTCATTTTTTGAGAATTTTTTGCAGTAAAATGTTATTTTTTGACATTAAAAGATAGTATATGCTGTTGTTTGACACTTTGTTATTTTCATGTCTCTCAAATCCAATTAAGTTTGGTCTTCAAATTTTACAGAGTCGTAGAATCTCACCTACCCTACGTATGGTAATTTTTTTAAGATTTTTTGCAAAACTTGTACATATGATTTTCATAAATTTTACACCATAAAGTTGTTATATACAACATATAGTAACACATTGAGTAATAGACAATAAGATGTAATTTTCTTAACTGTAAAAGGTAGTATATGTTGCTGTTTAGTACTTTCTTTTTTATATCTCTCAAATCCGATTGAGTTTAGTCTCCAAATATTACAAGGTTATATAATCTCATCATCCCTACGTGTGGTAATTTTTGAAAATTTTCACAGAAAAATATTATTTTTTTGATAGGAAAAGATAGTATCCACTGCTGTTCGGTACTTTGTTATTTTCATATCTCTTAAATCCGATTGAGTTTGATCTTTAAATTTTACAGGATTGTACAATTTCAACTCCCCTACATGTGGTAATTTTTTGAGAATTTTTTCCAGTAAAATGTTGTTTTTTTGACATTAAAAGATAGTATATGTTGCTGTTTGGCACATTGTTATTTTCATATCTCTTAAATCCAAATGAGTTTGGTCTTCAAATTTTACAGGGTCATATAAGCTCACCTACCCTATGTATGGTTATTTTTTGAGATTTTCTAAAAATATGTACATATTATTTTCATAAATTTTACACAATAATACTGCTGTATACAGCATATAGAAACACATTGAGGAATAGACAGTAAGATGAAGTTTTCTTGAGAGTAAAAGATAGTATATGCTCCTGTTTAGCACTTTGTTTTTTATATCTCTCAAATCTGATTGAGTTTGATCTTCAAATGTTACAAGTTTGTAGAATCTCATCACCCTACGTGTGGTAATGTTTTGAGAATTTTTCACAGTAAAATGTTATTTTTTTGAAAGGAAAAGGTAGTAAATACTTCTGTTTGGCACTTTGTTATTTTCATATCTCTCAAATCCGATCGAGTTTAGTCTTTAAATTTTACAGGATTGTAGAAACTCAACTCCCATATGTGTGGTAATTGTTTTGTGAATTTTTCGCTATAAAATCTTATTTTTTGACATTAAAAGATAGTATATGCTGTTGTTTGGCACATTGTTATTTTCATATCTATCAAATCCAATTGATTTTTATCTTCAAATTTTACAGGGTCGTAGAAGCTCACCTACCCCACGTATGGTAATTTTTTGAGATTGTTTTAAAATTTCTACATATGATTTTCATAAATGTTACACCATAAAGTTGCTGTATACACCATAAAGTTGCTGTATACACCATATAGTAACACATTGAATAATAGGCTGTTTTCTTAACTGTAAAAGGAACTATATGCTGTTGTTTAGTACTTTGTTTTTTTATATCTCTCAAATCCGATTGAGTTTGATCTTCAAATTTTGCAAGGTTGTAAAATCTCACCACCCCTACATGTGGTAATTTTTTTGAGAATTTTTTAGAACAAAATGTTATTTTTCTATAGGAAAAGATAGTATATACTACTGTTTGGTACTTCGTTATTTTCATATCTCTCAAATCCGATTGAGTTTGGACTTTCAATTTTACAGAATTGCAAAAGCTAAGCTCCCATACGTGTGGTAATGTTTTGAGAATTTTTCGTAGTAAAATATCATTTTTTTTATATTAAAAGATAGTATATGCTGTTGTTTGGCACTTTGTTATTTTTATATATCTCAAATCCAATTGAGTTTGTTTTTCAAATTTTATAGGGTCGTAGAAGCTCACCTACCCTATGTATGGTAATTTTTTGATATTTTTTGAAAACTTGTACATAAGATTTTCATAAATTTTAGACCATAAGGCTACTGTATACAGTATATAGTAACACATTGAGTAATAGGCAGTAAGATGTAGTTTTCTTGATAGTAAAAGGTAGTATATGCTGCTATTTAGCACTTTATTTTTTTATATCTATCAAATCCGATTGAGTTTGGTCTTCAAATTTTGCAAAGTTGTAGAATCTCACCACCCGTACTTATGGTAATTTTTTGAGAATTTTTCATATTAAAATTTTATTTTTTTAAGGAAAAGATAGTATACACTGCTGTTTGGCACTTTGTTATTTTCATATCTCTCAAATTCAATTGAGTTTTGTCTTTAAATTTTACAGCATTGTATAAGCTCAACTCCCATACGTGTGGTAATTTTTTGAGAATTTTTTGCAGTAAAATGTTATTTTTTGACATTAAAAGATAGTATATGATGCTGTTTGGCACTTAGTTATTTTCATATCTCTCAAATCCAATTGAGTTTGGTCTTCAAATTTTACAGAGTCGTAGAAGCTCACCTACCCTACGTATGGTAATGTTTTGAGATTTTTTAAAAATTTGCACATATGATTTTCATAAATTTTACACCATAAGGCTGCTGTATACAACATATAGTAACACATTGAGTAATTGGTAATGTTTTGAGATTTTTTAAAAACTTGCACATATGATTTTCATAAATTTTACACCATAAGGCTGCTGTATACAACATATAGTAACACATTGAGTAATAGGCAGTAAGATTTAGTTTTCTTGACCGTAAAAGATAGTATATGCTGCTATTTAGTACTTTGTTTTTTTATATCTCTCAAATCCGATTGAGTTTAGTCTTCAAATATTACAAGGTTGTAGAATCTCATCACCCCTACGTGTGGTAATTTTTTGAGAATTTTTGAGAGTAAAATATTATTTTTTACTAGAAAAGATTGTATACACTACTGTTTGTTACTTTGTTATTTTCATATCTCTAAAATACGATTGAATTTGGTCTTTAAATTTTTAGGATTGTAGAATATCAAATCCCCTACGTGAGGTAATTTTTTGTGAATGTTTTGCAGAAAAATGTTAAAAAAAAATTGACATTAAAAGATAGTATATGTTGTTGTTTGGCACTTTGTTATTTTCATATCTCTAAAATCTAATTGAGTTTGGTCTTCAAATTTTACAGGGTCGTAGAAGCTCACCTACTCTATGTATGGTAATGTTTTGAGATTTTTTGAAAACTTGTACATATGATTTTCATAAATTTTACACCATAATGTTGTTGTATACAGCATATAGTAACACATTGTGTAATACGCAGTAATATGTAGTTTTCTTAACAGTAAAAGTTAGTATATGTGCTGTTTAGCACTTTGTTTTTTTATATCTCTCAAATCCTATAGAGTTTGGCCTTCAAAATTACAGGGTTGTACAATATCACCTCCCTACGTTTTGAGAATTTTATACAGTAAAATATTATTTTTTTAACAGTAAAATATATGTATATCGATAATAAAATCTATGTATACGAATAGTAAAATCTGATTCATACGGTTTTTATTGGCGAGACTTACATCATTACGTTCCTCTCGTCGTTATTAAGCTACTGGTAAAAACCATTCGTGGATCGGAGCTGCTAATAAAAAGTTATGGTTAAAAAAACAAAAAATATGTTTATATACAATCTAGAAACTCATTTACTAGCTGCTCTGACTATATAGGTAATTGGCTTAGCCAACACGCGTCACACGGGAGTACGTGAGATGTTTTCTGTGCTGTATGCTTGTTACGACCAGCGTGTAGAATAAACATCGCTACTAGGGGTGGGCATTCGGTTTTTTCGGTTTGATCGGTTCGGTTTTTTCGGTTTTAAAATAATTCGGTTTTTGGAAACTAGCAACCGAATTTCTCAGACCAAAATAAAAAACCGAACCGAATTAACCAAATATTTGGTTCGTTAATTCGGTTTTTCGATTAACCAAATATGAACAAACACTAGGTAGATTAGATTTAGTCCTTCTCATATCGCAAAGATAGAGTAGGGTTAAACCTACACAATATTAATAGATCATTACAATATAAGTATAATAGAACATGTGAATATACCAAACATATACATAAATGTATTAGAATATGAGAATTGTTTAGTAATTTTAGGAAGAATATTATAAAAGTGGTATTGCATGTGGGCTATTATTCGGTTATTTCGGTTTTGGAAGTCAAAACCGAACCAACACCAAAACCGAATTATACCAAAACAAAATCGAACGAAATCGAAAACCGAATAAACCGAAATAATCGGTTAATTCAGTTCGGTTCGGTAATTCGGTTTCGGTTTAAAAATGCCCACCCCTAATCGCTACGCGCAATAGTAGAATAGCGCTATCGTGTATGTATATATACGTGTATATATATATGTATGTATATATATGTATATATATACATATACATATACATATATATATATATATATATGTATGTATATGTGTATATGTGTATGTGTATATATGTGTGTATGTGTATATAGGTGTATATATGTATATATGTATATGTATATATGTACATATATATACATGTATATACATATATATATATATATATATATATATATGTAGATACATATATGTGTGTATACATATATATATATACATATACATGTGTATAATATATATCATAATACCTACAGTAAAAGCTAGCAAATTACTAGTGCATTAGGTACACCAATACAGTAACACAAGCATATATATACATACACACACACAAATAATCATCTGCATAAACATCGAGATGCATCAGCACTAACAAAAATTTCTTAGCCATATTCATATAATTAGTTTTTGTAACAACCAAATAAACTACATTACAGGTAGACATATACATTTATATAAAGATATATACATCCACAGTCAATTAGACACCGTATGTGAAGACCTACCCAAAACCTAGACTAGAAATCAGTAGGAGTCATGCTTGTCTTATCTATCTCATTCTCATTATCATAAGAAAAACAAAAGTAGAATATCACAGTAATATACAATGCATTTCATTCGAGAAGACCACATACACACATGTATATATATACAGATACATATAATTTTAGCACACCAAAATACATTAGCACATCCACTTAATTGAACATCCAACTTCACATCACTATTCAAGAACACCAAATTCAATTCACATCACATAATTAAACATCTAATTTACCATCACTATTCCCAAACATCAAATTCAATTCAATTACATCCACAATATCCAAAAGATGAACCACAACTCAGTAAGTTCAAAACAATTGACATACATCAAGGTTTGCTTTCCATAGAAAGTACAGTCTAGTCCTCTCAGTACATTAAAGACCCTAGAATTTTTCAAAATTATGAACAAGTACAAGTCTACTACAATTCAATCTAAAAACCCTTACAAACAGATCCACATTTCCTTTCCTTAGCCCCCAAGCTACTGCCAGCTCAATACAGGACACCCAAACACCTTTCTCTTGCCATGTGTGCATACAAGAGTGGAGGCAAAAGGGCATGTGGCAAGTTGCATGTGTGCAACACATGCATGCCTGCCACAAAACCCTCATCAACCCAGCTTACCACCTCTATGCCCCAATTACTCCCTCCAGCCCACTGGTTTCACACAAAAACCACTACATTCACCCTACTATAAAAACATGCCTACCCCGTTTCTTTTTGTCACTAGCACCAAGTGCCCTTTCAGTGTCACCTTCACCTTGTTCTCCCTGAGGCAGAATAGCATACCCAAAGGAGTAGTGGTAGTGAGATAGCCTGAGGCAGAATAGCATACCCAAAGGAGTAGTTGTAGTGAGATAGCCACCATGTCTCTTGCCTCCTCCTCGTGCCATTTTTCTTCCTTTTTCCCTACAAAAGAAGGTGCCAATCATTAGAATTGATTAACTTCTTCTCTTGGTATGCATACACAGTAGATGGTAATGACACATAGTTATTGTAGTATTTAATTACTGAATGTAAGTTCTGATCAATATTAAAATGGATGGGATAATGATCTAAGCATCCAATGGTACTTAAGGAAACCTTGGATTGCAACAACAACATGATCTAATACCCCAATTGCATGTGTAGCATATCAATATTAGCCATACTCACTATGGCATGGCAGTGAAATAATTCCGATTAATTCAATACAAAGAAATTAGACAAAACCAAGCACATTCTCTTGCACTTTACAAGATGGTTATAAATCATAGGTTGTTGGATAGACAATAGCATGTTCATCAAATTAAACATATTAATGCATGATTAAACATGAGATAATTCATACTATATCACTCGAAAGGTTGGCACTTTAGAAAATGCCACTCGTTGTCTCAATGACAAGAACCAACGAATGGAGTGGTATAATATAAATGATCCCATTAAACATTTGGGACATCTGTAAACTCAGCACTCATATGACTTCCCAAGGAACAGGGAAAATCTAAATTCAGTACACACAACTAATATAGCTAGCCTATTATCAATCACGACAAATGGTATAAATTCTTTGACAACCCAGTAACCCATTTTCTACTTTTAATGCACTCAAGTAAATTTCAGAACACATACACAAATTCTAGGACATATGCATACTATTTTCTATAAATTGCAACACAGTTCTATTTAGTAATAGCTAAGTAGTACTTTCTCCCACACATACATCCATACATTCTGACAAGAATAAAAATGAGCCTACACTTGGTTAAGCATACAATTATCTCAACTCACTGATCTAAGTAGACAATTATCTCAACTCACTAATCTAAGCAGCAATTAAGAAACATAGCTAAATAAACACTTTGCTCAACTTGAAAATGTTGCATGTCTAAGCATTGGGTCCTAAATCATTTGAACACACCATTTGTTAAAAGTGTGCACACACATTCAAGAACAATAGCCCTCAATTTTTACTGCTACCACTCACAATTTCAGACATGGAAACACACGCATTCCAATTGAACAACCAAGGTGAATCTTTATTAAAACAAGATCTTAACTTTTACCATCTGATCAGGAACTAGAGGAACATGGTTAAACAGGAGCACGCTAGTACATTAATCAAATAGGGATGGGATGCATGTGTAAATAACTATGTTATAAACATCTTCAACTCTATTTTTCATCCTCACACAATGTCAGTCAAACATGTTGTTTAGTACCCATTGTCAGAACATCCACACTAGCTACATCAAGGAACTAGGAATATGCATTGCACTGTAAAATTTAGCCATACCAATGCATATAAGATTTTATAAGCACACACACACACACACACACACACACACACACACACATATATATATATATATACTAGTCTCTGTCCTCGGAACACAAATATCTATAGCCATCTCACCATCCAAATGCATGCACTTCCACTGACCATTTCGCACAAAAGATAAACCTTTTGAATCCTAAACACCTCAATAAACAGAAAACCAGTATTGACCCGTGTACATGTAAGCCACTAGACATCCATAACACCACAATATACTAATCTATTGCTCGGCAACCCCAATCCTCAGAAATTATATTGTTCTAAATAAATTATAAAGACTTTGATTCCTATGGTAAAGGTAAAAAATGATACATATAGCAGATCATCAGTAGTAGCAAAAAAGGGGAAGGAGGGGGGGTTGAAGGAGCAATAATCTCGTATGTTACTTGTAGCCATTGGTCGTTGTCATCAGGTTGGGTACACAGTCGTTAAAGCTGAATGGGATGGGGAGGGACAACCTCGCTGGTCGAGGTGGCCAAGCATAGTGGCACCTGGGATGGGGGTGCGCCATGTAGGAGGCGGTGGAGGATGGCGTCGGCGCTGGTCGTCGTAGTCAAGGTGGAGTGAAGCGTCGGGAGGAGAAGCCAAAGAAGTCACCGGAGATGGTCGGATCCTGCGGATCCGATGGTGCCGCCTCTAAGGTTTGTGGCATTATGGTGGTAGATTGTGGGAGCGCTTACCACGGGAGGCGGAGAGGGTAGGTGGAAACGAAAGGGAACAGGAGAGGTGGCTAGCAGGGGCGGGGGCCGTCAGATCTGGTCGATCCGAGAGGTGCAAGGGCTCAGGGGCGGTGGATCTGGGCGGCTATGCCGTTGGCTTGGGGGAAGCAGGAGAGAAGGAAGTGAGAGAGAGAGAGCGAGGGAGAAGGATTGGCGGCAGCGCTAGTTGGAGAAGGGAGGTGGCAACGAGGAGAGGGGCGGGGAGCTCAGAGCCGAAGGGGAGAGGAGAGGGGGAGACGACGGTTCCATGGGCGTGAGAGAGAGAGAGGAAGAGGGGCGGCAACATAATGGACAGAGGGGGTGGGGGTCGGGATTGGTTAGGTTAAGGGAAAAAGGGGGCCCAACCTGGCAGGTCGTTGAGCTGGGCCGATCAAGTGGGCCAGCTACTGGGCCAAGTGGAAAGAGAGAAGGGGGAGGGCCTAGGAGGCCGGGCTGAGCGGTCGACTGGCTTGGGCCGAATGAGGAGAGAAAAAGAAAGGCCTCTAGGCCGAAAATAGTAGTAGGCAAATCAAGGTTTTGTTTTTCTCTTTCTTCTTTTCGTTCTTTTCTCTAAATTAACTTCAAAAAAATTAATTTTTGTTAAAGTATATAGAAATCAGAAAATTAAGAATCACCAAATAAAATTTTAAATGACACCTTAATAAAATTTATACCCATAACACATAATTAAAATACCTCTTTTTATATACTACATTTAAGACATAATTAGGGAAAATGCCAAAAATTGGAAGTATTGATACCTTAATTAGGAAATTTCTCCGAGAGCAATCTAGGACATTAAGAGCCAACTCCTGCTTGGACTGATTGAGATTAAATTCTTTTCTCTTTGTTTTTCTCTTTTCTTTTCTCAATTAAATTATAATTTATGTTATGCTACATTTACACATACTATGTATATGACATGAACAATTAAAATAGTACAAAATAATTGCATTTAAAACCCTATCAAATAGGAACATTCATGACCTAGATTTTGCATCACATTTAGAAGCATGCATGACTAAAGTATCGCATCATGCCTAGGACATAAATAGGAAATGATTTACAACTTAAATTGAAATTATTATTAGCACTCAATCTCGAGAACTGTTTAAAATGTGTAGGAACGCTTTTCAACACTGGCAAGCTAGACAGAGCTCACTTAGGCAAGTTGCCCTCTGACCATGTCTTATGAACTGAATTTGTGGGCTTGGATTATTTTAAAATTCTTGCATACACATCAAAAGATTAATTTCTAAAAGAAATTAAAACATGTTAAGTGGATCAGGTAGATCTAGTGGGTGATTTTGATGATGCTGGACCAGAGAGGTCCAGTAGAAATACTATAACCCAGGTAGGGTTTTGAAATTATTTGGTGGGTAGAGGAGTTCAATGTAAGAACAACTTAGGTAGGATTGTTGTGAAAGTCAGGGCCCCTCTACATAGGATATCACTTATGGGTAAGTAACACCCTAGAAATTTGGATATTTTAGGTTTAATTATTATTTAGAATTGTCTTGTAATTTTTCTGATTTTTATGGATTTTGTAAAAGCCTTTTCACATTTTCAGTCTTACTAAAAAGAATTTATGCAGAAAATTATGACCTAAAAAAATCTGAAATAATTTAATTAGGTTTAAAATATTCCAAAATATTTTTTTAGAAATTTTCCAGGATTTTTAAAACCTTTTTACTATTTTTACCATCGCGCTTTTGTTCTCAGCTCCATTTAATTTCGAAAATGACAGGTGGGACCGGACCCCACCTGTCATGCTTCTTCAACCTTCAACACGTCCAGAGAAGGCTGCTCTCTCTCTTACTCCATGAAACCAAATTTTGAGCTTCAATTACTCTGTGAATCTTGTGCCAAAAATTCCCGAATCAATGCCAAATCAATCCCCGTCGCATCCTCAACTTTCCAAAGCCATTTCTCGGTCAAATCCCCTCATTTTGCCAAAATTTCACGAAAACTTCCTTTTCCGGCTGCCGCCATTCTCGTCGCAATTGCGCCCTCCCCGGTCCTCCTCCCGCCCTATAAAAAGGAGCACCGTGTGCCTCTCATCATGTGCAACTCATTTTGCTTCTCCTCCCGAGTTATCTCGTCCTCGTTCCATTGGATTTCGCAAGGTAATGAACTCAGCCGAGCCCCCTTTTTTCGGCAATGCGCCACTGTCCAGCTTCCTCTGGCGCCGCCATCGCCACCGCCGACTTCGCTGCGCCTCCGGTGCTCGCCGTCGACCAGCCCACTCGGCCGCCCCAGCCCCTTTTCCCCCTTGCGCCATTTCCATTACAGAGAGCAAGGCCCGAAGCTACAGTACCATTTCTCTTTTTCTTTGATCTTCCGCAAACCCATTTTCGCCTGTTTGAACTCCGTTTGGCTCCTCTTTTTTCTAAATTCATCTAAAATTCTAAATTTTACTTTGGTTCTGGTTTAGTATTTTATTTAATTTTATTTGAATTTGAATGTTTTTCGCGTATAGATTACGGAGAGCTGTAAGAGTTTGCTACCAATGATCCCGAACATCAACTCTACGGCCAAGTCAAGTTACACATCCTTGAACATGTTGATCCTAGTTTTTAAATTATATTTTGAATTTATATTATTGCATGCATAATTTTAGCAACATAATTTCAGTCCCAGTTTTAATTAAAGTAGCTAATCTCCGGATTGTTTAAGAACACCTTGGAAATTTGATTACCTTATTCCGTTGTAACCCTCAGACACATGTAAAATATTAAAATGATCAGAAATATGCTTAAACATGCTTAGAACTGAGATTATGACCTTTTGGGGATTTAAGCTAAATAAAGTTCTGTTTAAAGGCTTCATCATTTTATGTGAAATTCTATGCCATCAAGTTAAAAATTAAAAATGTGGTTTGGACTAGGCGAGAATGGTTGACTCGTGGGTGCGTGAGGCACGAGGGATGTGGAAAGCTCGCCTAGTCAATTAAGGACCAGTCTGTGAGTTGCTGAATGTAAAGCGTTACCGTACTACCACAAGTCTGGAATAGGACATACTTGGCTATCCATATTGTGACATACCATGGATAGTCGTGCCTTTAGGTTGAAATTGGAATTTGGTGAGGCTATCACTCGGCGCAAGAGGGGGCTTCTAGACTAGGCTGTTTTAACCCTAACAGTGGTGGAACTTTAGCGGGCATGACTACATGGATAGAGCTTTATAGGGGCCTTGCCTTGATTTTCTCTATCGACACACCAAAGAAAGTGTGTTTTTGGGCAAAAGGAGATAATCATGTCTTGTGGGTAAAGATGTACAATCTCTGCAGAGTGTAAAACTAATCGATTAGCCGTGCCTGCGGTCATGGGCATGCCGAGCAAGCCTTTCACAGACTAGATTTTAATGTTTTCAAAATGACTTTAAAAAGGTGTTTTCGGATAGAGTGATTCCATTGATTGGGAAAAGTTGGGTTAACTCCAAGAGGGATTCCTGTGCTGAAATTTGTTAAAAGAATATCTTTCTTAAAATTATGCCTTTGAAAAATACTACAATATTGAAACAACTTGTTGCTTTACGCTAAACTCAACCATATAACCTTCCTTTGTATCCATTACATTAATACTACATTTACTGTGTGACTTGCTAAGTACTTTTGTACTCACTCTTGCTTACTCTATCTTTTTAGAGGAGTATCTCTACAATGGTGAGGACCAAGATAACTAGACCGCTGCCCCAGTTAATTGCCTGTGGCGAATCTATTGGGTTTTACTACTGGTTTTATTCTGCTTCCGCTGTAATCTTTTATTTGGCCTGCGTGCCATAATTATTGTAAACTCTGATTATTAATAAAGTGCGTTGGATATGTTGTGATAACATGTCTGCTGTGTGTACTAGCTTTTCTTGGACTAGTAGAGGATACACAAAGGATTTCGAAAGTGTTTTTCCGGGGTCCGACAGGGTATAAACCAAACTGGCGGTTACTTCAAAAGTGGCACAAACCATACTGCCCATAGACCTAGAATGGGACATGCTGAACTACGTAACCAACCAAGTAGCTAACTCTGCCATGGGTGAGAAGGTGATTGTTGCCAGGTAGAAGCAGTCACCCTAGGCAAGACTACTAGGTAGGAGTTTCGACCCGCGTGCCTTTGGTGAGGCGAGGTGGTATGGGTAGAGGTTAGAGTACGGGTTGGCCAATAGTTTTGTTTCCTTAGTTTAGTCGTGCACCAAAGGCAGTGTATACTTTGACTAGACATTATAAACCAAGTGATGCTATAGATAAAGCAGTACACCTCTGATCAGAGTAAAATGAGGTATCACAACTAGCTTCCAGGTTTAGACTTGCATCGTGTGGGTTTTCCTCTAATAGTGGTTGTAAGATCCCACGTCGCTCTGCCGTTAGTAGATTTCCAAATTAAAACTTCCTTTTCCAAAAAATGGTTAATGTTATAGTTACTTTTGGATAACGAGCTACTTTTGGAGAAATGGCTTGGTGGCTGGGAGTATATATATTTATGTATATAAATTCATGTATCAGCTTTTCGTGGCTTGCTGATTATTTTTGTAGTCATCCTTGCTTCACTGTTGTTTTTTAGGCTTGTCATCCATGTTAACTCTAATGAGGTAGAGGCTGATTTTCATTATGGCATGAGTTCTGTTGATGAATTACAATTATGGGAAAATTGAAGACCATGACTTCGTGGTGTAGAAGACCATCAGAAGGGAGGCACTAAAATTTTAAAATGGATAGGCGGGTGGTGTAGCAAATACTGTAACCAAACTTAAGGGAGCACTACATGTGCTATATGAATAAGGTACCATTGTTGGGACCCGAATATGCAAATCCGGACCCTCTGTGTATAATGCATTAGTCCAGGATCACGCTAATGCAATACTACTAGTTGAATGACCTTATGGTCCACTTACATGACTATGCCTCGCAAGGCTGAATAACACATTAAACTGCAGCGGAATGAAAACGTAGACAACCCCTCAGTATACCACAGGCAACTGAAAAGGCTTGCGCCCTAAACACTCGTCTCTTCTTAGACTCCTCCAGCATTGATGCAGACTCCTCAACTTGTGATGTTGTTGTTGGCAAGGGTGAGTACATAAAGCACTCAACAAGTTGTGCACAGAATGCAATTCTAACATAGCTATATACAAGGCTTATTCCAAATGATAGGCTATCATAGCTATTTTGCAACAAAGCAGCATTTATGAACAAATACAACAAATAGATTGTAAAGACCGTAAAACAAATAACAATAATAGATAGATTCAGCATTTCTCAAGTAAACCAACTATCCAATCCTAAGTCAATTTCCAACTCCCATGGCATCCTGCCATCCCAACCAAGTTTTTCATTTTAATTAAACTAACCCTTAACTGTAATTCCCGAGCATTGCTTAATACCGCGAGCACGGCTATTCGAATAGGTTCACACTTTGCAGAGGTTATGCACTTTACCCACACGACATGATATTCTCTTTGCGCCTGGCCATTAGCACACTTCCTTTGGTGTGCCGGCAGAGAAATCATGACAAAGCCATTACAATGCTCTGGCTTAACCCAATACCACCCGCTAAGGTTTCAACACTGGTGGGACTGGTTACCACATCCAGGGCCCCCCTCTTGCGCCATGTGAATTACTCCATATCTCTGGAACTCACACCGACCAAGATAGTACCAAAGTTAAGACAATGCAAATTAATCAGCTAGGCTGTCCCATACCAGACATGTGGTTGCATGATTGACTCAGTCAAAAGGCTTGCAAGGTTAAGTCCTTAGAGTGATTAGGGCAAGACATCCACATACCCTCTGCCCATCGGGCCCACCTTGGCATACTCGCCCCTTGCCACTTGCCCCAATCCAAATGATTATCACCCCAGTTGATTACCAAGCACCATGTGCCATCAACAATTCAACATCGTTGCATGACATTGCTCGCCACTACAACTCAATCTCATTGTACGACTTCACATGACGCACAAGTTCACATCATTGTTCCATATTCCATTAGTCAAGATTAATCATTGATGATTCATGTACATATGATGTCGTGGCACAGCTAAGCAATCTACGACGGTCTAATCAGCCCATGTTGATTATCAATATTAACCAACTATTAGTTAACCATCCTAGGGTGACAATTAGATCATGGCATACAAATGACAAGGTAGGGTATATAGATTAAATTGGTAGATTAACTAGATCCCAATTTAATTTGAAACAATTGTATACTTGAAATAGTATGCAATAAAGTAAAACAATATAGCATTTGTATAAACATGGGTTCAACATGATCAAAGCACAACTTGCCTTGGAATAGGTTCTGATCTTGCTCTGGAACTTGCTCTTGAGTTGTTGGATCTTCCTCCGAAGCGTCGCACAATTCAACGTCTACGCGTACCGAAGGAGAAAAGCAAATAAATACCAAAAAAGAGAGAAAATGAACTCCAAAAATAAAATAAAATTCACCATTAAATATATCTCAATTTTAAATTTTTTAGAAATTTGAATCACTCAAATCCGAATGAAAATGCAAAAGTTATAGCCTTTTGAAGTTTGAATAAATACTAAAATACAGAAATTGGAAAATCAGAATTAACTAAATTATTTTTAGATTAAAAACCCGATTTATTGCGTCAGCTGACGTCAGCACTTGACCCAGTGAACCAGATGCTACCACGTGGCCTTGTTCCATGGACTGAGTCCACAAAATCGCGTTGGATCACCATGGACTCGGTCCACGGCGCTTGGGCTCCATGCGCCACGCGGCACCGTCTGATTGGCGCGACCAGCGGTGCGATCTGGGCCCTCTGCCACCGATCCGATATCTCAAGCTAGCGACGACATGGCTTACCGACACACACTCCACGCGGCGAGATCTGAGATTCAACGGTTACAAATGATCGCGAGGTCCGACGACGAGCTTGGCGGTGCGGTTGCCGGAGGCCAAAACGAAGACGAGCCTGACGACGCTTTGGCGATCAAAAGGCGACGAAAACACCCAGAACCGATGCGTTTCGAAGCGAAGATTCCAGATCTGCCCTCAACGGCGGCGAACAAACACCGGACAGCTACGAAAACACAGCAAACCCGACGGAGGCGCAGCAAGGAACAACGGCGAGCTCCCGAGCGGTGAAGACGGCGACGATTCTTGGTCCCGCAGATACGGCGTTCAAAAGGGAACCTCGGGCTAGCACGCGCGGTATTTATAGCGCTGGGATTCGATCCCTACACGGACGCCAAGGTTTACACGGCGGCGAAGGCGTGCTGGCGGCGGACTCTGAGTCCCGATCGGAGACGACAACCACACACCATCCGATCGCCAACGAACGGCCAAGATGCGACCTGACGCGGCACGATCGGATCTGCCCGTTTCCAAAACAACGGACAAGATCTTCGCTCACCCTAATCGCACCAACTCAAATGGCACCGCTTGATCTTGATCCTACGATCTACAAGCGCTAGGGTTTCCAGATCCTAGACATCGAATCCTAGCCACCAATCCTTGATCCGACGGTGAGCATCCATGCCTCTAGAAAATGGGCCGCCGACGCGAAATGACTGGGCCGCACAATGATGGGCCTTGCGAAAACAGTATTGGGTTCCGGCCCAATACTATTAAATCTATTTTCCCCGTATTTTCCTTTTAAAATATTTATAGAAATTCATTTAATTAGCTTTAGGCAATAAATATACCAAGAAATTTCTCACAAATACTTTGAGACATTTTGAGCTCAAATAAAATAGTTTTAGCAAAACTTTATATTAAACTTGTCTAAATTTAATTAATTTTCACAAAAGGTCAATATACATAATTAATTCAAATAAATCCAGAAAAATCCAATAAATTCCAGAAAATCATAAATTGTACAAATAACCAATAAAATAATATTAAAGCAAATTTTGGGATGTTAAAACCGTCTACTAAACGGTGAAAAAATATACTTGTACATGCCACTGTTTCCTTAGCTGATCCTAGCGTAACTCTACTCTGCGACGATCTCTGTTATGTTCGACCTAGTCGGGCATACTGGGGGCGTCACACACGGGTTGATGACTAGTGGAACAAATTGACCTCTAGATGAAAGCATGAATAAAAACTAAAGGAAAAATAGTCCATTCCACCCTTTCAACTATTACGAAAGCGTATATTTCAACCCCAACATAGAGACCGGGTAATCGACGACCCCCTAACCCACCTAAACTATCTTGTGAAAGCTTGGATTTCAACCCCACAACTTAGAGACTGGGTAACCGACCACCCCCAACCTACCTGAACTATCACTACAGTACAAATCATCTCATCACAGTAATTCCACTTAGGTTTTCGTAGATGTGAAATCTACATGGACATTGCAGCCTCAGCGCCACATCAATGAAACCATTGCCATGTCAGTGCCGCATCAGCAAAACCAGGGTGGATTTGTTGTATGGGGTGTATATGCATCGTATTGGTAGTTCAGGAGTCGGTTACATAATTTTGAAGTTGGGATTGAAATCCAGACTTTTCTCAACTGTTAACAGGGTCAAATGGACATTTTTCCTAAAATGGATGCATGATATTTATATGATTGATTAGTTGTCAGGACCTGATTATGCATATTAAGACCCTCTATGTATATCATACTAGTTCATGATCACTCTAGTGCACACAGTGGCAACATAGATGAATATCACAATCATACACAGTGAAAACATAATAAAAGACTTCATTTATTGAATATAAGATAGTTGATTGACCTTAAATTGGACTTTAGATAATTATTCCATGTAGGGTTCAACAATAATAGATAAAACTACAGTAGAATGAAAACGTAGTAAATAACCCATCAATATGTCATAGGCAACTGACAAGGTTCTCACCCTAAAAACTTGACTCGTCCTGGTACTACTCCTCTAAAGCAGGTGTAGACTCCTCAACTGATGATTTTGTTGTGGCAAGGGTGAGTACATAAAGCACCCAACAAGTTGTGCACAGCATGCAAGACTAATATATCTATGGAAAAATTTTGCTGGTGCCACTAAAAAGTGCGCAATTTTGATTCTGCTACTAGTCTTTTCGTCATTTCATTTTTTCCACTAGTCTTTTCACTTCTTCCTTTTGCCATTTTCCGTGAGTTGACTGTGAGTGTGACATTTTTGCCCTCAACTCGCGGTATAGGCACGAGCCATTGGATTTGGCATCTTGAATCAAACCAACCACATCCGCCGGCTTCATCATTCTCATCTACTGGGTCCACTTCCAGCCGCACCACATCCGTGCCACTGTCGCTCCGCCATGCTCTCCAACCTCACCATCTCCAACGCCACCGTCTCCTACCACCTCGCCCTCAACCTCACCCTCTACAACCCCAGCATCCACATGAACATCTACTATGACACCCTCGATGTCGAACTCCGCTTCCATGACACCTTCCTCAGCAAGAGCAGCAACGATGTGAAGGTCAACTTCGACAAGAGCTGGAGAAGGAGAAGGGCCAAGGGACGGTGGGATTGAAGGTAGCCATCGCTGCGCGGGTGAGGTACAAGTTCGGCAGCATCAAGATATGGCAGAAGCCAACAATATGGTGCTCACTGACGGTTCCGATAAAGTCGAAGGGCCGCGGAGGCGGTTTCAGCGGCACTATTACTTCTGACAACAACTGTAGCATCAAGTACTAGAGGGTAATGATCGGGTCTTGTGTTTAGTGTCTTGTTGTTTGGAGATTAGTGTTTCAGTTTGATTCGATTCATGGAAAGATTCATATTGTTTGGGGGATGTTATGATCGCTTCTGTAGTATTGATAGTGTATTACTACTACTCTTGAATCTTGAACTCTAGATTCGTTTATGAGTATTCTTTTGGCAGTTGCTTATGGTATGAATTAAAGTTCCTCTAGCTTCGTGCGTGATGTTATTGCTCACTGTTGTGTCGCTCCAAGATTTGGAGGAACCCGACGCCATCGGTCAAGGAGGAGATGGACATCTACGGGCAGCCGTAGTGGGTGGAGAGGTGGATGGCGTCACGCGTGTCCTTCGACACCAATAGGAGCAGCGTTTGAAGCGCCGTGATGGGGGCGGTGGTGCCAGGGCATGCGTCCATGGATCACCGTGACTCGATCAAGATGCTTGAGATCGACACGGCATAGCCCTTCTCCTACTCCACCCCTCACTAGTAGGCACCACAGTTGCAACACAGCAACCGCTTGTACCACCCTTCATCCTCGACGATGCACCGAGCGCACCACCACCGCTCGCCTGTCATGCCTTCACTGGGGAAGGTGCAGAGTCGATCCAGGTGCGCTTCACGAGCCCACACTTGGATAGGGGTAAAATTGTCCATCTAAGCCCGCTTGTGGCCCTTCCGCTAGTCAAACTCATAGTGAACTCATGGAAATGGCAAAATGAGGATGAAGTGAAAAGACTAGTGGCAAAAATGAAATAACGAAAAGACTAATGCTAGAACCGAAATTGCACACTTTTTCGGTGGCACCAGCAAATTTTTTCCTATATCTATATGCAAGGCTTATTCCAAATGAATGGCTAATATGGCTATTTTGCAATAAAGCAACATTTACAAATGAATACAATAAATAGATTGAAATGACAGTAAAACAAATAACAATAATGATTAACTTTCAGCTATTTCTCAAGAATAAACTGGCACACAACCCTAATAAAAAATCATCATTTTCATTGGTACATAGTCTCCTTTCCCAAATTTTATTTCATAAAATCTAACCCTTGACTGAAATTCATGAGCATTGTCCATAACCGAGGTCACGACTATCTGAATAGATTTACACTCTTTATAGATTATATACTTTATTCACAAGATATGATCAATCTTATACTGTCGGCCATTACACGTACCCATCGACCCGCGACTAAGAAAATCATAGCAAATCCTTTCAAAAACTCTATCCGAACATAGAACCTTCCGATAAGCATGAACTTGCTATTCCTTCCCTCATATAGAGTAGAAGAATAGGAGTGACTTATCATTGGACTAGAAACAATCCTTGTTCAAGATGTGAGGCCGCTGCACACACACCCTCCTCTGACTGCACAACAAGTTTGGTCTTCCACCTAAGGCATACCATGTCAAGACTTGGTAACTTACTAAGTTAGGTCTGGCCTATAACAGACATGTGGTTGTATGATTAGCCTATTTCAATGGCTTGTAAGGTTAAGTCCTTAATTGACCAAGCAAGACTTCCAATCACTCATAGAAACCATCTCACTCTCACTCACATATAAACATATCAACCCAATGCCACACAGCCCTACCACGACTCACAGCCACTCGCCACTTGCCTCAGTCTAAATCATTTACCACCCTAGTTAATTATCGTGCAGCACATCTCATCAACAACATCAACACCATTGTGTGATAACACATGACACATCATTGCTCCAAGAGTTCCTTCTTGTCTTTCTTGCACAACTCATTTGTGATGAGGTTGCCCAAGAGAGTGGTTGGAGTTATCCTTGCCAATTAGGGTGAGTTGAGGAATAGAGTCACCAACGTCTCATAGTTATCCGATAGAGCCCTAAGCATCTTACGAACAACATCAAGATCGGTTAGTATAGCACCAAGGCCCTTGAGTTCATTCACTATGGGTGTGTTTGGTTGTCTGCACCACCCTAGCCTATCCTATATGAGCCATTCAGGCTGGCCTTGGCCTGTATGAGTGGATGCAGGTTGAATTGTTTGGTTGCTTGTTTATGCATCTCATGGGTCTGCATTAGAGAGAAGCCCATTTTTTGTGTTTCCTTCATCCTGCATGAGTGGATGCAATTGCATCCACCTGACCTGGATGAACAGGAAACCAAATACGTGTCTAACAGATACAGTTGCATCCACTTATGCGATTTAGACACCCATGCAGGCAACCAAACACACCCTATGTTGTTTAACCTTGAATACATCTCATTGATATTCTCATAGGGCAACATAACGAAACTCTAATATTTGATCCTTAGCATATGTAATTTGGCCTCCTTGACCGCGGATTTTCCCTTATGAATTTTCGAGAGAATAGTCCAAATATCATAAGCGGTCTCAAGATTACTCACTCTATTGAACTTATCCGCGTTCAAGGCTCCAAAGGAACATTTATAGCTTGAGCATTGAGGTCAGAGTTCTGCTCATCTTGTTCGGTGAGATGTGCGAGATCAAGGGGCATAACAAAACCCTCACCAACAATTATCCATATGCTTGAGCTCATGGCCTTAAGATAAACGGTCATGCGAATTTTTCAATAAGCATAATTTGTGCCATCAAATAAATGTGCCTTGTCTAAGGATACTCCCTCACTATCCATACTTTTCTTTCTAGGTTGTAAAGCCTATAAATGAGGGACCAAGGTCTGATACCACTTGTAGGATCAAGGATAACCGACTAGAGGGGGGTGAATAGGATGTTTTTTAAAAATTATTTTGGCTATAAACAGATTTTTAAGAAAGTGTGAGAAGAAATTTACTTTTCAACACTTAAGGCCTAAATATTCTAGGTTCCACTAAGTGCACCAACGACCTAAGTCTAATCAAGGCTTGCAAATCAAAAGATACTAACAAATAAGATGATCACTAGGAATGTAAAGACATAAAGTAAATTTCAAGAATATAGACTACAAATGAATAAGAAATAATTTTTTCCGTGGTCTCGGAGACTTGTTGGTCTCCCCTAATCCATGTTGAGGTAGCTTGAACGAATCAAGTCGACTCCATGCGTGAATGAGCCTTTCTCAATCCACTAGAGGTAGCTCTTTCCCTCTCCGGGTAGGTGAGCTCCAACCATCACACAATATCGGGCCTCTTCACAATTCTTCCTGAAGAGATGACTGGTTCTTCTCCTCCAAGCTGTCTAGAAGTCAGCAAACTCCAAGAGTAATGAATCAATGACACTTGCCTGGAGATTTTCAAGTGGTCACAAATGGATCAAAATGAATACACACACTTGAATGCTCTCAACAACCTCAAAATGTGAATTTTAAAGCTTTAAGGCAAAGAGAGAGTAGCAAAGGTTCAAGATGTATTCAATGAGGTTCCAACCACTCCCCTTACTGCAGGAGAGGGGGTATTTGTAGCCCCCATCCCTTTAATTAGCCGTTTGGGGCGAAATCCAACAAAAATAGTAAAATCTGGTACTACCGGCATGCAAGGTCTGGTAGTACCAGCCTTAGCCTCAACATGTAGGTTGACGCATTAATTGCACAGGGTTCTATCCATTGGCATAGGTACCGGTACTACCGGCGTACAAAACCTGGTAGTGCTAGAAATTGAATTCTCAGACAAAACCCCAAAACTCTCTCTCTGGAAAAATACTACTGGCAATTGAGAAGTGGTACTACCGGCATGTGGTAGTACCGGAGTATGAACCACGGTAGTGCCGGATTTTGAAACTCAGAGAAAGTCTACAAAAGTCACTTTTTGGAAAATTACTACCGTTCTTGAGTGCCGGTACTACCGACCTACAGTAGTACCAGACATTCAATGTTGGTAGTGCCAGTCATAAAAATAGTGAAAAGAGCACTCTCTTGAATAAAACTACTAGGCCCGAAGGGCTGTACTACCGACTGGCGGTAGTATTGGCCCCTACATGGCAGTAGTACCGGCTATTTGAAAAATAATTGAGTTCATAGAGAATTTTTAATGCAGCCAAGATCCAGCATGTACACTATTTGGGCCATTTTGATGTTAACCAATTTAAAGCTACTAACCATTGATCCCTCTTAATAGTATGGCACCTATTTCTAGCAATCCAATCTTTTCTCTAAACTCTGAGATCGGTAAAAGCTATGAAAAGGTCTTATACATTTATACCTTGGACTTGAGATTGAATTATACATGGTCATTTCTTTTTGTCTCATGCATTCACATGCTCCTTTCCATGATGAGTACCAAACCTATCTCATACACTTAAAAAGATGTGTTAGTCTTTTAAAACCCAATTATGATTAATTGCCAAAATAATTCAAATTAGCGGCCTAGATGCTTCAGCCATCATTGGCCCTAGTGCCCCGCATGTGTTGCCAGGCTGCCAAAAAGGCCAGGATTCGTGCCGCTGTCCTCAATCCCTTGGCCATGGCACCCTACCCTCAGACCTAAGCTCGGAGCCTCGCCCTACCATTAAATAGAGCTCCTCGGCTCATCATCCATCCACGCATTTATCCTCTTGCCCCGCTCCCAAGCACTTAGCGTCATTGCTCTTCGAAGAACTCCATTGACGCCGTAAGCAAGGAACCCCAAATGAAGTCAATCAGCCTATTCGATAAGCAATTTCTCCTATTCCATTGGACTGAAGCCTCTTTAGGAAGCCACTGCCATAATCATCTTCTTCCCTAGCCACGGTCAATGCTACCAGCACTCTCTGTTGAGCTTTAGCTATCCCCGACCCCTAAAATGGAGCCCTGGCATGCCCTAGATGCTTTCCCCTTTATTAATTTACTACCATAACCCCTGCAACCCTTCCTCTACTATTCGCCATTAACACCACTACGAGCTTAGCTGTTGGCCCACTCCGGCGACTCTGGCCACCACCAACCAATCGTCTGGACTCCTTTTCACCCCCTCTTGCCATTCCGACCATCCACTCCACCTAATTCGCCGCTGTTTGCCACCGATGAGCTACGCTCAAGCCTTGCGCTGTTTTGAGTCACTAACTGGTGGGCCCTGCTTGTCAAGTGCACGCGCCCCTTTTTCTCTCACACATGTGGGCCCTAGGTGTTAGAATCATCATTAAATTTAATTAACTTAGTTTTAAGCTAAAGAATCACTGACATGTGGGCCAGCTAAGATAAAAGAGTTAAGTTTAAAACCCGAACTGGTATTTAATGTGTTGAGTTACTGATATGTGGACCCCACATGTCAGCTATTTTCCAAAAATAATTAAACCTCACATACAGACCCTACCTGTCAGCCGTTTGAAAAGGAAAATAAAATCCCAAAAATTAGAAATGCACTTTCAGTTCGTTAGAAAATACACTTAGTGGGCTAAGCTTAAATGGCTAGCTGGCTGGGTTTTGGTCGAAATACATTTCCAGCATTTTAATTTAGTTTTTACTTTTAGAAAATATAAAAGATGCAAAAGAGCTCCAAATAAATAGGAAATGCACTCGAAATATTCCTAGAAATATCTAGAAAATAATTCCAAGCACATAGAACCTAAATAAAATAATTTTGATAATTGTTCACTTGAGCATTATTCATATCAATATGAAAGTCCCATATTAAGCTTTAATTACCAAATAAAATAGTGAAAAATTTTAGAGGGATATATTTAACATCCCAAAATTTGCATTTATTGGATTTAATATGCATTTTATATTTCTATGAATTTTCTGGAATTTATCTAATTTATTTTAGATTGATTGATTTAAGCCTTTTGTCATATTTTATTTAAATATTCGAAAATTTTAAATAAATTTTTATTGGAAATATTTTACTTGAGTTCCAAATGTCCTAAAATATTTTTCAAATTTTTTTTGGAATTTTTCAGATATTTTTGCTATTTTATTTAGCTTATTCTAATTTCTAGAATTAATTCTATTAAGAAATGTTTTTTTAAAGTTTGCGCATAGTGCTGGGTCGAGCCCTAGTGGATCCAGCCCAGCTGGCCCATTTCTACGCGCACCATTGAGCCAACCGCGTCGGCCGTTTCTCTGCGCCACCACCAATCGGCCTTGACCGCCCGCCACCGGGCCGCTTGAAACCCTAGATCCCGCGTCGTCGGTTTTTGAACGTGCGGCCAAGATTGAGCCATGTCGTCCCTGTGCTGTGCACCACCCGATTATGTCCGTGTGGATGCTTGCGATGCTGCCACGTCGGCCAAGCCGTATCACTGCCAGATTCCGCCGTCGTCGCCTTTTCCGCCTTGGACTCGTGCTCTACACAGAAGCCGAGGGCATTATAAATTGCACTGCCACCCCATCGTAATCTATGTCTCCTTGTGCATCTTTTGCCCCTTGTGCCGTCGACCGAGGAGCCACCGTGTAGGAGTACGGGCTCGTCGGAGTGCGCAAAGCCGCCGTCATCTTCCTTCGAGTTGTTCATCGCCGACGGTGAGTCTTTGTCATTGCCGCTGCCTCTGTTGAGTCCGTCGTAACGAGGGGTTGTTAATCCGCGCAAAACTGAGATGAGACCGGAGAGATTTTGTTGCTTGCTCATCATTTGCCTCAGATCATGCCACGTAGCCATTGCTGCGTTTGCCACATGTCCGGTCATCACTGTTCACCTCGATCATCCTCAACCGTTAGATCTATATCTTGCGGTCTAGGTGATGCCAAGTGGGTAGCCATGTAGTCACTGACGTTTCCATCTCTACCGTCATCCCTGGCCGTTGGATCCTTCGCGGATGGTCCAGATTGCAACATGTGTTGTTTTGAATCGTTGTTCGCCATGTGTCACAACCAGGTTGTGCCGCGTGTGTGCTGACGTCTGTGCTTGCGTCAGCCGGCACATGTGCACAGTGTCGCCGGTCCACTGTAGTCCTGGGCCGGGCCGTGGACCAAGTCTATACACCTACGACACATGTCAAGTTGTGGTTGCGCCACGTGTTAGGCTGTGGTGATGCTACATGGCCAGTGACATCAGCATGACGTCATTTCAGTAGAAAAATAATTCTGATAATTCAGTTTTTCTATTTTTCAGCCTTTACTTTTATTTCAAACTTTGAATAGCTTTATCCCTCATACGAACTCCGATTGAGGTCAGTTTCTAAAAATTTGTAAAATTGTGCTCTATTTAATGGTGAATGTTATTTAATTTTTGGAGTTGATTTTGCTCTCTGTTTTTGGTATTTATTGCTTTATCGCTCGTTTCGCGTAGACGTTGAAGTGTCCGAGGCATTCGTAAGCGAGGAGCCAACTCAAGAAAGGTCCAGAGAAGGATCCAGAGCTCTTTGAAGGCAAGTTATGCTTTGATCATATTGAGTCCATGTTTCAAAAGTTATATTGTTCTAAACTATTGCATGCTAATTCAATTGATACTTGTTTCAATTAATTTGAGATTAGCTATTCGTCCAAATTGAGTTATACCTACCTTATCATTTGTATGGCATGATTCATTTGTCACCCTCGTATGGTTCCTTATAAGTTGGTAACTATTAATTGCTAACATGGGTTAGCTAGAACGTGAATAGTTTGCTTAGCCATGTAATGAGTTATTGATATCACCTTATGTGAGCAAATTTAATCTTGCTTAATAGAATATGGAACATGTTTATGAATTGGTATGTCAGGTGTTGTCATACAATGTCGTTGATATTGTTGATGGCACGTGGTGCATGGTAATCAACTAGGGTGGTAAAATGATTTAGACTGAGGCAAGTGGCAAGAGTTGTGATTTTATGGTGGGCCAATGTGGTATTTAAGCGGTCGCATTGTTTTTTATAATGGTAACGGTAATGGTGAATTTTTGGTTAGTCTTGCCTTGATCAACCTAAGGACTTAACCTTGCAAGCATTTGACCTGAGTCAAACATGCAACCACATGTCTGGAATGGGACGGATCTAACTGATTAATTTGCAATGTCTTAGCTTAGTACTACTAGTGGTGGTGTGAGCCCCGACTTTATGGGTAAACTCATTGGCGCAAGAGGGGGGCTCTGAATGTGGTAACTAGTCCCATCAGTGTTGAAACCTTAGCGAGTAGTACTGAGTTAAGACAGAGCTTTGTAAAGGCTTTGTCATGATCTCTCTGCCGACAAATCCAAGGAAGTGTGTCAATAGCTTGGCAACAAGAGATGATCTGTCGTGTGGGTAAAGCGCATAACCTCTGCAGAGTGTAAAATCTATTCGAATAGCTGTGCTCGCGGTATTGAGCAATGCTCGAGAATTACTGTGAAAGGTTGGACTTTGTAAAGTGAAACTTGGATGGGAAGGTTGGATGAAATTGAAAAGTTGGAAATATGATTTAGGTCTAGATGCCAGGTTTACTTGAGAAACACTTGAAAGTTATTACTTATTGTTATTTGTTTTACTATTTTTCAATATATTTAATGTACTTATTTATAAATATTGCTTACTGCAAAATAGCCATGTTAGCCATTCCATTGGAATAAGACTTGCATATAGTTATATTAGAATTGCATTCTGTGCACAACTTGTTGGCGCTTTAAGTACTCACCCTTGCCAACAACAAAATTACCAGTTGTGGAAAAGTCTACACCTTCAAAAGAGATGGAGTTCCATAAGAAGACGATTATCTAGGAGTTGAACCTTGTCAGATGCCTGTGGCATGTTGATGGGATTCACTGACGTTCTTCGTTCCGCTGCTATTTATTTGCTTTGATTCAGAGCCATCGAGGCTTAATAAGTGTAAGGCTGACCCTAAGGTCATTCAACAGGTATTATCTAGGGCCCGTTTGGTAGAGCTCCAGATCCCAGCTTCATCTGAGATCTGAAACTTGTAGGCTAAAATAAAGTGAATTTAGTTTATATTTTTGGTCTAAAATGTAAACAAGATGATTAATCTAAACACTCTTAATGTACTCACAGCTCCAGCTCCACGGATCTGGTGAAGATAGAAATACCCAGCTCCACCAGATCCACAGATCTGATGGAGTTGAGCTCTACCAAACACACCCCTAATATATGATGTCTTTTATTATGTTTTTGTTGTGTATGATTGTGATATACATCTATGTTGAGCCTGTGTGCACTAGCGTGATCCTGGACTAGTGAGATATACACAGAGGGTCTGAATTTTTTTATTCGGGTCCCGACAATATACCACACAAAAAAGATTTTAAAAAGGCAAAAATTGGGATGTTACACAAGGGCGATGGAGTGGTGTGAAGAGGAAGAGGATGGCGACAGTGTATTGCAGAGGGCAAGGCGATGAGGGAGACATAGTTGTATGGAGGGAAGGGGATGGTGACGGTTCGGTAAAAAGGGTGATGGAGCGGTGAGGAGAGGAAGGGGATGACGACGACATGGTGATGAGGGCGACAGAGTTGTGCGGAGTGAAAGGAGACGGCGATGGCACGGTAACAAGGGTGACAGAGCGGTGTGGAGAGGAAGGGCACGACGACAACGCTTTGACGAGGGAGATGGAGCGGTGCAGAGAGGAAGGGGATTGTGACACGTGGTGACAACATCGATGGTGCAAGTGATAAAGGTGACAGCAATGCAAAGAGGACGACGGCAATACGGAGAGGAAACCTAGATTTAGATGGAGAGACGCTAAGTGTGAGTATCTGAATCAACCAGGGAGGAAGTTAAATAGATATAGTCATCTCTTGCCATTACAGATACTTAGAATACATCAACTGTCTATGATATTTGACGACCTCACCATAGTTCTTGCCATCGATTGCCTCATGGAGCTGGATCAACTGTTGTCGGGCCAGTTGCACTAATGTTGAGGTAGAAGAAGATCCTTGGAATTAGTTTCTATTATTTGGATGCAACAAAAGGACATTCAAAAATCGAATAGGACTTTACTTGGGATTCCATCACCAGTGAAGAAATGAGGAGAACATAAGCCAATGAGAGCAAAAAAAAACAAGGTAGATTAGAAGACTAATGATGGGTGAAGAAAGCATGAGAAGTTAAAGTTTAATTATATGTACCGTCGCGGTAGAAGCTGAAGAGTACGAACTGCAATAAAGATGGTTCCCTAAATACAATCGTTGGAAATAAGTTTACTTACAAAGACGGTTGTGAGGACAAACTGTTAATGTCACAACATAGACGGCTCCGGGAACGCAAACGTCCGTGATAAGTAGACTCATCACAGATGGATATGAAACAAAAAACATATGTGTTTCATCACAGACGGTTAAGATGTCCGAACTGTCCGTGCAAATGATCTCAGCTTGATTATCACAAACGATTACTTAGAACTATCCGTCTGTGATAGTTTTAGCATAATTTTCCCTAAGCCTTCGCGAACGGATTTTCACGCAAACATCAAAACCGTCTTAGACTAGGCGTCATAGATCACCCTTTGTATGGTAGTGACCTTACCATTCACTGTCGGGACCCGGATTTGCAAATCCGAAACCCTCTGTGTATACTGCACTAGTCTAGGATCACGCTAGTGCACACAGTGGAAACATAGATGAAATATCATTCCATACAACGAATTAACTAAGAAGAAACAAATTATTATTAAATAAAGCAAACGACCTTATGGTCAATGTTTACACCATTATGCCTTAAGGGCTTAAAACACAAAAACTATTGCAGCGGAAAAGATAACTTGAACCATTCGACATGCCACGTGCAATCGTAAATGAACGCCTTCCTAATCCACGTAGTCTTCATAGAATTCCTCCTTATGATATTCATTATCTCCTTCAACAATCGATCAACAAGGGCATAAAGCCGTGAGTACAAAGGTACTCAGCAAGCCGTAGGGAATTGATGCAATACATTTATGCACGGCTTGACAAGGATGGCCATATAGTTCATTTGCGTAAAGCAAGAATTTGAATTGAAATACAATAAATAGATTGAAAGCATATTTATGAAAAGATAAATAAATAGCTGATAGATCAATGATAGACAACAAAACAACAGTGAACTCCCCGTTCACTTCCCAACAATTCCACATTCCACAATTTCATGTAAACTCTATACCCCGTGTGAAATTCCTGCTTTGTCCATGACCATGACGCGCTATTCGAATAGTTTTACACTCTGCAGAGGTTGTACAACTTTACCCACAAGACATGATCATCTCTTTGTGCAATCGATCTTAACACACTTCCTTGGTGTGTCGCAGAGATATCATGACAAAGCCTTTACAATGCAATCGTCTAAACTTGGTGCGCTCGCTAAGGTTTCGCCCTTTAGGGCCCCTCTTGCGCCTTGCGAATCTACCCGTCCATCCCGGAACCCACACCACCAACTGGCAGTACTCAAGGCTAGACATTGCAAATTAATCAGCTAAGCCTGTTCCATACCAGACATGTGGTAGTACGGTTAGGCCCAGTTCAATGGCGCACAAGATTAAGTCCTTAAGTTGTCTCAGGCAAGACATCCACATCCCAATGTGCTAGAAAGCACCCCCTTTACTTCACGATCACTTGCCCGAGGGAAAACAATTCGTTCAACCAAGACCAATGGCAAACCCCGCCATGGTACAACAAATTTTACAACAGTGGCTACAGGCCACGATTCAATATCTCATTAAGCCAATATTAACATTATTCACATGTGACATGAATCCCAACGTATATGTAAGCATGTCTAAGCATAGCTACGATAACCTAATGTTGGTATAATGATTATGTCCAACTAGTAATGTTCCAACCTAGGTTTAACAATGGATACATGGCATACAACTAATCAAGGTGGCATAATATCAACTAGGTATACATCTACTCCCATTAAATAAGCATTGATACACAAAGTAGCATGCAATTGTATAAAAGTAAATTACTTTTGCAAACATGGGATCAATATGATCAAAGGTTACGACTTGCCTTGCTGATCTAGTGCTGAGTCTTGGTCTTCAAAGTCTTCGTTTGCTCCCTCTGAATTAGCGTCTACCGGAAAAGAAGCAACGAAACCAAATAAATACAAAACAGAGACTCAAACAAACTCAAAACTGAAAATAAATGGCTCTGGAAGATAGATCTTGATTTTAGAAAAATTTAGAAACTTGAATCGCCTCAATCGGAGTTCGTATGAGCGAGAACGAGCTTCTGGAAAATTAAATCAGAGAACAAGGCTGAAAATCAGAAAATCAGAATTTCTGGATTTATTTTTATACGGAAAAAGCGATTTATTGCGCAACGCTGACGTCATCGGGTTCACGGTGGACTCGGTCCACCGCTGCCTCGTTCACCGTGCACGCGCGACGGTAGCGACATATCGCCGACGCGGGCGGTCGGCCGACGAAGCGCCACGCCACGCGTCACAGATCCGCCACCCGACCAGATCGGACGGCTGGGGTTGGGCGAAGGAGGATGGCAGCGAGGTTTACCGGAGACGGGGAAGAAGACGAGGCCGACGGCGGGATGGCGGCGGATCGGACCCGGGACAAGGCAGAACGGGGAGAGGATGACGCGGGGAAGGCGAAGGGACCCACAACGGCGGCGGAGACGCACCGGCGGCGAAGAAAAAGGCGGCGGACTCCGGCGAGGTCGCACGGAGCAACGGAGGCGCTACGGATGGCGAGCGAGAAGGCAAACGAAGCGGCGCGAGACGGCGGATCTCGGGCGGGGTGCGGCACGACTTTTATAGCCTCGGGGAACGTGCATCGGACGCGGCACGGACGCCAAGGCGTGGGCGAGGCGGACTCCGAGCGGCGGCGGCGGCTAGGGTTTCGCGAGTGCGACGGCACATTGGGCGGGCGGGCCGAGGCGACGCAGAGCGGGTGGGCGGGCGGAGCGGCCGAGCGAGGCGGGCCAAGCCAAGCGAGCGAGCGAGCGGAAGGGGAAGGCGGGTTGGGCCGCGCAGGAAAAAGAAAACGGCCCAAGGGCGTTTTGGAAATTAAATTCATTTTCTGATTTAAGATAAATCTAGAAATTCAAGTAAATGCGAATAAATTCAAATAAATAACAAATAAATTCAGAAAAATCCCCAAAAATACAGAAAAATTACTTGGAGCACAATGAACCCAACTAAAACTGAAATTCTTTAGTTTGATGAATAGTTTAGCCAAATTAAATCCTTTCACTATTTAGAAATTCAAATTAAGCTAGACTTAATTCCAGAAAATGCAAATGGTTTAATTTTGAAATCAACATTCCAAAACTCAAATTTTGGGATGTTACATTCACATAGATCAAGAAAGCAATAAATCAAAGAAAAAATGTTAATGAGAAATGATAATACATACCCCTACTAAATAACATAGTACAACCACTTAACATCTTCTAAAACATTTAAGTAGGGTAAATAGTGAAAATAACTATGGTTTTAATTTCTCAATGGACAAACATTTTGAAACGGATACTCCCGGGCCATGGACAAACATTGTTTAACAGAGTGAGTGAAATACTATAATTTAAGGGTGTATGTTTGCCGTCCGATCCTCCTTCTAGGGTAGGCTGAGCTTGTGCAAGATTCCCTCGCAAGCCTGACTCGAGAAAAAACCGGGTGGTGAGCTTCGCTCGTGAGCCAGCCCTTAAAATATCTTCTCTTGCATCGAGACATCTCTCCTCTCTTCTAATACGGGCAATGAGCCCTACGTAGTAATCCTGTCAGTGGCGAATACAGAATAAAAATAGAGGTTAAGTTTAAAAATTAAATTAAATTGAGATAAACATGATAAACAGCTTATGTTGTATTCTTATCGGTTCGAGTGTTACTATTAGTAGTTTCATTATTTGAGAAATAGTTATGCAGCATTCGCTTGTCAAACAAGTTAACACCAATCAATCAAATGAACCGATTATTGTCTCTTTTAACCCACTGACATATTTACAATTTATAAACAATAATTATATATTAGAAGAGGGGCTCATATTGTCTATTTGTTGTTATGGTTAGTCCAGTCAGCCGGTTAGGTACTCACTAACTCACGCTACGTCACCTTTACAATTTTCTCGCCATTGCTGCAGTGGGTTGTCCATTGCCATATGCCTGCGCCCTTGCCATCTCCCCGACATTCACTCGACATCATCGACGTTCCCTCACAATCGCCGACTCCCGACGACGTGCATCAAGCGCCCTCCTACTCGGTGGGCTGCCATATCCTCACAAAAGAGAGGTGTCGAGTCACCTCCCTCTCTCTCTATAGTCTCTGCATGCATAGAGGGTTCAAGTCCAGTTTGCAGGCAACAAGCAAAATTAGGAGTTCAACAAGCAGCGGCCCATGAAACCAGATAGTATAAAAAGTAGTTTACCACCCAGCAAAATTTCTTCTTTCTCTTAACGTGCTTGAGTGCGTGTACATACGTCACTTCTATGCCAAAAAAGAGAGAGGGTATATAGGATCCGATGTCCGAGGATAGGCTCAAGCCCAACCAAGTTCACCAGTTCGATACGTCACTGAAGCCTGTATTTGAGGCAAGTAGTTGCATCCAATCAAATTATTCTAGCTAGTAGTACGTAGTAACAGCTCATCGTAATACTCTGTGCGCATTAATATGTATGCATGTATATATGTATACACACGAAGGAACCATGCGTATAGAGGGACCACGCCCACATGCACGGTACTGTTTATCAGTTTATGTATGTAGGGATGGATCATACATGGCCCTCCCTCCATGTGGATTGTGGTTGGGATTGGCAATCATACCTTCAATATAGATGAAAGAATCCCCGCCTGGAGGGCGATTTGAGCCGAGCTGGCGGCTCGGCTCGCGCCGAGCCGAGCCGCCAATTTTTTCGCAAATGGGTCCTTTTAAAAAATACGATAGATCTTTTTCAAAAAATTACGATTAGATCCTTTTTCCAAAAAGATTACATATTACGCCCATGCCCTTTTAGCGTTTTTAGGAATAGCGCGGGTCCTTTTTTAGTAAAATCGAAATTACGTTTGGTCCTTTTTTAAGAAAAAAACGCTTTTTTAAAATAAAAATATGCATCGCATTTATGTCCTTTTCCGCTTTTCTAGCATTACGTTTAAACCCTTTTGCGAAAAACAAAGTCTTATTTTTAGATCATTTTCGTGCGTTTTCTCGATTTACTCGTGTGTGGAGCGCCAGTCGCGCGTTTTATCGATTTTCTCGCGTCGAAAGCGACGCCCGCGACGTGGCACGCAGCGCATGAATTTCTAGTTTCCACAACGTACGTACCGGTCGGCGTGGAGTGGCTGGCCTCCTCAACCCATGCATGCTCACCTTATTATTATTAGCACGTTAGCAGTTAACTGCATGTGCTACACAATTATTAACAAAACAAAGCTACCTCGAATTAACCATGCATACAAAGCATTAGCATAAGCCTTGCTTCTCTAATCAGAACCGCATTCATGCCACTGTCCTAATTCTCTTCCTCTGTAAGCCTGTTTTCATATTATAAGCGCTAGTCTCCGTAACGATACACACCGTGTTAGTGATATGCCCTCGAGGTAATCATGGAAATGATTGTATCACATCAATGTTTATAAAATAATATGATTATTTTATCCATTGAATAAATACCATTAGTATCGATCAACAAGTATGTGATTTGTTCGTGAAACTCCTTATTCATATTTTGATATTATTCTGAATTATCCCTGATCTTTATATCATCATATGGGATAACAGTTGTTGGAGATATGCCTTAGATGTAATCATAGAGATGATTATATTTTCTTATGTTCATGATTTATTATCTTGTTCTTTGAATAATGTCATTATTATTTATTAGCAAGTATGTGACTTGTTTGTGAAACTCTATATAAGACTCTGTGATGATTGTTCTAAAGTGATCCCTAGTCGATAAACATAAGATGACACATATGAATAAACTAACATATGTATTGGTTTATGACCATGTTTCATGGGTCATGGATATGGAGATATCAAACCAATAATATGGACACATGTTGAAGAATATGCAGTTGGATCGACCCACCATGAGACATTGCCAGAACGTTGTATTCTTACTTGTCATCAGTTGGTCTCATGTACAATATGCATTGCTATATCCTTAGACTTGATGTTGACGAATGTACTCGATCGAGATGTGTAATGACTTACTTAGGGGTTGCCAAACGTCACTCCGT
Organism: Otatea glauca; assembly: GCA_036346275.1. Lineage (NCBI taxonomy): Eukaryota > Viridiplantae > Streptophyta > Magnoliopsida > Poales > Poaceae > Otatea > Otatea glauca. The sequence continues at coordinate 241,746 of CM070717.1, read as the reverse complement.
AACTGGGTAGTTATAAACGTGACTTTCGAGTATCATGAAGCATGCTGCGAGGCATGGTCGATCAAGATGGGATTTTCCCCTTCATACAATGAGAGAGATATCTCTAGGCCTCTCGAGTGGTCGGATTCTGAAAATGCATGACCATGCTACTAGCGGTTAAAGAGTTAACCGTAGTCAGGGATTCTAAGTCACGTAATCAAGAAATAGTGATCGAGGTATCTAAACAAGGGTGGCACATTCTCGTCTTGAGTTTAACCGATATCGTGAGGCAAAAGGAAATGCATAATACTAAGCATTGTTAAGATTTGTTTGATGTGATCTTTACATATACTCGGAGTCGGTAAATCCTACTAGGTACCGCTACCGATTAATGGTCGAGTAAGAGTACTCGAGCCATATCTAAGTATACGTGAACCTATATGGTCGCACGCTTAAGGGATTTGGACTTAATTCGAATGGTGATCCAAGCTCTGATTAGCTTCGAGTTCCTAATGTGCCTTTAATGTAGAGGCCTATCATGGGGCGTCTATATAAAAGGAGGGAGTGGTGGTTTTAGGGTTAAGAGACACCATAGGAATTCAGAATTCTCGAAACATTAGCCACCACACCTCCTTCGCCCAAAACCGTGCAGCTGGCGCTAGCGCTCCGATGTGTGGCGTCCCTACCCCATACATGTGGATACCTTATAGGCGTTGCCATGAGGCTTCAACGCTAGGACGATTCGCAACCTATGACGGTGATGAGGAGTTGTTGGAGGAGGCGCGAGGTTAGTACGACTACAACCGCACCAATGCTCTACGTCGACTCTACTTCCGCTACGGGTCTACACGTTTAGTGGTAATTCTGTTATCTATAACTTACGGTGGTTTCTTGGTTGCACAGTAGAAAATTTTGATTTATGCTAGAGTACCCTACTTGTTCTCCTTCAACAATTGCTAATGGGATGCAACTGTTGTACCATCGCACTCACTGAAAAGCCCAGCCTTCATTGCTCAGACCCTACCGTGAGCATTAGTAATAGTACACCGACGCATATCTTTCTTTCCCTCAAACATATGGACTTCGGTAGAGGCGTTACTACTACTGCGACGTTGATTGGGACGATCATTTGGGCATATTCGACTACCTCGCAAGAATGTTTGGCTACCACTTGTAACATTCCAAAATTTGGATTTTAGAATGTTTGAATTTCAAAATTCACCATTTGTAATTTCTTTGAATTAATTTCGGCTTAATTTGAATTTTCTATTTATAAAAGGATTTAATTAGGCTAATCTATCCATCAAACATTAGATTTTCAGTTTTTGCTAGGTTCATTATGCTGCAAGGAATTTTTCTGTATTTTTGGAGATTTTTCTGAATTTATTTGATATTTATTTGAATTTATGTGCTTTTATTTGAATTTCTGGAATTTTCTTTAATTCGGAAAATGATTTATTTTCAAAAACCTTTTGGGCCGAATCTCCATGGCCGTCTCTTTTTCCCGCCTCGTGCCTTCGCCCGCCCGCTCGCTCCTCCTCCTACCGCGGCCACGCACGCGGCTGGCTCACCCATCTTCAAACCCTAGCGCCGTGGGCATTGGATCTCGACCGCGGTCGAGACTTCGCCTGCTGCGCGGCTACACGCGCGTGTGAGCCGCCCGATCGGTGCCGCGTGGACGGCTAGCGTTGCGCCACGTCGCCTCCGTCTTCTTGGTCGGACTCTGCCGCCGTCGCCGAATCCGCAATCTCCGCCGTGATTTTCGCTCGCCGCGTCGTATCCGCGCAAATCATCGCCTCCGCGCCTATTTAAAGCACCGCACCCATTCCCCTCTCGTTTCCGAGAATCGCCACGGCGCCGCCCGAGCTCCACTTTTGCGCCGTCGTGCCGAGGATCTTCCCGCCGTCTTTCTTTCTCGCGGTGAGCCTCCGCCGCTTATTTTGGTCTCTTGAGTTCCTGCGTCTCCTCTTTCTTTTCCCCATATCCGAGCGTCTCGTCGCGTTTTGCTCCGGCGCATCGCCTTCTTCTTCGCCTCCGCCTTGCCGCACCAGCGTCGCCGCTCGCGCCGTCATTCCTCGTCGATGAGCCGTGGCCGTCTCGATCTTCCAGCGCTGATCGCGCCACGCCGCAGCGTCGCCGACCGCGCCCCGCCGTCCGCCCGATCCGACCGTCGGCCGATGCGCGACCGTGGCAAGCCCACGCCGGCCGCCACCTCGGCCAGCGTGGCGCCGCGTCGTACTGCGTCGGCAGCCACGTCGACCCTAGCCGCCGCGATGTCGCCGCCTCCTCGGCCTCTGCCGCACACCCAGATCGCCTCGGTGCACGGTTCATCGTGGACCGAGTCTCTCGACTCGTGGGTCCCGCTGACAGCCTAATCCTTTTTATTTTATTTTTTCCGAAATCCGAAATTCCAGCCAATCGCGATCGCCACGTGTCAACTTTCTCGAATTTTCTGATTTTTCGATCCGAATCTTCCAGAGCCCGTTCTCCTTCGCTCGAGCTCCGATTCCAGTGATTCAAATTTCTAAATTCATATAAATTCAAGATCTATCTTCTAGTACCATTATTTTCAATTTTTGAATTTTATTTGAATTTATTTTATTTATTTGCTCTCGTTTCGCGTGTAGACGACGCAGTCGAAGATCAGTCGAATCAACAATCAGAGGTAGAACCAAAGAAGAGGCAATAAGGCAAGTCTTCCTTGAACATATTGATCCCAAATTTTACAAAATGACTATATTGTTTTAAATTATGCATGCTTACTTTATGCAATGTACTTTAAACATAGTTTTAGAGTATAGTTAAATTCCAGTTTGTTATACCCTCATTGGTATTGATCATGTCGAACCTTTGACACCCTAGATGATATATATACTAGCTATTGTATTTGGTGATATCCAGTAGATTAGCATAGAACGGTAGAATTGCTTAGTCCAATTTTAAGCGTTTGATATTGTGCCAATATGGGAATCATTTCAAATGTTGTTTAAACTTATTTGTGAAAGTGCGGCAATTGGTGTTGCTGCTGTGGTTTAAATGAATTAAAGTGGAAATGGTTTAGACCGGGGCGGATGGATGTTTGGCGGGTGCAGAAAGCACGAGACCTTGGTATGTGAATGTTCCGCCCTAGTCAATTAAGGACCGAAGCGTGTGTTACCATGGACCGAGCACTACCATACAACCACAAGTCTATATGGGTACGATCTGGCTAAATAATTTGTGCGTCTCATTATTAGCTTCGCCAGTTGGTGAGTGCCAGATGTTGGCAGGCGCAAGAGGGGCTTCAGATCTGGCGGCTAGAACCCTAACAAATACACAAACCTTAGCGGCGAGGTTAATAGTGGGGTTGTGCATTGTAAAGGCCTTGTCATGATCTCTACCGACACACCAAAGGAAGTGTGTTAAGTGCATGGCAACAAAAGTCGATCATGTCTTGTGGGTAAAGTGTACACACTCGCAGAGTTAAAACTACTTAAGTAGCCGTGCCTACACGGCCAAGGGCAAAGTAGGTACGCTTGCACATTGTAGATTTTATGGTTTTTTTCAAAGGAAAATGATGGTTTGGGAATCCGAGAGCAGATGGAACTCTTGGGTTATGGTTTGGTAGATGGAGCCGGTCGGTAGATGGAACACCGCTTAATTGTTATATCAAATTCAATTACTATGCTATTACATTTTGTTCAAATGATGCTTTATGAAATTACTATTGGTATTTAAAGTTGAACTTTGCTTTATGCTAAGAAGAGCCATATTATGCCTTCAATTGTTTAGCCTTGCATATAGTTATCATGCATTATGTTTCCAAGACTTGCGGAGTACATTTTGTGCTCACCCTTGCAACATCCCCAACCTTCCACAGAAGAGTTCGCGGAAGCGGAAGGTGACTACGACTTCTACGCTTGTGGTTATGATGAAGGCGATCCGGAATGCTAGGACGCGACAGTCGATTGCCTGTTGGGCAAATGGATGGGCTTACTTACTTTGTTTTTGTTATTTCGTTTCCGCTGTTTCTTATTGAACTCAAGCTATGATGCTTCTTATTTGTAATAATTGGCCATAAGGCTAATATTCTTTTGCTTAATTAATATTACTTGCTTCGTGATATGGATGTGTTGGCATCACTGTTTTCACTGTGTGTGCTAGCTTTTCCTGGACTAGCACAGGTTATACATAGAGGGTTCGGATTTGGAAATCCGGTCTCGACACCACTCGAGGACGATCTACCATTGCTCAAGGACCCGCGCTACATTGAATCGGGCTACTTCAACTCTCCTTCGACTGCACCGCGCATCTTGTGGTAACAATCCATGATCTTTCACTTGCTCAACATCTTGGTTTACGCTGTATCCACCAAGGCTAGTTTTGTTAGAGAATGAATCATCAATTTTTATCTTCAGAATGTCTCCTTACGGTGGCTTCCACCTCTGTAAGAAATTTAGAGAACTGATTCGAACTTCTTTCCTTATGTGATCAAGAATGACAATTATTCTAGAATCTCCTCTTAGTGTGATGGTGGAATTGTGCGTGTACCAATCTGTTCATCAGAGTTCAAATTCCGCTGCCCATCTTTACGCACACACAAGTGTGCTTAATAGGAATTTATGCTGTTTGCGGATTTATTCCTAGCCTTTGTCTTTCTAGATGTACGGGAACACTGTGTGATCGATGGTGTGTATGCAAGTCCCTCTTCCTAAAAAAAGAAATTACGTTTAGGTCCCTCTTGGGTTTGCGTTCAGGTCCTCACGCCGGTTTTTAGCGGAATCGACCTAAGAAAAAATGAAATTACGTTTAAGTCCCGAGAAACTTTTTTTTTTGCTGGATTGACCCGAAAAAATGAAATTACGTTTATATCCCTCCTCGTTTTTTTCAAACAAGTCCCCGTGTTCGCCGACGGCTCATAGCAGTCCGTGGATTCGCCGACGAAAAAACAAAATTACGTTTAGGTCCTAAAAGATGTTTTATTGGTTGTATTGACCCGAAAAATGAAATTACGTTTATATCTCTCCGCGTTTTTTTTTTGAAAAAATCCGCGGATTCACCGACGTTGTATTGACCCGAAAAATGAAATTACGTTTATATCCCTCCGCGTTTTTTTTCAAAAAATCCGCGGATTCACCGACGGCTCATACATTTATGTCCTCAGATCCATTTTTTCAAAAAATAATCATCGAACCAAGTTTCGCGTGTCACAACGTCGCGCAGCTGAATTTTGCACGGCACAGCGTAGCGCGCGGCCCTATCTAGTTATGTTTATCAATCATGATTGATGCACATGACATGCATGCACAGGTACCTGTAATAGCTACTTTTGTTAATTGACATGATGATTATTGGTTTCCTGCAAGACACAGGCTCCATCGCGATACACATCTGATCTGTAAAATATTGACCGACCGAGCTGAGATGATGCATGCAGCCATGTGTGATCGATCGATTTCATGAATGACTGATGATGATCTGACAATATGCTCTTATCCGATCTCCGATATCATACCTATACTATGAGTGGAAGAAACCCCGCCTCCTCAGCGATCTGAGCCGGGAGGGGCCGGCTCGGCTCGCGGCTCGAGCCGAGCCGGCCAATTTTTTTCGCAAACAGGTCCTTTCTAAAAAAAAAATTTACAGATAGATCCTTTTTCGGGAAAAAAATTACGATTTGATCCTTTTCCCCGAAAAAGAATACAAATTACGTCCATGCCCTTTTAGCGTTTTTAGGAATAGCGCTCGGGTCCTTTTCATGAAAATAGAAATTACGTTAAGGCCCTTTTTCGAAGCAAAAAAAAAAATTCCCCGAAAATAAAAAAAATATGCATCGTATTCATGTCATTTTTCCGCTTTTCTAGCATTACGTTTAAACCCTTTTGCGAAGAACAAAGTCTTAATTTTAGATTCTTTTCGCACGGTTACTCGATTTACTCGTGCGTGGAGCGTCAAACGCGAGTTTTTTTAGATTTTCTCGCGCGTAAAGCAGCGCCCGCGGCGTGTCACGCAGCGCATAAATTTCTAGTTCCTCCTACTGCTGCAAGCCTGCAACGACGCGACTGTATGAATGCATGTTAACATCTGTTTCATAATCACACAGTACTGTATCCAGATTCAGACTATACTGTACATTCAGTTCAGCCATCCATGATCTATCCATACATTGTACATAAATATGTGATCTTGTGCACACGGATGCGATCCGATGATTGCAACGTATAGTAGTAGTATATATATATATATATATATATATATATATATATATATATGGTGTTTGGAGTATACATAAATATCGATCGATTGATACAAACTGTACTAACGGTCACTCCAACCGACCACGCATCACATTCAATTTTAGAAGCTACTATCATACACGCGCACTACGTCCAGTATATATATTGGCAAATCATGAAATACAGTGGCAAACGTGCACATACCTTATCTTTTCTCTTAAAGCCAAAAGAATCGGCGCGGCAGCGCCACGTCAGCATTTTTGAGGAAGGGTCATCTGTGAATCTCAAAATTACGCTTAAGCCTTCACCACGAATTCTAAAATTTTGATTATTTCGATTACTTAGATTTTTTTGAGTTCTGCCGAAGGGAAAATGACGTCTACCGTGGAGGTTAGTTTTGCCATTTGAGTACCCTATCAAAATTTACCTAGCGTGGTGTAGCACGCGTCTCTATCTTGAATCTATAATACACACGTGACGAATACTCCCTCCATGGAAAATTATAAGACAATAACATATTTTGAGATTTAAAGTTTGTTAAATTTGACCAACAACTAGCTAGTCCAATAACATATATATTATATGACACAGTGATATAAGTTAGATTCGTACTTAATTTTTTTTTCTTATGATTATGATTTTGTAGCTACAAACAAAGTATTGCAAAAAAAAGTATACGAAAGCTCAATTTTTTAGACCGCACCAAGTTAAATTGTGCCCAACAATCAGTATGCCACTAAGCAAATACATCCCTTCGGTCATAAATACATGCTATTTTGGATATCGGTATGGTCCCCAAAACACCACTAGGATCAATAATTTCCATTGTAATATATTTATAAAATCTAATAAAACTATAATATTATGAAAGTACCTTTCGAGACAAATCTACACATGTGATTTTATATATCAAATATATAGTATTTAAAAAGATATTAATAGCCAAAATTTTGAAAGTTTGATTGCATATATCCCAAAACGAAATGATATGTATTTGTGATCGGAGGGAGAAAGTGCTTATACTACTCCTTCCATCATTGGACATTATGCCGGTCCCCAAAACGCTACTTTGATCGCCATTTTCAATTAAATAATATATGAATACAACACAATAAAATTAGAAATATTAGAATTTTAAAAGTATTTTTAGAAAGAGACATCTAAATTATATGATTTTAATGTGTACAATATAAAATTTAAAAATATATCAATAACCAATATTTTAAAAGTTTAACTATATATATCCCAAAACGATATATATTTGTGACCAGAGGGAGTAATTAATAGGGGTAGAGAGACCTATGTTTTCTCATCTTACCTTAATTTCATCGTTTCTTGATCTAAAAAGTGGAAAATGCATAATAGTATCTATACATCACGGGCAGGGTTTGCAAAACAATTTTTGGAGGGAAATTTGAAGAGTGCACAATATCGATTTTTCGCGAAAATCGGTCGAAATTCGAGAAAAAAACTAATGGTTTGCGAAAGTCAAATCTGGTGGTCAAACAGAGCCAAGAAATCAACAAACCGATCGGTAAGGTCGAAAATCGGTCGGTTTCGGTTTTCTTCGAAAACCGGTCGATTTGTGTTGAAAATCAATAGCAGTACGAATAATTGGAGAAAAAGGCAAGAAAAAATAGGAAATTTGTGGAAAATTTTAAAAAGTCAATAAAGGCCCAAAAAACCAGGAAAAATGTTAGAAATGTATTAAAAATATGGGAAATTACGATAAAATTCCGGCATGACCTTTTGTACATTTTAAGACTATGTTAAGTTGTAAATTACATATTTTGCAATAATAGCACAACTATGAAAAAATATGGAAAATTTCAGCATGACCTTTGTTATATTTTAGACAATCTCAAGTTGCAAAGTGGACATTTAGCAATAATATATCAACAAATAACATTTCATTTCAATACCATTCACAACTCAATCCATCAAATCCACACTTCAGTGCTTTTAAAATATTAGATTAACATAATTGCAAGCATGTCCATACATTCATATTTGCTAGAAGAAATTAGCAATCTGTAGTATAATGTGCACTTGCCTCTAATGCCTTTTCTGCTTCACTCTCAATCCAAGCAATGGCATGATCAGTAGTGGTACTGCATGATAGCACAATATGCTCAAATCGGCCTTCCATGTTGGACTTACCTGAACTCCATGCTAGTAAAAAATTGAGTTGTAATGAAATGAAACATACAAATGATATTTTACCTTTGAGCTTATGGGTAGTATTGTTGGCTATACACCTGGTTGGCCATATTGTACTCCTTAGTGGACATCATGACTAATCTCGTGTAGCTAGCAACTCTGCCTTGTATTCGTGCCAGCTTTGCCTCGTCCATGAGCTAGTCGTTTCCCACTGTTAGTACAACATAGCATAAAATTCAGGGTCTTGTCACTCGTAGACCTATTGGGTGGGAGGTTGCGTGCGAGAACCCGGGACGGCGTAGTCATATGGGCGATATGAGCCATAATTCTCTTGTGTCTCGACGACGCTGTACGAGCTACCACTATCCTAGGTGCATCATGGCTTCCTCGATGGTCCCTCCCTCTGCAGTAGTCCTCCTAGGTGATTGTGGAGCCCTATGGTCTTTGTCTTATGTGGCATGAGTGTACTGGAATTCCCCTGTAAATTATATGGGGAGATGTGCTTTTGAGTGGGTGGGAGGGATGGAGGGATCAGCAGGGATTGACCGCCATCGCTATCCGTCTTGGAGCTACTGTCATTGGATTCTTGGTACGACGGGCTCCGACAGTCTGTTGGAGTGCTATCAGTTTAGTCATCACTCTCTGCATATTGTTCCTGCTGTATGGGAAGCTTCCCCTTTCCTTTTGAGGGAGTTTTTCTTTTTTGCGTGCTCCCTCGTCGGTACTGCTTGGTGCTTTCTCTTTCCCATTTGAGTGTCACCCACGTCGTTACTACCCATTCAGGGATGCTTGCAGCCCTAGTATTCTTTCGCAACGCATCAGTGTCTACCGTGTCTATCACGAGGTGTGATGGGAGGGTGTTTCACTCTCTGTATCCTCCTCGTCAAGTAAGGGGTCGGCATTGGACCTCCCTTTCTTCATCCATTGTCAGGTTGGATTTTCTGCATCGCATAATATAAGCTCCATAAGGCGCTGGAATGGATCGTCTTCTGCTACGGACTTGTCACTTTCTTGTTCTTGGATTCGGAACCGCAAGTTGTAGTTCACATAGACCAACTTATGGAGCTTCTTGTATGATAGACGGTTGCGAACTTTAGTGTAGATGAACGCGAACGTTCTCCAATTGCGCTCGCATCCGCTAGAAGAAGCGCAATGCGAAACGATGTACTGAGCCAACTGTTAGAGCGTGGGTGTGTCCGAACCAAACACACCCCACCAGTATGCGTTGCAAGTTAATGAAGACAACAATAATTATGATGTAGAAATACGAGTGGCACTATATTTAATATAACATAAGAAAAATACTAGAGGAAGTTTTAGTATCATGTATCATCCTCTCAGCTAGCGCACTCGAGAATGATCCAACCCTTCTTATGAAAAGATCGGCCTCGTGAAGACCTCGCATCGTCGTATCGGTATCATCAGCAAACTCTTCAAATGCATCCCACAGATTTGGTAAGAAGGTGTTGGTCGTGCCATACGAGTAATGCGTTCGGGGATTCAAGGCAGTAGCTACATAAAATTCGAGGAAACATGTTAGTACAAATATTTGTGAGTACAAGGTATTCAAGAGAAAAGAGAATAATATAGTACCAGCGTTCATATAAGTATCACGTGTTAAGTCGCCCATTCTAGGGTCCACGACATTCATGTATTGATCAAAAGTAGCTGGAGAGTCATGGAACAAGCGGTCATATTCTTATCGCATTATGTTATACCATAGTATCACCTTGCTCAATATGGGAACCCTGTCTTGATCGGTAAATCGCAAGAAGGCGTACAACGGTTCCACAGATTTGACAACCGAATGAAGGTTGTTCCATCAGTCCAAGCTCGAGAGGCACCCATACACGTACCTCCCCTCTGCAGTACTAACAAAAGCGATGATAGAAATTCCTCCGACACCATCCATTGTAAGAACGCGATCTTACAACGAAGGAAACTGTCAAAATATATGTAGTTTGCTCCAAAGAGAGTAGCATTCCACTTGAAAACCTCCATTACGTCATGTGTACTTGATTTTAGAACAAAAGCAATAAGAGCAGGTACCTTGCGCAAGTATGGCGAATCCTGACTTTTGTCGGTCGCATCCACAGACTTGTGGAAGAACATGGTGTCGTTGCAGTATAGCATTAAGTTGATAATGCTCATGCGTGTTGGTCCAGTCCAAGAATCGATATGATGGTTACGCCATACGCAGGCCATTCCAACTTGAACAGCTTCATCTTTTTCCGTATATCCACTTCGTTACCGTCTAAATATTTGCTGTCCATGTCTCTCCCACTAGGAGACAGGACACCCTCGCCTGCATATAAAATATAGGATAACCATGAGAGCTATTATTGAACGTGTAACTCAATGAAAATTTGAAAGCTCACTTACCCCATTTTTGAGTTTCCCTGATAGCGCTAACGAAGTACGGATTATCTACTTTCCTTCCCACGATACCAGCCGTGTGGAAAATTTTGGCCCATGCTAAGCCAATCGCTTGCTTCGCATTCCTCCCCTGTTGTGTCCAACTCCCAATGTTAATCCTTGGTTGCACAGGGCCACGGGCTATACCAAGGTGGTAATCCCCCACGACCGGTCTATCCCGTTGCGATGAACTCCGTAACATTCTTGGCAATAGATTGCCGCCCCCTCCTCTAGCCCCTCTAGAGGTGCCACTACCAGCACCGTGCTCATACCTGCCATATGCCCGGTTGATAAATTCTGCCTCCGCCCTGGAGGCAGCCATAGCATGCTGTAGTTGTTTCTCCTCATCAGCATCACCCGTGAACGCTTCATATGCACTTCTTCTCGGCGGGGAATGTGCAGCCGCTTCTTCCTTTCTGAGCCTCTCCTCCCTCTATCCCTTCTTCTTATCCTTCATCCTGTCTAGGTCGCGCTGAAAGTACTCGTGAACCTCCTTACGGACTTGATTGCAATGGACGACATTTGTACCGCGTCTTGCCAAGTGGTGCTTTAGTCGGGTTGCACCGTCTCCTTTCTTCTCTTTGTGACAGTATTTGCATCAAAATCCAGCACCCACTTTATCGCTGTGCTCCCACACAATATCGCCTTGGTCTGCCATCTGCTAGTGCAAAACAATAACAAGTCAGATGGAAATCTTATTGTACATGTTCAATTACTCTACAAAATAATAACTTGAAGATGTGTTGCTTCAAGTGCAAAAATCATACAAAATGGTACTGCAACAAGTAAGCACGCTGCACGCACATATATAGCACTCTTTTTTCTAAACATATAGTTACTTATACATTGCACCAAAATAGTTATAAACTACTGCGTAGACTAATTAGTTTTGCTCACTAATTTCAAGTATACCTCATATTTTTCCTTCAGTGGCACAATGAATTAGATGATGATGATCTGGATCATGTAGTGAATAAAAATGACTACCCACTGCATACATGTTTACTCTTCAATGAGCGAGATATTACATAACATTCAACAGATCAACTAAACCCTACAAGCATTACTCAACAATTTGCCTCCATGAACAATCCCAAAGAAAACTACCAACCCTAGCAACCCATACATAGAATGAGCTAACACATGATTGATCTTGCTTGCCTCAACGTGATGTGCTCGGCTTACCTCGAAAATCGATCGGTTTCTACTGTAAACCACTCGACTTCGGTCAAAATTCGTTGCGCGCCAAAGAGGAAGCAGGCCTCGTCGAGATCCCTTGAGAACTGGTCGAAAATCGACACTTACCGCACGATTTTCGAGCTGTGGTCATCATTTTTTGGCCATCAGCAACCGGATCTGGCGACTTCTCTTGCGAGCTGGAAAGGACGTGGAGGAATCGGTCTCTGTGCGCAATAATGCTGTCGGAGGCAGCCGTTCCACCCCGCTTATCCTTTCCCCGGTTTCGTGGGCCGAGTTGGGCCATATGGGCCACACTGTGCAGCACTGTTTTGGTTTTTTTTCCTTTTTAATTTTGCACATTCGGTTTTGGTTCTAAAAACGTCTTCTAAATTCGATTTTTTTAAAAAAATTCATTCCAGACATTGTAATGCTATTAATACTAATTTTAGAGATTTTTTGCACAATTTTTTGAATTTAAATTTTAATCGGAGCGATTTGCCGGTCGGTTTCTTTGTGCGAACCGGCTCGAAACACCTGCCGGTTTTCGACGGTTTCTCCAACCCTCATCAGGGGCATCTACTCCAGCAGCAGCAACTGCACAGAAATGCTACTATTTAACACTGCAAAATTTAGCAACAACATTCGCGTCGTCCTCGATCTCCAGGGTTCACCAGCTCCCGGTTAGAGCACCGCAGGAGGTTGCGGTGAGATTAAGCTCCAGTGGTGGCTGTAACACCCTAAATTTTGCTCTAATTTAAATTTTGGAATATTTTTTTTGAGAATTTTTGGGAATTTATTGAAATTTATTTGGATTTATTCAAATATGGCCTTTCTTGAATTTCAATAAATTCATGCAAAAGTTTATACAAAGTTCTATTGAAAATAATTTATTTGAGTTCCAAATAGTTTAAATAATTTCTGGAATTTTTCTAGAATTTTTCTGCTATTTTAAAAGCCCCAAATGATTTAATTGAATTTCTAGAATTATTTTAAATGAAAAAGGTTTTAAAACGGCTATGAACAAGAATGGGTTGAGCTGATTTATCGCACGCCACGCCCAACCGCGATGAAACCCTAGATGCCGCCTTCGCCGAGCCGTCCGTCGGAATCCGCGATCGCCGTTGCGCCACGTCGCGTAACGCATGCGCCTCGGATCATCGCCGCGCGGACGTCCGTGATTGGGCCACGTCGCTTCGTCCCCGCGAGATCGCCGAGGAACGTGGCGTTGATGGCCGTGATTTCCGCCGTGATTTTCGCGCCTCTAGTCGCGTCAGTAGCCCTAGCGCACGCCTCAAACGCCTCCGCTTTGCCGCAGAGCTTCGCCGTAGTTGCCGCACCGCCCGCCGTTGTTTTTGCTTCCTCTCGTTGCCGCTCGAGCCGCTCCGCCGTGCTCGACCCGTTCCGAAGTTCACCGAAGCAAGCGCGCCGAGTGGACCACTTCTTCAGCCGAGAAGCCCCGAAGCGCGCGTTGCACGCCATCTTCTTCCTCCGGTGAGATCTACGCCGCGACATCACCGCCACCGAGCTTCGCCCACCGCTCGATCGCCGCCAAACGCACTGCATTCGCCCACGCCGCCATCCAACGGTAATCCTCATCTTCACTTTTCACCGTCGGATTTAATCACAGTTTAGATTGCTTCGATTAGTTTCACTTTAGTTTATCTCACCGTTAGATCTAGATCGTAGGGTTTATATCTAGCCGCGTCACGCCAACGTCATAGCCGTCGGATGTCGCGCCGGCCGCCTTTGATCGCTACCGCAAGAGGCCGTGAGCCGAAAGCCTTGGCTCATCTCGGCCGCCCATTTTGAATCGGCGGATGAGAACGCCATCGCGATCGGGCGGGCGATCCGTGTTGACGCGTGACGCCGCGAAATCGAGGAGTCGGCGCCGTTTACATCGCCGACGTCGCCGATTAATCATGACGACCGATCCGATCCGAGGGTCACGGGAAACCACGTGCGGGCTCTGCGGTGGAGATGAGGCGAAAGGTCGCATGAATCTCGGCCGTTCGTTTAAATTGGACGGACGAGATTGAATTAGTTTTTGGCTAGCTGTGTTGCGCCGCGTGTCGCCATAGGATGGTCCAGCTGTCGTGCTAACGTCAGTGCTTGCGTCACTTGGCGCATGAGCACAGTGCCGCCAGTCCACGGTGGACCAGAGCCGAATCGTGGACCCCGTTCATAGACCAGAGCGACGTGGCAGCCTCTGGGCTTGCCACGTGTCATGCTGACGTCATCGCTAACGTTATAAATATTTTTATATATAAAAATATTTCGGCCGAAATTCATTTCTGTGCTGACGTCATCATGATGCAATGCTGACATCATAAATGCGAAATTTCAGTATAAAAATAATTTGGAAAAATGGGATTTCTTAATTTCTTTATTTTCAGATTTTATTCAAATTTCAAATGACTATAACTTTTGCATATAAACTCGGATTTGGGTGATTCAAATTTCTAAAAATTCATAAAATTATGATTTATTTAATGATGAATTGTATTTGAATTTTTGAGGTTATCTAGTTTTCTGTATTAGCTATTTATTGCATATTTTGTTTATACGCGTAGACGCAAATTTGCTGGAAAGTTTCGAGGAAGATTTCGTCGCTCAAGACCAAGCTTCGGAACACGACCAGCAACTCTTTGAAGGCAAGTGATGCTTTGATCATTTTGATCCCAGCTTTTTAAAATGTATTTTATGCTTTGAAATTATGCATGCTAATTTATTTAAAATGAATTTAAATTAAATTGGGATAATGTAGTTAATCAACCCATTCTATTATGCCACCTTGAAATTATTAATTGTATGCCCTAAATCATTGTCACCCTAAGTTTGTTTGTACTGGTTAGATAATAATATAATGCCAACACGGGAGGCTAGACCGTGAGTAGATGCTTAGCCTTGCAACGAGTCATGAATGATCTTTCAGAAAAATGCTACAATATTGACTAATGAAATATTGAATGTATTTTGAAAGTGGTGTGATGTTGTCACATGATGAGATTGAAGTATGGAGACTTGTGTGGTTCCATACCGATGTGGAGTTATTGCTGGCATGTGTTGCACAATAATCAACTGGGTGGGAAATTATTTAGACTGGGGCAAGTGGTAAGAGGCTATGTGCCTGGTGGGCCTGTGTGGCATTGGGTTGATGAGCGTTGTGAGTTTGTGTGCCACAATGGGCTGTGTGCCACTATTGAGTGTTGGAAGTCTTGCCTTGGTCAATTAAGGACTTCACCTTGCAAGCCTTTGATCTGAGTCACCCGTACAACCACATGTCTGATATGGGACAGACCTAGTTGATTAGGGTTCTGACATCTTTCCTCTGATACCTCGGGGTGACAGTGCACGGGGGTGTATCTGCACGGGAGCGACTGCGCTACGCTTGGTGCCCATCCAACGGTGATTGACCCGTCCTATGCTTCGGCTCTGTGAGGGAAGTGATAGTGAGGGTAATACCGAGAGGTTCATTGGGTAAGGTAGAAGTTCCCAAAAGCTTTGTTGCAGACAATCACTGTGTGGTGAGCGGTCAGATCTTGTGGATAAAGTGTACAACCTCTGCAGAGTGTCAAAACTATTGAATAGCCGTGCTCACGGTATTGAGCATTGCTCGGTGATTACTGATCAAGGGTTAGATCTTTGAAATTTAAAAATGTGGATTGGGTGGTGTGTGCGTTGTTAAATATGATTTATTAAGGTCAGGTGCCAAGAATCTTCGAAGAAAAACCATTTGAAGAAATTAGTATTACTTATAACTATTTCACTGCTTTAACCTAAATAAGATACTAGTTTAAAAATGCTGTTTGATGCAAAAGAACCATTTAAGCCAATCCTTTGGAATAAGCTTTGCATATAGTAATAGCGCTGCATTCTGTGCATTACTTGTTGAGTGCCTTGTGTACTCATCCCACCTTGCTTATCAACCCCAACATCGATTGGAGTCTACACCAGTGTGGGAGGAGGAGTACATGGAGGATCCGAGCAACTAGGGGCAAACCCGATCGGTTGCTCGTGGCAAGATGAAAGCTTCCACGATATTTATTTATGTTCATTGCTATTTCTTTACTCAATAATGTAAGCCCTGTGGTGGTCGATTTATTTGTAAGAAGACCATAAAGTCGCATAACTCGGTTTATATAAATGTTTGCACTATTTATTGTTATATCGTTGTGAATTTTCGTGATGTGCAACCCGTAAGATGTGTGTGCTAGCGTGATCTCGGATCGCAGTAATACAGAGGGTCCGGATTTGCGTATTCGGGTCCCGGCGTAAGTGGTATCGAGCAGGTTGTTGTAGGACTTGACCCTAGTTTGGTTGTACCTAGGAGGGTAAAACTATTTTCTAAAAACCTAATCAACTTGAGCAAGAATATCAATGAAATCTTGACTTATCTCTTCTCCCTTGTTTCATACCTATTTGAATTTTTATGATTATTTTCTGTTTAATTTAAACAAGGTTTTTTTGGCCAGATGAGGATGATCCACACCTACGGAGAGCGCACCGGAGGATACGCCGCAGAGTTATGGCGTATGATGCAGTTGCTCGGAGGTTTTGACAGACCACTTTATCGAGGGACTACGGTGGTACGGGCAGGACTTGACATCGCCTGGGATGTCAAGGTCACAATGTATGCTCGGGAGAGGATGAGGGCGAGCCGTCCTATCTACATCACGGTCTGTAACATCCCAAAAATTTGGCTTAATTAAGATTTTATTGCTTAAATGTGCATTTGTGATTTTCTGGAATTTATTTGGATTTTTCTGGATTTATTTGAATTAATTCTTATTTCAAGTTTATTGCCTTTATTCAAATTCATTTAAATCTGTGCAAAGTTAAAATAAATTTTTGCCAAAAATATTTTATTTGAGTCCAGAATGTCTCAAAGTATTTTTGAGATTTTTCCGGGATTTTTCCTAATAGTTTTATTGCTTAAAATAAATAAAATGAATTTCTGGAATTATTTTAAATAGAAAATCCTTTAAAAACTAGCGTGAATAGTACTGGGCCGTGGCCACCTCGGCGTAGGCCGGCCCACGTTCGCAGCCGTTCGGCCCAGGTTCTAAAAGGTCATTCGTGACCGTTGATCTGAAGAATCGAACAGCCGAGGCGTAAAGTCGGGAGGAAACCCTAGCGAGTGGGCGCCGTCGGATGCGGCCACGTGGACGGTCGCGATGGGGCGACAGCGCCGCCGTGTCCGATCCGAATCCGGCGGCGATTTCCGACGCGGCTTCGGCGTTCGTGCCCAGCACGGACTCCAAGGCCCTTAAAAGGTGGTCCCGACCCCGTTTCGAGGATCATCTGCCCTCGCCGCCCCTTTTCCACAACTCTCGGCCGTTAGAACGCTGCGTGGAACCAGTGCGGGCTCGCCGGACTTCGTGGACGACCGCCGCCGTCTCAGCCGTTGATTTGGTCGCCGTCGTTGTGCTTCCGCCGGAACCGAGGTAGTGCCAGGTTCGCCGACGTCTCCTCTTTCAGATCCGAAGAAGTTTCGGCGGTTTCCGTCAAGGTTTCGTCGCGTAGAGGTTGTCTTCTCCAAGTTCGGCAATGGCGCCGCTGCGTGCAAAGACGTCGACGCTATCCTCGCTCGTGGACCGTGAGATCGGAATCCAACGCTTAACGCGCTGCCACGTTGCACGTGATCACCGACCCTCCGATCGGATCTCTGTGGATGAGATTGAGCGGTGCGGGTGACCAATCGGGGAGTGCCACGTGTCGGGCGTGGGTACCGAGGCGGCATGGACCGGGTGCACCGTGGACCGATGAGGTTCGTGGACTGAGTCCATGGACCGAGGGACACGTGTCAGCACCAGGGCGCTTCGGGCCAGCGCTGCGTCATGCTGATGTCACGCTGACATCATAAATCGATTTTTCAGTATAAAAATAAATCTGTTAATTCCGAATTTTTTAATTTTCTGATTTCAGTATTTATTTCAAACTTCAAAAGGCTATATCTTTTGCAATTTAACTCGGATTTGAGTGATTCAAATTTCTAAAAATTTGTAAAATTGAGATCTATTTAATGGTGAATTTTATTTGATTTTTGGAGTTCATTTGCTCTCTGTTTTGGTATTTATTTGCTTTTCTCCTTCGGTACGCGTAGACGTTGAATTGTGCGACGCTTCGGAGGAAGATCAAGCAACTCAGGAGCAAGTTCCAGAATCAGGTCAGGACCTATTCCAATGCAAGTTGTGCATTGATCATGTTGAACCCATGTTTATAAAATTGCTAGGTTTGTTTTACACTATTGCATATATTTCAAATATACAATTGTTTCAAACTAGATTGGGCTTAGCTAATATACCAGATTGATCTATACCCTACCTTGTCATTGTATGCCATGATCCATTGTCACCCTAGATTGGTTTAATGTAGTTGGTTAGTAATTATGATCAACATTAGAGGTTTAGACCGTATTAGTTGCTTAGTCGTGCCACGTCATCACATGTATCAGAATCATTGATAAATTAATCTTGATTAATGGAATATGGAACGATATTATGAACTTGTGTGTCATGTGGGATCACACGATGAGATTGAGTTGTTGTGGCGAGTCATGTCACGCAACGATGTTGAATTGTTGATGGCACGTGGTGCTTGGTAATCAACTGGGTGATGATAATTTGGATTGGGGCAAGTGGCAAGGGGCGAGGAGGCCAAGGTGGGCCCAATGGGCAGAGGGTATGTGGATGTCTTGCCTCGATCACACTAAGGACTTAACCTTGCAAGCCTTTGACCTGAGTCAATCATGCAACCACATGTCCGTATGGGCCACCTAGTGAGTAATTTGCAATGTCTTAATTTTGATACTATCGTGGTCGGTGTGAGTTCCCGAGTTATGGTGTAATTCACATGGCGCAAGAGGGGGCCCTGGTTATGGTTTCGGACCCACAGTGTTGAAACCTTAGCGGGTAGTATCCGTTAAGCGTGAGCATTGTAAAGGCTTTGTTATAATCACTCGCCTTGGTGGTGTTTGGTTGTATCACGTGGGTAAAGTGCATAACCTCTGCAGAGTGTGAAACTATTAGGATAGCCGTGCTCATGTATTGAGCAATGCTCGGAATTACTGATTAAGGGTTAGTTTAATTAATTGAACAACTTGGTTGGGATGGCGGAATGCCATATGGAAGATGAAATTTGACTTAGGATTGGAAACTTGGTTTACTTGAGAAATCATGAATTTATTTACTATTGTTATTTGTTTTACTTTCTTTACAATCTATTTATTGTATTTGTTCATAAATGTCGCTTATTGCAAAATAGCCATGATAGCCTATCCATTGGAATAAGCCTTACATATAGATACATAGAATTGCATTTCATGCACAACTTGTTGAGTGCTTTAAGTACTCACCCTTGCCAAACAACAATAATCAACAGTTGAAGAATCTACACCTGTGTTGGAAGATGAAGTCCAGAAGACACGAGTCATTAGGGTCCGAGCCTTGTCGGTTGCCTGTGGTGAACCGATGAGCTATCTACGCTTTTTCCACGCTTAATCATTAGTTATATTTCGGTCTTGCCTGCGTGGCTTAATAATGTAAGTTGGTCATAAGATCATACCTTTAGTTATATCAATGAATGAACTATTATTCTATTATCGTGGAGTATGATGTGATATGTACCAATGTTGAGCTGTGTGCACTAGCGTTGATCCTGGGAATAGTGCAGTAAACACAGTGGGTTCGAATCAGTGGATTCGGGTCCTTACAGAGGTGGTATCAGAGCATACTGACTGTAGGTCTTGGCCCTAGATAGTATGGAGGTGTCCTGTGTGTGTCCAAACTATTTTCTAAAAGAAAATCTAAACTTGACTAATAAAACACTCTCGACTCATCTCATTCTCTACTTCTCGCCTTTGCTGAATTTACCGTTTTACTGGCCGTTTGGGTGGAGCTCTTATTCAAGTTCTCGTGGAGCAGATGCCGATTGTTCCGACCTTCGAGGAGTCAGCTGGTGGCTACGCAATGGAGCTGTGGAGAGTTCTTTAGACGCTGGGAGGCTTCTACCGTCCGCTTTACCGAGGAGGCAGCTGGTCAGTTAATGGTGTACACCGAGGATTTATTTGCAAGCTGATTATCTACGCTCGGGGGAATGAGGAAGCTAGCAGGCCAATCAACATCTCTGCCAGAAGATTCTCGTACGAGGTTGCAATTCAGGAGGTCGCCCGACTTGCTCTTCGCCGTGTCTGCCGCGACTACGCCGACGAGCTTCACGACTCAGTGTTCCGCCTTCACCCAGACGTTCAAGCATGTCGACGGATCGTGGAGGACGAGTGTGCCACTGCGGTACACCTTGCGAGTTCGCCCTTGCCCGGAGGATCATATGAGAGATACTACTCGGGAGCCGGAGATCGGTACGAGGCACTTCAGTGGCGAGCAGAGCTTGAAGTGACCGTGCTTCACCATCGGGATGATCACCGAGCTGGGAGAGGCCTCGAGGCGGTCGAGGACGAGCTGGAGCGCGTGACTCGAGAAGTTCAGGAGCCAGCAGAGGAGTCCGAGGAGGATCCAGAGGAGCGAGAGTGGGAGCCAGAGGGGAGTGCAGACCCCGTGGTTGCAGAGGACCCAGTAGTAGGTCATCAGGATAGGTTCGCTCCTATGCCAGCTCACCCGCCGGTGTATGCGCCGGATCAGCCTCAGCCAGGGTGGCTGGATGAGTGAGTGTCAGCCTTGGAGCTGTGTTGAGACTCGAGTGTGAGTCGCGTCTTTAAGTTAGTCTTTACCTTTTTAGTTGACGTTAAGGTTTCATGTTAGTTTGCTTCTTTGTAATGCTGAGTGTGCAGTATGTGTTGCAAAGCTTGTAGGCTTAAATAAGCAGCCATACCAAGAATAATAAAGAATCATTTCAGTTTGGGTATAATCTATCTCCCCGCTTTAGAAAGTCTTACTTCTTATCTATGCTACATCTACCTTTCCTAACCTAAGAGGAAATCATCAGATGGTGAATACTCGAGGGAACAACGGAGCTTCAGGAAGTGGACTGCGTCAGAACGACAACACCAACGACAGAGGCAGCCCTCAACCACCGTCGGAGACATGCGAGAACTGGGAGCATTTCTTGCCGCTTGCAGACCCAACTAATGCAGACTATGATGCGCAGATGCAAAGAGATGACCAATGCAAAGAACAACAACAACAACCTCAGAGCTCGGAACAACCATGGTGGACCCCAACCTCACTCAAAGCTATCGATTTTATGAGGACTAGGCCACCAACTTTTCAGAAATGTGAACCCTTTGGAAGCCGATGGTGGCTTAGAACTATTGAGAAGAAGCGCATATCACGCAATGTGAAGGCAATGAGAAGGTGCTCTACGCTCTCATCAATTGGAAGGAACCGCCGCAGAATGGTGGGAGAATTATCGTGCCACTCATGGAGCCCCACAAGAGATCACCAGGAGGAGTTTACTAATGCTTTCGCAAGATCATGTTCGGAGGGAATGATGGACCTTAAGAAGGAAGAGTTCGTGGCTTTGAAACAAGGAGGCCAACCAAAGGCCGAGTACTGAATAAATTTACTCGATTAGCTCGCTATGCCCTCAAGACGAGCGATGATAAAGCTAAGCGCCTCGTTTCATGAAGGGACTGAATTCAGATCGCAGTGGGGTGACACCCACAATTTTCCGACTTTCGTGAGTTGGTTAATAAAGCTTTGATCCTAGAAGATAAGCGCAAAGAGTCGGGTGAGAACCGTAAGCGCTTAATGACTAATCGTGGTGGACGCCCAAACCATCTACGTTTGAGGATGTCACCACAACAATTTGCTAGATTCCAACCACCACCGTGAACAAGACATCAACCTCGCACTCGCCCCGCCAATCGTAATTTTCAGACTCAAAGACAAGGCAACAATGTGCCAGGAGGGAATCAACAGTCTGCCGTGAAAAGATGCTATACATGCAATGAGCCAGGGCACTTTTCTAATAGGTGTCCACAGAAGGGAGGCATCACGCCAGCTCGTTTCAACTTGGGAACCACACCGCCAAAACACCACCTCGGGAGGAAATCGTGTGCCAGTCAAGCCGAGCAACCCGCAATCAACGGGCGTGGAAGGATCAACCACATCACCGCAGATGGAGCTCGAGGAAGCTACGCACGTCGTCTTGGGTATGTTTCGGTCAACTCGATACACCTTCTGCTTTGTTTGATTCTCGAGCTTCGCATTCGCTTGTTTCTCAAAGTTTTGCAACCAAGAATGGATTTAAAGTGGTGAATCTTAAGTGTGTGCTCTTAGTCCAAGCCCGTGATCGAACTTAGATCTAGCCTTGGGTGTTTGGGAGCTAAGTTGCTTATGGATGGGATAGAATTCCTAGCTTAATCTTATCTTGATAGATGCGCAATCCTAGACGTCATCCTTGGAATGGATTGGCTGTCTAAGCATAAGGCCGTCTTGGATTGTGGTGAAGGACCGTGACTTTGGAAGGCCCTAGTGGCAAGAAAGTAGAGTTTCAAGCGACCGCGATTCGAGATGGGCGATTAATGGTCAACAGCGTGAAAGCCATCGGCATGGAAGATGTGCCGATGGCGTGGAATACCCGGATGTGTTTCGTAAGATTTGCCAGATTGCCACCGGACCGTGATATCGAAGTTCGTGATCGAGTTAGCACCTGTACAAAGACCGATATCAAAAGACCATATCGGATGCCTACCGACGAGTTAGTGGAAATGAAGAAGCGATTGAGGAACCGCAAGAAAAAGGTTTCATTAGACCTAGTTCATCGCCGTGGGAGCCCCGGTTTTGTTTGTTCGCAAAAAGGCGGAAGTCTTAGAATATGCATCGATTATCGCGGCATTGAATGAAGTAACGATCAAGAATAAGTATCCGCTGCCCGGGATCGATGACTTATTTGATCAATTAAGAGGAGCTGGAGTTTTCCAAGATAGATCTTCGCTAGGATACCATCGATTGAAGATCCGAGCGAGGATGTGCCTAAGACCTGCGTTTTACGCGATATGGACATTATGAGTTCACAATCATGTCATTTGATTGACTAATGCCCCGCATATTTCATGAACATGATGAATAAGGTTTTCATGGAATATTTGGATAAGTTCGTTGTAGTCTTTATAGACGATATCTTGGTTTACTCAAGGCAGGAGGAAGAGCATGCGTAACATCTCGTAATGGTTTTAGAGAGGCTGCGAGAGCATCAGCTATATGCTAAGTTTAGCAAGTGTGAATTCTGGAAGGAGAAAGTTGAATTTCTTGGTCATGTCATGACTACAAAAGGAGTGGCAGTCGACCCAAGCAAAGTGGACGCAGTGTTGCATTGGGAGCAACCAAAGTCTGTTACCCAGATCCGTAGTTTTCTGGGAATGGCGGGATATTACCCTCAGTTCATAGAGGGATTCTCAACGATTGCTAAACCTCTTACGCAGCTTGTTGAAGAAAGAAAAGAAGTTTGCATGGACGCCAGAGTGCGAGACAAGTTTCATGGAATTAAAGAAGCGCGAACAACAGCCCCGTATTAGTGTTGCGGATGTGCGTAATGGATTTGATATTTATTGCGATGCTTCAAAGCAAGGCTTGGGATGCGTGTTAATGCAAGAAGGCAAAGTCGTTGCTTATGCGTCAAGACGATTAAGACCGCATGAAGTGAATTACCCAACGCATGATTTGGAATTAGTGCCGTAGTGCATGCTTTAAAGATATGGCGCCATTATCTCATAGGAAATAGATGTGAGGTATATACGGATCATAAGAGCTCAAATACATATTCACTCAAGCAGATCTGAATATGAGACAATGAAGATGGCTTGAGCTAATTAAGGATTATAATGTGGGAATCCATTATCATCCGGAAAAGCCAATGTGGTAGCAGATGCTCGAGTCGAAAGAGCCATAGCGCAAAAACATTGACAATGGAGGATCAACGAATTATGCAAGGAATTTGAAACTAAGGTTGGAAGTTGTTCCAAGGAATGGTAGCTGACTTGAAGTAAAGCCAACGCTGGAAGGTCGATTAGAGAAGGCGGAAGGATGACGATAAAATTTCTAAGATCAAGGCTAAAAGGAAGAAGGCTTAGCCGTAGATTTAACTCTAGATGAGCAAGGAACCATGTTCTTCAAAGGCCGAATTTGTGTTGGATAAAAAGGAGCTAAAGCAATTGATTCTTGAGGAGGCTCACGATTCTAAGTACTCAATTCATCCAGGAAGTGCCAAGATGTACCAGGATTTGAAAGAGAGATTTTGGTGGCCTAATATGAAGCGTGAAGTGGCTGAGCATGTTGCTTTATGCGACGATGTCGAGGGTAAAAGCTATGCATCAAAGACCCATTGGTTTGTTGCGGTAGTTGAAAATTCGGAATGGAAGTGGAGGAAATCGAATGGACTTTATCACCGGTTTACCTAAAACTCGAGAGAGGTTACGATTCCATTTGGGTAATTGTGGATCGCCTAACCAAGGTCGCCCATTTTATCCCAAAGAAAGACCACTTACTCGGGAGATCGCTTAGCGAGTTGTACATGTCAAAGATTGTATGTTTGCATGGAGTGCCCAAGAAGATTGTGTCGCATGAGGTACCCAATTTACCTCAAGATTACGGAATAAGTTGCGCAAGCCATGGGAACTCGTCTGAATTTTAGTACAAAGATATCACCATGAGCATGATGGTCGACCGAAAGAGTAAATCGATTTTAGAGGATATGTTGAGAGCTTGTGCTTTAGCTTATTTGCGACATGGGATAAGTGTTTGCCATATGCGAATTTAGTTACAATAATAGTTATCAAGCTAGCTGCAGATGTCACCGCTTGAGGCGTTGTATGGACGTGCTTGTCGTACTCCATTGAATTGGAACGAAACAGAGAACGCTTGGTTTTGGGCCGACATTCTTGAGAAGCGAAAGTCAAGTCGCAATGATCGAGAGAGGTTGAAGATAGCACAGTCAAGACAGAAAAGCTACGTGAGACAACCGTCGCCGAGATTTGAGTTTGAACCGTAAGATCATGTGTATCTCGTGGTTACCCCTCTTAAGGGAGTTAAAAGATTTCACGTTAAAGGAAGCTTGCGCCAAGATATATTGGTCCGCTCAAGATTACGAGCCGTCGAGGAGAGGTAGCTTATCGATTAGAATTGCCTCGATCCTTGGCGAGTGCATGATGTATTCCATGTGTCGCAGCCTAAGAAGTGTCTCAGAGTGCCAATGAGCAAACCTCGTTGGATGCAAAGAGTCGCAAGAAGATTTGACTTACAAAGAGCAACCAATGTAATTTTGGATGTTATGGAGCGCAAGACCGTAAACAAGTCTATTCGCTTTGCGAGTTGATGGAGCAATCATTCGAAAGTGAAGCCACTTGGGAGCGAGAAGAAGATTTGAAGTCGAATTTCCAACCTATTCTCTAGTTAGCCCCCAATCTCTGGTCGAGATTCATTAAGGGGGAGGTTTGTAACATCCCAAAATTTGGCTTAATTAAGTTTTATTGCTTAAATGTGCATTTGTGATTTTCTGGAATTTATTTGGATTTTTCGGATTTATTTGAATTAATTCTTATTTCAAGTTTATTGCCTTTATTCAAATTTATTTAAATCTGTGCAAAGTTAAAATAAAGTTTTGCTAAAAATATTTTATTTGAGTCCGAATGTCTCAAAGTATTTTTGAGATTTTTTGGATTTTTCCTAATAGTTTTATTGCTTAAAATAAATAAAATGAATTTCGGAATTATTTTAATTAGAAAATCCTTTAAAAACCAGCGTGAATAGTCTGGGCCGTGGCCACCTCGGCGTAGGCCGCCCACGCTCGCACATGCCGTTCGCCCGAGTTCCAAAAGGTCATTCGTGACCGCTGATCCAAGAATCGAGCGGCCGAGGTGTAAAGTCCGGGAGGAAACCCTAGCGAGTGGGCGCCGCGGATGCGCCACGTGGGCCGGTCGCCGCGATGCGGCGAAGCGCCATCGTGTCCGATTCGAATCCGCGGCGGCGATTCCGACGCGCCGGCGCTCGTGCCCAAGATGGACTCCAAGGCCCTTAAAAGGCGGTCCCGACCCCGTTTCGAGGATCATCTGCCCTCGCCGCCCCTTTTCCCCAACTCTCGGCCGTTAGAACGCTCCGTGGAACCAGTGCGGGCTCGCCGGACTTCGTGGACGACCGCCGCCGTCTCAGCCGTTGATTTGGTCGCCGTCGTTGTGCTTCCGCCGGAACCGAGGTAGTGCCAGGCTCGCCGACGTCTCCTCTTTCAGATCCGAAGAAGTTTCGGCGGTTTCCATCAAGGTTTCGTCGCGTAGAGGTTGTCTTCTCCAAGTTCGGCAATGGCGCCGCTGTGCGAAAGACGTCGACGCTTATCCTCGCTCGTGGACCGTGAGATCGGAATCCAACGCTTAACGCGCTGCCACGTTGCACGTGATCACCGACCCTCCGATCGGATCTCTGTGGATGAGATTGAGCGGTGCGGGTGACCAATCGGGGAGTGCCACGTGTCGGGCGTGGGTACCGAGGCGGCATGGACCGGGTGCACCGTGGACCGATGAGGTTCGTGGACTGAGTCCATGGACCGAGGGACACGCGGTCGCCACCGTGGCGCTTCGCCAGCCGCCATTGCGTCGTCGATGTCACGCCGACATCATAAATCGATTTTTCAAGATAAAATAAATCTGTTAATTCCGAATTTTTAATTTTCTGATTTGAGATTTATTTCAAACTTCAAAAGGCTATATCTTTTGCAATTTAACTCGGATTTGAGTGATTCAAGTTTCTAAAAATTTGTAAAATTGAGATCTATTTAATGGTGAATTTTATTTGATTTTTGGAGTTCATTTGCTCTCTGTTTTGGTATTTATTTGCTTTTCTCCTTGACGCAGCGAGACGTTGAATTGTGCGACGCTTCGGAGGAAGATCAAGCAACTCAGGAGCAAGTTTCAGAATCAGATCAGGACCTATTCCAAGGCAATTTGTGCTTTGATCATGTTGAACCCATGTTTATAAAATTGCTAGGTTTCTTTTACACTATTGCATATATTTCAAATATACAATTGTTTCAAACTAGATTGGGCTTAGCTAATATACCAGATTGATCTATACCCTGCCTTGTCATTGTATGCCATGATCCATTGTCACCCTAGATTGGTTTAATGTAGTTGGTTAGTAATTATGATCAACATTGGAGGTTTAGACCGTATTAGTTGCTTAGTCGTGCCACGTCATCACATGTATCAGAATCATTGATAAATTAATCTTGATTAATGGAATATGGAACGATATTATGAACTTGTGTGTCATGTGGGATCACACGATGAGATTGAGTTGTTGTGGCGAGTCATGTCACGCAACGATGTTGAATTGTTGATGGCACGTGGTGCTTGGTAATCAACCGGGTGATGATAATTTGGATTGGGGCAAGTGGCAAGGCGCGAGGAGGCTAAGGTGGGCCCAATGGGCGAGGGTATGTGGATGTCTTGCCTCGATCACACTAAGGACTTAACCTTGCAAGCCTTTGACTGAGTCAATCATGCAACCACATGTCCGGTATGGGCCACCTAGTGAGTAATTTGCAATGTCTTAATTTTGATACTATCGTGGACGGTGTGAGTTCGAGTTATGGTGTAATTCACATGGTGCAAGAGGGGGCCTCGGTTATGGTTTCGGACCCACCAGTTGTTGAAACCTTAGCGGGTAGTATCCGGTTAAGCGAGCATTGTAAAGGTTTTGTTATAATCACTCGCCTTGGTGGTGTTTGGTTGTATCACGTGGGTAAAGTGCATAACCTCTGCAGAGTGTGAAACTATTCGGATAGCCGTGCTCGCGGTATTGAGCAATGCTCGGGAATTACAGTTAAGGGTTAGTTTAATTAATTGAACAACTTGGTTGGGATGGCGGAATGCCATATGGAAGATGAAATTTGACTTAGGATTGGAAACTTGGTTTACTTGAGAAATCCTGAATTTATTTACTATTGTTATTTGTTTTACTTTCTTTACAATCTATTTCTCAGATTTGTTCATAAATGTCGCTTATTGCAAAATAGCCATGATAGCCTATCCATTGGAATAAGCCATACATATAGATACATAGAATTGCATTCTGTGCACAACTTGTTGAGTGCTTTAAGTACTCACCCTTGCCAAACAACAATAATTGGAAGATGAAGTCCAGGAAGACACGAGTCATTAGGGTCCGAGCCTTGTCGGTTGCCTGTGGTGAACTGATGAGCTATCTACATTTTCTATTTTCCGCTGCTTAATCACTAGATATATTTTCAGTCTTGCCCTGCGTGGCTTAATCATGTAAGTTGGTCATAAGATCATACCTTTAGTTATATCAATGAATGAACTATTATTCTATTATCGTGGAGTATGATGTGATATGTACCAATGTTGAGCTATGTGCACTAGCGTTGATCCTAGGAATAGTGCAGTAAACACAATGGGTTCGAATCAGTGGATTCGGGTCCTTACACGGTCAGGAGGTCTTCTTTTGAGGCCGGGATCCAGGAGACGCCGCGTCAGGCGATGCGGCAGATTGCCCATACCTACTCTGCAGAGTTGGAGGGCACCGTCTTTCAGCATCATCCGCGCCGAGACAGTCGATACAACAGGATGGAGATCTTGTAGGAGGACGCTACGATCACCCACCTGGCGAGGTATATTATCGCCCAGGAGGACGCCTTGGACGAGACAGTCCAGGAGCTGCAGAGGACCCGCCACGAGGTCATGGAGGCGAGGATCCAACTGCGGGAGGGCTTAGCTCACTCCATGCAGAAGATCTAGGAGTTGGAGATGGCTCTGTATGGACCTGAGCCTGAGCCAGTCCTGGAGTTACACGATCCAGATCCGGAGGAGCCAGAGCAGGAGGCACCAGTGCAGGAGCAGCAGCCCCGGGACCAGCAGAGTCGATGACGTCTTTTGCACCAGCGGCAGTAGGTCATCAGGACCAGTTTGCCCCGATGCCAGAGCACCCACCGGTGTATGCTCCGGGGGAGCCGCAGCCGAGTTGGCTCGATGAGTGATCGAGTCTAGCCGAGGATAGTGTCGAGACTCGAATGTTTGAGTCGCGTCTTTTTTTTCAGAGTCACCATTAGGTGTGAGTCGTCATAGAGTCCTATGTTTGCTTACTTGCTTTTGGTTGTGAGTGTCTCGTATGTGTTGCATTGCCCTTAGGCACTTGTGAGCAACCATACTGCCTTATATTATATCAATAAAGTGGCTAAATAATTTAAGTTACACCTGTTTCCCCCACATAAGTTCTTTTACTCGTCTATCCTTTCTTCTTTTCTTAACCTTGGAAGTTTGCAACAGATGGTGAGGACTCGTGGAAATGTTGGAGCAGTGAGGCGAGCTAATCAGTGACAACCGTAATGAGGAACCAATCCTCAACGGCGCAAGTCGATATCACGTAACCCGGAGCCTTCATGATCGCCGGACTCAACTCATGAACACGATGGTTCAGACCATGCAGCAGATATCCAATCAAGCTGCTGCGAATGTTCAACCTGGGGGTAACCATTGACCACACCCCTACTCAAGGTTGTCTGAGTTTATGCGAACTTGTCCACCTACCTTCTCAGGCAACGCCAATCCACTGGAGGCGGACGATTGGCTAAGGACAATGGAAAGGAAGCTGCACATTACCCAGTGTATGGGATATGAGAGGGTACTCTATGCCTCTCATCAACTCAAGGAACCGCAGAATGGTGGGAAAACTTCGACAACTCATGAGGACCCACAGAGTATCACGTGGGAGAATTCACCTCACCTTCCACAAGATACCATGTACCCGAGGGTATCATGGATCTTAAAAAGGAGGAATTTCGAAGCCTCAAGCAGGGCGGCCAGTCAGTGGCCGATTACCTGAACAAGTTCACACAACTGGCACGCTACGCACCGGAGGACGTGGCTACGAATAAGGCCAAACAATCCCGCTTCATGAAGGGATTGAATGCAGGGTTGCAGGTGGGACTGATAACCCACACATTCCCTGACTTCCAAGAGCTAGTTAACAAAACTCTTATCTTGGAGGACAAGCACCGAGAGTTGGATGACAACAGAAAGCGCAGAATGGCGCAACAAGGAGGTCGTCAAGGCGGCAGAGGCGAGGACGACGCCCCAACAATTCATCCGTACCAGCCGGAGGCAATGACAGGCACCATCACGGCAAATCGTCCGATGGACTGAATGCCTGACTCGGCCGGAGGCGTAGCGCAGTGGAGGAACCTCTCGAGCAATGGAAGACGTTGCTATCATCGCAATGAATCGGGCATTTTGCCAATAAGCGCCCTAAGAAGGAGGTGTCACCCCGGTCCGCTTTAACCTGGGGAACACACCGGCAAGGACTCCCGCACCAATCGTGAACCGCGGGGCATCAACAGCAGCAACTCCATCCCAAGGAACTGCACGAGGCCAAGTCAACCACATTACAACGGATGAAGTCCAGAATGCCACGGACGTTGTAATTGGGTAAGTTCTAGTAAACTCGATCACCCATCTTTGTTTTATTCGATTTCGAGCTTCGCATTCTTTTATTTCCCGAGATTTTGCGGTTCAAAGTGATTTGGATATAGTGAATCTTAAATGTGTGCTTATAGTTCAATCCTCTGGATCAGAACTCCGATCTAAAGTAGGATGTTCTAGGGTAAGACTAATAATTAATGGAGTTGAGTTCCTAACGAACTTAATCGTCCTTAATACCCAAACCCTGGATGTTATCCTGGGAATGGATTGGTTAACCAAACACAAGGCAGTGCTGGACTGCGGAAAAAGAGTCATATCGGTCGAGAGCCCGAATGGAAAGAAGATTGAATTTGAAGCAAAATCAGTACGAGATGGACAATTAATGGTCAACATCATGAAGATTGATAGCTTGGAGGAAGTTTCCATAGTCAATGAATATCCGGATGTTTTCCCAGAGGATTTACCCGGAATGCCGCCAGATAGAGATATCGAGTTCGTGATAGAGCTTGTTCCAGGGACAGCTCCAATAGCTAAGAGACCTTACAGGATGTCCACATAGGAATTGGTGGAAATGAAGAAGCAGATTGAAGAGCTGCTGGAAAAAGGATTTATAAGACCTAGTTCATTGCCATAGGGAGCACCTGTCTTGTTCGTCAAGAAGAAGGACGGGAGTTTTAGGATGTGTATAGACTATCGTGCACTTAATGATGTGACGATAAAGAATAAGTATCCGCTACCGGGATCGACGATCTTTTGATCGATTCTTGGGGGCAGGAGTCTTCTCAAAATTGACCTCCGATCTGGATACCATCAATTGAAGATCCGATCGAGGATATTAGAAGACGCATTTTCTTCAAGATATGGACACTATGAGTTTACAGTGATGTCTTTTGGCTTGACAAATGCACCAGCATATTTCATGAACTTAATGAATAAGGTTTTTATGGAATATTTGGATAAGTTCATTGTCGTGTTCATAGATGATATTCTTGTCTATTCCAAGACAAGAGAAGAGCACGCCGAACATTTGAGGCTAGTCCTTGATAAATTGAGGGAACAACAGTTGTTTGCAAAATTTAGTAAATATGACTTACGGAAGAATAAGGTTGAATTTCTTGGACACATAATGACAGTGAGAAGGAGTTGCGATAGATCCAAAGAAAGTGGAAACGGTTTTGCATTAGAACAGCAAAGGCGGTAACCCAAATCTGTAGTTTCCTTGGAATGGCGGGATATTACCGTCGATTCATCGAAGGATTCTCTACGATTGCGAGACCTCTTACGTAATTGTTGAAAAAGGAAAAGAAATTCTTATGGACACCGGAGTGTGAGAAGAGTTTTCAGGAGTCGAAGAAAAGATTAACATCGGCACCTGTCTTAGTTTTACCTGACGTTCATCAAGGCTTCGACATCTATTGTGATGCATCGCGTCAGGAGTTGGGATGCGTGTTGATGCAGAACAGGAAGGTAATTGCCTATGCATCGAGGCAATTGAGACCACATGAAGAGAACTATCCGACTCATGATTTGGAATTAGCTGCCGTAGTGCATACCCTAAATATATGGCGTCATCATTTCATCGGAAATAGATGTGAAGTGTATACTGATCATAAAAGTCTTAAGTATATCTTTACGCAAGCTGACCTAAATATGAGGCAAAGAAGATGGTTAGAGTTAATCAAGGATTATAACGTGGGAATTCACTACCATCCTGGTAAAGCCAACATGGTGGCAGACGCCTTGAGCAGAAAGAACCACAGTGTAAACATGCTGTTGGAAACAAGTCAGGCAGAATTGTGTAAGGATTTCCAGAAATTAGAACTGGAAATGGTACCAGAAGGATTTGTAGCAACCTTGGAAGTAAAACCTACCTTGGAAGATCAGATCAGGGAAAGGCAGAAAAATGATGACAAAATCAAGAGGATTAAGTCCAAAATGGATGCAGGCAAGGCAAAGGATTTCAAGCTGGATGAGCAAGGCACTATGTGGTTTAAAGGGCGCATTTGTGTGCCGAATAAGAAAGAGCTCAAACAGTTAATTTTGGAAGAAGCCCATGACTCCAAGTACTCAATTCATCCAGGAAGTGCGAAAATGTATCAAGATTTAAGGGAAAGATTTTGGTGGCCAAGCATGAAACGGGAAGTCGCCGAATACATTGCATTATGTGACATATGCCAAAGAGTCAAAGCTATGCACCAGAGACCAGCGGGGCTATTACAACCCTTAAAGATACCCGAATGGAAATGGGAAGAAATTGGTATGGATTTCATAACCGGGTTGCCCAGAACCCAAGGTGGATATGATTCCATATGGGTCATAGTGGATCGCTTAACTAAAGTTGCACATTTTATACCGGTAAAGACCACTTATTCCGGGGACCGGTTAGCGAAACTTTATATGGCAAGAATCGTCTATTTGCACAGAGTACTGAAGAAGATAGTGTCGAACAGAGGTACCCAATTTACTTCCAGATTTTGGGGTAAGCTACATGAAGCAATGGGGACTCGTTTGAACTTCAGTACAGCCTACCATCCGCAGACAGATGGTCAAACTGAGAGGGTTAACCAAATATTGGAAGATATGTTGAGAGCTTGTGCTTTAGCATATTCCACTTCATGGGACAAGTGTTTGCCTTATGCTGAATTTAGTTACAACAACAGTTATCAGGCAAGTTTACAGATGTCTCCATTTGAAGCTCTGTATGGTCGATACTGTCGAACACCATTGAATTGGAATGAGACAAGCGAACGACATGTTTTTGGCCCGGATGTACTGCAAAAAGCGGAAGAGCAGATCGCCCTAATCAAGGGAAGACTGAAGATTGCCCAGTCAAGGCAGAAAAGCTATGCCGACAACCGTCGCAGGGAATTGAGCTTTGAACCCGAAGATTTTGTGTATCTTAGAGTCACACCTCTCAAAGTCGAAGGTTCCACATAAAGCGGAAGCTCGCACCCAGATATGTTGGGCCGTTCAAGATCTTGAGCATGGAGGTGAAGTTGCATATCGATTGGAGTTACCGTGATCTTTGGCGAGTGCATGATGTATTTCATGTATCACAGGTGAAGAAGTGTCTTGATCTGGAAGAGCAACCACCGTTAGAGGCAATCGAGTGCAAGAAGATCGACTTACAAAGAACATCCAATGAAGATTACGGACATAATGGACGGAGAGACAAGGAACAAGTCAACGCGTTTTCGCAAAGTTCGATGGAGCAACCATTGGAAAGTGAAGCAGCGTGGGAGCGTGAAGAAGATCTGAAGAAGCGGTTCTAACCTATTTCGTAGATACACAGAATCTCTGGGACGAGATTACATTAATGGGAGGTTTGTAACACCTAAATTTTGGAGTATTTTTGTTTTTTGAGAATTTTGGGAATTTATTGAAATTTATTTGGATTTATTCAAATATGGCCTTTCTTAATTTCAATAAATTCATGCAAAGTTTATACAAAGTTTTATTGAAAATATTTTATTTGAGTTCCAAATAGTTCAAAGTGATTTACGAAATTTTTCTAGAATTTTTACGCTATTTTAAAAGCCCTAAATGATTTAATTGAATTTCTAGAATTATTTTAAATGAAAAGGTTTTAAAAACGGCTATGAATAGTAATGGGCTGAGCCCGTTCTTGTCTTGCGTCGCCGCCCAACCGCGACGAAACCCTAGATGCCGCCTTTCGAACCGTCCGATCGAATACCGCGATCGCCAGTTGTGCCACGTCGCCCGAACGCATGCGCCGTCGGATCATCGCCGCGGACGACGTCGAGATTAGGCCACATCGCCGTCCCGCGAGATCGCCGGAGGAACGTGGGCGTTGATGGTCGTGATTTCCGTCGGCGATTTCGCACACGTCGGCGCTATTTAGTCGCGCCGCCACCGCGTGTCGCGCACTCCTAGACGCGTCTGTAGCCCTAGCGCACGCCTCCCGAAACGCCTCCGTTTGCCCGCAGTAGCTCGCCATAGTTGCCGCACTGCTCCGCCGTTGTTTTTGCTTCCTCTCGTCGTCGTCCGAGCCGCTCCGCCGTGCTCCGACCCCGTCCCGAATTCACCGAAGCAAGCCGCGTTGAGTGGACCACTTCATCACGCCGGAGAAGCCCCGTAGCGTCGCGTTGCACGTCGTCTTCTTCCTCTCCGGTGAGATCTACGCCGTCGCGACATCACCGCCAGCCGAGCTTCGTCCACCGTCCGATCGCCGCCGAACGCACCAGATTCGTCCACGTCGCCAACCAACAGTAATCCTCATCTTCACTCCGTCGGATTTAATCAACGGTTTAGATTGCTTCGATTAGTTTCATGTTAGTTTATCTCAGCCGTTAGATCTAGATTGTAGGGTTTATATCTAGCCGGGTCACATCAACGTCATAGCCGTCGGATGTGTGCCGGTCGCCTTGGATCGCGCCGCGTGTCGCGCGCATGATGAGCGTGAGCCGAAAGCCTTGGCTCATCTCGGCCGTCCATTTTGAATCAGACGGATGAGATCGCACCGCGCATCGGGCCAGTCCCGTGTTGACGCGTGACGCGCGGAAATCGAGGAGTCAGCGCCGCCGTTTCTGTCGACGTCGCCAGATTAATCATGACCGTTCGATCTGGATCCGAGGGTCACGGGGAAGCCACGTGCGGGCTCTGCGGTGGAGATGAGGCGAAAGGTCGCATGAATCTCGGCCGTTCGTTTAAATCGGACGGACGAGATTGAATTAGTTTTTGGCTAGCTGTGTTGCGCCGCGTGTCGCCATAGGATTGGTCCAGCTGTCGTGCTAACGTCAGTGCTTGCGTCACTTGGCGCACGAGCACAGTGCCGCCAGTCCACGGTGGACCAGAGCCGAACCGTGGACCCCGTCCATAGACCAGAGCGACGTGGCAGCCTCTGGGCTTGCCACGTGTCATGCTGACGTCATAAATATTTTTATATATAAAAATATTTCGGCCGAAATTCATTTCTGTGCTGACGTCATCATGATGCAATGCTGACGTCATAAATGCGAAATTTCATTTTAAAAATAATTTGGAAAAATGGGATTTCTTAATTTCTGTATTTTCAGATTTTATTCAAATTTCAAATGACTATAACTTTTGCATTTTAACTCGGATTTGGGTGATTCAAATTTCTAAAAATTCATAAAATTATGATCTATTTAATGATGAATTTTATTTGAATTTTTGAGGTTATCTAATTTTCTGAATTAGCTATTTATTGCATATTTTGTTTATCTGGCGCCAGCATAAATTTTAGGAAAGTTTTGAGGAAGATTTCATCGCTCAAGACCAAGCTTTGAAACACGACCAGCAACTCTTTGAAGGCAAGTGATGCTTTGATCATTTTGATCCCAGCTTTTTAAAATGTAATTTATGCTTTGAAATTATGCATGCTAATTTATTTAAAATGAATTTAAATTAAATTGGGATAATGTAGTTAATCAACCCATTCTGTTATGCCACCTTGAAATTATTAATTGTATGCCCTAAATCATTGTCACCCTAAGTTTGTTTGTACTGGTTGGATAATAATATGATGCCAACACGGGAGGCTAGACCGTGAGTAGATGCTTAGCCTTGCAACGAGTCATGAATGATCTTTCAGAAAAATGCTACAATATTGACTAATGGAATATTGAATGTATTTTGAAAGTGGTGTGATGTTGTCACATGATGAGATTGAAGTATGGAGACCTGTGTGGTTCCATACCGATGTGGAGTTATTCTTTGGCATGTGTTGCACAATAATCAATGGGTGGGAAATGATTTAGACTGGGGCAAGTGGCAAGAGGCTATGTGCCTGGTGGGCCTGTGTGGCATTGGGTTGATGAGCGTTGTGAGTTTGTGTGCCACAATGGGTTGTGTGCCACTATTGAGTGTTGGAAGTCTTGCCTTGGTCAGTTAAGGACTTCACCTTGCAAGCCTTTGATCTGAGTCACCCGTACAACCACATGTCTGATATGGGACAGACCTAGTTGATTAGGGTTCTGACATCTTTCTTCTGATACCTCAGGGTGACAGTGCACAGGGGTGTATCTCATGCGGGAGCGTAAGCGTACTACGGCTTGGTGCCCATCCAACGGTGATTGACACGTCCTATGCTTGGCCTGTGTGAGGGAAGTGATCATGAGGGTAATAGGAGAGGTTCATTGGGTAAGGTAGAAGTTCTGAAAAGCTTTGTTGCGGACAATCACTGTGTGGTGGCGGTGTATCTTGTGGGTAAAGTGTTCAACCTCTGCAGTGTCAAAACTATTGAATAGCCGTGCTCACCGTATTGAGCATTGCTCGGGATTCTGATCAAGAGTTAGATCTTGAAATTTAAAATGTGGATTGGGTGGTTGTGTGCCAATGTTAAATATAACTATTAAGTTGTGTGCCAAGAATCTTGAAGAAAAACCATTTGAAGAAATTAGTATTACTTATAAGCTGCTTTCTTTGCTTTAATCTAAATAAGATACTGGTTTAAAAATGCTGTTTGATGCAAAAGAACCATTTAAGCTAATCCTTTGGAATAAGCTTTGCACATAGTAATAGCGCTGCATTCTGTGCATTACTTGTTGAGTGCCTTGTGTACTCATCCCACCTTTCTTATCAACCCCAACATCAATGGAGGAGTCTACACCAGTGTGGGAGGAGGAGTATGTCTCGAGAAGATAGATTGTCTCGGGAGGCGTCGTGAGGAAATCAGAGGTGTATGTTAAAGTAAATATTTCCACTCTACGCCCTGCTTTAATGTTGAGGATGCAAGATAGGGGGAAGGAAAACCGTTTCATGTGATATATATAGTACTAGCTTATTAGCTCGACCTACGTGTTTTTTTTTCCTTCTTTTTGTAAATACTAGTTTTGTGGACGTGCGTTACAACGAAAACCCAATTTGCGACAAAAAATTTATTTGCAAAGAACACTAACTTTAGTTATGTTTCAATAGTAGGAAAAGTTTGTTCCTCCAAAGAGATTTGACTATCGGGTTAAATCCTCTTCCATCTCAACCGTTCATATTAGATCCAACGAATCAAGTAGTTTGAAGGAGAATGGACTATCGCCACCAACTCTTAATTAGAGTTAGTAGAGAGATATCAATCTTTACCATTGAATGATAAGAAGGTTATTGCCTTCCTCTTGCAGGAAATCTTCTTACTTCTTGCACGCAGCCTTTCTCTTCTCTTCTCTTCCTGCGTGTGTCTCCACTACCGACCGGCTTGTCCTCCTGGAGATGAGAGTGGGTGCCCTCTAATAGGGAGTAGATGAAAGCAGAAGGCAATGTACGCGAGCGGATGGAAGTCAGGTCTCCCCGACAACTTCGTGATTGGCACGTGATTTGGTTGCGTGATTCTTTCCTTTTAATTTATGCATTCCAGATATGATGAGATAGAATTCCCGTATTATAGGATATGGTGAGTATATCCTTCTATCTATGCAGGACATGACAAGAAAATCCTTCCATTTACAAGATATATGGATAACATCCTTTCATAGTAAGAACATGTGAATAGAGATATGCTAAAATAATATTTCTATTCAAAAAAGATATGATAAAATTCTTCCATCTAAGATATGATTAAATCCTCTTCTATCTCAGTCGTTCATATCAGATCCAACGAATCAGATACTCTAGAGAAGAACGAACCACTGCCACTAACTCCTAATTAGAAGTAGTAGAGATAAAAGAGGGGAACTCTGGAGACAGAGAAATTAAGTATGGCCCAATTATTTATGAGTCCAGTTCATTGTTGACTTTGTTGCAGAATCTCAATCCCATCATTGCCGGCCGCTAACATAACTTGTTAATTTCATAATTAATTAAGTTAAAGTTAGGTCCATGTTAATTTTCCAACAGCGCAGTGGTTACTCTATTATCGATCTCGATCATATATATTCCATGCCATTCATGATCCAAATGGTACTCGACGATCTCCCTCAAATTGCTTCTAAACTAGTAGTACAACGCTATAAATAACCAGACTAGGGTGACCAGTGATCACGGTAATACAATTCATAAGGGTGAATGTAAATCAATAGGTTCCATAGTTAATCCCAAGATAATAAAACAATTGATAATTCAATTAGCATGCAATAATTTTTTTAAAAAAATAACATGGTAAAGCTGGGTGCAATATGATAATTCAATTAGCATGTAATATGGAACAAGCTCTCCCCCTTCTATGCTCCCGAGGTGTCAATATCTATACGCAACAATCAATGGAAAACAAATAAATACAAAAACAGAACAAAAATAAACTCCAAAAATTATAATAAAGCACTAGAAGGTAGGATTTTATTTTAGATGAATTTAGAAACTAGAATAAGCTCAATCGAAGTTCGAATGAGGGAAAATGGGTTGTGGAAAGTGGCTCGGGTTATTAATTCAAAAATTAACAAAGGAGACATAGTGCTGAGACTGATGAGTGGGCCAAGTAATATTTCGAGAATATTTTATTTTTCGAATTTTTGTAAAAAGGGTAGAGAGGCTAACGAGTAGGACCCACGCTCTATAGGCCAAAGTCTACGAACTAGGGTTCATGGGTCATCGGCAACAGCGCTCGGTGACATCAACAAAAACGAGCAAGGGAGACGGCTCGACATGGTGCGGCTGGGAGCGAACGTGACGGCTGAGACGACGGGCTGTGCATAGGGCCCGCCCGATGGTCGATAGCGAGGAAGAAGAGGCAGTGTAGGCTCGAGCGCAGGGCGGCTTAGATTCGGCGGCCTTCGACCGAACCTAAAGGGACAGTGGGGAAAAAAGGCTACTGGGCGAAGCTGGGAAAGACGATGGCGGGGTCCAGGGCTCACTAATGGCTGCGATGAAGCTTGGCGTTGGTGGTGACTTTGGGCTTCAGATCCACGGTGGTGGTGACGCGAGGGAAGCCCTAGGATTTGGGTTTTGCTAGCGGTGGGTGTGGGGATATGGAAACAAAGAGTGGCAGGGCATTTTACAGGCGGAGGGGACGCGTGTGTGCGTGTGGCATGGACGCCGACAATGGAGGCGGTGGCGAGGAGGTCTAACTTGGACTCGCGTCCGATCGATGAAGAACAAAGAGCTTGTTTTGAATTACTACGAAAGAAAAAGGATGAGATACAATAATTGGCCCAAAGTGGCTACTAAGGCTCACTCAGCTGGCTTGGCTTGGGGCAACCCCAAACATTGTGGCACTCGGCACTCAGCACTAGCAAGAAGATTGAAGGAGCGGGGCCACAGACTCAGAAGCTGGTTCCAAGCAATTAAAAAATTATGACCCCACCTGTCAGAAGGGATTGGAAGAAAGGACCACAGAATGCATAGATAGACGAGGCCACGAGGGGCTAGGCGGCGTCACGCACTCCACCTATTGAGACAACTAGATACGTACGCATAGCGCTACGCCGCAACACCGCGTGGGTGTGACGGGCCCGTGACCAAGCGGCCGCTCCAAGCCCGTGCAAGGGCCTATGTGGGAGGGCTCGCGCAGCCAACTAGGCGGGCAGCGTGGGGTGAATCGAGCACGCGTCACGCGAGGGGGAGCTGCGGGCGATGTGGACCGGCTACAAGAGTCGGAGAATTACGTCAAAAACTTGAAGTACGGTTTCTGACAGCAGCACACCAGACGAACACCTGGTTCAAGAGCGTGCCAGTCGATTTGACCTGTAACCGACAAGGTAAAATATAAAATTTACTCAAAAGCCAATCGTAACGATCAATCGGCTTATACCCAATCAGCTTGAAGCCGATTAAGATCAAAGTAACAAGGTAAGTCTAATTAGCCGATTAAGGCTAATCAGAGGATAAAGGTAGATCGATTCTGAAGAAGGCGATGCGCAACAAAATCGAATAAATCAAACACAGGGTGTAATTGAAGAAGATCAACAATTGGCGATGCGCAACTTTATTAATCAAGATCGATTACAGAGACTAAATTACAAAAGCTACTCCTAGTCGACAGGAAGGAAGAGAGTAAAAACTGGTTGATTGTATTGTGTTTTTTGATGATCTTGCAGTTCGCTTTGGCCCTTCTTTTATACCCTCGACCGATCGTATCCTGTTACAACACGCTTCAAGTCCGTGTTCGTATCGGCCTTATCTTTGGACAGTTATTTCCTAAAAGATCTTGTCGTTACAGAAATATCTCCAAATCTTTCTAACTTTATCCGTCAACTTCCGTATCTTTGACTTTATGGCCGATTTTGATTAGTCTTGCCAAATTTTGGTGTAAACATATGCCCCCCATTTTTGAGAGATGACTTGTCATCTGTCAAAAATCACAATTATCGGCTTTTTAATCGGCTAACGTTTGAACTTCATTCATTAACTGTTGCTTTATTCGCGCCGTAATTCTCTGATATGCGGGTAGTGCGTTTTAACTGCTCGCGCCTTTTGAGATTCACTTCCCGCCGCTTCAAATTTTCACCACGCTATAAAATGCGGCCCCCACCTCGGTCATTCTTCACACGCACAAGCTCTTGAATTGTCTGCAATCGGCTTAAGCTTTCCATTTGAAGTACTTTCGAGGCAGTCCTTTGGCTCATTCATCTTTCTTCATCGGCTGCAATGGAACCTAGCCAAGTACTTATTCCGATCCCGCACAGCAACGACCAATATTTTTTGGGTCCATTGGGAAACTTAGATGTTCATACCGTAACAAACCAAGAAGTCTCTCGTTTACCTCGTAATTCTTGGTCACAACATAGAGGGTGGAATAAGAGTTTGAGGCCCGGCAAGCGACTCTTAAAGGATGGAGAAATTGGTTTATAGGGTAGTGACCCAAAAGAGGAGTGAATGAGAAAGAATGGGCGAGCTGAGTGTATTCCACTTTCCTTAGCCGACCACAAGCCAATGAGCCATTGGTGGCCACGGCTGTTATTTTTTGGTTGGATTTGTTTTAATGCCTTTTGTTCCTTTGGTCCCATCGGCCCAACTCTTTTAGATGTTGCTCAACTGTGTTGTCTTCGGCCAGATGGAGATCAAGTATCGGCTTTTAGCGGAAAACCAAAATATAAACTCATCCGATCTAAGGGTGAAGGTTGGGCCAAATATATTGGAAATAATAACAAGGTTAATGGCCTAGTATCGGACGAAGAGCACGTTGCCTTTCTGAATCTTTGGCTAGACCGCTTTTTATTCTGTGGAGCATCTCTTGGATCAACTCAGGTTTATCAAGTGATAGCAGAGCAGCTCGTTGAGGGTCGTCGGCTAGCTTTAGGAAAAATCTTCTTGGGTGCCGCATATCAGATGCTTTATATAATAAGGAGTCGGCTTTATACCGGTTTTGGGAAATTCACCGTTGGTAATGTAGGTGGTCCGATGTGGGTCATACAAATATGGCTATACCTTATTATTAGCTCTTTTAATTTGGATTCAGCCGATGATACTCCTTTTCCAAGGGAAGACATACCAGAGGGGGCACCTATTCAATTTAGAAAATGCCGATCTTTTGGTGAGAGATTCATGATGTGCTCCAGCAATGAGACAAGGTCCTTTCCCGACAGTTGCAGAAGATTCTTGTCATTCTTTTTGCAATTGAACACCGAAGACTTCAAGCAGTAAGATTTCTTTAGTTATGGTGCTGCGGCCGATTTTCCTTAGCCTTCATTTCTTCACCTGGAAGCCGATAGCTCTCTGATGCCTCAGGAGACTCTGAATTTGTATAGAATTTTCATTTCTCTGTGCATTTTCCATGTTGGTCTTCATACTAGGAATCGGACATTCCAACCTTCATACGAGTTTTATCATCCTTCGGCCAGGTAATCACAAGTTTGCCACTTCTAGATCGGCTTCAACCCAGAGCCAGGGTTCGCAACGCCACGTCGGCGAGGTTAGTCTTGGAACTAGCCGATGAGCTCCAACCAGATTTCCCCACTTCCACTTGAATGCTCGCCAGGCGGGGTTTCACAACATGGTGGTCGGCTATTCTTTGAGTGTCGTGCATGGAGAAGACTCCATCGCTTATAATCAAAGAATTTTTCCAAATCTACGAGCCATCCTTAGTGTCTAACAGCGATTCTAGCAGTGAAGCTAGCTCATCGGGTTACACTAACACAAGTTTAGTAGATAAGGTATCGGCTTGAATAATCTTATCTTGCACATCGTTCCTTTTCCAGATGCATTTTCTAATCACTTTTTACCATGCGTATTGCAGGCTAAGGACGTTGGCAAAAGGCCCATCTCTGGCCAATCGGGAAGTGGCCAGGGCAAAAGGTTACATCAGTTGACTGGCCTTACGGGTTATACTTCGGGCACTTTAGGGGTTCACAGTCCATCCTTATCGGATATTGAGAAAAAACAACCAAGTAAGTATAAACACAATCGACTGATACTATTTTATTTTCTCTCCGAACTGACCTTCAGCCGATTATATTCTTAGAAAAGAAGAAAACAAAGTATACCAAAGCTCTGGCGAAGAAAGGGTCCAAACCTCAGGAGCAAAGCGGCGAGAGCTAACAGACTTTGGAAAAAACTGCATCGGAGTTGAAGGAATAAAAGCTTGGCATTGCAGTGGCTGTTGAAAACGTGACGAAACAATCTGTCAAGGTAAAGCCAGTGCCTGGTAATGCCAAGAATGATGAGCGCCTCCTTAATGAAATTCAAGACATCATCGCAAAAGCGGCGGGTGCTCTGTCGGCTCTAGGCGCGACCCTTCCTGGCTCAGGCATTCAGTATTAAACTTCTGATTTGTAAACTTCGATGGTTGTTTTGAAAACACTTGTCCTGGATGCTTGTAACTTGTCAATTATAATCGGCTGTTTAACCGATTTTATTTTACATGTTGCGTTTTTTGAATCTGCAATCTTTTAGCCGATTAACAGCACCGTGTTAATCTTGGCTTTGATCGTGCTCCTTAGTCGGCTAGGCTCCAATCCAAACGCTAGGATAGTATTTCTTCAGATATTTCCCATTAATTCCTTTAGGCAAGACATACCCCTCTAACGTCTCCAGTAAGTACGAGTTTCCGCCGATTAGCCGATTAACTTTGTATGGCCCTTCCCACGTAGGTGACCATTTTCTAAATCGGTTATCTTTCGAACCAACAGGCAATATTGTTTTCCATACCAAATCGGCTTGATCGAACGACTTAGGCATGACCTTTTTATTATATGCCCTTGCAACCCTAATTTTATTCTTCTTAAGCCGATCAAGCGTGGACAAACATAATTCTGCTAGCTCGTCCAAATTGTCGATCATTAAATCGTTATATTCTTGAGCCGACAAACCATTTTGCCTGGCTATTCGTATCGATTCAATGTTGATTTCTACGGGTAGAACGGCTTCTTGTCCATACAAACAATTGGTAAGGTGAAAGTTTCGTCGCTCCATGATAGGATAGCCGATACGCCCAAAGTGACTCCAATAGAGTTGAGTGCCAATTCCTTGGCTTCTCATCAATTTTTCTCTTGATCAGTTTGATTAGCGTTTTATTGGACGACTCGGCTTGTCCGTTAGCCTGAGCGTAGTATGGGGAAGAATTTAACAATTTGATCCCTAAACTCGTCGCGTAATTCTGAAATTCGTTAGACATGAATACCGTACCTTGATCGGTCGTGATTGTTTGTGGTATTCCAAACCGATGGATGATATGTTCATTCACAAAACCAATTGCCTCAACACTGGTCACCTTTTTAAGTGGTACAGCCTCGACCCACTTTGAGAAATAATCGGTTGCGGCCAGAATAAACTTGTGGCCTTTACTCGAAG
The DNA here is from genome assembly GCA_036346275.1 of Otatea glauca. NCBI lineage: Eukaryota > Viridiplantae > Streptophyta > Magnoliopsida > Poales > Poaceae > Otatea > Otatea glauca. Next base: position 197,781 of record CM070717.1, on the reverse strand, counting down.
CAGGAAATATTTGGCCGATTATATCTATTTCCCAACCCCTAAACGGCCAAGGTTTGATAATTGGATGTAAAACCGATCTTGGTGCTAGTTGTATGTTGCCAAACTTGACATGTCGACATCCTTTATAATACTTGAAACAATCTTCCAAAGATCGTCGGCCAAAAGTAACTTTGTCCGTCTCGAGCATTCATTTCATCTTATCTTGATTGATGAGAACCACAAATGCCTTCGTGTACTTCACCCATCGCTACCGCGCTTCTTGATGCATTTCAAGACATCTTAACAACAAACCGTCCATAGTTCGATAATATAGTATATCGTTCATAACAACGTATTTCAACGCTTGCTGCCGTATCTTTCGTTCCGTCGGCTTGGATGGATCGATTAGATAATCTTTAATTTGTGTTCTCCAATCGACGATATCTGTGCACATAACTGCCTTGTCTATCAGTTCGGTCTCCTGACTTTGGCCAAAATCTTTATATCCTGATGCTTGTTGGGCTAAAGCATTTGCTCTATCGTTCAATTCATGAGGAACATGACCGATAGAAAATGATGTGAAAGAACCGATGATTTCTAAACATTGTTCTAAATACTTCAGTAACACTCCATCTCGACATAGGTACAATCCCTTCACTTGTTGTACAAACAGTGAGTCACCATATGCCTCAACAGCACTGACCCCAATATTTTCCAACAATTGTAGGCCTTTGAGCAATGCTTCGTACTCGGCCTGGTTGTTTGAACATCGGCTATTTAGCCGGAATGCAAATTCGAAGTTATGCCCTTTGGGTGTGGTGAGTACAATGCCGATACCATCACCTTCCCTGCATACTGATCCGTCAAAGAACAGCTGCCATGGTGCGACCGAGACTAAGTTTGCCGCTGTGTCATGTCCTGTTATAAAATCGGCTAGGACTTGTCCTTTGACTGCTTTGGCCGATTCATATGATAAGTCGAACTCGACCAAGGCGTAAGCCCATTTGCCAAGTCGACCTCGTAGAATAGGAGCTGACAATATATATTTTATAACATCGGTTTTGCAGATCACTTTGCAAGTCGATGCTATTATGTAATGCCTTAACTTTGTGCACGAGAAGTACAAAGATAAACATAATTTCTCGATAAAAGGGTATCTGATTTCTGCGTCTAGCAACCGTCGGCATAAATAAAAGATAACCCTTTCTTTACCATGCACCTCTTGTGCCAAAACAGCTCCAATAGTATCTTCTTCAGCCAAGACATATAGTCTGAAAGGAACCACTTTTTGAGGCGTAGCCAAAACTGGAGGGTTGGACAAATACCTTTTAATTTCATCGAAAGCCTTCTGCTGATTGGCTCCCCACATAAACTCTTCATTGTCCTTTAATTTTAGCAATGGAGTAAAAGCACGAATCCTTCCAGAGAGGTTTGAGATGAACCGACGGAGATAGTTAATTTTGCCGATCAACTTTTGTAACTCATTCTTGCATGTCGGTGGTTTGGTATTGGCTATAACTCTAACCCTCGTTTTACTGACTTCAATTCCCCTTTCATGCACCATGAAGCCCAGAAACTGTCCAGCCGACACGCCGAACGCGCACTTGAAAGGATTCATCTTTAGGCCGTGCGATCTTATGTTCTTAAAAACTCTTTCTAAGTCGGCCAAGTGCTGCAAATCTTCTGCAGATTTTACTACTACATCATCAATATAAATTTTGACAATGTGACCGATTAAGTCATGAAAGATAAGATTCATTGCTCGCTGATATGTTGCTCCAGCGTTCTTCAAGCCGAAAGTCATCACCGTCCACTCGAACAATCCTATTGCACCAGGACATCTGAAAGCTGTCTTCGGTATATCGGCTTCTGCCATAAGTATCTGGTTATACCCGGCATTACCATCTAGAAAACTTATGATCTTGTTCCCTGACGCAGCATCGATGAGCATATCAGCTATTGGCATCGGATATTCATCTTTTGGCGTCGCCTTATTCAAATCTCTAAAGTCGACGCATACTCGAAGCTTTCCATTTTTCTTCATAACAGGAACAATGTTGGAAACCCACTCCGCATATCGGCAAGGCTTGATAAATTTTGCTTCCAACAACCGTTCTATCTCTTCTTTTATAATTTGGTACAAGGCCAGATTGAAACGCCTAGGATACTGTTTAAACGGCCGATAGCCCGATTTCATAGGTAGCCGATGTTCCACCAGCTGACGGCTTAATCCGGGCATCTCATGATATTCCCAAGCAAAACAATCCTTATAATTTCTAAGGATTTTTATCAGTTTTTCTTTGTACTTTACATCTAAACTTGCACTAACAAAAGTTGGTTTTTTTCTATCACCGCTACCTATATAAAACCTTGACCAAACTTTTCAATTTCTTCAAAGTCTTCTATGGCTTCGTAGCTATCCGTTGTTTGCCGATAGCTTTGCATTTTATCTTGTGACCCCTTTAGTGCTTTTCTTGTCCCCATCGGCGTAACACTTTATTTGCCCGATCAAAAGTGCCCCGCTTTACACTGATCGACATGAGTCCTGATTTGCTTACACAAATGAAATCACAGTCGTCCAGCGCCTTTCCCAATATGCAGCCAGCTTCTTCGTGTTGCCAATTCGCGTCAGAGCTAGCCATGGCGATATGGGCCGATGTGTCGGCTGTGACGACTTCGACTTCTTCTCCGTTCCACTGTACAAGCGCTTGATGCATAGTCGACGGAATACAACAGTTGGCATGAATCCAATCTCGACCGAAAGCGATGCTGCTGTAGTTTCCTTTGGCATCGATTAAAAAACGGCGTCGGCAAGGTCTTGCTACCGACAGTCAGCTCTGTGACCATGACACCCTTTGCCTCCGTGGAGTCGCCTGTGAAGTCGTTTAGAACCATGTTAGTTTTAATTAAGTCTTCATCAGACTTACCTAGTATCTTGCATGTCGTGTACGGCGGCATCGGGTTCACTGTGGCCCCTCCGTCTACTAGCATTCTTGATATCGGCTTGCCATTTATGTATCCTTTTAGATACAATGACTTCATATGCCGATGATCATCTTTAGGTTTCTCGAATATAGCACTCTGTACGTCAGAACACAACTGAGCAACCGCTTTTTCGGTCGATTCGTTTCTGACTTTGAACTCAGCCGGTAACGTGAACACCATGTTAATATCCATGGGGGGGTGTCATCCCGAATCATGGGAGAATCCAAGTCATCAGCCGATTCGAAATCTTCTTCGGCTTGTTCTTTTCTTCTCCACTCTTTCTTGACGCATTTGATTGGACGAAGTTCATTAAGCGTTTAATCTCTCTGTTTTTGGCATCGGCTTCACGGATTTCTTGCGTCCTTAGCCTCTGAAGTCGTCGTCGTTGTGATCGGCTCAGCGGATGGACACCACAGGTTTGGGCTCCACGGCAAGCCGTGATTTGACCACCAAATCTTCTTGATTAGAACTGGGCTTGTGTGTCTTGATTTGGCTCGGTTCTTGATCTGGTTTGGATATTCTCTCGTGGACAGGCCTTCTATCACTTCTACCTTGCTCTCTAATCGGCCCGCATGACCTATCTCGGCGATTGCCTTGGCTAATCGTCTTGGGGATAATGTTCCATCGGCGGTGTATGTTGATGGCAACGCTACTCCTCTTTCCCAGCAAAACTGCCAAAAGGGACACCTTCTATGTGCCCTCTCCACATTCTCGGTGCGGTACAAGTTATCCGACCGGCGAGCCTTATACCGTGGTCGGCTATTCATCCTCTCGTATTTCTCCATTAATTGTAAAAATGTTGGTCCTGACCTTTTCGTCGGCTGCCTTAATGGAGACTTTTCTGCTTTGTACCATTTACCTACCTGAGGATTCCCCTTGGGTTTGATGGTTCTTGAATTTTTTCCTTCACGATCGGCTTCTATTTGTAAAGAGCCGATTGTAATCTTCAGTGTTTGATCGCCGTTCGAGCTTGATTGGATGTTGACTTATCGATCCCTTTTCTGCTCGTCGTGCATCGGCTCTTTTCCTTTAGCCGAACACTGTACCATGTTGATGGGAAACGGATCAACATCAACTTGCATGGTCGGCTCATCAGCAAACTTCAACCGACCATCCTCAATAGCAGATTGGATCTGTTGACGAAAGATATTGCAGTCATTAGTGTTATGCGAATAAGAATGATGCCACTTGCAATACCTGCGTTTCTTGATCTCATCGGGCGACGGTATCACATGCCCCTCTGGCAATCGTATTATCTTTTCTTGTAGAAGTAAATAAAAAATACGATCGCACTTAGAAACATCGAAAGAGTACTTAACCTCCGACTTGTTCCTAGTCGGCTTAAGCCAAGAACAGACTAAGGACTTTTTGGATCCTTTTACCCATTCGGCTATGTTTATTTCTGCTTCCTCATCTTCCGATGAGTCACTTGGACAATACTCAACCATATTGACTTTAGCCTTGTCCTTTTCTTTGCTATTGCTATTTTTAAATCTGTCTTTGAACACTTTATTATCAGTGAATCGGCTTTCTTGAGCCGATACGCGATGCAATAAGTGGCTAAGGTCGGTGAGTTCTTGTCCTCCGAATTTCTCCCTAAGCGGCGGAATCAAACCTTGAAATGCTAAATCGGCAAGTTGGTTGTCGAGCAATGTGGCGCTAAAACACGATTCCTAATTTCTCTAAATCTCTTGGCGTAATCCGTTACGATTCCCCAAACTTTTGGCGTCTGAACTTAGATCTAAAATCCTGAGCTCCAAACTGCCTGAAAAGAAGTATTCATGAAATCGGCTTTCCAAATCGTTCCATAAATGGACCGAATTCGGAGGCAAGCAAATGAACCAAGTAAACGCTTTTGCCCTGCAGAGACAACGGGAATAGTCTAATTTTAAGCCCGTCGGATGGGCGCTTCACGCATTGCGTGATAAAGCGTCCAACGTGTTCGTGGTGGTGATAGAATCATCCCGGAGAATTTGGCGAAGTCGGAACTCGAAGTTATGAGGGTAGGGCATGCGATCTATGTAATTGGGATCTGGCTTTCTATAGCCGATAACCTTTCCTTACGGTTGTATGCCGAATTGGTCCTCAAAGCAGCGAGAGATCGATCGCCCAATTAGCATTATCGGCCATAGCAGGCCCTTGATAATATCTGTCATAATCGGCGTTACGCCCCGAGTGCGAGCTCGGGTTGCCATTCTGTTGTCTGCCGGTCGCGATCATCTTTGCTCGTGCCAATTACGTCGACTTGAGGTTAAACCTTTGGGACAAATGGTTCTGAGTATGTTACTACCATGTGTGAACCTGAGTTCCTAAGCAGGGTAGGCTCTTGTGGGAATCTTTCGGAGCCAATCGGCTGTGAAACCGATTGGGGAAAAGCATAGAACGGAGCCGACGGCGGCAAATTGGTCGATGCGTCTAAATTAGGAGCGTCGGTGTAGGAGTGATAATGACTTACTCCACTTGACCGAGGGTCCCTAGGCAATATGATCGTGGGTTGTGTGGGCATCATGGTGGGGGGTGAAGTTACAGCCGATGGTTTAGGATCGGCCGTTGTGTTCCGCGTGTTTTGTGATACTGAAAAAACAGGATAATTCGGCAGAGCTTGCAATGGATCGAGCAGACTTCCTGACGAGGCTAACTCCTGGGCTATAGATTTGACGCTATTCGCTATCATCGGCTTAAGGGTTGTCACGAGAGCCGATGATTGGTTTATTAAAGCGTGGTGCACAGATTGATTAATCATAGCCGATAATTCAGCTTGAGCAGGCAGATATCGGCTTACTTGTTACATTACACCCACATCTCCTGGCGTTGACCGTCGCGCGGCGGATTTTTGAGTGACGCCACGCCGGTTTTCGATAGCAACTTAGCATCATCTCTTCGGTAGCGGCCTTAGAACCTCAATCTCTGGCGTTGTTACGGCGTTAAATCGTCCATCGTTGGGACGATTATGGCCTCTGTATTGAGATCGGACGGCGGAATCGATTTTCCCGAAGAAGACATTGGGTCCCACCGGGCGTGCCAAGAGTGTGTTGACGTCAAAAACTTGAAGTAGGGTTTCGACAGCAAGACACCAGATTTAACACACAGTTCAAGAGCGTGCGGTCGATTTGACTCAGAATCGACAAGGTAAAATATAAAATTTACTTAAAAGCCGATCGTAACGATCAATCGGCTTATACCCAATCAGCTTGAAGCCGATTAAGATCAAAGTAACAAGGTAAGTCTAATTAGCCGATTAAGGCTAATTAGAGGATAAAGGTAGATCGATTCTGAAGAAGGCGATGCACAACAAAATCAAAATAAATCAAACCTGGGGTGTAATTGAAGAAGATCAACAATTGGCGATGCGCAACTTTATTGTTCAAGATCGATTACAGAGACTAAATTACAAAAGCTACTCCTAGTCGACAGGAAGGAAAAGAGTAAAAACCGGTTGATTGTATTGTGTTTTTTGATGATCTTGCAGTTCGCTTTGGCCCTTCTTTTATACCCTCGGCCGATCGTGTCCTGTTACAACACGTTTCAAGTCCGTATCCGTATCGACCTTATCTTTGGACAGTTATTTCCTAAAAGATCTTGTCGTTACAGAAATATCTTCAAACCTTTCTAACTTTATCCGTCAACTTCCGTATCTTTGACTTTATGGCCGATTTTGATTAGTCTTGCCAAATTTTGGTGTAAACAAATACTATATGACAAAGTGACATATTAAAGGAGTAGAGATCAGATCTTATCAACCAAAGTAATTCTGAAACACTGGCATTACACACGTAAGCTCGATAAAATATTACAATTACCTATTAAAGGTATGTAAGAGTGCTGTTTCAAAAGCCATGTTTTATTTCTTTATGCACAAGTGATTAACACTCATCATTCTAATGGCTCCCCGATACATGAGTTACATTTGTTTTTCTTTGTTGAGAGGACATGAGGTACGCAATTGACTGAGGTATAGTACGATGTTTTAAATTGAAGCTGACAAAACATGCTTGACTATTACACCTAGTAAGAAGGCAAAGCGCTTCGTAAACATGTTCTTTCAAGGAAAATCAAGTTAAGCAACATAAAAAAATAGTATGTTAAACGATATTCTGGAATACAGCGTGATATCAACACGATCTAAACAATCCGTAAATTATAATGTGAGAGTTCATGGAAAACAATTATAGACAATCTACGTTGGGACTATGCGCTACACTGCACGGTTTTTCCTTGCACAGGATCTCTTTGTAAATTTTTGGGACCTCTTTGTAATTTTGGAATTTCTGAAGAAGCTTTAAAAGAGGTAGTGGAGGACTAGAACATATTTCAGAATTCTCGAAAGACGTTTTGCAAAACGGATAACGTGGCACTGCTTGGCCACAAGAATCCATCATGCTTTAATATATGTAGTATGTGATGTGGTACATAGCATTAATCCACTCCACCTAGGCACTCCCTCCCAAATACACGTAATTCTAGCTTTTAAATTTTATTTCTATGTACATATTATTCTATAACTTGGAGGTGACTTTGTACCATTTTATATATATATATATCATCCCTACTTTTTAGTTATTTCTAATGTTATGTATTAAAATAGACTAGAGGAAGACATATCATCCAAAAATAAAATAAAGAAGGGTAATATAATTTTTTGTAGATATATCTTAGTGGAAGTGAAAAATCTAGAATAACATCTATTCAGAAAGGAAGGGATTACTGAAAGACCATGTGGAGGTCTACCCATGTTGATGATGAGTATTTGATTGTATTTGAGTTAGGAATCTAATTTATTTTTAGCAATTGGATAATTATTGTATATCATTTTGGGAATTGCTATGTGATAGGTTTCCTTGTTTTTGATGGTTGCAGGACGACGGTGCTAGGTCATGGTGAGGCGGAGGATGACCGGGACTAGGTAAGGTGCGCCAGAGGTCCGGATGGTCGGGGATCGCCGGAGGATGACCGGAGACAGAGTCGCTGCAAGCCTCGAAGACAAGGAACCGACTAAGATGCTAACTTGAGGCTACTTGGATCAAGAAGAGCCGTTGGATTGCGGTTTAGAAGATAGAGTAGCGGTCAAGTTAGGCTGAGTGAATCTTAAACCTTGATGAGGTTTTTGAGGGGCAAGTAGAACTCATCCAAGGGTGGAGGATAAATTAATCTCAACCCTTGAAGAGATTACTTAAGAGCCAAGTAGAACTCATCCAAGGGTGAAGAATAACTCATGAGTAATATAAATAGAGGGGAGGGTAGCTCTCCCTTCTTGAAGGTTTTGTGTGCTCCTTTGAGTTTTGCCCACCTTATTGTGAGGCTGTGTAAACTTTCCTCCAAAGAAATAAAATTTCACTTCCTTACTTTTTGAATTTAATTTCAGCATTTACATTATGTCTTTAATTTAGCATTTAAATTCTGCACTTTAAATTCCGCAATTTAAATTCTTGTAATTTACATTCCGGCAAGTTGGATTTGCCTCCCCTCCTTCTACTTGTTTTTAAGTTCCACAATTTAATTTTTTGCAATTTACATTCTCGCAAATTGAATTTGACTCCCGTCATTCTACTTGCTTGTGCTTCTTGTGCCCAGGATGTATGATTGATGGATAAATCTTTTTAGATCATATCATCATCATCTAAGCAATCTTTTTGCAAGAATTCGATCGTTTTGTTCTTTCTTCGTAGATCGCGTTTGAGATTCTTGTGTTCTTACTTGCTGTGACAAGTGAGAGGTTATCCAAGATCACTTTGATCATCAAAACCCCACGAGCAAGTCCAATACCAAGATTTTGCTCTTCTGTTATTTAGTATTTCAAGAGAAGTCTTGACTGGGTTTCTTTTAAAAGGGAAAAATTTTAGTTAGGATCATTCACCCTCCCTTCAATTGTCATTTGGATCCTTCAATTATTTAGCTATAATAAAAAAAAAGGTAATATAGCATTTTATAGATGTGTTTTAGTAAAAGTGAAAGAAACAATAACGACGTCTATTCAGAAAATGGATTACTTTGCCAGGTCCTATCCATTAGATGCCCTGACGAGAGAGAGGGGTAACGAGTATGTAGTGCGGATGATGATAAAAAGAGATGAAAGGGAGAAAGAAAGCAGAGTAGCAAGCAAGAAATGAAGAAACCAACCGAACGAATATATTCGCTGGTAGGGTTTTTCGTTCTTACACAGGACATGTTGCTGACCGTCTCGCGGTTCACATTCTCATCACGAGCACAAGGGAGACATTAATGGTGCACAGCTGAGTTGACCGAATTGGAAACTGATCTTTTTTCAGAGAAATGACTGATTACCGATCCGAGTAGATGGTTGGATACTTGGAGCAGGACGGTTTGCATTTGCATTTGCTTGCCTTGGTCGCCTCCTGCAGCCAGCCGCCACTATCTCGTCCGTAACTTTAACTGCTACTCTGCAGTCTGCACTAGCGGCTGCTCGCATACCAGTGAAGAAAAGCAGAGCAGAGCATAGCAGAGCAGAGTACGCGTACAGGTATTTCACTCGTAAACTTATCATTTGGTTTGGATCCATTACACCCCCTTTATGAAAAGTTTACGGCGTTGTTAATAACACTTGAGGTGGGAATTAGGCCGTGGGGCCAAACGGTTTCTGGCCGTCGTCTGTCGCTTCCTAGCATAGCCACTTCGTGTGTGTTGCACCGTGCCGGTCCAACTCATCTCCGGCGAGGTTCAGGCACAATCTAAGGTATACTGTGCCATGCCAGTCCAAATCTTATCCTGTTGGACTTGTGACTTTATGGACACTGTTGTCGTCAATCCGTCTCCGTGAACGGCACCAAGGACGAGGAGCATCGACTGTTGGCGATGATCCGGTACACACAATTGTTTAGGGGCGAGGAATGAGCGTTGACTGTTGGTGATGATCTGGTACACACAATTGTTTAGGGGAAAAAGAACTAAATTTTATTTATTCAATTAGATACAGATACAAAGTTATTGTTAAAAACCTTACACTCCAGAGTGGGATTCCTCTTATATAGAAAAAATATCGTAACAATATGTATATATACTAGCTACTCCCCAATATCGAGATCGTTGTGCATTCTATGTCAACGTACACCTGATGTAGCGACGTCGATGGTCATGTGAGGCAAGTGAGAAGATGCTTGTGCACGGTATCGTGGCCATGCTTAGTGAGAGGCACGACGGAGCGTCGGCTCGATGCGGGCTTGGTGTCGGTGACTATGTACTCTCCTGTTTTCATTTATTACCTTTTGGCATCTCTGTTGTCTTCCCTTTCTTTGCATACGAGGATAGCATGCCGTTGTGTCGCAACAGGGCACCCTGTTGTGTGTCGTGCCTGCTTTGAGCCCATCAGACATGTTTCGTACCGTGCCAGCCTAAACATAGTCTATGTAGCCGTGCCGTGCTGCCCATCGTGCCCAACCGCGAGGTCTGACATGACTATGTCATTCGCGCCGCGTCACGGGGCGGCCCAACTCTCACCTCTAAATAATACAATTTACGGACAAATCCATACAGGAGTAGTAATCGTGACTAGCTTGGTTATCTTGGTCTTGCTCATCATATCCTAAATCAGCAATCTGCTGTGTTACAATACAATACAATACAATACAATACAATACTATGCATGTATTTTTGATTTGATTTGATCCTACTCATGCTATTGCTGGCCCATCACCCTGCTATTGCTGGCCCATCACCCAGTGGCGATCGATCCTCCTCCTTGATATGATTTTTCATGGAAGCGCGACGTGGCTGCCGGGGGCCTGGACAGCGCAATGTCGTTCACTCCGTATTTCTGATGAGTGAGAACTGGCGATTTTGATCGGGATAAATAAAATAAAATAATTAAAAGCCAAATAATCACTATAGATTTACCCTTAATATTCGCTTAAAGAGGGTACTGGAGGAGAACTCTCTAGTATTATCTACCATCTCGTGCACTAACAAATCTAAGTGTTTCTACGTAACCAATGATAAATTTATAAAATTCCCTCAATGTCATTTATTTGCGATTTGCCGCTCTAAAGAATGTCACAATATTGTTTGCCACTCTTAGAGTGTAATTGTTCCAATGCCATCCCAAAGACATGTCAATTCGCATTTTTGCCATTATAGACATATTTTATTGCCCCACCACTTGAAATGACTTCTGCGCTGTTGATTGCTTGTCATGCTGTAGTCGACTTCTTCCTCCACCACCGCCCTCCTCCCTTCGTAGCATCTCCTCTCCTGCCCACACCTTTGCAAGAGTCCGTCCTTCCCCGCACCTCATCCCCTCCTCCATGCTGCCACCACCGCCGCCTCCCGCCCTACCTCTCCTTCTCCCCTACACCCCTGGCCGATTCGACACCTCCGATCAACGTTATTGGCGCAGTGCGACGAGATACATCATTGTATGCCTCCTCCTACGCACCACCATTTGTGCCACCCAGCGGAATCCTCCGCGTAGGCCGCACTACCTCTCGTCCTCCTCCAGTGACCTATTTCTCCTTCGTACGGCTAGAGACGTCGATTTGGCATCAACTGTTGGAAATATTAGGAATTTTCTCAATATTTTAATCCACAAAATTATGTAAATCATGATTAAACATTTGCACAATTCTAGTTCAAAGCCAAAGGTACTAGATAATAAACTATCTATCTCAAATGCAAAGGCTAATGAACAAGAAATTAACACGATAAAAATACGGTATAAGAGAGTATACCCTTGAGCCGGTGCCACCATAGGCACAGGTACAGGCGGAACAATGACTTGCTCATTGTTGTTCGCCATGACAGTCGGTGTAAAGGATCACAGGTTGTTGCAGAGAAGCCTTTAGTGCGTGGAGAGGTTGATGCAGTCTGAAGGGCTCCTTCGATGCGGTGCTTACGGTGGGACAAAAACTTGGCGATCGCGTGGTACGCTTCCCAAAAACCTTATCGGCCTTCTATCTCGAGCAAGATCTCAAGAAGGACGAGGTTTCAGAGACCTGCTCCCTCCGCTACTTGTGCGCGCAAGAAAACGGAGGTGGGGAGACAAACAAAGCAGCGCTACAGATGAAACAACGGAGTATGGAGGGACAACTCAGGTGGGAGCCAGCAGATGGAGAAAGGCACAACCGTTGCCCTCCTTATATAGGCTTGCGGTAGAGTAACTGACGGCGATTAATAAGTGGCCATCAAGACGTCCGTTACTAGTAACTGGCTCCATCAAGACGTCCGTTACTAGTAACTGACGACGTTTATGACCTAGCCATCAACCACGTCCGTTACTGGTCATAAACCGGTCACATTAATCACTAAAACGGCAAAAACGAACGCTTCCGCCCAGCACATCACGTCCGGACTGGCCTGCGCCGTGCTCGACTCGACTCGCACACGCCACGCCACGGCTCGGCGCGCGCGCATGTGGCACCGCCTTTTCTCTTTTCCACTTTTCTAACTGAGAGATACACAACTCAACTATTTAAGTTGAGGAAAACTTCTCCCAACTCCCCGTATGGTACTAAACCAATTTCATGACTCCTAGTATTTTAATGGATCTTTTAGAATTTCTATTAAATTAATTATGGACCAACCCCATAATAATCTAACATCAACTTGGCGGCGATGGAGGCGGAACCAACTGCAGCAAGGTCCATTTGCTTGCACTATAGTCATGGCCATGGCCGACTACCACCCAAAGGGTGAGGGTGTTATGATACTAACGGAGAGTAGGCTCAAACCTAACGAAACCTGCCTACTAGATTCGCCCCTTAGCTAAGGCGAGGAATGTCGAATGCACTACTAGCTAGTGAACTCCACTCATGGTAGAACATGGAGTACTGGTACCCGTGCATTTTCCTTCTTTTGTTCCTTGTACGGAGAAGACAAGACTTGGGTTTTTCTTTTAAGCTAGGAAGACAATACAATTAGGCAGGGCTGAGAAGAAGAAAGAACGGAGATTTGATGATTTGCCTTGTTTTAGTTGGTGCAATTGATAATTTGTTCTGCATGCGAGCCCATCAATAGTATAAGTAAATGAGTGCAAATCATCATTTTTTCTGAAGAAAGAAAGAGGGAGTAGTATTGTATGGGGAGAGGTGCTTCAATACTTTTCTTTTTTACAGTTGCACAAATATTAAAGCATGAATGAAGGGTAGATGAAGATTACTTACCCATTCGCTTGCTTCAAGATTTGTGCAACTTGTATTAGAAAGGAAAGCATTGAAGCACTGCTCTTGTATGGGAGGGGAGAGAGACTGCGTGAGTATGATTCAGGTTGGGCCGTCGTGCCCAACAATCCAGAAGATACGACGAAGGAATCCCAACTTCCCGAGGTCCAGCTCTTCCCAACCCCGTCCCCATTCATTCATTTCGCGCAATCCACTTCCCCTTAGTCTGTGTTTGGATTAGTAAGTAATTCTTTAAGAGGTTTTGAAATTTAGTTTAAACTTGAACTAGATCCTAAAATATTTCAATGAAATACCCCTAATCAAATATCCCTTTATTCTTTACTGCATGCCTGCTCGATTTCCCACCGTTTTAATTCTTTAATTCCCTCCTCGCATTGCATTCACTTCACGATCTTTTTCCTCCCCTCCCCTCAGAGCATGTACAACCTGCACTGCAGATGTGTGCTTTGCAGAACTAAAATCATCATTTATCTAGTCTCATGTACATTGTTTCTTTTTTTGCAAAACTAGCCACTCCATGTCACACATTTGAAAATTTGGCCCCCTCTCCCACCCACTAATATGGAATGATCCAACACTATCTCTTCATCTAAGTTGGCTCCCAACTTTTTAGGAAAAACAAATAATGATATATAATTCGGCATAAGTGAGAAATATGACGCAAAACATCACTAACGGTCTGCCCTTAGAACCGGTAGTGATGAGCCGATAGTGATGACATACGTCATCACTATCGGTTTCGAGGTCAGAACCGATAATGATTTTATAGATATCACTATCGGTTCTCAGGTTTGAACCGATAGTGATATTTTACTATCGGTTCTGATATCAGAATCAACAGTGATGATTTTGTGAACCGATCATGATAGTAAATACCCTTGTGCTTGACACCTCAGCTTTTCTTCCTGTGCTTGACTGCTCGGCTCCTCCTGATCCATTCAAATACCAAAAGTCGAGGCGTCCACCTCGCGCTTAACCTCTCGGCTTCCCCTCCATTCTATAAAAAAGGAGTTTACTCCTCTCCGCCTGCATCGCCCCTCCGCCTCCCCTCTCCCACGTTGTCCATTTGCCTTCCCTAGCACATCTCCATCTGCCTCCCCTCCCCCGCATCGCCCATCTGCCTTCCCGAGCACGTCGTCATCATCTCCTTCCCTGAGCTCATCGTCGCCTCCTCCTCCACCTAGCACATCGTCACCGCCTCCTCGAGCACGTCGCCGTCGTCTCCTCCCCAACCACGTCGTTGTCTTCTCCTCCCCGAGCACGTCGTCGCATCCTCCACGATCACGTTGCCATCATCTCCTCCCCCGAGCACGTCGTCGCCGTCTCCTCCCTGAGCAGTGTTAGCTACATTGACTTTTCAATTGGTGCTTTGTGAGTATAATCATTTCCCTGTGATTAATTTCTTTACTATTATTGCAAAGGGGCTAGACAATTTACTTGTCTTGAGGGCCTTGCATGTGGGGAGGTATTGTTCGATGAGGAGTTGGGCTGGTTAGACTGTTTGTGATAATATCGATTAATCCTTTACACCTTGAAATACTTGATTAGTTCAATTGGTATCATCTGTTAAGTGCTAGTAGATATATGTTTATGCTTACTGTTCTACTTGTGCTTGGTTGTTATTGTTTTGTTCATGCTATTGTTGGCTGTTTCTAGCATTCGAACTGTTGTTGGTAGCCTCGTTTACATGCTTTTGCAGTCTGTACTGTTGTAGTTTCAGTAAGCATTCTTGAGTATTGATTCTCTTAAATATATCTTGGTCTAATTGATTAAGTTTTAAAACTATCAACTATTAAATCTATTTTTAAAGGTAAGGTTGTCACAAATCAATCTAATATTTTGTCCTTAGTGGCGAGGAGGTGTCAGGATCCGAATATGCAAATCTATACTGCACTAGTCCAGGATCACGCTAGTGCACATAGGCTCAACATCGGTAAATATCACAATCATACACAGCGAAAACATTATGAAAGACATCATATATTAAATAATACTAGTTGAATAACCTTATGGTCAACTTACATGACTATGCCTCGCAAAGCTAAATAACAAATTAAATTGCAGCGGAATAAAAACGTAGATAAATCCCTCAATATACCACAGGCAACTGACAAGGCTCGCACCCTAAACTTTCGTCTCTTCCTGGTACTTCTCCTCCAACATGGATGCAGACTCCTCAACTGGTAATGTTGTTGTGGGCAAGGGTGAGTACTTAAAGCACTCAACAAGTTGTGCACAGAATGCAATTCTATGTAACTATATGCAAGGCTTATTCCAAAGGAAAAGGCTATTATGGCTATTTTGCAATAAGCAGCATTTATGAACAAATACAATAAATAGATTGTAAAGACTATAAAACAAATAACAGTAATAGATAGATTCAGCATTTCTGAAGTAAACCAAGTTCCCAATCCTAAGTCAAGTTTCAACCTTCCACATGGCAATCCTGCCAACCCAACCAAGTTTTCCATTTAATTAAACTAACCCTTAAGTGTAATTCCCGAGCTTTCCTCAATACCGCGAGCATGGCTATTCGAATAGATTCACACTCTGCAAAGGTTATGCACTTTACCCATGCGACATGACCGTCTCTTGTTGCCAAGCTATTGACACACTTTCTTTGGTGTGTCGGCAGAGAGATCATGACAAAGCCTTTACAATGCTCTGGCTTAACCCAGTACTACCCGCTAAGGTTTTAACATTGGTGGGTCTGAAAACCACAATCAGAGCCCCCTCTTGCGTCATGTGAGTTGCTTCATAGTACCAAGATAAGACATCACAAATTAATCAGCTAGGCTGTCCCATGCCAGACATGTGGTTGCATGATTGACTCAGGTCAAAGCATTGCAAGGTTAAGTCCTTACGATGATCGAAGCAAGACTTCCACATACTCTCTGCCCATCGGGCCCACCTTGGCATACTCTCCTTGTCACTTGCCCTAATCTAAATGATTACCACCCCAGTTGATTACCAAGCATCATGTGCCATCAACAATTCAACATTGTTGCGTGATATGACTCGCCACTACAACTCAATCTCATTGTGTGATCTCACATGACACACAAGTTCATAACATTGTTCCATATTCCATTAGTCAAGATTAAACATCATTGATTCGAGTACATGTGATGACGTGGCATGGCTAAGCAACTATGACGTTCTAACATTCCCATGTTGATTTCAATACCAACCAAATATAGTAAACCAATCTAGGGTGATAATAGATCATGGCATACAAATGACAAGGTAGGGTATATATCAAATTGGTATAATAGCTAAGTCCAATTTAATTTGAAACAATTGTATACATGAAATAATATGCAATAGGGTAAAACAATATAGTGATTTTGTAAACATGGGTTCAACACGATCAAAACACAACTTGCCTTAGAAAAGCCCTTATTCTTGCTCTGGACTTTGGTTTTGGGTTGGCGAATCTTCATCGGATGCGTTGCACAATTCGACGTCTACGCGAAACGAGAGAGAATACCAAATAAATATCAAAACAGAGAGCAAATAATCTCTAAAAATCAAATAAAATTCACCATTAAATAGATCTCAATTTTACAAATTTTTAGAAATTTGAATCATCTCAATCGGAGCTCGTATGAAGTAGAACAGGCTCTCACAAGATTCAAAAATTACATAAATCTGAAAATTAGAAAATCAACAATTAACTGAATTATTTTTATACTGAAAAAGGTAATTGTCGCGTCATCATGATGTCATCACTGTCTGAACCAATCGCACGCTGACACGTCACACAGTGCATGCACCCAGTCCACAGATACAAGAGCGGTTCATGCCTCCTGGAATTCCATGTGACACGTGTCGACGAATGATTGGGCACAGTGACAACACAATCTAAACCGTTCATCTTGGATCTAACGGCCTACGACTACTGGCGAGCCCCGGCGATGATGTCTGCGGCAGCGCTCCACCAGAGCTAGGGAAGACGACGCTTGAACCGGCGAACGACGACCAACTTCAGTGAAAACCTACTAGATCCGAACCAGCACACCACAAGGATCTCAATTCTAACCTCAAAGATGGCAGAAACTCCCTTACGATGGAGATCAATTCACAAAAATGACCGACGGCTTCAAAAACTCCGATGAGCTCAACCTCTCCCACAACAGCGTCTCGAGTGGATCTGATCCGAGAAAATTTGCACAAAAACGAGGCGATTCTCGGGAGATACATGGCTGGTTTTATAGCCCCGTCAAACATGTGCTAATCAAAGACCTAGGCGCACACGGCAGCGAAGCGTATCGGAGCAGGATTTCGACAACGACTCGGAGAAGAAGCAATCATGGGCGTCCATGTGCCACAATTCGACGGCTCCCGTCGCACACTACACGGCTCAATCCTATCCTTCCACGTGAACTTGATCCAAGGGCTCAGATGCATTAGGGTTTCGACCACCCAAATCAATCTTAGCCGCACAATGAAATCTGACGTCCATAATCTCTAGGGTTCCTAAACCATCTCGACCCTACGATCTAGAATCAACGGTCACAATTCCTCTTCTGGACTTTAGGCCAAAATAACAGGCCAGACCGAGCTGAATGGGCCGCACAGTATTGGGCTAAGCCCAGTACTATTCAAATATTTGCAAAGGTTTTTTCGAATAAAATTAATTCCTAAAAATAGATTAATTTGATTATGGCAATATAAATACCAGGTAAAATCCAAGAAAATTCTCATAAGTATTTTGAGACATTTGAAACTCAAATAAAATATTTTTAGCCAAACTTTGTTTTAACTTTATCTATATTTAATTAATTTTCACAAAAAGCAATCAATTACTTAATTTGAAATAAATTCAAATAATTTCCAAAAAAATCCAATAAATTCAGAAAATCCATAAATACACAAATGACACAAAAAATTAGTAAAAAGCAAAATTTGGGATGTTACAGGAGGCCTTTCTAAGGCAGCTCGACATCTGAGAAAACCTTAAAATCAATTTGAGCTTGATTGCTAGTTGTATGCCTCTATTAATGTTAATTGTCATGCATATGCTTAATTACCTGATTATGAGTATATTTACTTTGATATTATCAAGTATCATATATAAAATAGAGCCTACAAACAAGACAGACAACATGGAAAAGCTGTTAGATGTTAAACGAAAATTTGAGGTGGAGGTAGAACAACTGAAGGGAAAGTCTGAGTTAACAAAACAAATTTATGAGATAAAACAAAAACTGAAAGATATAGATGATAAATCGCAAGATATTGAATCTCTTAACCATGTTCTCATCATCAAGGAGCACAAGGAGAACGTAGAGTTGGAAGAAGCCAAAGCTGAGCTTATAGACGTTTCTAGTATTTAATTCGATGTGGTAACGAATAATATACCAAGATAGCCTATTTTGACAACAAAATGATCTCTTTTGTAGGGATTAAGAGATATGACTGAAAGTTAATCAGTTATTGGTGTCAAACAAATGGGCACTGTGCCGGAGCTATGGAACTACAAGGAGAACAGAAAAGCCTCTGTTGCGGAAGCTATAACACGCATGATGGCAAACATAAAAAGCTCTAAGATCTCCTTGTCTTGATCTATCAAATAATGTTGTTTCTCAATGTATGCTTGTAAATATTTTAACTAGTTTATTGTATCTTTGTAACATAGCAGAAAATACTTTAGATAAAAGTTGGCTATAAAAACAATGCGAAAGACTGCTCTTGTGCCAAGAAGTTCTGCAAGGAAAAGGGTGCTAGATGATTGTGCCACTGATTTCTTCATTGAGTATGTTTAGTGGACAATCTCTATGGTACTCTAGATGCAATTACTTGGGGCAAAGAGCCTTCTACTGGAACATCGGAGCTGCTTGAGGAGAGTTACATTAGAGGGTTGTTTTACTGATTTCTGCATTGAGTATGTATACTGTCAACAATACAGTGAATGTGAATATATTGTGAATTTATCGATTTGTGAGTATACTGTGAATGTGAATATGTTGTGAATTTGTGAATTGTGCATATACTATCAATTTGTGAATATATTGTGAATTTGTTAATCTGTTAGTGTGAAATACTGTGAAGGTGATACCCAAGATTTATCTCTATCGGTTCTGAACCGATAGAGAAGTGTATTCTCTATCTATTTCGAGCGTGAAACCGATAGAGATAATTCACTAATCTCTATCAGTTCCACGCTATGAACCGATAGAGATCATAAGGAATTCTCTATCGGTTTTGATTGTGAAACCAATACAGATTTCTAGTTATCTCTGTCGGTTTCTAGCTCAAAACTAATAAAGATAATAGGTCTTCTGGGTCGGTTCCGACCTTGGAACCTACACAAATAACGCTATATCTCTATGAGACGAAAAACGACAGTGATAGCGAATCGTCATCACTATCTAAGGACTTTGTATCGTCACCAAAACTGACCTAGATAACGAAAAAGAACCGACCCAGGTGACCATTTTTGTAGTAGTGACTGCAGAAGGCGCGGCAGGCGATGCGTGTCACCTGCTGTGCCTATGGAGCGCGAAAGCCCTCCTGTCGCGGTGGGCCACGATGCTTCCACACTCGTTCGCCTATCGTGGCGCCGGCATGGGTCTGAGCTCCTCGTGCGCTGCAAGGGACACATGTCGCATGCAGCACCTTGCGGTAGGGGAGGACTAAATTTGCAAAAAAAAATACGATGTACACGAGGCTAGATAAGCAATGATTTACGTAGAACGAAATAGGCTTGATATAACTGTGGAGGAGAGAGAGAGGACAAGATGGTGGCTTGTAGAGTGTTTTCTGTAGGCTGTGGAAGCTTACGGAGGAAAGGTGTGGTCCAAGAGGGAAAAGGCAACTCACTTGTCACACCTCCATCTCTCGCATGGGGAACCTGTGAATGCGCCAATGGGACAATGGCGACCAACGGGGGATCGTGGTGACAACCAAGTGAGGACGGTGGCATAGCCGCCACCGGTCAAGTAATTTCGTGGCCATGCACCCTAGATCCGACAGGCTCGAGCCAGATCTGGACGTCAGAAGGAGGTGGCATGACAATAGTGAGCGGTTCTGGCCGAATTCTGGCGAGAAAAGGCAGCGGCGTCGGGCAGAGCAAGAACACATTGGGACACGCAAAGGGCGGCATTGATTGGATAGGAGAAGAAGTACGTGGGAGAAAGGGGGAGAGAGGGGGATGGGTGGGTTGGCAGGAGGGGTTTTAGTATTAGAGTGACAGTTGGGGCGAGGGCTATGTGTGTGATTTATTTCTTGGTTCTAAGGTTCATGCTATAAAAGTTTGAATAAAGGTGATAATTGAAATAGCATAAGGGCTGAAATGAAAAAAAATAAAGGATTGAAATGCAAAATTATCTGCAGACCAACAAAGCCACCATGCATTGGGTGGGTGAAAGTTTAAGCAGTGTCTCGAGATACTTGTGCTAAGGTGGAGGTTGAAACCACCACTTAGGACTACCATACATTGTACATAAGTTCATGGAACCACATTAGTACCCACTTTCCTCCCTTCACTGCTATACATGTTTTGAAATCCTCCACTGTTCCCTAAATATATCCTGCAATCCAGAGAGGAAGCGTTACATTTTGCAATGTATTGAGATAGGAGAATCTCACTAGATAGATACATGTATTGTTTTCGAACATCAATGTACACCATCTATGTTTAAAAAAAAAAAAGAGAGGAGTAAAACACATTACATTTTGCAACGTTTTCTCCGGAAACCGGGCGTGGAGCCAGCAATTTGGAGTGAAAAGGGCTGAAATGCTGAATAATATTTTTGTAAAACAGGGGGGCTAAGTAATCTGCTATAGTGCAAGTCTACTATCTGAAGAAGGGCAACTTATATTAATGTTTACAGAAGTTTGCTAAAATAATGACTGAAGCAAAACATTTCTCCACAGCCTAAGTGCATGCATGTCCGAAGCAAGATTCGGAAATCATCCAACAATACTCCCTTATATTATATATGATCAAACATTGTTAATTTAGATGGGTTTAGTTAATTCTGTTTTAGGAAGGACCCTACTTAACAAGGTGCCTTTGAGCGGGTTAAACATCTAACCACCTCTTATTCTGAACCAAACACAACATAAGATTACACATAGAACTACATTTTTTAGTACCCTTGACGTGCAGTTCTAAAAGAAAATGTTGAGAGAAAAATATTGGACTTGAACAAATCCACCAATTTTTCTAACAGCTGCAATTTCAAAGCAAACAATTAACCAAGGGTACTCTGCCAACGTTATAGCACCTTGGCTCTCTCGTCGATGACCAAAGTTCTATTCACATCAACGGTTGGATCAGCTATTTGTGTAAATTTCCCATTGCGATTTTCGGAATTATTTCAACCTATGATACGTGGGTTGCGAGTTTTAATTAGCCAATTATATCGTTTCTAAGGAAATTTACTAATCAAAGAGTCCGCAGCGCTTTTTGAATGAACTTACAATTAATTATTGATCACCAATTATTGTTGTGCTTTTTTTAATTTGAAGTTGCGGTGCACTTCCACTAAGGAATGCTGAAGCTTTACTGTCAATCGGCATAATGCATGGACGTGCCTAATCATTCACTTACGATGGAAGGATCGATGGATCCAAATACCGAAGAATCCAGAAGCATTAGCTTTCCTAAGCCCCCTCACAATCTTTTTTTCTTAAAAAAAATTTAGCCTTCATCCAAATAAATTTAAAAAATGGCTCCCTTACTGACCACGAAGCTCGGTAGCTTTTCGTTGCTGCGGCAAGCAGGCCGACCTCAGCAGCAGTGCTGGGCCCATCTTGCTGCCGCGCTCCCCTAGCTTAAAAAAAGCTCGTGCGCTCAACAGGCCTCCTAATGGTAGAAGCTCTACTGAGCTCTCCTTGTTCGGCAGCCGTTCGAAAATCTACCTAGCTCTCCCCGCCTTACCTTTTTGCGATCCGAAAGGAGATTATTTGTGCAAATCTATTCGAAATGAGGTCAGATTTGTAAAAAAAATATCTGTGAAGGGTTAGAAAAGCGAAAGGCCCAAGAATCCAAACACGTCAAATGAAACAGAAAAAATAAAAGACAACAGTTGGCTGGCTGGCTCAGCTAGTATGGCCATTAGGGCAATATGGCAATCACTCGTCTGCCATGTTGCGACATCTTTAGTTACAGTGAAATGGCTGTGCTTTTTTTTTTCACTTCGTGTATGTTTTGCAAAAAAAAAGAATTATGACCACGAGAAGCAAAATTGGCAGGGATAGATCGGAGGTGTGTGGCTCCTTTCGCTACCGTCGCCGACGACGTTGATCACGGCTTCGTGAAAATGCTACCGACGCTAAAGAAGAGAGGCCGGCGGTCAAGCTGTCACAGTTGAGAGCTGGGTCAGGTGACAAGCTTAATTAGATGGAAAATAGTATGATTGGTAATATTTGCGTGGTATTTAATTAAGCGAACCAAATTAAGACATTAGAGGTGGTACATCGTGCAGTGCTAATTTTTTCATTGCAAGTTACCAGCATCAATAGGTTACGTTAAAGAAAACAGTATGAATGTGTATCACGGATAAACTCCCAATGTGTAACGAAAGGGAAAGTATGCATCGAAGCACGTGCTGCATGCTCTCTGAGAAATGCACGGCACAGGCCAGGGCAGGAGCAGGATGCCATGAGACGAAGATGCTGCAATCTGCAGGTGGCGAGGCCACATGTCTTCTTCTCCCTGTGTCTACGTGCCGCCTCCTTCCTAGTGTCTCCCACTTGCTAAATTTATTAATTTTTCATTGGTTTTTTTCTTGTTTCTCTATCTTCTATGTATTGTGTCGCATATGCATCTCACTTCAGGATTCGTGTTTTTAAACTTTTGGCTACCGGTAATTTTTAAATAAATTGAATGTACGAAAATTGTATGTGATAATATTATAATTTTATTAGGTTTTACAAATAAATTATAATATAAAATAGTAGTCAAAATCCTGTTCCACAACAAGGTGTACTTGTGACCGGATGGAGTGGGAAAAGAAGCTGTCACATTCTTTTCTCAAGAGCTGAAAGTTACAATGATTTTAAAGAAAGATCTACGCCACTGATTTTGATAGGTCTAAATTATGACAACACAGGTTAAACCATACTAGAGTTGTTTCACTTATATGGGAAATACACTTATATTGTCATCGTAAACGTAAAGTTGATATCGAGTACATGCACTGGGAAGTGAGCAGAGGCGGTAGATGTATGTACTGCTGCTCTTTTATTCAGACTATAGCGAGGGAGGAGGTGACCATAGGAACAATGTAACGCAGGCAACTAGTGTTACAAAATGCACCCAAAATTATAGTATCTGTTGGTACCAAAATTTGGTAAAGCATAACTGATTTGTTAGGCTAGGAATGAAATTGGATATTTCTAGCCGATATCGGTTAAAAAGAGAAAGTTAAGTTAAAATTGGAATTCCAGTCGATATTGATTGAAAGATAGAATTTTATCTATAAGAAATAGAGGTCGAAACGGTTCATAGTTTGCGATGGATCGGAGAAAGATGTAATCAGCTTACACGCTATAAAAGGGGGACGAGGTGAACCGAACAATAACAACAATCAATCAATCAACTTGCATCTACTTTTTATCTACTTTTCCAATCAACTAGAAGTAGTTTTTGTAACTTAGAATTTCCTTTGTAATTCGTTTTTTATCAATAAAGTTGTGCATTGCCGATTATTGATCATCTTCGATTACGCCAATTTATCTAGGTTTGCTTTTCTCTGATCTTGTTGCGCATCACCTTTTTGGGAAAATATGCCTTCACCAAATCATCTATTCAGCCATAACAAGATGTTTAGATTTACCATTACTTACAATTTAATCCGCTCAAGCAACTGTTTAGATCTCTTGCCTATTATTACATTAAATCAGTTTTGAGTATTATTTCAATCTATCTTACAGATTGCAGGATCAAATCGGCTGGCACGCCACGAATCAAACTTGAACCCGGCGTTCGCGTGTGTTCAGGCCGATCAGTTCTTCGTCATATTTTTCGGCGCCAACACACTTTTGGCATGCCCGGTGGGACCCGATGTCTTCCTTAGGCAAGTTGATTCCACCCGCTGATGTCGTCTCTGATGCTATAATCATCCCAACAATGGACGATCTGACGCCAGAGCAGCGCAAGGACATTAAGGATCGGAAGGCCGCACTTGAAGAAATGATGCTAGGCCGTTATTAGAAGGTCCAACGTGGCGTTACTAAAAAATTGTGTTGCCAACAGTTAATTTCTTCTACGACACCGAGATTGCTATTATGCTGA
The DNA here is from genome assembly GCA_036346275.1 of Otatea glauca. NCBI lineage: Eukaryota > Viridiplantae > Streptophyta > Magnoliopsida > Poales > Poaceae > Otatea > Otatea glauca. The sequence goes on along the minus strand of CM070717.1, from coordinate 173,442 downwards.
ACAGTAGACCTATAAGTCAATACATGCATGCACAAACTGAATTATCTGATATGATTAATTAATCTGTGCATCATGCTTTGATAAACCAGTCATCGGCTCTAGTATTAAGGCTACGGTACAAGAGTTAGCATTGGCTGGAAATCTACTATATCCACTACAAACTCTGCCAAACTACCAGGTCTAATTGGTAGTGCCAAATACGTAGAATCCTATGCCAGTAGCCAATCCAAAACCATCAGCTCTGGCTCCTGCTATGATGCCAACCCAGCCGACTGTAATCCTACCACGTGATCCGGGTGCAAGCGCCATCCCACATTACTACGCGCATACTAACGGCGCTAAATTGGACTCTCAAGCTAGTTTGCCGCCGTCGGACCCATTTTATATTTTCCCACAACTGGCTCCCCAGCCCATAGAACCTCAGGTACGTCCACAATACCATAAGCCAATCTCACAACGGAATCCAGCTCCATATAAGATGTAACGTATTTAGAGCCTTTTGTGTTGTTACCAGAGCCGACACTCAGAAGATCTAACGTCGGCTATGAACGCCTACATAACCCACAATCCCCTCATATACCACACCAACCCGAGTCTACGCTTAGGGGGCATGTAACATCCCAAAAATTTGACTTATAATTTCGCTCACGTGCATTTTTGTGATTTTCTGAAATTATTGGATTTTTCCAGAAATTATTTGAATTTATTTTAATTAAGTATATTGAACCTTTGGTGAAAACTAATTATATATAGATAAGAATAATATGAAGTTTTGTCAAAAATATTTTATTTGAGTCCAGAATGTTTCAAAGTATTTATGAGAATTTTCTTGGATTTTCCCTGATATTTTAATTGCCTTAAATGAATTAATCTAATTTCGGGAATTATTTTAAATCGGAAAGCGTTGGAAATCGAGTGAGCGATCTTGGGCCAAGCCCAAGATCGCATGCATCTTGTGCCCATCGCGGTGCGGCCCGTTAGCCCGTTCCCGCCGCCTCGCGTATGGACCATTGGATCGGATCGGATAACCGTCTCCTTCGCGAAACCCTAGCGACTTTGGCCGTTGGATCAAGATCGCGCGGTGAGGATTCCTTGCGTCTTTGGAAAGATTTGATCGCATCCGTTGATTTTGGAAAGAGCGGATCGGATCGTATCGCGTTGGGGGAATCGTAGCCGTTCATCGCAGATCGGACGGACGCGATCATCGCCTCCGGTCGGTTTCGAATCCGCCGCCGCCGCCGCCGCCGCGTGATTTTAGGGTTGCCTTTTTCGGCGTTCGCGAGGCTATTTAAAGCGCGGACCGCACTCGAGGATCGCCATCCGAGCGCATCCGCCGATGCTAGCCTTCGCCGTTGAGTCGCCGGCGTAGCCTCGCAGAGCTCTCCGAGTTTGCTCTTCGCGCTGCGGTTTTCTTGAGTTCCGCCGTCGTCAAGCCGCCGTTCGCGAATCGGTTCGGATCCGAAGTTCCTCGCGTCGTGCGCGTCGAGTCCGCCCTTCTTCTCCGGAATCGCGTCGAAGCGCCGTTCGGGTGGTCGTCTTCCTCGCTCGGTGCAAGCCCGCGCCGTGTCTCGGAGCCGCGCGGCCGTTGGATCTTCGCCGAACCGTCCGGATCAAGCCACGTCGCTTCTTGGCGGTGTTCGCCGGGTATATTTCTAACCGTTAGATTTGAATAGGCGTTCGGGATTGAGGCGCGTGTGCGTAGTATGTCACCGTTGGATCGCCTCGCGGATGTGCGACGCGTGTCGGTGCGGAATACCGAAGCATCGTCGCGCGGGTGCACCGTGGACGGCGTGTGCCGTGGACTTGGTCCATAGACCGAGCGACGTGGCGCAATTTGATTGGCCCACGTATCGCGATGGCGTCATCTTGATATCACCCGGTCCACAAGACAAGATATCTCGAGTCCACGGTGGACCAACGTGTTTCGTGGACCAAGTCCATGCGCCGAGGCCACGGTCCGTCTCGATTGGTCCACGTGTCGCTTATGCATTAATCGGTAATTTCAGAGAAAAATAATTGGGAAAATCGGTTTTCTAATTTCTGTATTTTCAATATTTATTCAAACTTCAAAAGGCTATATCTTTTGCATTTTAACTCGGATTTGAGTGATTCAAATTTCTAAAATTTGTAAAATCAAGATCTATTTATTGGTGAATTTTATTTTATTTTTAGAGTTTGTTTGCTCTCTAGTTTGGTGTTTATTTGCTATTTTGGCATCGTTTCGCGTAGACGTTGAACTGCTCGGTGATCCGGAGGAAGATTCGTCGCTCCAAGACCCAAGCTCAGATCAAGACCAACACCTACTCCAAGGCAAGTTGTGCTTTGATCATGTTGAGCCTACGATTACAAAAACTGCTATATTGTTTTACTTTATTGCATATTATTTGACATGTACAAATGTCTTCAATTAAATTTGGGACTTAGCTATTATACCCAATTGCTCTATACCCTACCTTGCCATTTGTATACCATGATATATTGTCACCCTAGATTGGTTCATTATAGTTGGTTAGTAATAATAATCAACATGGGATGGTTAGACCGTATTAGTTGCTTAGTCATGCCACGCCATCACATGTACTTTAGTCTTTGATAAATAATCTTGACTAATGGAATATGGAACGATGTTATGAACTTGTGTGTCATGTGTGGTCACACGATGAGATTGAGTTGCGGTGGCGAGAGGATGTCACGCAAGCGAGGTTAAATTCTTGATGGCACGTGGTGCTTGGTAATCAACCTGGGTGGTAATGATTTAGATTGGGGCAAGGGCAAGGCGTATGCCAAGGTGGGCCAGATTGGCGGGGTATGTGGAAGTCTTGCTTTAATCACTTTAAGGACTTAACCTTGCAAGCCTTTGACTGAGTCTCTCTTGCAACCACATGTCGGAATGGGACACCTATTGGATAATTTGTGAAACCTAGATTTGATCTTGTCGTGGTGAATAGTGAGTCCCGGTTACGGTTTAACTCACATGGCGCAAGAGGGGCCCTGTTGTGGTGGTTTAACCCTTGATGTTGAAACATTAGCGAGCGATCTTGGGTCTAGGTGTAGCATTGTAAAGGCTTTGTTACGATCACTCGCCTTGGTGGTGTCTGGTTGTATCGTGTGGGTAAAGTGCATAACCTCTGCAGAGTGTACAATCTATTCGAATAGCCGTGCTCACGGTATTGAGCAAAGCCCGGGAATTACAGTTAAGGGTTAGACTTTTGTTAAACAAAAACTTGTTGGGATGGCAGGGTGCCATGGGAAGTGGAAAATTGATTTAGGATTGGAAACTTGGTTTACTTAGTAAATGCTGAATCTATTAATTATTGTTATTGTTTCTTGCTTTTCAATCTATTTCTTGTATTCTTGTTAAATGTCGCTTTCATCGCAAAATAGCCATATTAGCCATTCCTTTGGATTAAGCCAAGCATATAGAATATTAGACTTGCATTGTTGTGCACAACTTGTTGAGTGCTTTATGTACTCACCTCAACAACAACAACTTCGAAGAGGAAGAATCTCGCCTTCGTGGAGGAGGATTATTTGGATGCGAATGCTTAGGGTCCGAGCCTCGTCGGTTACGTGGTAAATCGGGAAGTCGCTACGCTTATTTATTTTTCACGCTACTTATTTGTCGTTTCTTATTTAAGCCCTGTGAGGCATTATTCATGTAAGACAACGATTATCATTAATTATTGAAGTTTATGCTATTTTCCGCTGTGTGTGACTGTGATAACATCTATGTTGAGCCTGTGTGCACTAGCGTGATCCTGGACTAGTGCGTTATACACAGAGGGTCCGGATTTGCAAATTCGGGTCCCGACAGGGCAGCATGCCAATTAGTATCGTACTTGGCAAGTTCCTCAACAACAATCGACTCAAGAAGTCAATTGGGCCGATCAAATATCTGTCGTATTGCGAGACCAATTCAGCATACAGTCAAAGGGGAAGGTTACAAGCTATCGGAAGTTGTACCTTGACTATATAGATTAGATACCGTATCCTAATAACTTCAAGGTACCTGATTTTGCAAAACTTTTGGGAGATGATTCTACTACCACTTTAGAGCACATCGGACATTTTATCGCACAATGTGGTGAAACAACTCAGTACGATGGGTTAAAAATGAGATTGTTCCTGTTATCTTTGTCAGGAACTGCTTTTACATGGTTCACTACTTTGCCCCCGAATTCGGTCAACTCTTGAGCTGATTTGGAAAGCCGATTCCATGACTACTTTTTCTGTGGGAGTTTAGAGCTTAGAATTTCATATTTAAGTTCTACTCATCAGAAGTTCAGAGAATCAGTCACTAATTATATTAAAAGGTTTAGAGAAGTAAGAAATCGGTGCTTTAGTGTTACTCTGCTTGATAATCAACTATCCGATTTGGCTTTTCAGGGGTTGATTCCCCAGTTGAAGGAAAAATTCGACGAGTAGGTGTTCACCAATTTAAGTCATTTGTTACATCGGGTATCGACTCAAGAAGGCCATTTTAGCGATAGGGCCTTTAAGGATAAATTCAAGAATAAGGATAAAGAAAAGGCTAAGGTCAACCTTATTGAGTAGAGTCAAATGATTCATCCAATGACAACGAGGTTGATGTCATAGCCGAGTGGGTTAACGGCAATAAAAAGTCTTTAATCTGTTCATGGCTTAAGTCGACCAAAAATTGGTCGAAAGTAATTAAGCTTTTGATGTCTCAAAGTGCGATCGTATTTTTGATTTATTGCTGCATGAAAAGATAATACGGTTGATGCAATCGGCTATAGAAGATGGCTAATTAAAATTTGCAAAAGAGCCAACGATGCAGCTGGATGCTGATCCATTTTCAATCAATATGGTCCATTTCTCTCAAAAGAAGCATGAGCCGACACAAGATGGTCAAACACATTTATTGTCGGCTACAAAAATAACATGTCACGTTGACTTATAGGCAGGCTCTGACGGCAACGAGACCTTGAAGATTACGATCGACTCCATTCAGATAGAAACGATCATGAAGGAAAAAATTCAAGGATGACCGATCCAAAGGGAGATTTGCAAATCGGCAAATGGTATAAGGCTGAGAAAGCATTGCCACCTCATAAGCTAATACAAAAGATGAAACCTACATTTTCCCAGTTATTAGCAAAATATGAGAGAAGGAATGAAGGACCGCGACATCTTGCGCGTCGGTCGGATAATATGTATTAGCCAAATAACCTTGAAAGAGCTCATTGGTGGTGCCCGTTCTGGCAATTTTGCTAGGAGAGGGGATCGGCTTTGTCGTCACCATATACATGCTTGATTGAGCATTACCTACACCAAGATCGGCAATGATGGTCGGCTAAAGATAGGATATCTAAGTCGATGAAGAAAAGTCAAGGTGAAGTTGTCAATAGGAGATCAGTCCAAGAAAGAATTACTAGGCTGACCCAGGAGCAAAGGCGACTAGATGAAGCATCGAGTTCTGTGGCTAGGGTTGATTTGACAGGAAAAAGACGTGAGCCGATTAAACCAAAGCCTAGGTGGTGTCCTCCAGGTTTAAGTCGATCCTAGCGAAGAAGACTTCAACGCCTGAGGATCCAAGAGATGAGGGCGGACGAGCGAGAAAAAACAAAGGGACGAAACCTTTAATGAGCTTCAGCTAATGAAAATCGCTAAAAAGGAATAGAGAAGGAAAGAATCAGTCGAAGATGAGTTTGACTCAGCCAACGAATTAAATTCTCCTATGATACGTGATGATTCTCCACCTCCGATGAACATCAATATGGTGTTCACATTGTCAGCTGAGTTTAGAACAAGCACTGCATCGGCTAAAGAAGCTTTTACTCAATTGTGATTGGCGCTCAAGATGCAGTTTTTGAAAAAACTCAAGATGATCATCGGCATTTGAAGCCATTATACCTAAAAGGCCATATTAATGGCAAGCCGATATCAAGGATGCTGATCGATGGAGGAGCAACTGTCAACCTGATGCCCTACACTACATGTAAAAAAATTGGGTAAGTTCGATAAAGACCTTATAAAAACTAATATGGTTTTAAATGACTTCATAGGTAACAGAGCTCATAGTCGGCAGCAAAACTTTAACGATCGTCTTTTTTGTGGTCGACACTAAAGGGAATTATAGCATTCTGCTAGGACGAGATTGGATTCATGCAAATTGCTGCATCCCATTGATTATGCATCAAATGCTTGTACAATAGAACGGGGTTGAAGTCGAGGTGGTTCAAGCTGACACATCAACTGTGGCCAGTTCAGACACAAATTGGCAACATGACGAGGCTGAGTGCATATCGGGTAAAATCCTAGATGATTGTGGTTTTATCTGTATCAATAAAACTGGGCTAATCCTGATCAATAAGGCCGAGCATGTTTGATCAAACAGGCGAGATTATGCGCCAATGGAGTCCAAATTGGTAATAAGGGTTTTATAAGATAAAATGTGAAGCTATCAACAAACAACTGATAGCTATGAGGCCACTGAAGACTTTCAAAAAGTTGAGAAATTAGGCCAGGGTTTCACATCGACTGATTTGCTAGATGAAGTCGACATAGGTAATGGTGATAGAAAAATACCAACTTTTATTAGATCAAAATTAGCAATAGGTTATAAAGAAAAGTTGGTCAAGCTCTTGAGAAATTATAAAGATTGTTTTGCTTGGGAATACCATAAAATGCCTAGTTTGAGCCAACAGCTAGTTGAACATCAGCTACCAATAAAATCGGGCTATAGGCCGTTTAAAAAGTCTCCTAGACAATTTAATTCGGCCATGTATGATATAATAAAAGAAGAGATTGAGCAATTGTTGGAGGCTAAGTTTATCAGGCCTTGCCGATATGTTGGATGGTTTCCCCATATCGTTCTAGTTATGAAGAAAAATAGTAAACTGAGAGTGTGTGTCGATTTCAGAGACTTAAATAAAACCACACCGAAAGATGAATATCTGATGCCTATAGCCGATATGCTTATCAATGCTGCATCAGGTAATAAAATGAAGGACCATGTGGAGGTCTACCCAGATTTGTGATAAGTATTTAACTAATTTTGAGCTTGGTTTGCTCATGTTTGAGTTTGATTTGAAATGGATTTTCAAATGGAAGCAATTTGAGGTCTTCTCTGTTTTCCCGGTGCTACCGGCCATGGTAGCGCGGTGCTACCGGGCGAGCGGTAGCACCGGACCAAATGGCCAGTGCAATATTTCCACAGAGGGTGTTTTTATGGATTTTGGCCGGGCGGTGCTACCGGGCGTGCGGTAGCACCGGACCTGTGTGCGGTGTGGAAAAACTAGAGAGGATGGTTTTTCGGGTTTTTGGCCAGGCACTGCTACCGGCCATGGTAGCCCGGTGCTACCAGGTGAGCGGTAGCATCGACCTCTGGAGCGGTGTGAAAATTTTTGAGAGGGGTGTTCTCTAGTGTTTGCACAGTGCGGTGCTACCGGCCTGAGTGCGGTAGCACCGGTCCACTATGGGCGGTGCTACCGGCCTGAGGGCGGTATCATCGGTTAGAACGAACAAAGATAAATTTTAAAGTGTGGACTTTGATGAATTTCTTGCATATCTTTGTGGGCATTGCTATGTGTGGAGTTTCCTTATTTTTGATGGTTGCAGGTCGACGATGCTAGATCATGGTGAGGCAAAGGATGACCGGGACTAGGCGAGGAGCGTTGGAGGTCCAGACGGTTGGTGATCGCCGGAAGATGATCGGAGACGGAGTCGTGGCAATCCGTGAAGACAAGGAAAATTTGAGATGCTAACTAGGCACTGCGTGGATCAATGAGGATCATTGGATCTTGGTCTAGTTGATAGGTTAGCGGGTCTAGTTAATATGCTTTGAGAACCGTGCAAGAAAACCTGTTATGTGCGTGGGTTTTGGGTTAGCCCTTGCATGGTTGGTTGAGTAGGTTAATCCTAGCCCTTCATGAATGTTCTAGGGTTTATAGGCTCATCCAAGGGTGGTAGGTGGCCCAAGAGTTGTATAAATAGGGGTGGAGGGGTAGCCTTCCCCCTTAAAGGTTTTGAGGTTTTTGATGCTCCTTTGAGCTTTGCCCACATGAATGTGAGGCTTTGTAACCTCTCCTTTCATAAATGAAAAGTTCTTCATTTATGTTCTTACTCAATTTTCTTTACGCATTTACATTACGCATTTAAATTACACAATTTAAACTTCGCATTTACTTTCTTGCAATTTACATTTATGAAATTTGTATTTGTCTCTCCTCCTTCTAATTGCTTACGAATCTTTTGCTGAGGTTGATGATTGATTCTCTCTTTGAAATCATGTTCCAATCATCTAGGCTATCTATGCATTCTTCTTGCAAGAAGGTGTTCGTGACGTTCTTGAATGTTTGATCTTGTAGATTGCGTTTCCTTGAGTTTTCTTTTGGTCTCTTGCTTGCTAGGACGTGTGGGGAGTCATTCAAGATCATCTTGATCAGCATAGCCCCACGAGCAAGCCTCGATCGAAGTTCTTTTCGATTCTTGTTGAAACTTGGTGCGTTCTTCCTTCCCGGGCAAAAAGGTCAGAACTTTGACGTTAATCCTTGTGATTGAAGGTTGAAATAAGTTTCTAACATCCTTAGGATCTCATCTACCAAGTTTCATTGAGTTTGGATCAACGGATCAAAAGATTCATCAATTTTCCTTTTGAACTCATGCTGAACGCATTGTTTATATGCCTGTTTTTAATGTAGCTACAGTACTCTGATAGTACCGCCCCACATGGGCGGTAGCACCGGTCGATGGCTGAAATCTGAGAAAATTAATTCTTCCATTTCCATTTGATTGCTAAGGGTATTGGCTTGGTTTATTTGGGTGAAGAATTTGTTTTGTGATCTTCTTTGAGGGATAAAAATTAATTTGGGATCATTCACCCCCCTCTGATCGCCAACTCGATCTTTCATAAGATTATCAGTTTCTTGGATGGCAATGCTGGCTATAACCAAATATTCATGGCCAAAGCTGATATTCCTAAGACAGCCTTCAGGTGCCCTGGTGTCCTAGGTTTGTTTGAGTGAGTAGTCATGACATTCGGCTTAAAAAATGATGGCGCAACATATCTGTGTGCCATGAATTTAATTTTTCAAGAGTTAATCGGCCATATTGTTGTAATCTATATAGACGATGTGGTTGTAAAATCCAAGGAAGATTATCAGCATCTAGCCGATTTAGAGACAGTGTTCAAAATGACAAGGGTGCATGGCTTGAAGATGAATCAATACAAGTGTGCCTTTGGTATGTCAGCTGACAAGTTCTTGGGATTTATGATTCATGAAAGAGGTATCAAGGTCAACCAAGAGATGTTCAAGGCTATAACCGATATTAAACCACTTGCTTGTAAAAAGGATTTACAGAAGTTGATCAGCAAGATTAATTATTTACAATGCTTTATTTCAAATTTATCCGAACAAATTGGTGCTTTTACCCCATTGTTAAAATTAAAGGATGGTCATGAATTTGTATGGGGAGCCAACCAACATGAAGCTTTTGAGAGTATAAAGGAGTATTTTATCCAAGCCTCCAGTGTTAGCTGCACCCCAAAAGGGAGTACCATTTAGGCTCTACATATCGACTGAGGAAGAAACAATTGGAGCTGTTTTGGCCAGGAGATTAATGGAAAAGAGCGGGTTATTTTCTACTTAAGCCGATGCTTAATTGATGCGGAAACAAGGTACCATTTTGTAGAAAAACTTTGTTTATCATTATATTTTACTTGCACCAAGTTAAGGCATTATATATTAGCATCGGCTTGTAAAGTTATTTGTAAAACCGATGTTATAAAGTATATGTTATCAGCTCCAATTTTGAGAGGTTGACTTAGAAAATGGGCTTACACGCTTATTGAATTCGATCTAACTTATGAATCGGTAAAAGCAATCAAAGGCCAGGTGATAGCCGATTTTATAATGGAGCATAGACCCAACATTGAGACCAACCTAGTGTGTGTTGTGCCTTGGCACTTGCCTTTTGATGGGTCGGTCTGTAGAAAGGGTGATGGTGTTGGTATAGTGCTAACATCGCCAAAAGGCTACAATTTTGAGTTTGCATTTAGAATAAATCACCGGTGCTCGAATAATCAAGCCGAATATGAAGCTTTACTCAGAGGCTTACAGTTACTTGACAATATTGGTGTCGACTCTGTTCAGGCCTATGGTGACTCTTTGTTAGTAGTCCAACAAATTTGAGGAGAGTATAAATGTTATAATGAGATTTTAATCTGATACTTGTATGAATGCCTTAAGCTTATCGACTCATTCAATTCTTTTGTAATTCATCATGTCCCTCGTGAGATAAACACTAAAGCCAACAATTTATCTCAACAAGCATCGGGCTATAAGATGTTTGGCCATGGAAAGGTGTAACATCCCAAAATTTGGCTTATAATTTCGCTCACGTGCATTTTTGTGATTTTTTGAATTTATTGGATTTTTCCAGAAATTATCTAAATTTATTTTAATTAAGTATATTGAACCTTTGGTGAAAACTAAATATATATAGATAAAGTTAATAAAAAGTTTTACCAAAAATATTTTATTTGAGCTCAGAATGTCTCAAAGTATTTATGAGAATTTTCTGGGATTTTTCCTGATATTGTAATTACTTAAAATAGATTAATCTAATTTCGAATTATTTTAAATCAAAAGCTTTTGATAATCGAGTGAGCAAGATTGGGCCAAGCAAAGACCTTTGCGCGTCTTGTGCCCATTCTTTGTCGCGCCCGTCACCGCTTTCGCCGCCGCTGTGTGACCGTTGGATGAAGATCAGATGGCTGCCTCCTTTCGCGAAACCCTAGTGCCGCGAGCCGTTGGATCGAGATCAAGTGGTCGGGACGCAGCGTTGTTTTGGTAAGTTTAGATCTCGTCCGTTGGATTTGGAAAGAGCGGATCGGATCGTATCGCCGGATCTAATCTTGGCCGCTCATCTTGGATCGGACGGTCTCCAGTCGTCGTCTCCGATTCGGTTTCCGAATCCGCCGCCGCTTGCCGTCGCCGCCGCGTGATTTAGGGTTTCCTTCCCTGTGCGCATGCCGAGGCTATAAAAGCCGCAGCCGCGCTCCGATGTTCCTCGTTCCCTTGCGCAGCTAGTAGCTCTAGCCTCTTCGCCTGTTTCGCTGCCATCATCGCTCAGGAGCTCGCCGTAGTTCTTTGCAGTGCCGCCGCGAGTTTTTGCGCCATTCCGCCGCCGTCGAGCATCCTCCCGCCGAATCGGTTCCAGATCCGAGTTCCTCGCGTCGTGTCGTGTCGAGTCTGCCCCTTCTTCTCGCCGGAGTCGCGTCGAAACGCCGTTCGGGTGGTCGTCTTCCTCCGCTCCGGTGCAAGCCCGCCGCCGTGTCTCGAGCCGCGCATCCGTTGGATCTTCACCAACCATCCAGATCAAGCCACGCCGCTTCTTCATCAGTGTTTCGCTGGGTAAATTTCTAACCGTTAGATCCGAATAGACGATAGGGATTGAGCCACGTAGGGGTAGATCGGTGGCCGTCAGATCATCGCGCAGATGCGCGCCGCGTGTCGAGCATCGGCACGGGCGCGCCGCAGACTAATCGATCGCGCGCGCGTGTCGGGCGCGTGGTGCGAGGCGCCGTGGGCCGCGTCCACGGTGGACCAGAGGCGGTTCCGTGGACCGAGTCCATGGACCAGGCGACGTGTCAGGGCCTGATTGGTCCGAGTCAGGGCTGACGTCAGCGTTGCGCAATAAAGATCTTTTCCAATAGAAAATAATTCGAAAAATCGAAATTCTATTTTCGTATTTTGATTATTTATTCAAACTTCAAAAGGCTATATCTTTTGCATTTTAACTCGGATTTGAGTGATTCAAATTTCTAAAAAATTATAAAATCAATATCTATTTATTGGTGAATTTTATTTTATTTTTGGAGTTTGTTTGCTCTCTGGTTTGGTGTTTATTTGCTATTTTGGCATCGTTTGCGTAGACGTTGAACCGCTTCGGTGATCCGGAGGAAGATTCGTCGCTCAAGACCCAAACTCAGATCAAGACCAGCACCTACTCCAAGGCAAGTTGTGCTTTGATCATGTTGCACCTAATTTTCACCAAATCGCTATTTTGTCTTTTAAACTTTATGCATGATATTTTATGTGTATAAATGATTTCAATTAATCTGGGAATTAGATAATATGCCTATTTGAATTAAACCATACCTTGTCAATTATATGCCATGATCTATTTGTCACCCTAGGATGTGGAATTATAGTTGATAATCAACATGGGCTAGTTAGATCGTCATAGATTGCTTAGCCATGCCACGTCATCACATGTGTCCGAATGTCGATACTTAATCTTGACTAATGGAATATGGAACAATGTTTATGAATTGGTGTGTCATGTGTTGTCACACAATGATATCAAGTTGTCGTGGCGAGGAGGTCACACATCGGGATTGAAATGTTGATGGCATGTGGTGCTTGGTAATCAACTGGGTGGTGATGATTTTAGATTGAGGCAAGTGGCAAGGGCGGTGTGCCAAGGTGGGCCAGTTTGGCAGGGTATGTGGAAGTCTTGCCTTAATCACTTTAAGGACTTAACCTTGCAAGCCTTTGACCTGAGTCTCTCTTGCAACCACATGTCCGAATGGGACAACCTAGTGAATAATTTGTGAAACCTAGATTTTGATCTTGTCGTGGTGAATAGTGAGTCCCGGTTACGGTTTAACTCACATGGCGCAAGAGGGGGCCTGTTGTGGTGGTTTAACCCTTGATGTTGAAACCTTAGCGAGCGATCTTCGGGTCTAGGTGTAGCATTGTAAAGGCTTTGTTATGATCACTCGCCTTGGTGGTGTTTGGTTGTATCGTGTGGGTAAAGTGCATAACCTCTGCAGAGTGTACAATCTATTCAATAGCCGTGCTCACGGTATTGGGCAATGCTCGGAATTACAGTTAAGGGTTAGACTTTTGTTAAACAAAAACTTGTTGGGATGGCAAGGTGCCATGGAAAGTGGAAAATTAATTTAGGATTGGAAACTTGGTGTATTTGAAATCTGAATTTATTAATTCTTGATTTGTTTTATCGCTTTCCAATCTATTTATTGTATTCTTGTTAAATGTCGCTTTATTGCAAAATACCCTTACTAGCCATTCCTTTGGATTAAGCCAAGCATATAGAATATTAGACTTGCATTGTTGTGCACAACTTGTTGAGTGCTTTATGTACTCACCCCAACAACAACAACTTCGTAAGAAGAGGAATCTATACCATTCATGGAGGAGGATTACTTGGATGCGAATGCTTAGGGTCCGAGCCTCGTCGGTTACTGTGGTGAATGGAGCGCCACTGCGTTTATTCTATTTCACGCTTCTCATTGATACTCTTTTTAAGCCTCGTGAGGCATTATTCATGTAAGACAACAGTTATTGTTAATTAATGAAGTTTATGCTATATTTCATTTGTGTGTGACTATGATAGCATCTATGTTGAGCTGTGTGCACTAGCGTGATCTGGACTAGTGCGGTATACACAGAGGGTCGGATTTGCAAATTCGGGTCCCGACAGAGGTGGTATCGAGCCATACCGACTATAGGTCTTGGCCCTAGGTAGTTGGTATCTCTTAGGAGTGTCCAAAATTATTTTCTAAAGAAAACAGTAAAATTGACTAATATGAAACTTTTGGCTTATCTCATCCTTCTACTCTCATCCTTGCTAAATTACCTTCTTTTCGTTGTCGTTTGAGTGGAGATCTTATTCAAAATTTTGTTTTGAATAGATGCCGATCTTCCGATCCTTCGAGTCAAGACAGGGTGGCTATGCCATGGAGCTGTGGAGAGTTCTTCAAGTGATTGGAGGCTTTGATCGTCCGCTCTACCGAGGAAGCAATGGAATGTCAACGGTGTGCATCGGGGTTCTTACGCAGCCGATCATCTTCGCGAGAGTGCGACGAGACCACCGACCGATCCACATCACCGCCGGAGGTTCACTTACGAGACCGGAGTTCAGAGGTCGCTAGACTTGCTCTCACGACGGATCCGCCACGACTACGCCTACGAGCCCGCGACACCGTGTTTCGACTTCACCCGACAAAGGCGAGGCGTGCCGGCGTCGACGGATCGTGGAGGAGAGTGTGCTCTGCAGTACACCTTGCCGAGTTCGCCACCGCCGGGAGGATCACCGAGGACACTGCGCAGAGCCGGAGGCAGTGTGAGGCGCCGAGAGTGGCGGAGCGAGAGCTTCAAAGACCCGTGACGCCGCAGCCGAGTCATCGGCGAGTGGAGGAAGCCTTGCGGTGGCCGAGGAGCTAGCGGACCAGTCGCCCAGAGCCGGATGAGGTCGCCGAGGAGGAAGAAGAAGACCGGAAGAGCGTGAGTGGGAGCCCGAGGAGCCAGCAGAGGGTCACGTGGTAGGTTCGCACCCATGCCGGCCCACCCACGGTGTATGCACCGGATCGATCTCACCGTGGTGGTGGATGAGTGAGAGTTGGTCTTAGAGTTGTGTTGAGACTCGAGTGTTGAGTCGCGTTCTTAAGTTAGCCTTTACCTTTTAGTAGACGTTAAGGTTGCATGTTTAGTTTGGTTCTTAATTGTTTGCTGAGTGTGCAGTATGTGTTGCAAAGCCCTTAGGCATTGTAAGCAACCATACCAAGTAATAATAATAAAGATTATTTAAGTTGGGTTTAACCTGTTTCCCCCGCCTTAGAAATTCTTGCATCTTATCTATGCTACATCTATCTTTCCTAACCCAAGAAGCAATCAAGCAGATGGTGAACACTCGCAGCAACAATGGGGCTTCGTGAAGTGGTCTGCGCCGAGCAACAATCCCAATGAAGGAGCACCACCGCAGCAAGCACCGCGGTGGATATGCGTAACTTGGGAGCTTTTCTCATCTGCGCAAACTCGCTTGATGCGCACTATGATGCAAACAGATGACCAATATGGCTGCGATCAACAACCCCGCCGCTCGAACAACAATGGCGGGCCTCGTCCTTACTCCAAGTTGTCGGACTTCATGAGGACCCGACCACCAACATTCTCGAAATGTCAATCCCTTGAAGCGGATGATTGGTGAGAACCATTGAGAGGAAATTGTACATCACTCAATGTGAAGGCCATGAGAAGGTTCTTTACGCATCCCATCGCCTAGAGGGAACAATTGCAGAATGGTGGGAGAACTATTGTCTTTGCTCATGAAGCACCCATGGAAATCACATGGGAAGAGTTTGCAACGCCTTCCGCCAGATTACCATGTACGGAAGGGATGATGGACTGAAAAAGGAAGAGTTCAGGCGCTTAAGCAAGGAAGCCAACCGGTGGCGATTACTTAAACAAATTCACGCAGATTAGCTCGCTATGCTTCGAGGACGTAGCGACGGACAAGGCCAGCGATCCGCTTCATGAAAGGACTAAACTTAGGGCGCAAGTGGGTGATTACCCACACTTTTCCGATTTCCAAGAATTGGTAAACAAGGCTTTGATTACGGAGGATAAGCGCAAGGAGCTTGGGAAAATCGCAAACGCTTGATGACTAACCCGGTGGACGCCTAACCACTGCGAATGAGGATGACACCGCAAGCGGTTTGCTAGGTTCCAACCACAAGTCGTTAACAAGCCAAGAACACCGCACCGCGACCATCGTGACAAGGTTATCGACGCGGCCCAAGGTAACAATGCTCAAGAAGGAGTGAAAGAATACCGCCGAAGGTGCTAGCTGATTGCAATGAGTGGGGCATTATGCTAATAGATGTCCCCGAAGGAGGAATCACGCCGGTGCGTTTCAACCTTGGAACGACACTGCTAAGGCACCGATGACGGAGCGAATCGAGGAGCCGGACAGCGGGAGTGACGCCTCAAGCTACTATTCGAGGCGAGTCAACCACATCACCGCCGATGGAGCCAGGAAGCATCGACGTCGTCTTGGGTAAGTTTTGGTAAACTCGAGATACCAAGCAAGATTATTTGATTCAGAGCTTCGCATTCCTTTGTCTCTCGAGCTTTTGCATCCGAAAATGGTTTGAGCATGAAAAATCTTAAGTGTGTGATGCTAGTCCAAGCCCCGTGATCCGAGTTAAGATCTAACCTTGGGTGTTTGGGGTGAAGCTAATAATTAATGGGGTAGAGTTCTAGCGAACTTGATTATTCTAGATGCCCAAGTTTTAGATGTCATATTGGGAATGGACCGTTAACCAAGCATAAGACAGTTTTGGATTGTGGTCGAAAGGTTGTATCCATTGAGAGCCCTAGAGGAGAAAAGGTGGAATTCCGAGCGACATCAGTTCGTAAGGGTCAATTAATGGTTAATAGCATGAGAACCGTCGTCATAGAGGACGTGCCAGTAGTCAGGGAATATCCAGACGTATTTTTAAGATCTGCCGAATGCGCGCGGACCGTGACATCGAGTTCGTCATTGAGTTAGCACCGGGAACCGCACCAATAGCAAAAAGACCTTATCGGATGCCTACCGATGAGTTAGTAGAGATGAAGAAACAGATCGACGAGTTATTAGAGAAAGGTTTTATAAGACCAAGTTCGCCGCCATGGGGAGCGCCGATTTTGTTTGTCGGGAAAAGGATGGAAGCCTTAGAATGTGTATTGATTACCGTGCACTTAATGAAGTGACGATTAAGAATAAGTATCCGTTGCCAAGGATTGATGATCCGCTCGACCGCTTGAGAGGAGCCGAGTGTTCTCCAAGATAGACCTTCGTTAGGATATCATCAACTAAAGATTCAAGCGGAGATGTTCCAAAGACCGCATTCTCTTCAAGATATGGACATTATGAGTTCACGGTCATGTCTTTTGATTGACCAATGCGCCAAAGATATTTCATGAACTTGATGAATAAGATTTTCATGGAATACTTGGACAAGTTTGTTGTTGTGTTCATAGATGATATTTTGGTATATTCAAGACCAAGCAGAGCACGCAAATCATCCGAGGCTAGTGTTGGAAAAGTCTGCGTGAGCAACAAACTGTATGCTAAGTTCAAGAATGCGACTTTTGGAAGGAAAAGGTGGAATTTCTCGGTCATGTCATGACTGCAGAAGGAGTTCTTTGTCGACCCAAGCAAAGTGGAGGCGAGTGTTGCATTGGGAGCAACCAAAGTCCATCACTCAAGTCAAAGTTTTACGGGAATGGCGAGGATATTATCGCGGTTCATAGAAGGATTTTCGACGATTGCGAGACCTCTTACTCGCTTATTGAAAAAGGAAAAGAAATTTTCATGGACGCTTGATTGTGATAAGAGTTTTGAGGAATTAAAGAAGCGTTTAACAATGACCAAGTGTTGGTTTTGCCTAATGTTGAATAGACTTGATATATCTTGTGATGCGTCAAGACAGGTCTTGGATGCGTATTGATGCAAGAGGGTAAAGTGGTCGATATGCGTCAAGGCGATTAAGACCGCACGAAGGAAATTATCCTACGATGACTTGGAATTGGTCGCCGTGGTGCATGCCTTGAAATTGTGGCGTCATTATCTCATTGGAAATAGATGTGAGATATATACGGACCATAAGAGTTTGAAATATATTTTCACTCAATCGATCTCAATATGAGGCAAAGGAGATGGTTGGAATTAATCAAGGATTATAACATGGGAATTCATTACCATCAGGAAAAGCAAATGTAGTAGCCGATGCCTTAAGTCGCAAGAGCTACGTGGCGAATATGATGGTGCGGGAAGGACAATCGAATCTGTGCAAAGAATTGCAAATTTTAAAATTGGAAGTAGTTTTGAAGGATTCCTAGCTGCTTTGGAAGTGAAGCCAATGCTCAAGATCAAATTCGAGAAGGACAAAAGATGATGAGAAAGTCAACCAATCAAGGCTAAAAAGGATGAAGGATTAGCAAAGGACTTTACCGTGGACGACCAAGGTACCATGTGGTTCAAGGGTCGCATTTGTGTGCCAAGCAGACTAGAACTTAAGCAGATTGATTTTGGAAGAGGCTCATGATTCCAAGTATTCAATTCATCCAGAAGCGCTAAGATGTACCAGACTTAAAGGAGAGGTTTTGGTGGCGAATATGAAGCGTGAAGTCGCGAGCACGTTGCCTTGTGCGATGTATGCCGAGAGTTAAGGCAATACATCGAGACCAGCGAGTTTGCTACAACCGCTAAAAGTCCTGAATGGAAGTGGGAAGAAATCGGTATGGATTTCATCACCGGATTGCCAAGAACTCAAAATGGGTATGATTCTATATGGGTCATTGTGGATCGATTGACCAAAGTTGCTCACTTCATTCCAGTCAAGACAACTTACTCAGGAGACCGGTTAGCAGAACTATACATTGCGTAATCGTGTGTTTGCATGGTGTACCAAAGAAAATAGTGTCGATGAGGTACTCGAGTTCACCTCGAGATTTTGGGATAAATTGCATGAAGCCATGGGAACGCGTTTGAACTTTAGCACAAAGATATCATCCTCGAATCGATGGTCAAGACAGAAAGAGTAAATCAGATTTTGGAAGATATGTTAAGAGCTTGTGCTTTAGCCTACACTACATCATGGGATAAATGTTTGCCATATGCAGAGTTCAGTTATAACAACAGTCACCAGGCTAGTTTGCAGATGTCGCCATTTGAAGCTTTATATGGTCGTGCCTGTCGTACCCCGCTAAATTGGAATGAGACAGGAGAGCGTATGATATTTGGCCCCGATATTCTCAAGGAAGTCAAGAGCAAGTTGCTATGATAAGAGAGAGGTTGAAAATCGCGCGATCAAGGCAAAAGAGTTCTGGCGATAATCGACGTCGTGATCTAAGTTTCGAGTCCGATGATTTCGTGTATCTTAGGGTTACCCTCCGAAAGGAGTTAAAAGGTTCCACGCTAAAGGAAAGCTCGCCCCAAGATATGTTGGACCGCTCAAAATTTTGAGCCGTCGAGGAGGTTGCTTATCGCTTGGAATTGCCGATTCTTGTCGGGCAAAGTGCATGATGTGTTCCATGTGTCACAACTCGAAGTGTCTTGGTGCAGCAGAGCATACACCTATGGAAGAGATTGAGTTGCGTATGATTTGACCTACAAAGAACATCCAATGAAAATTTTGATGTCATGGACCGCAGAACTGTGAACAAGTCGATTCGTTTTGCAGAGTTCAATGGAGCAACCATTCGAGAATGAGGCAACCCGGGAGCGTGAAGAGGACTCAAGATGGAATTTCCAAACCTATTCCTAGTCACCTTGAATCTCGGGTGAGATTCATTAAGGGGAGGTTTGTAACATCCCAAAATTTGGCTTATAATTTCGCTCACGTGCATTTTTGTGATTTTCTCAATTTATTGGATTTTTCCAAATTATCTAAATTTATTTTAATTAAGTATATTGAACCTTTGGTGAAAACTAAATATATATAGATAAAGTTAATAAAAGTTTTACCAAAAATATTTTATTTGAGCTCGTAATGTCTCAAAGTATTTATGAGAATTTTAAGGATTTTTCCCGATATTGTAATTACTTAAAATAGATTAATCTAATTTCGGAATTATTTTAAATCAAAAGCTTTTGATAATCGAGTGAACAAGATCTTGGGCCAAGCCCGACCTTTGTCGTCTTGTGACGCGCCCATTGTCGCGCGCCCGTCGGCGCCGCCGCCGCCGCTGTGTGACCGTTGGATGAAGATCGATGGTCGCCTCCTTTCGCGAAACCCTAGTGCCGCGAGCCGCTGGATCGAGATCAAGTGGTCGGGATCGCCGCGTTGTTTTGGTAAGTTTAGATCTCGTCCGTTGGATTTGGAAAGAGCGGATCGGATCGTATCGCCGGATCTAATCTTGGCCGCCATCTTGGATCGGACGGTCTCGGCCGTCGTCTCGATTCGGTTTCGAATCCGCCGCCGCTTGCCGCCGCCGCCGCGTGATTTAGGGTTTCCTTCCTGCGGCGCATGCCGAGGCTATAAAGCCGCGGCCGCACCGATGTTCCTCGTTCCTTGCGCAGCTAGTAGCTCTAGCCTCTTCGCTGTTTTTACGCCATCATCGCCAGAGCTCGCCGTAGTTCTTTGCGGCCGCCGCGAAGTTTTTGCGCCATTCGCCGCCGCCGAGCATCCTCCCGCCGAATCGGTTCAGATCCGAAGTTCTCGCGTCGTGTCGCGTCGAGTCCGCCTTCTTCTTCGCCGAGTCACGCCGAAACGCCGTTCGGTGGTCGTCTTCCTCCGCTCCGGTGCAAGCCCGCCGCCGTGTCTCGAGCTTGGCGCATCCGTTGGATCTTCACCAACCGTCCAGATCAAGCCACGCCGCTTCTTCATCGTGTTTCGCCGTAAATTTCTAACCGTTAGATCCGAATAGACGATCGGGATTGAGCCACGAGGGGTAGATCGGTGGCCGCCGATCGTCGCGCAGATGCGCGCGCGCGTGTCGAGCATCGGCACGGCAGCGCCGCAGACTAATCGATGCGCGCCGCGTGTCGGTAGCGTGGTGCGAGGCGCCGTGGGCCGCGTCCACGGTGGACCAGAGGCGGTTCCGTGGACCGAGTCCATGGACCAGGCGACGTGTCAGCGCCTGATTGGTCCGAGTCAGGGCTGACGTCAGCGTTGCGCAATAAAGATCTTTTCCAATAGAAAATAATTCGAAAAATCGAAATTCTATTTTACGTATTTTGATTTATTCAAACTTCAAAAGGCTATATCTTTTGCATTTTAACTCGGATTTGAGTGATTCAAATTTCTAAAAAATTGTAAAATCAATATCTATTTATTGGTGAATTTTATTTTATTTTTGGAGTTTGTTTGCTCTCTGGTTTGGTGTTTATTTGCTATTTTGGCATCGTTTCGCGTAGACGTTGAACCGCTTTCGGTGATCCGGAGGAAGATTCGTCGCCCAAGACCCAAACTCAGATCAAGACCAGCACCTACTCCAAGGCAAGTTGTGCTTTGATCATGTTGCACCTAATTTTCACCAAATCGCTATTTTGTCTTTTAAACTTTATGCATGATATTTTATGTGTATAAATGATTTCAATTAACTGGGAATTAGATAATATGCCTATTTGAATTAAACCATACCTTGTCAATTATATGCCATGATCTATTTGTCACCCTAGGATGTGGAATTATAGTTGATAATCAACATGGGCTAGTTAGATCGTCATAGATTGCTTAGCCATGCCACGTCATCACATGTGTCCGAATGTCGATACTTAATCTTGACTAATGGAATATGGAACAATGTTTATGAATTGGTGTGTCATGTGTTGTCACACAATGATATCAAGTTGTCGTGGCGAGGAGGTCACACATCGGGATTGAAATGTTGATGGCATGTGGTGCTTGGTAATCAAGCGGGGTGGTGATGATTTTAGATTGAGGCAAGTGGCAAGGCGGTGTGCCAAGGTGGGCTAGGTTTGGCAGGGGTATGTGGAAGTCTTGCCTTAATCACTTTAAGGACTTAACCTTGCAAGCCTTTGACTGAGTCTCTCTTGCAACCACATGTGCGGAATGGGACAACCTTAGTGAATAATTTGTGAAACCTAGATTTGATCTTGTCGTGGTGAATAGTGAGTCGGGTTACGGTTTAACTCACATGGCGCAAGAGGGGGCCTGTTGTGGTGGTTTAACCCTTGATGTTGAAACCTTAGCGAGCAATCTCGGGTCTAGGTGTAGCATTGTAAAGGCTTTGTTATGATCACTCGCCTTGGTGGTGTTTGGTTGTATCGTGTGGGTAAAGTGCATAACCTCCGCAGAGTGTACAATCTATTCGAATAGCCGTGCTCACAGATTGGGCAATGCTCGGGAATTACAGAGTTAAGGGTTAGACTTTTGTTAAACAAAAACTTGTTGGGATGGCAAGGTGCCATGGAAAGTGGAAAATTAATTTAGGATTGGAAACTTGGTGTATTTGAAATCTTGAATTTATTAATTATCGTATTTGTTTTATCGCTTTCCAATCTATTTATTGTATTCTTGTTAAATGTCGCTTTATTGCAAAATACCCTTACTAGCCATTCCTTTGGATTAAGCCAAGCATATAGAATATTAGACTTGCATTGTTGTGCACAACTTGTTGAGTGCTTTATGTACTCACCCCAACAACAACAACTTCGTAAGAAGAGGAATCTATACCATTCATGGAGGAGGATTACTTGGATGCGAATGCTTAGGTCCGAGCCTCGTCGGCCTGTTCTGTGGTGAATGGAGCGCCACTGCGCTTATTCTATTTCGCTGCTTCTCATTGATACTCTTTTTAAGCCCTGTGAGGCATTTTTCATGTAAGACAACAGTTATTGTTAATTAATGAAGTTTATGCTATATTTCGCTGTGTGTGACTATGATAGCATCTATGTTGAGCCTGTGTGCACTAGCGTGATCCTGGACTAGTGCGGTATACACAGAGGGTCCGGATTTGCAAATTCGGGTCCCGACAAAAGGATTATGAGCCGATAGACAAAATGGTCTTACACGCTGAGGTAATGTGTGTTGACAAAACCGATTGGAGGACGAAGTTAATTGGCTATTTGTCTGATCCATCGCCACCCGCAGATCGGAAAATAAAGAGATAAGCCCAATATGTTGTGCTCGATGGTACACTCTATCATCGGACATTGCAGGGTTTGTTATTGACATGTCTTGGGACGGAGGAAGCTAAAGTGGCCATGGGAGAAGTTCATGAAGGAATCTGTGGAACACACCAATCGGCTCATAAAATGAAATGGTTACTTAGGCGTATTGGGTATTTTTGGTCAATAATGTTGGAAGATTGTTTTAAATATTACAAAGGATGCCAAGATTGTTAGAAATTTAGCAATTTACAATTAGCCCCAGCATCGGCTTTATACCCAATTATAAAGCCTTGGCCATTCAGAGGTTGGGGAATAGATGTAATCAAACAAATCTACCCTGCATCATCTAAAAGCCATAAGTATATTTTGGCTGCGACCAATTATTTTTCTAAATGGGTTGGGGTAATACCGTTGAAAAAAGTAACTTCTGTTGAGGCGATTGGACTTGTAATGGAACACATTGTCCATCAGTTTGGAGTTCCTCAAACTATTACGACAGATCAAGACACTATGTTTATTTTCGATGAGTTTCAAGGTTTTGCTCAAAGTTTAGGGATCAAACTATTGAGCTCATCTCCTTATTATGCATAAGCCAATGGTTAAGCCGACTCGTCAAATAAAACATTGATCAAATTGATTAAAAGGAAAATTGAGGAAAAGCCCAAAAATTGGCATATGATGCCTGTCGGATTGCTTGTCATGGGCAACAAAGATGTCACCTTATCAGCTAGTTTATAGACAAGAGGCTGTGTTGCCATTGGAAATTAATATTGACTCGATCAGAATAGCCAAGCAAAATGGGTTGTCGGTTCAAGATTATAAGGATTTGATGACCGATAATTTAGATGACTTGACAGAATTACGATTACATACGTTGGATCGGCTAAAGAAAAATAAGACAAGAGTTGCAAGAGCTTATAATAAAAAAGTGTTTCTAAAATCATTTCACGAAGCCGACCTAGTATGGAAAACTATATTGCTTGTCGGCTCTCTAGGGATAACCGAATTGGAAAATGGTCTATAACCTGGAAGGGACCGTATAAGGTTTATCAGCTTGTGGATGGGAGCTCCTATATTTTGGAAACATTAGAAGGAGTAATATCTCCTAAAGCGATCAACGGTAAATATTTGAAGAAATATCATCCCAGTATTTGGGTTGGATCCTAATCGGCTAGAGATGATTATCGGCTTTGGAAGCCAAATTAACAAGTTGCAGTTAATTCTGGCTATGGGGTGTAATAATAAAACATTTCAGCCGATGATAAAAACCTTGGTATAAAGGGAAACAAGAGCTTAGAACATTAATAAACATAAATCGGTTAAACAACCGATTATAAATATCCTTACAAAACATGATATTCATTGTTTTAAGATCAAGCCCATTATAAACATTAATTGTTCATAAACAAACAAAGCCGATTGCAGTTAATTGAGCATGGCACCTAGAGCCGACAATGCTGCCGCAACCTTGGCCATAGTCTGTTCCACATCTTCAAGGATTTTATCATCCTCTTCAACAGTGCTAGGGATGGGCCATAGTTGTGCCAAGGCTAACCTTTTGGGCAATCAAAGCAGATAGGGAGGCAGTCATGTCATTTTTGGCCTCGATTAAAGATTTGTTAACCTTTGCAAGCTCCTCTTCAAGAGATTTTTTAGCCGATTCTAGCTTTAAGGTCACTTCCTTCATGGCCTTTAGGGATTTCATCTCCTCATCATACTTGGCCTTCTGGGCTTTGGTATCGGCTACCATTTTGTCAAGCAATTTCTGATCTTCACGCTGGGCTTCCCGACGGTCAATTTTGGACTTGGTCGCCTACACTGTTTCTCTTCTTGCATCAAGATGGCACACATTCAGCAGTGCAACCATGGCTTCCTCGGGGAGGTCGGCTTGAACTACTGCCATGGCATCCCTGAGTGGCTGGGCATTTTCCAAGAGGTTGCCCGATGGAGTGAAGAGTGATTCAAAAAAATTGTTTAGTTTTTCCTTCATGTCTGGAGTTGATACCACCTAGCCGATGAGTCTTTAGAGATGGCTAGTATTTTTTGGATTTCTTCTAGAAATCTCTCAGTGGCCACCTCCACCTCGTCTCCCAAGTTGGACCAGTCGAATCCCAGCATATTGGTGAGGGGCTCGGTCAGCTTGTTTGCAGGTTCGATAGTTGGATTTGTCGCACCCTGGGGAGCTTGAGCTTGAGGGGTCGACTGTGACGGTGGAGGTGGGAGGTCAGTCTCTGTAGGTAGATCGTCCAAGATGTCGGTGATGTGAGTAGGAGGAGAAAGTGAAAGCTGCAAGAAATTAAGAAAATCTATTAGCTTATTCATTTAATTCGATTTGAAAATCGGCTTCGAAGGTAATTTGCCTGGTTTGTGCCCGATGCACGTGGAGAACTTTCACCATATTGTTCTTGGGGTTTTTGTCCCCTAGAAGCCAAGACCTTCTTATTCGGTTGGCCACATTTTTTCTCTGTTAAGAAATCGGTTAAGGATGTTAGTTTATGAAGCAATGCAAAATCTAGAATATGGCCGATATTAATAGACTTACTTGGTTGTTTGTCTAAATCAAAGATAGATGGGGATTGGATACCTAAGGTACCCGAAGAATAACTGGTTAGAGCCATTCAAGTGGGGCGTGGCCATTTGCTTGGTTGGCCGACACCCGAAGATTCGATAGGCTTCTTCCCTGTTGCTTTGGTCTATAGAATAAAAGAAGAAGCCGATCAGTGAAGTTCAAAAATAATAAAGGATCATCAAGCAGAAATCTACTTTAGCTGATACCTGTTAACAAAGCTCGTGTTAGTATTGCTCGATGAACTAGCAACACTGCTAGAACTCGAGCCACTACTAGCGGAGTTAGTAATTGTCGTCTCTACAGGCAAATTCAGGAAGAATTCGACGACAATTGTTGATAAAGTTCACTTCGCCAGATACAATACTGCAAAGATAGCAGACCACCATGTGGTGAAGCTCCCTGCCCTCTTAGTGTGCAAGACAAAATGTGGCAGATCTTCAATTTGGATATCATGATGAAATGTGGCAGATCTTCAATTTGAATATCATCGGCCATATGCAGAGCAATGTTATCTCCTGATGCATGGTGAAGTCGATCCCTTGGTCTGAGCCGATCAAATAGCTGAAAGCTCGGGGGGGGGGGGGGCTTGTCCAAATCCAAGCAATCTGGCATAAATTGATGGGTGATAAAGCTCATAGGATGGCTGGTAAGTCCAATTTCTGGTGTGCAAGCCAATTGAAAGTACACTTGGGGAAATAAAAATTTTATACAAATTGAGGGTTTCTTCAAGCATATCATTACTATCGGCTATCAGATTAAGGAAAGACGGACATAGATAGTTATCGGCTTCTTTATAACTGAAAAAATCGTGCTGATAGAAATCCTCTTGATCAAGCTGAAAGAAGAAGGCCAAATATTTTCTTGATCTGATGGATGTGAACTTGCCATCATTACCAACAAAGGATGTACTTTTCGCCGTATGATTGGCTATTTTTGTACTCAAATTTTCGGTCTTCTAGGTGTAACATCCCAAAATTTGGCTTAATTAAGTTTTTATTGCTTAAATGTGCATTTACGATTTTCTGGAATTTATTTGGATTTTTCTGGATTTATTTGAATTAATTTTAAATCAAGTTTAATGCCTTTTATTCAAATCTATTTAAATCTGTGTAAAGTTAAAATAAAGTTTTGCCAAAAGTATTTTATTTGAGTCCAGGATGTCTCAAAGTATTTTTAAGATTTTTCTTGGATTTTTCCTAATAGTTTTATCGCTTAAAATAAATAAAATGAATTTCAAGAATTTTTTTAAATAAGAAATCTTTAAAAAAAGCCTAGTGAACAGTGTTGGGCCAAGCCCAGCACTGTGCGTGTTCGGCCCGCGTCGGCACGGCCCAATCCAACCCGTGAGTCGCGCGGGGCAAAACCCTAGATCGGTGACCGTTCGTGCGCGATCCAACGGTCCAGCGAAGGCCGCGTGTGCGATCGTGTCTTGGCCGTCGGATCGGGACACGTGTCACGTCATCGTTCATCGTCTCCGTTCGGGACTCGGAGTCCGCCGCCGTAGCGACGTCGGACTTCTTTTGTCGTGTGGAGCTCGGACACCGAGGCTATAAAAGGAGGGGGTAGCATCCCGAGGTTCGCAGTCGAGCGTCGCGTCTTTTGATCGGAAGGGTTTTGCGGGAATCGTCGTAGAGCGCACCCGGGAGCTCGTCGGAGTTGGAGCACCGCAGCCGCCGCTATTTTGCCCGAGGACATCGCCGATCTGCCATCTTCCGTCGCTTGGGCCGCAGAACCGAATTCGCCGAACCGTGCCGCGTCGGATTTCCACCTTTTCGTCGCCAGGAGCCCGCCGGAGCGCCGCGTCGGGGGTCATCTTCTCCATCTCCGGTGAAAAGCGCCGCCGCACCGTCGTCTTCCTCTTGCGCTCACGTTCGACCGTCGGATCTGGGGTAAGCCGTTGGATGAGGGGCGCGTGTCAGTTAGATCGTAGCCGTCCGATTTGTTTTCCTCGGACCAGATCGAGCCGTGCGGGAGATCGATCAGATCCCGACGCGTGTCGGGCGTGGGTGCCGAGGCGTCGTGGACCGAGTTCACCGTGATCTCGCGCTGCGCCGTGGACTCAGTCCATACGCCGAGACACGTGTCGGCTTGTGATTGGCCCGAGGTCTTGCTGACGTCATGCTTGCGTCATAATTGCATTTTTCAATTAGAAAATTAATCCGATTGGAAATTCTGTGGTGATGACGTCATCATGAGGTCACGCTGACGTCATAAATCGCTTTTTCAATATAAAAATAAATCTGTTAAATTCGAATTTCTGATTTTCTGATTTCAGTATTTATTTCAAACTTCAAAAGGCTATATCTTTTGCATCGTAACTCGGATTTTAGTGATTCCAGTTTCTAAAAATTTGTAAAATTGCGATCTATTTAATGGTGAATTTTATTTGATTTTTGGAGTTCATTTGCTCTCTGTTTTGGCATTTATTTGCTTTTCTTCTTCGGTACGCGTAGACGTTGAATTGTGCGACGCTTCGGAGGAAGGTCCAGCAACTCAAGAGCAAGTTCCAGAACCAGATCAGGACCTATTCTAAGGCAAGTTGTGCTTTGATCATGTTGAACCCATGTTTATAAAATTGCTATATTTGTTTTACCCTATTGCATATATTTCAAATATACAATTGTTTCAAATTAGATTGGGCGTAGCTAATATACCAGATTGATCTATACCCTACCTTGTCATTGTATGCCATGATCCATTGTCACCCTAGATTGGTTTAATATAGTTGGTTAATAATTATAATCAACCTTGGAGGTTTAGTTTGTATTAGTTGCTTAGCCTTGCCACGTCGTCACATGTGTCAGAATCATTGATAATTAATCTTGATTAATGGAATATGGAACCATGTTATGAACTTGTGTGTCATGTGGGATCACACGATGAGATTGAGTTGTTGTGGCGAGTCATGTCACGCAACGATGTTGAATTGTTGATGGTACGTGGTGCTTGGTAATCAACTGGGTGATAATAACTTAGATTGGGGCAAGTGACAAGGAGCGAGGATGCCAAGGTGGGCCCAATGGGCAGAGGGTATGTGGATGTCTTGCCTTGATCACACTAAGGACTTAACCTTGCAAGCCTTTGACTCGAGTCAATCATGCAACCACATGTCCGTATGGGCCACTTAATGAGTAATTTGCAATGTCTTAATTTGGGTACTATCGTGACGGTGTGAGTTCCCGAGTTATGATGTAATTCACATGGCGCAAGAGGGGGCCCCGGATGTGGTAACCATCCCACCGTTGTTGAAACCTTAGCGGGTAGTATCGGGTTAAGCCGAGCATTGTAAAGGCTTTGTTATAATCACTCGCCTTGGTGGTGTTTGGTTGTATCACGTGGGTAAAGTGCATAACCTCTGCAGAGTGTGAAACTATTCGGATAGCCGTGCTCATGGTATTGAGCAATGCTCGGAATTACTGATTAAGGGTTAGTTTAATTAATTGACAACTTGGTTGGGATGGCGGAATGCCATGTGAAAGATGGAATTTGACTTAGGATTGGAAACTTGATTTACTTGAGAAATATTGAACTTATTTACTATTGTTATTTGTTTTACATTCTTTACGATCTATTTATTATATATGTTCATAAATGTCGCTTATTGCAAAATAGCCATGATGACCTATCCATTGGAATAAGCCTTACATATAGATACATAGAATTGCATTCTCATGCACAACTTGTTGAGTGCTTTAAGTACTCACCCTTGCCAAACAACAATAATCAACGGTTGAAGAATCTACACTGTGTTGGAAGATGAAGTCCAGAAGACACGAGTCATTAGGGTCCGAGCCTTGTCGGTTGCTGTGGTGAAGTGATGAGCTATCTACGTTTTCTACTTTCCGCTGCTTAATTATTAGTTTATATTCTCAGTCTTGCCCTGCGTGGCTTAATAATGTAAGTTGGTCATAAGATTATACATTTAGCTATATCAATAAATGAATTATTATTCTATTATCGTTGTGTATGATGTGATATGTACCAATGTTAAGCTGTGTGCACTAGCGTTGATCCTGGGACTAGTGCGGTAAACACAGTGGGTTCGAATCAGTGGATTCGGGTCCTTACACTAGGTTTCTTCTTGTGGAAAATGAGTCATCTCAACCGAGTTAATCTTAAACGGTCGGCTAAATATGCAATAAAGCCAGGTCTGGATGAACCACAATGGGCTGCCCACATTGCCTACAGTATATGATCCCATTCCCGTGGATAGTCGACTGCATATTACGTGCGTCATCTAATAGACGACTCCCAAGAACATTTTTCCTAAGGCTAGCCGACGACCCTCTACTAACTGCTCAGCAAGGATTTGGTAAACTTGAGTAGGTTCGAGAGAGGCACTGTAGAACAAGAATTGATCGAGCCACATATTCAAGAATGTTATATGTTTCTTATCGGAGAGTGGGCCGATCCCTTTATTGTCACTTATATACTTGTTCCAACCTTCTCCTTTGGTGTGATGAGTTTATGATGAGTTTTGGCACTAAAAGCCGATATTTGGTTTCCGTCGAGTCTCAAGTAGTAGAGCTGCGCTACATTCAAAAGATTTGGGCCGACAGGACCCGTCCTGAACAAGAACGCATTAAGAGTGTCCGACTAGAAGTAACAGGTCGTGGCCACTAAGAACTCATTGGCCTCTGGATCGGCTAAAGAAAGGGGAGGCATTCTGCTATGCCCATCTGCTCGCATTGAGGCATTTTTACTGTCGCTAGCCGATTATACTAGTCTCTCCATCCTTTGAGTGCTATTGGCCAAGCCCTAAAACACTTACTCCACCCGTCTATGTTATAGACAGGGCATTCAAAGGAAGATGAGGAATTTCTTGTTCTATAATAGCTGATGGGTCAAGATTTCCTACTAGGCCTAGGTAGTATTGATTGTTGCTATCGGGTGCGGGGATGAAACCTATTGAGGATCCATTTCTGCGGGGTCGATTGGAGATTGGTCAAGCCGACAGAAGGTGAATGGAACGGGGGCTTAAAGTCCAGAAGCAAGGATGAATGTGATGGCAGAAGAGTTGAGAGTCAAGAGCCCTAAAAATGACGAAAGTGAATGGCGATATATATATAGGGAGGTAAACCTGGTGGCATTGGCGAATAAACTTTTTCAAAACATTTGCGAAAAAATGCGTGTTCACAAGATTTGCGGCACAATAAATGGAGCAATTACCAAAGATGGCGGTGAGGGTAATTCATGGCTAAGCTGATGAAGAAGAATTTTGAAAGATAACATATTATCTCCGAACAATAGGGGCATATGTTAGCACCAAAATTTGACAAGGTATAACTGATTTGTTAGGCCAGGGATGAAATTAGATATTTCTGGCCGATATTGGTTAAAAACGAAAAAGTTAAGTTAAAATTGGAATTCTAGTCGATATTGATTCAGAGATGAAATTTTATCTGTAAGAAATAGAGGCCAATACGGTTCATGGTTTGTGACAAATCAAAGAAGGATACGATCTGCTTACACGCTTTAAAAGGGGGACAAGGCGAACCGAACAACAACAACAACAATCAATCAATAAACTTGCATCTACTTTTTATCTACTTTTCCTGTCAATTAGGAGTAGCTTCTGTAACTTGGAATCTCCCTTGTAATTTGTTCTTGATCAATAAAGTTGCGTATCGTCGATTGTTGATTATCTTCAATTACGTCAATTTATCCAGGTTTACTTTTCTCCAATCTTGTTGTGCATTGCCCTTTTCAGGAAAATCTGCCTTTACCAAATCATCTATTCAGCCATAACAAGATGTTTAGATTTATCATCACTTACGATTTTATCGGCTCAAGCAACTATTTAAATCTCTTGCCGATTGTTACATTAAATCGGTTTTAACCATTATTCGATCTATCTTGTCGATTGTAGGATCAAATCAGCTGGCACGCCACGAACCAAACTTGAACCCAGCGTTCACTTGTGTTTGGACCGATCAATCCTTCATCACAATTTTCGATACCAATAGTATCAAAGGAACGGGAGACAGAGATTTAATGCAGAAAACCCTTGCGGGGAAAAAACCACATGTGCACAAAGGCAATTTCACTATATGATGAGATGTTTACAATGAAGCGCTTGCTTTTCCTCTAGACTACAAGGACATATATATATGGTGGTACATGGTAGAGTCGGTGTAGGGGTAGATTTGCGATGGGGTAGAAAACGAATTCATATCAGACTCAATCTTCAACAATCTCCACCTTGAGACGATTTCATCTTGTAGCCAAAATATAATTCAACTCTTCTCGAAACAAATCATCATGAACACCTTGTACCTCGAAAGTCCTACAGACTAATTCCAACAAGAAAGACTGGAACAGTCTTATCCAAATACTTCTCATAAGCCAAAACATCACTTGTGGCACTTGATAGATAGCAAAGAATTCATATCATGTATATTTCATATGCTCCACCTGGAACACAAAATTTGACATCACGTACGTCAAACTGCTGAATTTCAAGATAATTAAATTTCATGACATGGTTGAAATTACTCCTACAAAACTGTCGAGATGAAAGAAACTGTCTTGCTGTCAATTAAGTATAAATTGCAGTAGACCCCTCATATCGAGCTATGATAACTGGATAACATTGTAGTATCCACGTAGAAGCAAGCTCCTCCTTACATTTCAATCCTTCATCTCAAACTGACATTGGAGCAAAAATATCACTTTTAAACAATAAAACTCTGGATAGTATAATGTAAGCTACCATTAGGGTGACATCAAATATCTAAGAATTATTGTTGCCAAAGTCTTCATAATGGTCGCGCAAACGATCCAAAATTGCAACATATCCAAACGGTGATTGAACACCAAATTTAGTTATCTTCTTAACTGATATTTTTTTTCAAAGTCTCCTCAATCAAGCGTAGCCGAAATTAACTCATTGTGTTGAAAATACCTGCAACTCCACCTTAAACTCTATATGGGCAAATCTTACTGCAGTAACCCATAATAGACGATAGATCATTGAAGAAATCGCTAATGATTAATCCCGCAATGATACCGTCAATAATAGGCATAACGGCTTTAATTGTAATGAAATCCACCTCCAACAAAAACAATACGATGATCGACTGACTGTAGCAAAAGATGGTTGACAGAGATGGCATAGAACGACACCTGAGCATGGTGCTAGACAGCGCGAGCGATGATGTTAGCAAACTTTTGACGCTAGAACAATCACCGGATAAAGTGCAGGTCAACGCTCAATATAAAGTTGAGTCTTAGAATGAAGTTGAGGCAAGTCGAAATCGCCCAATTGAGAATTCTAAATCTTCAAGTATATTCCTTTCCATTTTTATTGGCTGTCTTCTCTTTTTTTCCTTGCTTAGCTGCCGCTTAGAAGGCACTTTTTTTCCCTCTTTTGCTACGTAACCGCAACTCTACAAGAACCACGTACTATGCACACACTGTTGCTTTCGCCTTTTTTTTTCTTCTCTGCAGTTTTCTTTTTGCTGTCGATTGCGCTGTTGAATCATCTAGGCCCCTAATTTTATTTGAGTTTTGGTAATTAATAACAATCAAGATTAAAGTACTAACATATTCTTCTAAGTGTATGAGAAAAGATTGGTCCTCGTCATTAAACATAAAAAAGTTGGAAACATGAACAAACAGTCTATTATGGATTTAAACTCAAGGCTAAGGTATAAAAGTTTAAGGATCTTTTCATAGGTTTTACCGATCTTTTAGAGTTTGGAGAAAAGATCGGGTTGATAGAATAGGTGCCGTACTATTAAGAGATATTGATGTCAAGTAGCTTGAATATGTTTAAATATCAAATGGCTCAAAGTCTCATTGAAATTGACAAATATTTACATATAGAAAAGTTTTTTTTGAAAAATTCAATGACTGTTCTGCTTTATTGGCACTACCAACGTGTTAAGTTCGGTACTACTACAGGTTAGCAGTACCGCCCTTGGTACGATAGTCTTTTTTTTTCCAGAGAATGACTTTTTCCTGTGAAACCTTTGTTTCTTTGGGCCGGCACTATCGTAGTAGTATGACCGGTACTACTGTACCGACTATTTATTGGTGGTAGTCTTTTTACAGAAAAATGTCTTTTGAGCGTTCCTCTAGGCCGGAGCTACCGACAGCTTAATGCTGGTACTATTGGAGATCGGTAGTACCGAAACTTTTGGTCAGTAATTATTTTACAGAGAGTGTCCTTTGTAACTTTTCTCTGGGATTTCGAAAGCCGGCACTACTGTCGTTCAAACGCTGATACTACTGTTGCCCGGTATTACTGTAATTTCTGTGTTGGTAGTTATTTTACAGAGAAGGCATTCTTTGGGCATTTCTGAGATCATTTGTCAGCACTACCATTTCTTGCATGTCAGTAGTGTCGGGGGTACTATAGCAACGGCTAGTTCCTATGCATTAAATGTACGAAATAGACCGTTGAAAGGGGGATAGCACTTCCGCACTTTGCATGGCGGTAGTGCTGACTTTCCTGATTTTTTATGGATTTGATGCAAATGGCTGGTTAGTTGGTTGGGGCTATAAATATCTCTTCTCCTGCAGCAAGGGTACTTCTTAGAACCCTATCGAATACTCGTGAAGCCCATGCATTCATCTCTTCATCCTTGAACATTCAATTATCATTTTAGAGGTTGTTGAGAGCATTCAAGTGTGTGTGTTGAATTTGAGCCATAAGAACACTTGATCATCTTCAAACAAACGTCATTGGTCTATTCTCTTGTAGTTTGCCGACACCTAGACGGCTTGGAGGAGAATCCAGTGAGCTCTTCAAAGAAAATTGTGAAGAGGCCTGATAATTGTGTAAAGATTGGAGCAAGAAAGAGCTACCCCTAGTGATCGAGGAAGGCTCCATTGTGCAAGTAGCCGGCTTGATTTGTTCAATCTACCTCAATGTGGATTAGGGGAGACTGGCAAGTCTCCGAGACCACGGGATAAATATTTGTGTTAATCTTTTGGTTTGCATTCTTTTTACTTTCATTTGTGCAATTTACATTCATAATCACATTGTTTAGTTGTCTTATTAGAATTGTCATATTCGATTAGTATTGATGCACTCAGTGAAACCTACCTTATTTAGAGGCTTTGATTGTGAAAGATTGTAATTTTTGTCATAGTAGTCAAATTATTATAGTAGAGGTAAAGAATTTTAAAAACATAATAATACCCTTACTAAACCTAGAAGAGTTCCTGCGATGTGGTTGATTTGAGCCGTTGGAGCGAGCCGGCTCGGCTCGAGCCGAGCCGGCCGAAATTTTTTACATCCGGGTCCTTTTTCGAAAAAAAAATTACATGTAGGTCCTTTTTTCGGGAAAAAATAATGGTTAGGTCCTTTTTCCGAAAAAGAATACATATTACGTCCATACCCTTTTAGCGTTTTTAAGAGTAGCGCTCGGGTCCTTTTTGGGAAACTCGAAATTACGTTTAGGTCCTTTTTAAAAAAAAAACCGTTCGGTCCTTTTTTTTTGGAAAAAATGCATTGTATTTAGACCCTTTTTGCATTTTTTTAGCATTACGTTTAGACCCTTTTGCGGAAAACACAAAATTCTTTTTAGATCCTTTTCGCGCGTTTTCTAGATTTACTCATGTGTGGAGCGTCAATCGCACGTTTTCTCGATTTTTTCGCGTGGAGAGCGACACCCACGGCGTGGCACGCCGCGTACAAGTTTCTAGTATTTATCTACTCTAATCGGTTATCCTTGATGCTATAGCTGTGCGCTCTGTTTATAAAGCAATGCTACAGTGCCGACGTGGGTTAGATCCGTGCGCCCGTTGCCCTCTTTTTTTTCTCTTTGGTCTGTGCTCTTTTTGCAGAGTTGCCGTATGAAGCGAACCGTTTACTTTGCACACGTCTTGCTTTTCTTGTCCTTGCCTCTAGGAGCCAACAGGAGTACATCCTCATGTGCAGCCGCAAGTCGCTGCTGCTGCCTCCTCCTGCTTCGGTTTAGAGTTATCACTGTCTCAGATCCAAATCTAAACCAGAACAAAGCGCCGCCCACCCGAACCCATTAAACTTCACGGGCGTAGATCTGTGCTCATGTCCAAATCTAATAGGTACCCGATACCCAATGGGTACCTATGGGTATCTATAGCAACAAACAAATATGCCTGGTCGTAGTCGCCGGAGGGGGAGGGCATGACGCAGCCGGAGGTGGAACCGGGGAAGGGGAAGTGGAGAGGGCAACCACACCTGTCCGGAGGGGGAAGGGGAGGGAGCTGCTTCGTGCCGCGCGAATCATGCCGTAGCCACTGCAGACGTAGTCGTAGCCGTCGCCGCGTCACCTGCCATCGCCTTCCCCGTCGACTCGTCGAGCTGTAGCCGTAGCTGCCATTGACGCTCGCATGGCGCGCCATTAGCGCTACGTAGTCGAGCAGGCACGGCGGCGGGATCAGCCCGCCCACCGGTATCACCGCCACGCGGATGGCCGACCCCAACGGAGGGGCCGAGCCGCCGAGGTGGCGGGCGATGGGGACCGTGGGGAGCGAGGAGGTGAAGGGGGTTGGGGATGGGGCTAGAGGGGGAGGCAGTGGCAGAGGGCGGCGGGAGGGAGAGTCAACTACCGAGAGGGAGGGGCGCGAGGATTGCGAAGGGGGATTCCAAAGAGGCGAGGAAATTGCGGCGGCTAATTAGTGGTTAGGGTTTTGATTTTCTAATATATATCTTATAAAAATTAGGGTCTGCATTTCATAGGATACCCATCGGACACCCATGGTTACAAATTTACACTCATGTTCATCATGTGACCTTATCGGGTACCCAAACCCGAAAATTCATGGGTCTGAAATGCTACCCATACCCATTCTTATCGGGTCGGGTACCCATGGGTAACTAAATCTATGGGTAAAACTGTCATCCCTACTTCGGTTGCAGCCCATGGGACTGTGACGTGTTCTTGCACTACCTCAAGTGTTACCTTCGTTGTTGCGCCATCCGGGTGCTACCACACAATGCCACGCAGGCTTGAAGTTGCTCCTTGATTGTCTTGATGGTATCGTGCGGTTGGTCGTCCCCGGGAGTCTTCTCTTCTATGGGCTCGGAGCTCTGATATCACTTGTTATAAAACGTACAGCAAAAAGTATAAAATTAAAGGAACGGGAGACATAGATTTAGCGTGAAAAACTCTTACAGGAAAAAGCCACGGACGAACAAAATCAATTTCACAATATGATAAGATGTTTACAATGAAGTTCTTGCTTTTACTATAGACTACATATATATATATATATATATAGTGGTACATGATAGACTCGGTGTAGGAGTAGATTTGAGATAGAGTAGAAAACGAATTCAGACTCAATCTTCGACGACTAGAGTGATGAGCATTTGATGATGTATATTGATAGATTGTCGTATGCATCAAAGGAAAGGCGCTCTCTCATCAGCCACCTAGAACATTACTAAGCACTACTATCCATCTTTCTTTCTCAACTCCGGTGAATTTTAGTATCCATCTCTCTTTGTTGTTGGCACTACGCTGCAGTTTTCTGTATAGATGGAGTTCGTCATTATCCAGGCGATGACGTTTGCATCTAATCTGGCGTCGGCTTGTCCCCCTAAAAAATTAAGAGATATCTGGCTCCCGGATTCATCCTCCGCTCCAGCTGTTCCAGATCGGAATCAGAATCAAGCGAGGCAAGCAAACGCGAAGGAACTTTGGGAGCAGCCAAACACCTACTCCCCGCAAGAATCAGCCTGATGCTGTACTAGATTGCCCCTGGAGTTGAGCCTAGGGTTCACAATTTCGTTTCAGAGACGAAAACCGTTAGCTCCGTGGTAACGGTTTTCGCAAAAAACCGAGAAAAATCGAATAATTTGTAAATTCAAAAAAGTTTGAAATCTGGTCAAACCCACTCGCGAAAACCACGCAAAAACCGAGCGGTTTTTTGAGAAAATCGCGAAAACTTCCGAGGTTGGAAATTTGGTGAAAAAATTCGAAAAAAAATGTGAAAATTTGCAAGAAAATATTGTAAAATCAGTAAAAATTACAGAGAAAACTAAATTTGAGTAAAAATATATAAATAAGGTATGTGAAAACACACAAAAAAATTCAAAATGATCTCTCCTAAATTTGGAAAAAAAAACGACATGACCTTTGCTATATTTTACACAATTGGAAGTTGTAAATTCGGTATTTAGCAATAATATGTCAATAAATAATCTTTCATTGCAATACTACAATCACACAAGTACAAAAATAGGCATTTACATAACCACATAGCAAAATCATTCGCAATTTCACTACCATTCACTTGTCAATAACATTCAAATATCAATACCATTCACATTTAGATAAAACTGATATAAACTATATAAGTCTACAAATTTATGCGACGTAAATTGGTTTGCAAATCACTGAAAATCGCTCAAAAAAATCGACTACCAAAAAAGTTTAACTAAAGTCAACCAGTTAGCCGAACACTTTCCTCTAGAATTCATGTACAAAAGATCAAAAGATTTTATCACATCTCACAAATAATCCATACAAATACAAAAGATCAAGTTACAAATACAACTCAGGTATTACAGATAAGGGCAAACTGGATAATTCCTCTAGAATTCCCTTTTTCAATAATCTAGAGTCAACCAGTTAGCCGAACACTTTCAGAAACTGCTCTTGATTATTTAGAAGATTAGAATAAGAAAGAGTCATAGCAGAATCAGAGAGGAGCAGGAGCTAAAGTCCTAGCGAAAGGACCCTAAAGTCCCCCGTGGCTCCCCCACGTGGTTCTGGTATCCCCTCTTCATTTATTTTGTTTCCACCCATCCTTGTGCCAAACTAGATAATTGACGCAGCGTGCCACGCCACGATCGTCGCTCCCCACGCAAGAAAACCGACAAAACGTGCGACCGAGGAAACACGTGAAATGGCTAAAAGGATAAAACCGTAATCGCGCTTTTTTCGCATCTATTTGGCTAAAAAGGACCTTAACGTTTTTCCCCTAAAAAGAACCTAAACGGAAAACTTTAAAAAATGGGGAAAGGACCTAAACGTAATATATAATTTTTTTCCATAAAAAAGGACCTAATCGTGTTTTTTTTACGAAAAAGGACGTAAATGTAATTTTGAGTTTCCGAAAAAGGACCTCAGCGTGACTCTTAAAAACACATAAAGGGCATAAACGCGATATTGTTTTTCCTTTTTAAAAATGGATCTATCCGTATTTTTTTTCTTGAAAAGGACCTATCTGTAACTTTGTTTTTCGCGAAAATGACCCGAACACAATTTTTTTTTACCGGCTCGGCTCGAGCCGCGATCCGAACCGGCTCCCTTCCTGCTCAAACGCACACGGGAGGGCAGGAAACCTGCTGTCTTTAGTATTGGTATGATCTGGTCTCATCCGGCACGCCATGACAACCTCTAGCAAGGAGGCCCAATGTGGCAGCCACTGTTGGTCCACAGCTACGGTGGTCCCACCATTCAAAGCTCCATCTGCCGCTGTGTGCAGTGCAGATGAACTCATCGACTACTATGTCATTTTTCTTTTTCCTCGCTTCTTTTTTTTTTGGATGTGTGTGGATGATGTATTCAATGTCCCTCGGAACCTATTTGCCACGAACGAAAATATATTGATCGATGAGAATTCATTTGGTGCAGTTTTTCCATGTGAAGCGCTTATATTGTTTCTTTCCTCTCTCTGGATATTGAGCAAGCTTTGTATTATTTGACTCTGATGCACATTTTATTTTTCTTTTTATATTTCTGGTCTCTCTCCAAATATAATAGTAAAATTAGCTCTCTTTCCGACCGTGAAAATATTAGTAGGTTATACGTGTCATCTGTTACCCTCTCCTACCGTGATAGGTAGCCAGCTCCGTGGCAATGGTGTGCACCGCGATAGGTGGAGCGGATCTACCGTAGCATGAGAAGCCGTGATCCAGTAGCATGGTAGGCTCCTATCATAGTCCCTATGGGCAGTACGATCGTCAAGCAGTAGCAATGCAATAGTATTTGTCGCGGTCTTCGCAGGATCTACTATGGTCCTATATTGGGATAGGCTTGTGGGGCCGTACCTTCCCCGCTAATTAGAGCACGTGTGACTGTCAAGATGGCTGCTACATTATTGACGAGATGCCACCCTATAAAGAGTGTGGTAGGTAATACGTAAAAGAAATGTTAGATTTATAATTTTATTGACACATCACCGAATATGAAAAAAAATACGTGAGAAACCGAATAAGTCAAATACTCGATATCGAGTGAGAGGACAGTAGTTGATGATTTGGTAGTACCGTAGTAGTACACACCGCTCTCACTTACAGTCTTACACAAAGAAATAAGAATAGCTAGGGGGAGAAGAAAAAAGATGGTGAGTGTTGGGAAATCACGTGGCCCAATAGAAAGTCCACGATGGTCCCTTAGCCGAAACCCTAGGTGAGCACTATAAAAAGAGGAGGGGGTCCCCCTATGTACAAGTAGTCTGAAAGCAATAAAGAATTTAGTCGTCGCTCCCCATATATCTATGTCTCTCTCTTTCTGTTCTCCAATTTTAGATCTGTCGGGAACCCTGACTATTCGAGCAGCGAGGTTCCTTAACACGTTATCAAGACGGCTTTCACCGAGTTCGGATTTGAAAGGTGAGAAAGGTAGGATTTTGGCGATTGAATCTAGATGCTTGTCGTCGCGCATGCATCTATCCTACGATCTTGTACCATTTTCGCCACGTGGCACAAAGCCACACGCGATCGCTCGGGTTACTAGCACGGTTATGGTACACGCTTTCTCGTTCTTCCAAAAAAGAAGGGAAAACGGCAAGCGTGCACGGCCACGGCCGCTGCAAAGAAGCGCCAAGACGAAACCCGGCGGCCGGCTCGGCCGTCGCAGCGCCGCCGATGGCCTCGGCCGCGTGGCGCACTCATCGCCGGCGCCGACCGAGCCGCACGAAGAAGAAGTGGCGGCCGTCCGCGCGTAACGGCGGCGCTCAGGTTACGCCGGCGGCGCCGCCCGCCTCCACGGCTCGGAGCCGCTCGCCGCTCGGCTGGCCACAGCATGAAGCGCCCGCACGGTTGCCGCACCACCTCGACCCGCTGAAGTCGCTGCCACCAGCTCGGCGCCACCGCTCGCTCAAGGCTGCCGGCCACCCCGCCCGGCTTCCACGCCGCGGCGCACGGCGCCCGGCCGCCGCCGGCTCAGACGCATGCAGCTGCCGCCGCCTCGATCGTTCGCTTCGGCCGCCAGACGGCGCGGCCGCTGGCCACGACGTCGCCAGACCGGCCGCTTCCGCCGAGCACTCAATCCCGCCACCGCCACCGTGGGTCTCGGCCCTTCGATCACAGACGAAGCGCCCGGCCATGAGCCTCCGCCGCCGGCCATGCCTCGCCACGCGCCGAGGAAGATCGCCACCGGCCCGGCTCGAAGAATCGCGGCGACGCGACTTTTGCTCGAGCGAGGTCAGGCGCGCTACGCTTTTGCCGCCGGCTCGCAGCCCGGCTTGCCGCGCCCGCCTCGGCCGCCCGTCGCCGCCGCGGCCGGCTCGCCGTCCTCGCCCGCCTCATTGCTGCGCCGCGCTCGGATGCCATGAAGGTGGCGTGGGCGCATGGGGAATGCCTTGGAGGCGGCGCTGGCGTGGGCGCATGGAGGCGGCGCGTGGGGAATGCGGCGCGGGCACGCGTGGGAAGGGGAAACCCTAGGCAAGGCAAGCATGGGCCAGGGCAAGGCCCATTTAAGCCGTTCGACCGGCAAAAAGGAAAAGAAAAAAGAAAAGAAAAGAAAGAGAAGAAAAAGAAAAAGAAAAAAAAGGAAAAATTGCAGAAATTTTTTGAAAAATTGCCAGAAAATCCAAAAGATTAATTTGGCTCTATTTTTAATTTTTCTAGCTTTATTTCCCTGTTTTATGAATATTCTTTATGAATTTTGAATTCGTTGCTTTGTTTAGCATATTGAAAATACATGTGAATTTATTTTCAGTTCTTTATGCTTTTGCAACCCTTTTCTATTAGATTACACGCAGTAATCTAATATCGAAATTTTGAAATCATGCATCATGAATCCTGAATCGTGAGTTTGAAGAACTGGCCTCGCACGATCAGAACTACCTCACTTGGGCATCAGACGTGAAGATAGTTCTTGGGGGCAAGAAGCTCCGCGGTCGCGATTGGTCTAGGTCCTGCAGACTCGAAACCTACCGTCGAGCGTAACGATCAAAGCCTTGCACGAATTTGTACTAATCTCTCCCTATGTGGCAAGAAGATCACCGATGAGGAGAAGATTGAGAAAACTCTCTACCTTCCACCTAAATGCTATCCGAGTGCACGCAGTTTATCGCCGACGCATACAAGGAGTATAGCGAATCGATTGATGTAATGCAAGTTATGAATCGCAAGACGATGTTCTATGCAAGAACTATGTCTCACAGCCACCTGGAAGGGGCACTGGCAAAGAAGTTAATGCCAATAGTTATAAGGTGAGAAAGCCCATTCATAGAAACAAGGGCGAGCAGGGTGAAAAAGAGAAGTTTCAGGCCAAGGGAAAGTCCAAAGCTCGTTAATGCATGAATCGCATTTTTTTTAGATTATGGTTGTTAGCCTTTTCTTTTGAATAATGAATTGTAAGCTCTAGAAGAGCATACTTCTCTCATAAATAAATATGCAATTTATTCTTTATTCCAGTATTCTTTCATTTACAAGCAATATTTGAATTATTTTGCCTCTGTTTGATTAGAATTATATTTCTTTTATCTAGAAATCGTGTAGCGCCCAAATGGAAGAGGTATGCATTGTTGATTGTGGCACAACAAATATCATCTTAAGAGAGTCTAAATACTTCCAATGATCACGAAGAACGCTGAAAGATTACTACGATCGCAGAAGCGATTCATATGTAATCGGCTCAGAAGAGCCACAATTATATTACCTATGGGTACAACTTTGGTAATTGAAGAAGTCCTTTGTACTCGAATCAACACGCACTCTCTTAAGCTTTAAAGACATCCGCGCCAATGGTTTTCATGTAGAAACCAATGAAGAAAATGGCAAAGAATACTTGTGCATTGTGAAGCACGCAGTATGTGGAAAATTGGTATTAGAAAATGCCCTCATATGAATCAGGTTGTACTACACTAATATTCATGCACCAAGTGTATACTTCCTTGAAGACTGTTTTTAGAAGCTCTGAGTTATTTTTATGTCATAGTAGATTAGGTCATCCTGGTCTTAGAATGATGAGAAATATAGTGAACAACTCACAAGGTCATGGCATTAATGTGCCATCGGGAAATTAATAACTGGACCCCCTGTCATGAAAGTGCAAAATAAAATTCCCGCATTTCGAACGCATCCAGGGGATATTTATGCCGATTCATTTCTTTGTCGTGGCCATTTCGATACTTTATGGTGCTCATCGATGCTTCCTCGAAATGGTCGCATGTATGCTTATTATCAACAAGAAACCATGCATTTGCAAAGCTGATCTCGTAGATCATAAGAATTAAGAATGCTTTCCCTGATCATCGCGTGAAGTCCATTAGAATGGACAATACCGGAGAATTTACTTCAAAAGCATTTGATGATTATTGCACGGCAATAGGGATAGCAGTTGAGCAGTCCGTACCGCACGTCCACACGCAGAATGGACTAGCAGAAGCACTAATAAAGAGGGTTAAGTTCATTGCCAAACCGCTTTTACAGAGTTGTAACTTGCCCAACACTTGTTGGGGACACGCAGTCCTGCACGCAGCAGCTCTCATCAACTTCAGACCTTCGGCCTACAACATCCATCCTCTTATGCAGCTTGTGCATAGGATCATCCCGAAGATCTCCCATCTTAGAAAATTTGGGTGTATGGTATATGTACCTATACCACCCCCTCAGCGGACTGCAATGGGCCCTCTCCGCAAGTCTGGGATATACGTTGGTTATGAGAGTGCATCCATAATCGTGTATTTAGAACCCATGATCGAGACTTGCATACTGCTTGATTCACGATTGTATTTTTGACGAGGATCGCTTTCCGTCATTAGGGAGGAAATCAACCTTTGGATGAAAAATGCCGAAATCATATGGCATTCCACCGATCCCCGCACATGACCCCGCACTAATGAAGCAAATCAAGAAGTTCAAGATAATTGATTTGCGTAATTTAGCAAATGAACCGCCTGATCATTTTGTGATCCAAGGGTGTGGTTAAGTCGCATGTACCTGTAAGAAATGCACCAGAGAGGGTGGAAATACCAAAGGAAATAGAAGGTATCCCTCATCCTATTCAGAGGCCTCAAAGAAAAAGAGCATGAAATCGCTCCTCAAACCCAAAGTACCCGAGACGCCCGAGAAAATCAAGCAGAGGACTTACCACAACCAATCACGAAAATGCCCTAAGAAAGAAGGGAGCCGCTTGAGACTGCACCTGGAAAGAAGCCAACAGAAAGGCAATTCCGCACTTGAATCTTCCACCAAGGAAGCCACGGAAATAATGTGTGCGCACACATAGGCGATAAAAAGCTAAAGGAACTTACTCTTGTGATAGGGAATAGCAGTGAAGAGCAAGTAGAAGTGCATGAAGCACCCTATGAAGAAATGGCCATAAACTTTGTAATAACAGGAGAATCCCTGAATAGAGCAACAACCAACGTTGATGCATACTTTGCAAAGAAGATTGCCTCGATCATTGATCATGATCCCGAGCCCGCATCTTCGCAGAGTGCAAGAAAAGGCTAGATTGGGAAGAATGGAAAAAGGCAATCATCGCAGAGTTAGTCTCTCCAACAAGAGAGAGGTGTTTGTTCAATGCCGCACACCTCCCCATATAAACCCCGTAGGTCACAAATGGGTCTTTGTTCTAAGAGGAATGAAAACAACGGTTGTAAGGTACAAGGCAAGGCTTGTAGCTCAAGGTTTCACTCAACGCCCCGGAGTTGATTATGAAGAAACCTATTCTCCGGCCATGGGAGGAATTACCTTTAGATATTTGATCTCAATGGCATCAACTTGAAGTTGAGAATGAAGCTAATGGATGTTGTCACAAAGATATTTGTATGGAAACTTGGATTCGAGATATACATGAAAGTACCTAAGGAATACCTATCCCAACCAAGACGGAGCAAATAGAAACTTGTACAAGGTGAGATTGGAGAAATCACCGTATGGGCTAAAGCATCAGAAGAATGTGGTACAATCGCTGAGTGACTTTCTCGCAAAAAGGCTACACAAACAAATAAGATTGTCCATGTGTGTTTATACAATGATCCCGAATGGATTCTCAGATAATCTCCGTCTATGTAGATGACTTGAACATCATTGGGACTGATGAAGAAATTGAAGAAGCATGCTCATACTTGAAGTCCGAGTTTGAAATGAAGGATTTGGGTAAAACCAAGTTTTGTTTAGGCTTGCGGCTTGAACATGTCCAAGGAGGAATCTTGGTACATCAATCAACCCGCATACGTAAAGTGTTGAAAATGTTTGGCTTTGAAAAGGCATATCCCGCGAAGACTCCAATGGCTCAAGGTCACTCCAAGCGGACCTAGACCCATACGCACCTAGAGAAGAGGGGAGGAAGTCCCGGGAGCAGAACTTCCATATCTCGAGTGCGCTTGAGCGCTCATGTACCTTGCGAATAGCACCAGCCTGACATTGCGTCACAGTAAATTTGCTAGCACTGATGATGCTGCGTAACCCACCAAAAGGCATTGGAAAGGGATCAAGAACATCTTT
This sequence comes from Otatea glauca, assembly GCA_036346275.1. Lineage (NCBI taxonomy): Eukaryota > Viridiplantae > Streptophyta > Magnoliopsida > Poales > Poaceae > Otatea > Otatea glauca. The sequence continues at coordinate 128,851 of CM070717.1, read as the reverse complement.
CGCTACCTCCAAGGAAGCAAAGACCTTGGTTTGTTTTTCAGAAGAAACAATGAATTGAATTTGGTTGGCTATGCCGATGCTGGGTATTTATCAGACCCGCATACTGGCAAGTCCCAAATTGGCTATGTTTTCCTATGTGGAGGAACAACAATTTCTTTGAAGTCGTTTATGCAGACTCTTGTCTCGACGTCGACAAACCACTCGGAAATCATTGCTTTGTATGAAGCATCTCGTGAATGTGCATGGCTCCGAAGAATGGTTCACGCATCCGTAAGTCGTGGTTTGAACATTGAGCAAACTCCCACAATCATTTATGAAGATAATGCAGCTTGTGTTGCCCAAGCACAGATGGGTTATGTGAAGAGCAATCTCACGAAGCATATCAACCCCAAGTTCTTCTATGCTCACGAATTACATAAGATGAACGAAATCAAGATATTGCATACTAAGTTATGTGAAAATCTTGCAGATTTGTTCACTAAATCACTCCCAGCATCTACCTTTGAAAGGTGCGTAAAAGGAATTGGGATGATGAGACTTAGAGAAGTGCAGATTTCAGGGGGAGATATTTCATATACTCCCACATGAATCTCGAGCATGAATTATGAATACCCAACATGAATCTCGAAGATTAGCAATTGAAGTTCGGGTGAATTGTACTCTTTTTTCTTAGCAAGTTTTTCATGAAGTTTTTCTTGCATAAGGTTTTAACGAGGCAATTCGTGCAACATAGTAAGCGTATGCTATTTACTCTTTCTCCAAGTATTTTTCCCACTGGATTTTTCTGGTGTTTTAATGAGGCATATGCATCTCGCGGCAAAGAGCACAAGGGGGAGTGTTGGGAAACCACGTGGCCCAATAGAAAGCCCACGGTGGTCCCTTAGCCAAACCCTAGCGAAAGCACTATAAAAGGAGGAGGGTCCCCTATGTACAAGTAGTCCAAAGCAATAAAGAATTCACTGCCGCCTCCATATATCTGTGTCTCTCTCTTTCTGTTCTCCAATTTTAGATCTGTTCAGGAACCCCGGACTATTCGATAGCGAGGTTCCTTAACTTGCTCAACTAGTTCTCGCTCGCCTTGCTTCCAGCAGGCCTAAAAAAATAGAATCGAAATTACTTAAAATTATTTTGATTACAATAATTAATGAGTTTAAAATTAAAATGAGATTATTTCAAGTAAAAAAATGTTAACGAAGCTCGACCCCGATCAATAACTCGTTAGTTCGAATTTGAAGTAGCTACTTAAATAATAAATAAAATAATTTTTTATTAATTATAAATTCGATAATAGCTTGTCAAGATGGACAGCCGCCCTAGCTCTCAGCTGAGAATGAGATAAATTAGTATTGTGGACTAGTACTAACATGAGTAGAAAACCAAACCAAGAGCAGAGACTAGAGAGGAGCTGGAGCCTTGCCATGTGATACATACATAAACATAGTACATAGATAACTACATGACGATGATAGGAAGAAGAGGAGTGTGATATATAAGCAGCAAGCATCGCTTGTTCCTTCAAAACACATCTTCCACTCTTCCTTGCAGGGGAGAGAGAGAGAGAGAGAGAGAGAGCAAGAAGAAGGGACGATGGGGACGGGGTGGCGGAGGGCACTGTGCACGTCCGTCCGCCGAGACGACCACGACGCCACCAAGAGCCGCCCGCACCACGCGCCCAGTCCCCGGACCCCCGGCAAGCTCGGAGGATTCTTCTCCAGCATCGGAAGCAACCCCTCCACGCCAGCTCTCCGCTGCCGCACCAAGCCCCCGCCGCAGCCGCAGGTCGCGACCCCGCCCTCAGCGCTGGCCAAGAAGAGGATGCCGCTGCTGCAGGCGCTGTCGGCGCCGTCGTCGCCCAGATCCCCATCCAGATTCGCGCTCTTCAAGGCCTCCATCCTCCCAACCAAGGTCTGTCTGTATCCTAGACTTCTAGTAGTCCCTACTCTCTCCATGGCTTCTTGACGGAAGAAGCAGTAGAAAGAAAGAAACGATTTTTTTTCCGTCTCTTGTTTTGTTGTTGTTAAGTGCTGCAGTGCAAATACCATATGCAAACTAATGCAAAAGCAAATGCTAATTGTTGCTTGTCTCTTGCCTTGACCGCTGCTAATTGGTGATCCCCAGTGCCATTGGAGAACCAAATCAAGCAATCATTACCACCACCCTCTCTGTTTTGTCCTAATCCTCCTCTTCCCCTTCTCTCTTGAGATTCGATTCTCCTTGTAATTATTAACTAATTATTATAGGGCAGCGGCAGCTTTACGATCCTCCTCCCTTTTGTTTTTGCTTGCCACCCCTTCCTTTTCCTCTCTTTCTTTCCTGAATGAGATCTTCTTCCATCCACTCCAATTTGGCTGTGTCATTTCAGAGAGTAGGTTACATGTCAGATCTCCTACCATCCTTTTCCTCTGTTTTGATTCATGGAGAGATCCCTCCGAGATAGAGAGAGACATGGAGGAGAGGAAGGAAAGAAAAAGAGAGAAGAGAATGATCTCGAAGATAGTAGTAGAAGTAGGACGATGCAAATGCAATGGCAAGAGCGAAGAAGAGAAAAGGCTGCTCAGCCTGCTCCTTTTGAGCGAAGAGAAAAGGAGGAGAGAGAAGCTGGCGGAGCCTAGCTATACTAGAGGGGAAAAAGATGGATCAGATCAGACCAGCTTTACCTTGATTTTGATTGAGTGCTTACTATTCAAATGATTCGCATCCCTTCCTAATTCCTACCACTACTGCCGAAAATGAAGATCTTTTCCTCCTTCCAATGTTGCTTCCCTTTCTTTTACCTTTCCATGAAAAAAAATGTGTTTTCCCCTCATCTTCCTCGAGTGATTTTGATTGATTGACGTTTTTGCAATGGCTATTGCGTGCAGGCTCGCTGCGGTGTGTGCTCTCACGGCGTCAAGAACGGCGGCAGCTCGGCGGTGTTCACGGCGGAGTGCTCCCACTCCTTCCACTTCCCCTGCATCGCCTCCCACGCCCGCTCCACCTTCTCCGGCGCCCTCTCCTGCCCCGTCTGCTCCGCCCCGTGGCACCAGGCCCCAATTCTCGCCTCCCTCCGTATCCACTGCTCCTCCGTCCCAGCCGTCGCCGTCGCCATCGACGACAACGCCGAGAACCGCTCCCCCCGCCACAAGCGCAGGATCTCCGTTGATTCCGGCCGCAAGACGCCGCCCTCGTCCGGCGTCCCCAAGGTGTACGACGACGACGAGCCTCTCCTGGCGCCCAAGGCTGCCGCCGCCAACGGCGGCTTCAACCCGATCCCGGAGGCCGACGAGGACGACGAGGATGACGCGGGCAAGGAGGGCGAGCTCAGCGGGTTCTTCCCGCACCCGCCACGGCCGAGGAGCGGCCTGGCGGTGACCGTGGCGCCGGAGGCTGCTCTGGTGTCGTCCGGCGGCCGGAGGCATGGCAAGTACGTGGTGGCCGTGAAGGTGAAGGCGCCCGGGCTGCGGTCGTCGGCTTCGCGGCGCGCCCCCATTGACCTAGTGACCGTTCTGGACGTGAGCCAGGGCATGCTGGGCGAGAAGCTGCAGACGCTCAAGCGAGGGATGCGGCTGGTCATCGCGTCGCTCGGCCCGGCGGACCGCCTCTCCATCGTCGCCTTCTCCGGCGCCGCGAAGCGCCTTCTGCCGTTGCGGCGGATGTCGAGGCAGGGGCAGCGGTCGGCGCGCCAAATCGTGGATCGGCTGGTGGTGTGCGCCGCCGCGCAGGGGCAGGAGCAGGCGCAGAATGCCTGCGTCGGCGACGCGCTGCGCAAGGCCACCAAGGTCCTCGAGGACCGCCGCGACCGCAACCCGATCGCCACGGTCATGCTCTTGTCGGACACGCAGCAGCAGCAGCAGCAAGATCACCACGCCCTGCGCCGCCCGCAAGCAGCTCCTCCGGCCACACGCTTCACCCACGTGGAGATCCCCATCGGGCCGGGAGACGAGCCGGTGGTGCCCAAGGAGGAGCAAGACCCTCCTGTGGAGCACGCCTTCGCGAAATGCCTCGGCGGCCTCGTCAGCGTCGTCATGCAGGAGGTGCACTTGGACCTCGCCTTCCCCACTGGGGAGATCACGGCGGTGTACTCGTGCGGTCCCGGGCAGCAGGCCGTGGCCTTGGCCGGCGGCAACGGCGGCGCGGCGCTGAATGTCCGGCTGGGTGAGATGTACGCGGAGGAGGAACGGGAGCTGCTGGTGGAGCTGCGGGCGCCGTTGGGCGCGCAGCACAACCACCTGCACTCGCTGTCCGTGAGGTGCAGCTACCGCGAGCCGGCGTCGCAGGACACACTGCGCGGCGCCGAGCAGCCGCTGCTGCTGCCGCCTCTCCACGGGGGGGTTTCCTCGCAGCGCCTCCACGACCTGTTTGTGGCCACCCGTGCGGTCGCCGAGTCGCGGAGGCTGGCGGAGCTGAGCCACTTCGCCACGGCCATCCACCTGCTCTCGTCGGCGCGGACGCTGGTGCTGCAGTCGCCGCCGACGCAGCAGCAGCATGACCTGGTGGGCAGCCTCGACACGGAGCTAAGCGACATGCGGTGGCTGCGCAGCCAGCAGCAGCAGCCACTGACGCCGACGTCCAGGAGCCGGAGGAGGGAGGCGGAGACGCCCGTGGGGAGACCGCGGGGGGAACCGCTGACCCCGACGTCGGCGTGGCGCGCGGCGGAGCAGCTGGCCAAGGTGGCCATCATGCGCAAGTCCATGAACCGGGTCAGCGATCTGCACGGCTTCGAGAACGCGCGCTTCTGAACGAACATGTAACGAGTTTGTTTTGTTTTCGTTTTTGATCTGTGAAATGATGAATCGAAACTTGAACGGCGGCGGCGGCAGCAGCAGAAGAAGTGAGTCCCTGCCGGATTGCGGTGGACGGCTAGAGTTAATTACGATTGTTAATTGGTCAAGAAAATGAAATACTAGGATATTCCTCTTTTCCTCCTTGTTAAAAAACCTTCTTTTAAAATTTTTGCTTTCTTCTTCTTCTTTTCTCTCCTCTCAGTTGGGTCGATCAATGGTAATTGGTTCGTATTTCTTGTATCTTGTCTTCTGTCTGCCTGTGCGCCATTTTTCCACTTCTTTCTTTTCTGTAACAGCATCAATCTATCGTTAGATCAACCATTGAATGAATTCAGGGGGGATGCAGCAGGAGATGAGGAAGAACAAATTGGTGAGGCTTAGACGCTTAGTAACATATGATCAAGTACAGTGGTTAAACTAGTTTTAAATCGACCAACAGAAGATTTTGCAATAAGTTAGTTGGTAAAGCGGAGGGCTGAAATCCATCCGGTCGCTGGTTTGAATCCTCAGTTCGTTACCATAAAAAAAAATCTCCACCAAGCTACACGCACAACAAAAATGCCAAAATTGAGAGCCTTGCGCCCACCATGGTTCGAACCCACGAGCTTGTTACAAGCTTAAAGAAACTTACAGGGAAACGGGGTGTCCGGGTGTGTGTTGTCTGTTGAACCCTGAAGCTGAAGAAGAGCAGTTTTGCACAATGACTGTGATGTGTACAATCTTGAATCTTGTGCAGGGGCAAGGGCTGTAGTCATTGTGAATTGTGATTGTGATGCTCTTAGACTCTTATCCTAACCTGACTTGACCTCAGCTTTTTTATTTCTTTTAGAAATTTTACCTGTAAATGCTGAGTGAGGCACACCAACCGTCCCCGTCATCATTAAAAAAAGAAGAGTCAACAGTGAGGTGAAATGAGTAGGGAGGGGGTGATTCATGCATCTTCTTTGCTTTGCTAGGTTGATGCTCGATAGTTTGATTTGGTATCCTATGCATTAGGAGAGAAATCAGAGGGAATATGAGAGCAGTGGACTGATTGCTGGAACATGGATATATTCTTTTCTTTTCTGCATTTAGAAATTACCTCGATGGGGAGAGAGAAATGTACAAATCTAATCCCCTTCTTGACCGCTGAAATACTCACTACGGCTAAGTCTCTATATGAGAATATTTCTTGTCTTAGCGTTTGTCTCAATGTCAGCCATATTTTAGGCATTGACGTTTGTATCGGTAAGAACCTCATATGTGAGCTTAGCCTTCTGCTACATTGAGAAACCTTGGGCAGTGATATATGACTCTATCCAAGATTTTTAAAAGGGATAGTCAACCCTAGAAAATATCGGAGGCTTGGTAGAATACTTGTCAGTTGCCATGGCTCTAGAGAATGGTCAAGATCTAGATAGAGCAAAACCTAGCTCTGATATCAATTGAAGGACTGAAATCGGTGACTAGATGGGGGTGAATATAAGCCAAATAAAATTTTTCTCTCAAGAATCTCCTCCAAAACACTAGTGCTATGGAGCAAACACTAGGTTCATGAACACCAAATATAGGATGAATAGAGCAAGAATTTTAGCAACTCAAATGAGAAGAAATGTCAAACTTGACCGTCACAAAATATTAATAACTCAAGTTCTACTCATCTAAAATTGGTGAAACTTGAAACATAGCAAAATCAGGTCCTCAGGGTTATGATGCCAAAATAAATTTTGAAACAAAGCCCAAATGAGAGACCTATCTAGCTTAACATCCACGCCACATAAAAACCAGAATTTCATAAACTTGACCGCGAGGAAACATCAATAACTCAAGTTCTATCCATCCAAACTTGATGAAACTTGAATCACGACTAGGAAATAACCTTAGGATTATTATTCCAAAAGGAATTGCAAGAATAAGCCCAAGGTCTTAACCTTTCATGCAAAAGTTCAAGCTGCACCAAAGCAATGATTTTATCTCAAAAACTCGATGTTGCAAGCCCAACTTGAGTAAGAATAAGTTTTAATGGATCATGCTGGGTTGGGACATTGTAGGATCAAGGATGACCGACTAGAGGGGGGTGAATAGGAGGTTTCTAAATTTTTCGAATCTAATTTGCAATTAAGAAAGACACTAAGATATAGAAACAATAATTGCAAATTCACAACTATAATCTCTAGCAATCACCTAAAGCACTTAATCAATTCAAGTATAGCAAAAATAATTCTAAGCACAAATAGTCTACTCAATTTTGCTAGTGATGAAATTTAGCACAAGAATGAAAAAGACAAATCACAAGAGAACAAGAGACAAGATTTTTGACCTGTGGTCTCGGAGACTGCCGGTCTCCCCTACTCCACGTTGAGGTGACTTGAACCACATCAAGCTGGCTTCACTCGCTTGAGCCTTCCTCGATCACTAAGGTAGTTCTTCCCCGCTCCGGGTAGGCGAACTCCGGCCTTCACAACCTGTCGGGGCTTCTCACAATCTCCGTTGAGAAGCTCACTGTGCACGATCGCCTCCAAGCCGTCTAGGAGGCGGCAATCTCCAAGAGTAATAAGTCTTGATGCTTGCTTGAGATCAAATTTGAGTGTCTAAAGCCTCAAACTAAATGCAACACTCAACTTTTGCTCTTCACTCTCTCAAATGAAAATTGAATGCATTTTTGGAGAGAAGAAGACTTGTTAGAGCTCAAATATCATCAATGAGGATTAAGAGAGACTCTAGAATGCAGGTGGGGGTGTATTTATAGCCCCACCAATTTACTAGCCGTTGGAGCCCCAAATGAGTCGAAACTGGTTTTAGGGCATACGCCCATGTAGGGACTAGAGCACGAGCTCCAACTCAACGGTTAGAACAGGGCATTAAATGCACTGCCAGAGACCGTTGTACAGGTGGTCTGGTGCTACCGCCCAACTGGGACCGGTAGCACCGGACTCATTTAGAATTTTTGCTCAGAAAAGAGCTTCTCTGTGATTTTTACACCGGGCTAAAAAACCGGTGCTACCGTTCACTTGGTAGCACCGCGCTACCATGGGCGGTAGCACCGGACCGCCCGACTGCCCAAAAATAGAGCTCTCTGGAATTTTTGCACCGGTCGAGGCCGGTGCTACCGCCGCTCGTAGAGCACCCGCTACCATGGCGTAGCACCGGTTTCGTAAACTTCATATTTGTTTCCATAGAATTTATTCAATGAGACTAGAAACTTGACACAATGCATGATCTTGAGTATTTAATTTGAGCCTTTAAACCCTAGATGACATCAAGACAGTCGTCAAGACCCCTCTTTATAGTATGGCCCTATTTCTAGCGATCCGATCTTTTCTCTAAACTCCGAGATTGGCAAAAAGCTAGAGAAAGGTCCTTACATTTATACCTTTTCACTTTTATGATGTATTGATCTTCTTTTTGCATCATTCTTTACGCTTCCATGATCGGGACTAACCTATTTTCAATATTCTCAAGGAAAATATTAGTCCTTTAACCAAAGTTATTATTAATTATCAAAACAAACCAACATGGGGGCCTAAATGCTTTCAATCTCCCCCTTTTTGTAATTGATGACAACCTCAAAGTGATAATTAAATTGAAATTGATTTTGAGTACGCAACAGATGAAATATGTTGTTATCCTCAAGAATTCGAGTTTTAATAAGATTTTTCTTCTTGAAGCAACAATTTATTTAAATTATGATATTTAAATCAAAACTCCCCCTAGAGATGTGCATATAAGTAGAAAGTGAATATTTGCACATGAAAAAGAAAATTGAAAAATCTGACAGAGCTTTATTTAGTTATTTGTGACATGGATAATAAAAAAAACATATATAAGCACATAGAAGTAATTTGCAATTTAAAACAACCATAAATACATCTAACACAAGTAGGACAACAACACGTCCAAGATTCCTGTCGGGGTTTCGTGTCACTGGCAAGTAAATTTGTAAGTCTAAGGGGCCGTGCGCTCCCTCTCCTTGAATGGTTAGACCTAACGGCTCAGGATGTATACTGGTTCGTGTTGAATGTCCCTACTCCAGTTCGTGTGGCGTTTATCGTATTGATTCAGGTGCAGGAGACTGCACCGTGTTTACAAGTGGGAGCCAGGAGCCCGAGCACGAGAACGCGTGTTGTCTGTTCGTAAAGGCTAAGTGAAAGGAAGCCTGAGAGACCGTCCAAGAGAGCGCCAGAGAGTGTTTTGTCTCCAGCCTCTGTCTTAGAAGACCCTACCTCCCTTTATATAGTCGGAGGGGGCAGATTACATGGGAAGTTGAGAGAGGAAAGGGTGAAGATCTCTATGCTAGCCCTAACCCTAGGTCTCGGTTGTTGGTCGACCCCCTCTTCTGCCCATATCGGGTTGGTGGGCTCGTCGAGTAGATCAGTCTGCTGCTTCATTGGGAAACAACGCACCGCTTCTCGCGGTTCGACGAGCACCGACGCCATAGTGTGTGATTCTCGTGCCGCCGGAGGGAGCGATCTGTCTTGCGGCGTGACCGGATGATGAGACTGGAGTCTTTGACTTTAGCAGCCTTCGTGCTATCTTGGAAAGGAGCCACCTGCTCTCGCACGGTCACTTCGAGTGGTTGGGTCCACAGACCACGTGGCCGATGGCCGGCGGAGGCCTGACACCTGGACCTTGGCGGTGATCGCCTCAGCTTTGTCGGAGCCGACGGGGAGTCCAACCTATGGCGGGGGTCGGATGCCCCGTTAGGTCGGGGACGGCCTTGGAGCAACTTTGTTAAGTCGGGGTCGAATGTCTTTTGTAGACCGGCGAGGCCTTTGGTCGGAGTCGGAGTGGGACGACCCGCTCACATTCGGCCACGGGTACCCATTGTATAAATACTGTCAAGAGTCCCGAACCCCGAGTGAGTTCGTTAGATACTGGTCGGGGTTGAGCTTGGTCAGAAACATGGTCGGGTGGCGGCCGGATTCGGCTTACCGTCCGACCGACCGTTGGTTGGCTTCACCGATGTGCTTGGCGATCCGCAACCGCCGAGGACCCATCTGGGTACCTTGGCACCGAAGCTTTTAATTGCTTGGTGGTGCGTGTCGCGCATGGTTTTGCACGTCTTGACCATTCGTCTTCTTGGCCGCTTCGGGATCCAGCGAAGGGCGCTTCGTTTTCCTGCGTGTAACATCCCAAAATTTGCCTAAATATTATTTTATTATCATTTGTGCATTTTATGATTTTTCTGGAATTTATTTGGATTTTTCTGGATTTATTTGAACTAATTTTAAATTAAGTATATTGGTCCTTTGTCCAAAACTATTTAAATTTATGCAAAGCTAAAATAAAGTTTTGCCAAAAATATTTTATTTGAGTCCAGAATATCTCAAAGTATTTTTGAGAATTTTCTTGGAATTTTCTTGTTTATTTTATTGCTTGAAACAAATAAAATGAATTTCTGTAATTATTTTAAATGAGAAATCCTTTTTAAAAGATAATGAACAGTGTTGGGCCGCCCCGCGAACTGTGCGGCCTAGGCAACCCGCGCAGCCCGTTTTGTCGCCGGAACCCTAACCCTAATCCGCCGACCGTTGGATCGAGGTCCAACGGCCGCCGCGTCACCGAGCGCTCAGGGCCGTTGGTTGAGCGCCGTGTGGACGCTGGTGATGAAGCCGCGTCGCCTCTCCGTATCGCCGTCGGAGTCTGCCGCCGCCACGGAACCGCCTTCGAAATCCGCGCTGCGCACTCCTCCCATGCGCCTATTTAAGGCGCCGCAATGGGCGCCGAAACCTCACCCCACGCCGCACTCCGCTCGCCGGGCCGACGCCGACGCGCCTCGCTGCCTCGGTGCAAGCTCGCCGGAGTTGCCGGCCCCGCCGTGGGTTTCGCCCGTTTTCCGCCGCCGCCACGCCGCCCCGAGCCGCGCCGGTTCCGTGATCCGTGACCTTTGACCGACGCACCTACCTCACCGCTCGCCGCCGGATCATCGCAGAACGCCATCACCGACGCCGTCTTCTCCGCTGCCGGTGAAGCTGCGCCGCCGCGACGCCATCGCCGGTTCGAGCTCTTCCACCGCTCGATCTTCGTTGACGCCCGGATCGTGCCGCGTGGGTAAGCGCCTTGGGTACCATGAGCCGCCGGATCCGAATCAGCGATCGAGCCGTAGCCGCGTGTCCTTTGCCCGGCGCCGTCCGATCGAACCCGGCGCGCGCGGATCGAATCGGCGCGCGCCAACCGCGCTGCCGTCGCGTGTCGAGCGCAGAGCCAGAGCCGCTGAGCGCCGCCCACCGTGAACCGGTGTGGGTGGGTGGATCGGGTCCATACGCCGAGACACGTGGCGCCGCTCGATTGGTCGACATCGGGTGACGCCATCGACGCAGAATCTGTTTTTCAATTTAAAAATAATTCGGTTAATTCTGATTTTCTAATTTCTATAATTTCAGTATTTATTCAAACTTCAAAAGGCTATAACTTTTGCATCTTAACTCGGGTTTGAGTGATTCAAATTTCTAAAAATTTATAAAATTGAGATCTATTTAATGGTGAATTTTAATTGATTTTTGGAGTTCATGTGCTCTCTATTTTGGTATTTATTTTCTTTTCTCCTTAGGTACGTGTAGACGTTGAATTGTGCGACGCTTCGGAGGAAGATCCAGCAACTCAAGAGCAAGCTCTAGATCAAGATCAGGACCTATTCCAAGGTAAGTTGTGCTTTGATCATGTTGAACCCATGTTTGTAAAATTGCTTTAATTGTTTTACCCTATTGCATATTATTTCAAGTATATAGTTGTTTCAAATTAAATTGGGCTTAGCTATTATACCAAATTGATCTATACCCTACCTTGTCATCATATGCCATGATCTATTGTCACCCTAGTTTGGTTCAATATAGTTGGTTAGTAATGATAATCAACATGGGATGGTTAGACCGTATTAGTTGCTTAGCCATGCCACGTCATCACATGTGTTGGAATCATTCATAATTAATCTTGATTAATGAAATATGGAACAATGTTATGAACTTGTGTGTCATGTGGGATCACACGATGAGATTGATTTGTTTGTGGCGAGTCATGTCACGCAACGATGTTGAATTGTTGATAGCACGTGGTGCTTGGTAATCAACTTGGGTGATATTCACTTAGATTGGGGCAAGTGACAAGGGGCGAGTATGCCAAGGTGGGCCCGATGGGCAGAGGGTATGTGGATGTCTTGCCCTGATCACCCTAAGGACTTAACCTTGCAAGCCTTTGACCTGAGTCAATCATCCAACCATATTTCTGGTATGGGCCAGCCTAGCTGAGTATTTTGCAATGTCTTAACTTCGGTACTATCATGGTCGGTGTGAGTTCCCGAGTTATGGAGTAATTCACATGGCGCAAGAGGGGCCTCGATGTGGTAACCACCCCACCATGTTGAACCTTAGCGGTGGTACGGATTAAGCAGCTTGTAAAGGCTTTGTTATAATCACTCGCCTTTGTGGTGTATGGTTGTATCGTGGGTAAAGTGCATAACGTCCGCAGAGTGTGAAACTATTCAGATAGCCGTGCTCATGTATTGAGCAATGCTCGGAATTACAGCTAAGGGTTAGCTTAATTAAATGGACAACTTGGTTGGGATAGCGAGAATGCCATGTGGAAGATGGAATTTGATTTAGGATTGAAACTGGTTTACTTCGTAATCATTGAATCTATCTATTATTGTTATTTGTTTTACGCTTTACAATCTATTTATTGTATTTGTTCATAACACGCTATTGCAAAATAGCCATGATAGCCTATCCATTGGAATAAGCCTTGCATATAGTTACATAGAACTGCATTCTGTGCACAACTTGTTGAGTGCTTTAAGTACTCACCCTTGTCAACACCAATAATCAACAGTCGAAGAATCTACACCTGTGTTGGAGGAGGAGTTCCAAGAGGACGCGAGTCATTAGGGTCCGAGCCTTGTTGGTTGCCTATGGTGAACCGATGAGCTATCTACGCTTACTTTCCACCGCTTAATTCTTAGCTTATATTTCCAGCCTTGCCTGCGTGGTTTAATAATGTAAGTTGGTCATAAGATCATACATTTAGTCAGATCAATAAATGAATTACTATTTCTATTATCGCTGAGTATGATGTGATATGTACCAATGTTGAGTCGTGTGCACTAGCATTGATCCCAGGACTAGTGCGTAAACACAGTGGGTTCAATCGCTGGATTCGGGTCCTTAATCGCGCTTGGCATTTATGCGAGTCGCTTGATCTTCCTTCCTTTGGGTATATAAGGGTACCACCGCTGCTTGAATGGTTACCCCCACCCTAGAATCTTCTTCTTCAATCCTCCAATGGCTTCGCGCATCCGCTGGTCTTTGGCTTTGATGACGATGCCGAGGTGGTGGAAGAGGATCCCTTGGCCAAACTCTGGGCTGAGCATGACCGGCGATGGCCGAGCTCATGGAGGAGGAGGTCGTGGCCCGTGACACCACCGCCGCCGACGCTACCGCCGGGTTGTCCCAAGCTCTTCGTGGTGAGGAGTGCCTCTTGAGGCGATGGTGCAGCGCTACGGGTAGCCGCAGTGCATCCGCACCGGCAAGAATCCGAAACCGTGATATAATACTTGGTGCTGAAATAGCTCCATCATATCACGTGACCTTGTATCGTGTAACATTATGTAATGTTTGAGCATTGTCGACTTATAATAAAATTTCCCTTTCTTTTGCGATCTGATTCATCTGTATGTCGACTTCGCTTTTAGATGCTTTCTTAGACCACTTGTGCCCCCGAGGGTCAGCAGTCGATGCGTGGTTGTTTTTCTTAAGCACGGGCGCTTCAATGCCTTGGTTGACGCGGATGACCGGATGCCTGTCGGGAGGTTTCGGTGTTCGAGCGCTTGTTTAACGCTGTAGCTAGACACAGCCTTGGTCGCCTGGGATGACCAGATGCCTCTCGGGAGGTTCTGGTGTCCGAGTGCCCGTTTAACGTCGTGGCTGGACGACGCCTAGGTGGGTGAGCGCCTAGGTCGGCGAGGACGGCCAGATGTCTCCGAGAGATTCTGGTGCCCAAGTGCCCGTTTAACGTCGTGGCTGGACGACGCCTAGGTCGGCGAGGACGGCCAGATGTAACCGAGAGATTCTGGTGCCCGAGTGCCAATTTAACGTCGTGGCTGGACGACGCCTAGGTCGGCGAGCGCCTAGGTCAACGAGGACGGCCAGATATCTCCGAGAGATCCTGGTGCCCAAGTGCCCGTTAACGTCGTGGCAGGACGACGCCTAGGTCGGCGAGGAAGGCCAGATGTCTCCGAGAGATTCTGGTGCCCGAGTGCCCGTTTAACGTCGTGGCTGGACGGCGCCTAGGTCGGCGAGGACGGCCAGATGTCTCCGGGAGATTCTGGTGCCCGAGTGCCCGTTTAACGTCGTGGCTAGACGGCGCCTAGGTCGGCGAGGACGGCCAGATGTCTCCGAGAGATTCTGGTGCCCGAGTGCCCGTTTAACGTCGTGGCTGGACGGTGCCTAGGTCGACGAGGACGCCGATGTCTCCGAGAGACTCGTGCCCGAGTGCCCGCTTAACGCCGTACGGTCGACAGCAGCCTAGGTCGGCGAGACGCCGATGTCTCCGAGAGATTCTGGTGCCCGAGTGCCCGTTTAACGTCGTGGCTGGATGGCGCCTAGGTCGGTGAGGACGGCCAGATGTCTTCGAGAGATTCTGGTGCTCGAGTGCTCATTTAACTTCGTAGCTGGACGTAGGGCGAGTGCTCGTATAACGTCGTAGCTGGACGGCGCCTAGGTCGGCGAGGACGGCCAGATGTCTCTGAGAGATTCTGGTGCCCGAGTGCTCGTTTAACGTCGTAGCTGGACGTAGGGCGCCCGCCCCGCGCCTCGTCTGGCGAGGGTAGCCGCGAGAGGAGGGCCGCTATCTATCCCGTGTACGCCCGTCCCGCAGTGTGGGACCCGGAGGGGTGAGCGAACGACGCTACCGCGTTGGTTTGAACGCCGTGCTCGTGGAGCTAATAACGGGTGATCCGAGTGGGTCCTTTGAGGTCCCTCCCAAGGGGGACCCTTCCAAGCGGACGATCCCAGCGCAGGGTGTCCGGCCCACTCGTGGGCGGCCCATGAGAAACCTTTCTTTACTCGATCTCAGATCGGACTGGGTCGCTCACCACCAGAGCACACCGGCCGGTCACCCATCGATGGGCTCCGCGGGAGAGTGTGAAGTATGGTCTCGGACACGAGTTAAGGCGATTGGGTCGCCACCAACCCAACCGAGGCCCACCGAGCTCGCCTTGTACTCGCCCTTGCTCAATTTTTCATTGGGCGCTTGAATCCACTTGGTGGATCATGCCCTTGGGACCCGCAGCTTTTTGTCGGGCCCCAAGGGAGCTATCGAGCTCTTTTGCCACCAGGGCGCAGCGCCTAGTGGGCCTATCGCGACGCGCCTCGAGCAACCGCCCCGCCCGGCGAGACCAAGAGGTCACAGGGGGCGCATCTCAAAGCGGTGTCTTTTCGCCTCCTGTAGTCTTATCAGACTTAAATGCGTAGAGAGGAATTGGAAACCGCAGGATTACCGTTTTGCTCGGCGTAGCAGCCGAAGGGACGGGACGTGCGACGATTCATTCGAGGCGGTGTCTGTTCGGCTAGTGCCGGTTCGGCTGGCGCCTGCTCGGCCTTTATAAGTTTGGCACGGGGATGCTTAGGACGATTGCCTTCCCTTGCTTTTCCTCGTTCTCCTGTCCTTGCCTGAGATAGAAAAAATAGACAGCAGAAGCCAGAGAGGAGAAAACAACTTCCCCCTTCTTCACCTTTTTTGCTGCTCTTCTTCGAGAATGTCGTGGCCGGAGTGCTCCATCCAGCCTAGCCGCGTGCTCGGCTTGGTGAAGAAAGGGTTCCTTCCCGCAAGACGCCTCTGTCGGAGGGTGCCAACGGGGCCGCGTCCCTCGCCGGGGACGATGAGATCGTCGTACCCGCCTCGTTTTACGAGTGCGGGTTTGGTCTCCCTCTGCACCCATTCGTCCGGGGGCTGCTCTCCCATTACAAGGCGGAGGTGCAGCACCTTAACCCCAATGGCGTCCTCCACCTCGCGATTTTCATGATGCTGTGCGAGGCGTTCTTGTGTATCGAGCCGCACTAGGCGCTGTGGCGGCACCTCTTCCATGCGCGGGTGAGAAAGGATAAGCCATCGGACGCTCCGACGCGCGTGGGCGGATTGGCACTACAGATGAGTGTTGGCCGGGGGTCGGACTATATCGACGTGAAGTTGCCGTCGTCGAACCGGGGTTGGCACTCCGAGTGGTTCTATGTTAAGAACACTGGAGGCAGTGCCCCGGTCTTCACCGGTCGGTTGGTCGAGGCGGGGCCCGAGTGGACCTGGGGCGCCGCCAAGAAAGAGAAGGCCAAGGTGGCCGAGATTATTGATCGGATCAAGGTCCAGAAGGAGCGAGGCCTGACGGGTGATGTTGTTGTGAACGCTTTCATGAAGATGCGCTGCTCACCGCTTCATGGATAGGTCGCTTCCCATGTTCGACATGGGGACGCCGACCCCATGAGGATGGTGGGGCTGTAACTCTCCGCCTGAGGTTGAGGCTCGTGTCCGCTGCCACGGCAGAGCACCACCGAAGCGGCGGGCGGGCACCCCGAGCCATTTTCAGCGGCTCATCCCCTGGACCTGGTAATCCAAGTAACTCTCTTATTGTTTCCTCCCCCTTTTCTTTTTCCTAGCATTTGGTCATACTGTCGTTTCTGCATTTCTCAGGGGCTTACCGGGATGGTTTTTCGGGTGTTGTTGCCGGGGGAGAAGGCGCTGAGGGCGGCGGCCCGCGTGGCCTCCGCTCAGCACGAAACTGCGCGTAAGAAGCGTAGGGAGGAGAAGCGGAGGAGGAAGAAGAAGGAGCGCGCGGCGAGGGCCGCGCGCGGTGAGGAAGTATCGGCGCGACCGCCGAGACAGGCGGTGTGAGATCGACCTCCAGTGACGGCAGCGGGAACAGCGGCGCCGACCCGTACTGCTGGTCCGATGTCGGGCCGTCAAGCGGCGGAGGTCCGGCGGAGGGCGACCACGCGGGCGCCGTTGTCGTTGCGCCCCAAGTGGAGGTGTCCTCGGTGGAGGAGTCTCCGGGGAAACGGAGAGCCGACCCGCCCCCGCAAGGGGAGCCGGCTAAGAGAGCGCGGCTGCCGCGCACCCGATCGGCGCAGTAAGTGCCTCCTTCCAATTTTGTCGTAAAAAGGTCGTCCGAGCAACCCTTGATTTTCTCACAGCGCAAAGACCTACACGTGGGTGGCCGTGACGGGCGGCGACTGCACGGCCGCTTTGTCCCCGCAGCAGCGGGATCGAAGCCGCCGCTTGGAGTCGGGCGTCCCGAGGAGGCGGTGGGCGTGGCGAGCTCGGCAAGGGTCGTGGCAACACTGGCGGCACCGGGGTCGATAAGGACCGAGGCTCCGCAGGCGGTGTTGAGCCGCCGCGGTCGTGGGTTGGTCACGGCGACAGAGACCGAGCCAGGGCATGAGGGAGATCCGCCGACCCTCGACGAATTAGGGCTTCCCTCTGCAGTCGAGGGGGGTCGGGAGGAGCTCCCGTCGCCGCCGCCGGGGAGCCCACCGACATACACGGTCCGGCATCCTGAGGCGACGCTGACGCCGCCGCCTGTGAGCCCGCCGGCAGGGGCAACCCAGGTGTCGGAGCTGGTTCCGTTGGAGGCGCAGGGGGAGGCGCTGAGTGGCCTCCCGCGACCACAAGCTGCTGGCGCCGACCTGGCGGGTTCGCTCAACCGCCTCGCCGCGTTGATCCGCCTGAGACAACCAAACCGGCGGACCGCCCCCTCCCGCTGACGACGGGCGGAGCGCAGCGAGTGGGAGGTTTTTCGGGACTGCGTTAGGCGCGCCGTGACCGAGACGAAGCAGATCCAAGAGGGTCTTGCTCTCGCACTCGATTGCTGCAGCGGAGTGCTGGACGTGGTCTCTGAGGGGATCCTCCCGGTCGGCGCAGTAAGTCGGCAAAACCTGGCTCTTGTATCTTTTGATGGTTTTGTTATTGGCTAAAAGAGTGTTGTGCTTTGCAGCGCTTGCGGGTCCGTTCGGGGGAGAAGTCCCAGTTCCTCCGGGGTCTACAAGACCAGAAATTGGCCGCCGAGGAAGAGCGCGATCGACTGCGCCCCGAGCTGTGCGACGCCCGGGAGGCCTTGGCTCGCGAACAGAAGGCGGCGAGGAGACCCACCAGGAGCTGGGTCGGGCCACCTGTGTCCCGTTGAAGAGCGCCGGCGAGCCACCCTTGGCGGCGCGGTTACTGAGCTCGAGTCCTTTGGCGGCCGCTAACAGCTTAAAGATGCCGCCGCCGCCGCCGGCGGGACCGCTTCGGTCGAGGCGCCCGCCTCAAGAGAGCGGATCGGACGGAGGGCGCCGGCAGACGAAACCGAGCGCGGACGCCGCCGGAGGCGCTGCCAAGACCGGCGGAGCCGCGCCTCACGAGCTCCACGGCCGTAAGTGTCCGACTTAGTCGACGGCATTTGTGGCTTGTTAGGCGCGCCGGGCGCTGCTCCGACCGCAGAGCCGCAGATGAATCCTGGCAGCGCCATGGAGGCGCGGAGAGGCGGTGGAGGCTCGCGACGCGCAATCACGGCGCGGACGCGCCTTGGCGAGCCGCCGTGGCCGAGGAGAACGGTCCGACCGACGGCAGAGATGGGGACCCTTTGCAAGGTCGGCCAGACATCCGCGATCGAGTGCTTGGAACCACGCCGCCCTAGCTCGCCGCCGCTACCGCCCGAGCGCCGAGTACGCCGAGAGCTCGGTGAGCATGGGCGCCGTGCTCGAGCTTCCTCGGCGCTTTTCCACACCGCCTCTATTACGATGGCATCGACTCGCCATCACAACACGGATCGCGGGAACCGGATCGATGAGGAGGTCGACAGGTTCGAACTTCAAGTCGAGCCGCACACCCGGCTGATCACCAAAAGGATTCCGCCGGGGAACATCCTCCACGAAAAATAGGGAGGAATTATATGTTTTTTCTTTTTCTCATTGTAAAAAAGACCTTAGCATGAAGTAAACTGAAGGTTTGACAAGTTACAATCCGTCTTTCGCATTTTCCCGTTGTGATAAAACGTTCGACGACTGTAGCCTTAGAAACCCCGAGGGTTGGTCAAGCGTAGGTCGGAGTTTTACCATTTACGAGGGAGGCGTAAAGGGGACCGGAACTTTGGCTGTGAAGCATTTGCGCGCACCTGCACGGGATAGGAGTGTTCCCGACCGACCAAGGGCCGCCCCGTTCGGGCACTTCCTTCTTTCGCAAAGAGCCACTCGATAGCCGTAGCCACTGGGGCGTAGGCCGTAGCACTTGGGTCGAGAGGGTTACCGCCTAGGAGGGGCCCTGTGGTTGGTCGGGTCACCAACCTGTGTAGGTGTGCGAACTGGCTGTGCCCGCGCGGGAACGAAGTGTTCCCGACCGCCCAAGGGTTGCTCCATTCGGGCACTTCCTTCTTCCGCAAAGCGCTGCTTCGCAACCATAGCCGCTGGGGCGTAGGCCGCAGCACTTGGGTCGAGAGGGTTACCGTCCAGGAGGAGCCCGGTGGTTGGTCGGGTCACCGACCCGCGTGAGCTCGTCGAGCGAGAACAACCCGTACGAGGGCCTCAACAAGCAGCCCCCGAGCGCTTTGCGGCGTCCGGGCGCTCGGAAGGAGGGTGAAAAAATGCGCAAAGGACAAGAAAGAGCTTTAAGGGTAGAAACGCCTTAACTTTTCTATGTTCCATGCGTTGGAGATGACGTTGCCATCTGTGTCCTTGAGTCGGAAGGTGCCGGTCGAGAACCTCCACGACGGTGAAGGGCCTTCCTGGCGGTGAGAGCTTGTGCTTGTCTTTTTTGGATCAACCGCCGCAGACCGTGTCGCCAACGTTGAAAGGTCGCCTCGACCGACGATCGTGGGTAGCGCCGCAGCGTCTGCCGGTACTTGGTCGATCGTAGAATGGCCACGCCACGCCGCATCGCCGAGCCTGGTCGATGGCGCCTTGTTGCGAGACGAGCCCCGAGCCTCGCCGCCGGCTTGTAGTCTTGGGGCGCCGTATTCCGTGTCGGTTGGCAGATTCGGCCAAAGACCGAACACCATGAAGAATGGTGTAAACACGGCCGCCGGTCGGTCATGCGTTCGCGCTCTCAGAGGACGGAAGGTAGCTCGGTCACCCATCGTCTCGCGAATCTCTTCAGCCGACTGAAGATTCATGGCTTGAGCCCTTGAAGAATCATGTTGTTTGCTCGCTCGGCCTGGCCGTTGGTCCGCGGATGGGCGACGGCCGCCCAATCGACGCGGATGTTGAAGTCGTCGCAGAACTCGAGGAACTCCTTCCCCGTGAACCGCGTGCCGTTATCGGTGATGATGGAGTTTGGGACTCCAAACCGAAAAACGATGTTGCGGAAGAAGTTGGCCGCCTGTACCGATGTGATGCTGGCGACCGGCTTGGCTTCTATCCATTTGGTGAACTTATCCACCGCGACAAAGAGATGGGTAAAGCCCCCGGGCGCCTTTTTGAAGGGCCCGACCAGATCGAGTCCGCAGACCGCGAATGACCATGTGACAGGGATCGTCCGTAAGGCCTGCGCCGGAAGATGCGTTTGCCGGGCGAAGAATTGGCATCCTTCGTAGGTGCGAACGATTTGCTCGGCATCGGCCACGGCGGTCGGCCAGTAGAAGCCTTGTCGAAAGGCTTTCCCCATGAGGCTTCGGGGTGCGGCGTGGTGACCACAGACGCCACCATGGATGTCGAGCAGCAGCCGCCCCCCTTGGTCGGCCAGGATGCATTTTTGGAGGACCCCAGAGGGACTCCTTTTGTAGAGGTCTTCTCCGACCAGGACGAAAGATTTTGCTCGACGGGCAAGGCGCCGTGCTTCGGTCGGATCGGCGGGGAGCGATCCATCGGTCAGACGGTCGATGAAGGGCTTCCTCGGTCGAGTCGATCGGCGTCGCCGCGGCCCGACTGGCGACTTCACCGCCGGCCGACGGTCCGAGTGGTCGCGCTTGGACAGGAGTCGGACGGCCGCCGATCGCCGAGTCCGCGGGACGGAGGATTTTCAAGATCACGCACAAAGATCCCGGCGACCGGGTCTCTCATCGAGGCGAGATTGGCTAGGTAATCGGCCTCACCGTTGTAGCGTCTGTAGCTATGGTGAAGCTCGAAACCTTTGAACCTTTCTTCGAGCTTGCGCACTTCCCGACAGTACGCGGTCATGCGGGCGTCTCAGGGCTCCGCGGCCTTCATGACTTGGTCGACGACGAGCTTGGAGTCTCCGTGGACGTAGAGTCGGCGAGCGCCGAGGTCGCCAGCCGATCCGAGACCGCTGACGAGCCTCATACTCGGCGACGTTGTTAGTCGCATCGAAGAGCAGCCGAATGGCGTACTGGAGCTTGTTCCCGAGCGGGGAGACGATGAGGACTCCCGCACCCGCGCCGTTCTTGGTGTAGGACCCGTCGAAGTACATCGTCCTGTACTCGGGGTCTTCGAGCGCCGGCGGTGCCTGGGCTTCGGTCCACTCGGCGACGAAGTCGGCCAGGGCCTGCGACTTAATCGCCGTTCGAGGAACGTACGATATGTCGTGGCCGTTGAGCTCGAGTGCCCACTTGGCTATCCTTCCCAAGGCGTCGCGGTTGTGGATGATTTCGCCGAGTGGCGAGGAAGTCACCACGGAGATGGGGTGTCGGTCGAAGTAGTGGACTAGCTTCCTCTTTGTGATGAGTACTGCATAGAGCAGTTTTTGCACTTGCGGGTACCAAGATTTTGACTCGGAGAGCACCTCGCTGATGAAGTAGACTGGCCGTTGTACTTTGTGCACATGGCCTTCTTCCGCTTGTTCCACAACGAGAGCCGCGCTGACAACCTGGGTCGTAGCGGCGATGTAGAGCAGCAACGGTTCCCCTGGTGCCGGGGCGACCAGGACCGGGGGTGAGGTCAGGAATATCTTCAGTTGGGTGAGGGCTTTCTAAGCCTCCTGGGTCCAGCTGAAGTGATTAGACTTCTTGAGCAGCTTGTAGAGTGGCATTTCGCACTCGCTAAGGCGAGACACAAAACGGCTTAGGGCTGCAAGGCAACTGTCAGCTTTTGGACTCCCTTCAGGTTGCCGATCGGGCCCATCCTCATAATCGCCGAGATTTTATCTCGGTTGGCTTCGATGCCGCGCTCGGAGACGATGAAGCCGAGCAGCTTTCCTTTAGGGACCCCGAAAACACATTTCTCGGGGTTGAGCCTTATACGGAAATGTCGAAGGTTCACAAAGGTCTCTTCCAGGTCGGAGACGAGATCACCGGCCTTCCTGGTTTTGACGACGATGTCGTCGACGTATGCTTCGACGTTACGCCCTATCTGGTCGTTGAAGCACGTTTGCATACATCGCCTGGTATGTAGCGCCTGCTGCACCAAATGGCATTGTTACGTAGCAATAGGAGCCGAAAGGGGTAATAAAAGAAGTTGTGGGTTGGTCGGACTCCTTCATCGCTATTTGGTGATAGCCTGAGTAGGCATCCAGAAAGGACAGGGTTTCGCATCCTGCAGTGGAGTCAACGACTTGGTCGATGCGAGGCAGAGGGAACGGATCCTTGGGACACGCCTTGTTCAGGCTCGTGTAGTCAATGCACATTCTCCAATGCCCGGTTTTCTTTTTTTACAAGGACAGGGTTGGCTAGCCACTCGGGGTGGCGCACCTCTTTTACGAACCCTGCGGCCAAAAGTATGGCGATTTCCTCCTCTATGATCCTGCGCTTTTCGTCGTCGAAGCGGCGTAGGCGTTGGGCGACCGGCCTCGAGCCTGGTCGGACATTCAGGGAGTGCTCGGCGACTTCCTTTGGGATTCCTGGCATGTCGGAGGGCCTCCATGCGAAGACGTCTTTGTTGGCGCGGAGGAAGTCGACGAGCGCGCTTTCCTATTTGGCGGGGAGCGTGGCTCCAACCCGCACGGTTTTGGTCGGATCCTCGGGATCGACTGCGACCTCCTTCGTATCTTCGACGGATTTGAAGGATCCCGGCCCCGACTTGCTGGAGTCGGGGGCGGATTCAGAGGCTTTCCTCAGGAGGTTCGCGAGCTCGGCGGAGGCAATGATCGGCCGACGCTACCGCAATCGCTTCGCCGATTGTAGGCAAGCTGGAAAGAGGAGACCACGGTGATTACTCCTTGTGGCCCAGGCATCTTCAGCTTGAGGTAGGTGTAGCTGGGGACCGCCATGAACATGGCGTAGCATGGTCTCCCCAGGATGGCGTGGTAGGAGCCGGAAAATCCGGAACCTCAAGCGTGAGGGTTTCAGTGCGGAAGTTTACTGGTCCTCCAAAGGTTACGGGCAGGTCGACCTGCCCGAGTGGGTGAGCCTGGTGGCCCGGGATGATGCCATGGAAGGGCGCCTTGCTCGGCCGGAGACTCGAGCGGGGGATTGCCATGGCGTCGAGCGTCTCAACATAAAGGATGTTGAGTCCGCTGCCGCCGTCTATGAGCACCTTCGTAAGGCGCTTCTTCCCCACGATGGGGTCGATCACCAGCGGGTACCTCCCCGGCTACGAGATGTGGTCAGGGTGGTCGGTCCGGTCAAAGGTGATCGGGGACTCCGACCACCGGAGGTAGTGGGGGACGGCTGGAGTCGCGATGTGGACCTCGCGGAAGGCGAGCTTGAGCCGGCGCTTGTCGGCGTAGCACGCCGGTCCGCCGAAGATCATGAGGCAACCGTCGGGTTCGGGGAACTCGTCGTCTGCCCTTTTTCCCTCGTCACATGGTGCGGGGTCACGCTTCTTTCCCTTCCCCTTTGACGGTGTGGGGGTGAAGGAAAGGAAGTGCTTCAGGACTTGGCAGTCCCGGTACTTATGCCTGACGGGGAATCCGTGGTTCGGACACGGACTCTCCATCAGTTTCTCGAAATGGTCGGGCGCGACGACTGGCCGCGCCTGTTGCTTGGCAGGGTGGTTGACAGCCGCGACCAGGTGGCCCTCTCGGACCTGTTTCCCTTGCCGCTTCCGCTTGTCGGAGCGGTCGGGAGGGGAGGCGACCTGAGCGCTGGGCTCTCATTTGGCCTTCCCCTTCTCGAAGATGGCCCCTACAGCCTCCTCGCCGGAGGCGTGGTTGGTGGCGATGTCAAGGAGCTCCTTGGTGGTTCTGGGTTTGACGCAACCCAGCTTGTGCACCAGGGCCTTGCAAGAGGTGCCGTAGATGAACGCCCCGACGACGTCGGCGTCGGAGATGTCGGGGAGTTCATTACATTGACGGGAGAAACGCCGGATGTAATCCCGGAGGGTTTACCCGCTACCGCTTTGCACTTTTGGTCCCAGAGTTCCAGGCGTTTGTAGGTGCCCTGGAAGTTGCCGACGAAGAGACTTTTCAGGTCTCCCCAGTTCCTGATGGTTTTCGTGGGCAAGTAATCGAGCCAGGCTCGAGCCGAGTCCGCAAGGTAGAAGGGGAGGTACTGGATGATGAAGAGATCATCCGTGGCTCCTCCCGCCCGGCATCTAAGCCAGTAGTCCTCCAGCCAGACGCCGGGGTTCATGGCCCCAGTGTATTTGGCTATGTTGGTTGGTGCCTTGAACCTGGCAGGGAAATCCGCATGGCGGATCCCGCACGAAGGCCCGCGTCACCGACCATCGGGCTCGGCTGCGGTCGTGGCGGCGCCCGCTGTCTACGACCCGTGACCGGGCCGCTTCATCCGTCGCCTTTCTCCGGGCCTCGAGGGTGGCGCGGACGTCGTAGTCGTTGCCGAGGCGGTGGCGCACCACGGTGCACGAGGCCTGGGGCTGTTCGCGTTGTCTTGCCTTCTTGGCGGCCCGGCGATTCTTGGGCGATGGTGCGGCTCGGGCAGCTAGAGGAGGCGCCCGAGTGGTGGGAGCCGGATCCCTGCATGTGCTGCACGGCAGCGTGCTCCACCAGCCAACGGAGGTTCTGGTAGGTTGTCTTGGCTTCCGGGTCATCGGGCCCGGGCATGCCGCGTAGCAGCATTGCGGCGGCGGCCACGTTTTGGCTCGCGTGGGGGAAGAACGGAAGGCCGTCGGATCCCTCCACCAGCCGTTGGTGTACTTGACGCACGCGTGGACGCGTGGCGCCAGGCGCGGTTAGGGGCTCGGGTTGGTTCTGCTCCAGGTCGGCCTGGAGCTTGTCCAGCTCGGCCCTTCGAGTCTCTAGCTCCTCGCGTTGTTGTTGGAGCTCGGCGCGGTGAGCTTGGCAAGGCTTCGGCGCCGCTACCGATATTCTTCTTCTGCGACTTTGGTGCGCTAGATGAAGACTCCCGCGGCTGCGGGGGTTGCGGTCAGGTCGACCACACCCGTCATGTTGCACTCGCGAGAGTGCGGTCTGTCGGCGGTGTGCTCCACGTCGGAGCTGGAGTCGTGGCTGGAGGATTCCTCCAGGAGGTCGTGGACGGAGGCCGGCGTGTAGCCGATCATCACCACGAGCCGTGAATCTACGGGGGGCGATGTCGTCGTCCGCCACATCCGCGGGTACCGCTACTAGAGATGGCGTGGCGCTTGGTGGGCTCCGTCTTTGGGATCCCCTCGGGGGCCTCGAGACGGAGCTTGCCAAGGTCGCTGGAAACGGAGTCCGGGCTCCCAACAGGTGCCCGGTCTCGAGAGGTGACGGGGATGAGCGTGAGCTCTCCCGCCGGAGTGGCAACAAAGTCGAGGGAGCCAAAACAGATTCGGCTCCTTGACGTAGACGCGCCGTCGTGGGTGAAGAATGCCATCAAGGAAGCAGACGGGAATCCTGAGATGTCGATGAAGACGTGCGAAGGCCCCTACCTGGCGCGCCAACTGTTGGGGTTTCATGTCACTGGCAAGTAAATTTGTAAGTCTAAGGGGCCGTGCGCTCCCTCTCCTTGAATGGTTAGACCTAAAGGCCCAAGATATATACTGGTTCGGGCTGAATGTCCCTACTCCAGTTCGTGTGGCGTTTATCGTATTGATTCATGTCGGGACCCGAATATGCAAATCCGGACCCTCTGTGTATTCAGCACTAGTCCAGGATCACGCTAGTGCACACAGTCTCAACATTGATGAAATATCACAATCATACACAGCGGAATAATAAACAAAGACTTCATTTATTAATATAGAACTATTGAACGACCTTAAGGTCAAACTTACACTTGCGAGGCCTTGGTGGATTCAACTCAAATTAAATAAATAGCAGCGGAATGAAGAACGTCGACGAATCCCATCAATATGCCACAGGCAACTGACAAGGTTCAACTCCTGGATATTCGCCCCCTCGTGGAACTTCTCCTCCTTTGAAGTTGTAATCTTCTCCTCAACTGATGATTTTGTTGATGGCAAGGGTGAGTACATAAAGCACTCAACAAGTTGTGCATGAATGCAATTCTAATATAACTATATGCAAGGCTTATTCCAAGGAATGGCTTATCATGGTTATTTTGCGAGAAAGCGACATTTGAGAACAATTACTGATAAATAGATTGTAAAGACAATAAAACAAATAAGCGTAATAAATAGATTGACATTTCTCAAGTAAACCAAGTTCCAATCCTTAATCAAGTTCCAACTTACCATGGCAACCTACCATCCATCCCAAGTTTTGTTTTGCAAAAGTCTAACCCTTAAGCGTAATTCCGAGCATTGCTCAATACCGCGAGCACGGCTATTCGAATAGTTTTACACTCTGCAGAGGTTATGCACTTTACCCACACGACATGATCGTCTCTTAGTGCCATGCAATTAACACACTTCCTTTGGTGTGTCGGCAGAGAGATCATGACAAAGCCTTTACAAAGCTCGCCTTAACCCGATTACTACCGTGAGGTTTCAACATGAAGGGTTAAACCACCACACAGGGCCCCCTCTTGCGCCATGTGAGTTAATCCGTACACCCGGACTCACACCGCCAATGGTAGTACCAAGCTAAAACATTACTAATTAATCAGCTAGGCTGTCCCATTCCAGACATGTGGTTGCAAGAGAGACTCAGGTCAAAGGCTTGCAAGGTTAAGTCCTTAAAATGACCAAGGCAAGACTTCCACATATCCACGCCAATCTCGCCCACCTTGGCACACCGCCCTTACCACTTGCCCCAATCTAAATCATTACCACCCAGGTTGATTACCAAGCACCACGTGCCACCAACATTTCAATCTAGTTGTGTGATCTCCTCGCCACGACAACTTAATATCACGTGTGACAACACATGACACACCAATTCATACACATTATTCCATATTCCATTAGTCAAGATTAAGTATCAACATTCGGACACATGTGATGACGTGGCATGGCTAAGCAATCTCGACGGTCTAACCAGCCCATGTCGATTATCAATATTAACCAACTATTAATTAACCATCCTAGGGTGACAATTAGATCATGGCATACAATGGCAAGGTAGGGTATAGATCAAATTGGTATAATAGCTAAGTCCCAATTTAATTTGAAACAATTGTATAATTGAAATAATATGCAATAGGGTAAAACAAATATAGCAATTTTATAAACATGGGTTCAATATGATCAAAGCACAACTTGCTGGCCCTTGCGATTTTTCTTTGTTCTTTACTCTTTATCTTTAATTCTTGATCTTGATCTTGATCTTTACCTTCTTGATCTTGACTCCTTAGAACAACTTAGGACGATCGTCTAACGATTAAAGAAGAAGCAAATACAAACCAACTCAAAAGATAAATCAAATAAAATCCAAATTGAGAACAGATAGTCTTTGGATCACGAAGGCTTAGATGAATTTAGGAACTTGAATGGATTAGATCGGAGATTAGACAAAGAGAACGAGCTTTGAATACACGAAAAGGAAAAGGCGATAAGCGAGAAAGAAATAATAATATTCCAAAGAATATTTCTTACAAGTTATTATCTTGATTGGATAGACAATGACATATGGGCTCTCGATCTATAAACCGGGTCCATAAAGATCGTTAGTTCGCAATGAACTAAAGCGATGCTCAATCTTGACTTTTGTTGACCAAGCAGATACAGTCAAACAAAAGAAAGATAGACTAATAGATTAGATATGGCACAAGGATATGACATATGGCCAATGGTCTATCGACCAAGTCCACGAATGACTTCTAGGTCAATGGCAGATTAGATTTTCAAGAATAGGACATGGACAAGCGGGTCGACATTCATGCGATTCGATCTGAGTTCAGTCATACGTCGATCAAGAGGCTTGACGATGACAAGGCAGCGAGGAAATGAAGACAAGGCTAAACTCATAGGTGATGGGGTTAGATTACAATAAGGCGATAGAGAGGATGATGATATTGCACTAGAGCTTTTGCGAGCATGCACACATGCGAAGATAGCGAAGCAACGACAGGATACTCATGCAAAGATGAGATGTCGATTGTCGTACAATGATATGGTAGCAAGGATATGATATGGCTCAGGATTGATCTGCGAGTTGCGAGGTTTATATGACATGATGCATCATCAGCGACAGATTGGACCCAAGGTTAAGTTAGGGTTTGAGAGGAATGACTCACGGATAGATCAACTTGGCATAGGGATAGGATAGGTAGGGTTGGCTCTGCGATAAAAGATTACCAAGGGTGGCTAACCGAAACAAGATCCGATAATAAAAGAACTGGATCGAACGACGACGGGTAGATTCTAGAATATTGCATTGATGGCAACCGAAGATCAAATGAACTCTAAAGATGAGCAAACCAGAGAATGATGGCCTACTGGACATTATGACACGACCAAGGCGAACTAAGATGGTTGGCGGCAAAAGACAGCGCGCGGCACTGACGAAAGGCGGCGGCTAACGAATATAAAAATTTTCGGTGGATGGAACAGCAAAGGGGAAGTGAGCACCACGTAGAACGCGGCGAGACGATCTCAACGGTATAAGCGGATTTGGCGGCAACCCAATGGACAGATCACAAACTACGGATGAACGGCTGCTAAAGCTAATAGATCAAACGGTCATAACTATTGAAATAATGGATGAAACCTAACCAAATTTTTCAGAGAGCTATCTGGGATCATTTGGCACAATATGACGTGAACGGATCTGAGTTTTACCTTCTGGATCAACGGGGAACGCGCGACGAAGTTTTGCACAGACGCACGCAGCGATCGATCGGGAAGATTGAATTTTCTGCAGCAATCCCATGAACAAAACCTTGATTAGGGTGAGCACAAGGTAGAGGACATCAAGATGAGTCTACAGAATAAATTTCACGGTCAAACTCGCAAAAACGAAGGAGAACGGGCGACGGCAAGATTCGAGATTGGAACGGCCGTAACTTTAGATTTGCTTGGTGAAACAGCACCAAATTTGGTGGAGAGGTATATGGGACCATATGGCACGAGATGACACAAGCGGATTTTAGAAAACTCACGAATGACGGGAACGCGATGCCAAGATCGGCGGCGGCGGCGCCCGTAAGACGGCAGCTGCGGTTTTAGGGTTTGAGAGGTGCTCTGGGGATTAGGGGTGCGTGGGAGGGTCTTAGGACACTTATATAGGCTAGGAGTCGTGCCATACAAGGAAACATGAAGAAAAATCAGATTTGGATTGAAAGCGGATCGGATCGAACACTTGGCGCAATGAACGATGCGGGTGGCGTGGCGCATTCAGTGCGTCGGATGGAGATCGGAAGGCTGAGGTTAGGCGATGACGTGGCGGTTCGGAGCTGCCACGTCGATTTAGCCCAATTTCCGAATTAAAATAATTCCGAAATTAAAATAATTCATTTAGAGCGATAAAAATACGGAAAAATTCTAAAAATTCTAGAAAATATTTTAAGACATTTGGAGCTCGAATAAAATATTTTTAACCAAACTTTATTTAAAATTTTGCAGTATTTAATTAAATTTAACAAAAGGCTTAATTTAAATTAATTCCAAATAAATAGGAAACGAACTCCAAAAAATCTTTAAAAAATTACAAAAAATTCCTTGAAGCACAATGAACTCAAATAAAACTAAATTTATTTTAATTGAAGTTAATATTAGTCAAATTAAATTATTTTAGCATTAGAAAATTTCAGATTAAGCTTTATTAAAGAGAGAAAATCCGCGGGGATTTTTTGAAAGATGAACTAAACAAAAGATTTTTGAAAACCCAAATTTTGGGTTGTTACAATTCAGGTGTAGGAGACTGCACCGTGTTTACAAGTGGGAGCCAGGAGTCCGAGCACGAGAACACGTGCTGTCTGTTCGTAAAGGCTAAGTGAAAGGAAGCCTGAGAGACCGTCCAAGAGAGCGCCAGAGAGTGTTTTGTCTCCAGCCTCTGTCTTAGAAGACCCTACCTCCCTTTATATAGTCGGAGGGGGCAGGTTACATGGGAAGTTGAGAGAGGGAAGGGTGAAGATCTCTATGCTAGCCCTGACCCTAGGTCTCGGTTGTTGGTCGACCCCCTCTTCTGCCCATATCGGGTTGTTGGGCTCGTCGAGTAGATCAGTCTGCTGCTTCATTGGGAAACAGCGCACCTGCCTTCTGCGGTTCGTGCACCGGCGTCATAGTGTGTGATTCAGTCTTGCCTCGGGAGGGCGTATCTATCTTGTGCATGACCGGATGATGAGACTGGAGTCTTTGACTTTATCAACCTTCGTGCTGTCTTGGAAAGGAGCCACCTGCCCTCGCACGGTCACTTCGAGTGGTTGGGTCCACAGACCACATGGCCGATGGCCAGCGGAGGCCTGACACCTGGACCTTGGCGGTGATCACCTCAGCTTTGTCGCAGCCGGCGGGGAGTCCGACCTATGGCGGGGGTCGGACGCCCCGTTAGGTCGGGGACGGCCTTGGAGCAACTTTGTTAAGTCGGGGTCGAATGTCTTTTGTAGACCGGCGAGGCCTTTGGTCGAAGCCGGGCGTGGGACGACCCGTTCGTTACTCCGGGCCGCGGGGGTACCCATTGTATAAATACTCGTCAATTCCATAAAGCTTACAGACACATATAAAACAAAATCATAAGAAGATAAGCATCTATCAAATCAATTTCGTCGTATCGTCGTCTTCGTCTTCATTATTTTTCTTCTCCCCCTTTGGCATCAAGTACCAAAACGAAGAAGATCTCCGATGAGCTCAAGAAGATGGAGGAGCAGGAGGCGCAGGAGAAGGAGAGGATGGAGCACGAGATCTAGAATGCTAATAAACAACCGGCGGCTACTGAGAGCGAGACTGCTCAAAGTTTGAGCAAAGCTCAGAAATAGTTGAGTCAATGGAGTTAAGCCGCCCTCCGACCTCCTCTACTATCTACCTGGTCTGAACCTGATACTCATCTGATCTAGCAAAGCCACTCATCATGTCAAATCTGATATTTGCAAGGCTGCCCATAAGGTCGTTCTTCAGACTGACAAGAAATTGATCATGGGAGACCTGCTGGGATGAGTGAGGGAGCTCTGTTGCCTCTGGGGCCTCTTGTGACTGTGGCT
This sequence comes from Otatea glauca, assembly GCA_036346275.1. Classification (NCBI taxonomy): domain Eukaryota; kingdom Viridiplantae; phylum Streptophyta; class Magnoliopsida; order Poales; family Poaceae; genus Otatea; species Otatea glauca. The sequence goes on along the minus strand of CM070717.1, from coordinate 97,846 downwards.
GCCGTGATGAAGATTGGGCTCACTGACCAATAGCCTGGGAAGCTGCCTCACGAGGACGATATGGCTTATGAGCACACTCGCAACCCCCTCGATATCAAGTCACCTTTTTTATTATCATCATAATGAAGGGAGCAAAATAGAGTCTTTTACCTTTGTCCCATGCAGATGAGATCATCTCCCTAATCATGAAGTCAACCACATCAAACTTGTGTTTATATGTGATCTTGTTCATGATGTTCCATGCATACCCTCTGGTCTCATCATAATTGCCGCTCTTACGATGGATTGTCACATTGACAATTCGATTAATGAGACTTGCTGAGGGAAGGAGATACGTCATTTTACCTGGACGCTTGACCGAAACAGCTAGATCATAGAACTCAAATTACCTGACAAGGGGAAGTACTCTGTGTATATTTGGATATCCACTATGGTAAATCCTCCATGCCTCCTCAATCTCACTCTACCTTCACCCTTAGATGACCTTCTTGGCCCTCAAGAAACCTCATCAAGGGTTGATATTCACTCCCTCACTCATATATGGGCTAACCCGCAACCCAACAACATAACAGATTTTAACCATTTAACACTAACTTAATCACTACTCCACTCGTGAACCCTTGATCCAACGATCCTTCTTTTCTTGAGTATAGCTTAAGTTAGTATCTCATCCATCCACTTGTCATTTTTGTCTTGCAGCAACTCCTCGGCCTTAGTCATTTTTCAACGTCACATTTACCGTCTAGACCTCAGCTCTCTTAGCCTAGTCCTGGTCTCCTCCCCTCACTATGACCTAGCTCAGAAGTCCTTCAACCACCTTAGACAACCAAAACATCATATATCATTGCTCAACATAATATGCAACATGTAATTAACAACACATCGATAGCAGCCCCCAAAATTGCAAATTTAGTTTTTTTCAAGCCAACAACAAACTCACACAAATCGACACAAGCCTAACAAATGTCAAATACTCATCACACATCCATGGGTTAACCTCCACATAGTCTCACAGAATTACAACTGATGAAGACAGTGATAATGTGATCATAGTTTTCGCACTGCTCTAGCATAGTATATATAGAGTTCTATCTCACCTTCATGGCAAGGTTGAATCTTCTTGACCTCCTACTGTTGGCTTTACAGTACTCCACAAATTGGGTTAATCTGGTCATCAAAGCTATAATGAATTGGATAGGATCATGTATTTTGTCCAAACTAGGTTTCATTATGTTCAAACCTACCTACATGATGATATTAATGATGCGGCACATGCATCTTTGGTGGAATACAAAACCTCCAATATGTCTCTAGGTGCGGTGCGAAATGCTTAATGGCTGTCGTTTTAGCTGATGCATTTGTCAAGAATGATGGCAACAATTCTACTTTGTATTTTAATATCACTAACAACCTCAAGTACACGTGCAACGATAGCCTCTCTGGTTTATGCCTTGTCAATTAGCATAAACTCTATGAACCTTTTGTTTAAGTTGTAGTCATTGTTCAAGTAATATGCAACAACACTAAGATATACTACCTTTTGATCGAATGAAGTCCATATATATGAGATCAAAGCAAAGGAAAAACTAACCCTTGTGAAGTTCTCTTTCAAGATTGCTAGTTTACGTTGGTGGATTGTATATATGTCACATGCAGTTGTTCTCCTACTAACGTGTTGGTATTGTGGGCAAAAACTATGTTGGATTATTCTTTCAAAACTAGAGATCTCAACAATCCTAAGTGGAAGATCCTTGGTAACTATATACCGTGCAATTTCATCTCTATCTTTCTAAGCACTGTATATCTATGTGCTTACTGAACCATCGATATTGGTGTTAAGCTGGGACTAGACGCCCTCCCATGACCTTAGTCAGGTCGATATCTTCTTCAAGCATGTCACCGTGCCCCACTTGAGATGACAAGTTCCTCCACCTACACATGCAGATAATTTAGCTTGATTCACAAATGGCGTACAATACATCGCACCTATCCTCAATTTTGATGATTCTCTCTAAATGTTGCCAATACTATGCAAGTTGGCTAGTGGAGCCTCTAACCACAGCTTGCACCAATGTAGTGGCATCGAGGTTTGGGTGGATCTCGGCCTCTTGGGAAGGTAAGAGGCATTCTCGAAGCTCTCTGTACTTCCTATATGGTAGCCATCCATGACATAGTCTCCCATGCATGGGAGAGTTGGCAAGGATCGATCTCTTAATCTTGGGTAGGATGACTAGGAGTAGACTAGTGAGTTGCCATAGTCTCCCACACAATTTGAGAGACCACGGAGTACTGAGAAGAGAGACCTTTTTCTTGTGTGCTGAAGAAACAAGAACAAGATGACGATTTTATAGCAATGGAGTAGAATGTTGCCATTTGTGCATTGTCTCTCTCTGCCTCATCATTCCTCTATCTTCTTTTTCTTCTCCGTCCTGTGATCGTATCACTGCAAAAAAGATGGTTAGCCGACTGTTGCATAGACGGATAGCCCTCACCGCTCCTCTACCTTCTTTCTCTCCTCTGTCCTATCAATTGTCACTACAAAGTTGCGTAAGCGACCATTGCACTTCGTCTCTCTGGCTCCTTTTCTAGCTCTCCATCTCCCTCTCTCTGCTCTTCACCCCTCTAGCTGCCTCTCTAGCTCTCCTCCACCCTCTTTCAACCTCTCCATCTCTCTCTCCCTATCCACATCCCTCTCTGCATCCCCCACCGCCTCCCCCCTCCCGCTTGGTTCTTCATCTCCCTATTCGCTTCCCCCTCTCTCCCTCCCACCTCCCTCTCTGACTCTCCCTCTCCCAACCACCCCCACACCCACCGCTTCTCTCTCTCCCTCTCAGCCTTTCTCTCTACCTTCCCCGTTGTCTCCCCTCGCTCAGCTTTTCGTCTCCCTCTCCTGATCCCCCTCTCAGTCTCCTGCCTCGCTCTCCAGTTCTCCCTCTCCCCAGCACCCTCACTGAAAGGATGTGACAAGTTGGGGGTAGGATCAACTCGACGTGGTAGATCTATGCATCGGTAGCCACTGGGATGGCGAGCATGAAGGTGGTGGCACAACTGCTGGTGTGGTTGTGTCAATGGTGTAAGATCGAGGATGCCAACTAGAGGGGGGTGAATAGGCGGTTTTAAAAATTATTCTCACTAAATATACGCTCTATTGATCTCTATGTCAAAACCTAAACAATAATCAATGCAGAAGCGATAAACTAAGGTTTTGACAAATAAGAGCCTAAATCAACTAGGCTTACTAAGTGCACTAGCTAATTATGTCTCTACTCAAGAATATACAATCCTAAAAACAATCAAGCAATTTAATTCTAGGAATGTAAATTGCAACAATGTAAATAGAGAATTGCAAGCAAACATAAAGAGACACACCGATGTTTTACCGTGGTGTTCGGAGACTTGCCGGTCTCCCCTAATCCACGTTGAGGCAAGCCCAAACCACTTTGGACCGGCTCCACGAATTGAGCACCCGCCTCGATTCCACTAGTGGTAGCTCTTTCCCCCTCCGGGTAGGCGAGCTCCGACCTTCACAACTTTGCCGGGCCTTCTCACAATCTCCTTGAGAAGGTCACCGTGCACGACACCTCCACACGCCGTCTAGGTGTCGGCAAACACCAAGAGTAACAAGTCAAGCCCTCTAGCTTGAGCTCTACCAAGTACAACACATGTACAATGGTGATCACCGAGTGCAACACATGCACAAGGCTTCCCTCAAGTGCCACACATGCAAAAGATGCTTTCAATCCCCTCCTAATTGCAACACATGCAATTAGTGCTCACTCTTAGCTCAAAAACCAAATATGAGTGTGCAACACATGCACAACCTCACCCAAATGCTCAACAAAGCCAACAACAACCAAATACCAGCCCCCAAGGCTCCTTATATAGCATCCACAAGAAAAACTAGCTGTTGGAGGGCAAAATGGGCAAAAATGCCAAGGAGGCCCGGCCATACCGCCCTAGGGCCGGTATGACCGGCCTCTGGTCCAACGGCTAGTAAAAACTAGCCGTTACTCAGAAAACCCGGTCATACCGGACCCCAAAAGTTGCCCTTAGGCCAAAATACCTCTCCTCTGGAATTTTCAGGCCGAAATGCTCCCGGTCATACCGCTGGCAGTAGGATGGGAGGGGTCCGATCATCACCCCCTCTGCCACCAAAAACCTCATAACTTTTTACTCCGAACTCCGATTTAGGTGATTTTTGATTATATGCGAAGATTATCACGAGGGATACAATCTCCACTCATTTTCAAGATTTAAGCAACCATAGATATTTTTAAATATCACCAAAATAAAACTCTAATGTAGTCATTCAAGTCTAAAATCTGATTTTTCGAAATCCCTCACATAACTTGATCAAATAGCATGACTACAAGCTAGCAAGAGTCAATAAGATCAAATATTGAGCCATGTGATGATCAAATCATGATCAAGGCAATTTTGCAAAACACATTTGCAAAATCTAATCACATGCTCCAATGTCAAACACATGAGCACCAATATTTTGCAAAACACATTTGCAAAATAAATCTTGCAAACAAGAGCAATCAAGATTATATCTTTGAGCCATGTGATGATCAACACATGATCAAAATAATTTGCAAAACGCATGTGCAAATAAACCGAGAACCCATGAGATCAATCCTCTAACCATGTAAGGGTCAACACATGATCCCGACACTTTGCAAAATATATTTGCAAATGCCAACACATGCTCTAGGATCAAAACCATAACCTCTAGATTATTTGCAAAACACATTTGCAAATAGAAAAATCATAAACTTTACTTAGCCTTGTGATGATCAACACATGATCAAATCACAAGCTAAAACACCGATGCATGAGCTCTCACCTTTTGCAACACATGCAAAACTTAGCCCCATATAAAAACCACATAAACCAAATTACATGAGCTATCTCCCTTTTGCAACACATGCAAATCCATAGCTCCATGCAAAAATCAAATCGATTAAGATTCAATAAGAAGCGAGCATGAGCTCTCTTATTTGCAACACATGCAAATACTTAGCTCATGCAAGAACCAAATATAGAGTGAGCTAGAGTGAACCGGATTGAGTTCATCAACACATGATGAAGCTCAAGCTAAAATACTTAACCCCTCTTAATAGTACAGCACCTAACTAGCAACCCGGTCTCCTATCCAAAAACCGAGACCGGTAAAAGACTAGGAACACATACTTAGCCCTAGTTAGTTATACCTTTGCCTCTAGCACATCCACTTGGAGCTTTTATGATTTCCATCTTCTCTACAAGTCGGGATCTTCGTCTTGTTCATCAACACATGATGAACTCCCCTTGCCTTAGCTTTGGGATCCTCTCTTGACGCTCATCAACTCATGATGACGTCCTTGTCCCGTTTATCCATCTCAACCTTGGACTTAACCTATTTCAAACTCATTGAAAGTGTTAATCCAAAATACATGGTTGTCTCAATCATCATTACACTCCATTAACACATAATGGATGCTCCCAAGATCCTTTGATCTTTTCCTTTGATGATTGACCACAACCCAAAGACAAATGATTGAAAGATTAATTGTGTCTTGAGTATACTAATGCAACTAATACTTCATATACTCAAGAACTTTCGATTACCCTAGGATCAACAAAGTGAACCATCAACACATGACTAGTTCTTTGTTGATTGAATGGCAACCGGACACAATTTAAATTGTATTTAAATTGTCATGAGTATATATTAACTACACAAGTTTCATATACTCAAGGGGCTGTTTCAAAGTAACGATCCTTGATATAGAAAGATGAATTAGATCAATACTTTGAAACTTCAAGATTTAAGTATGAACTCCCCCTAAATGTGTGCATTCATGTATATATGGAGTTGAAACATTAATGTACATCTTGAGGTCTAAATAATGGTAGAGTTCATCATTTTACTTGAATCCAAAATATGCATTAAGATATCGTAAAATGAATACGAGTGCATACCTTGGGTTTTCTATTTTTCAATGAGATGAGACTAATCAAAGATATACTCGATAAAAGAGTTAGTCTCATATTTGAATTTATCAATATGATTATGAATATTATATCCAAAGAATGCAACAAGATATGATAATATGAACTCGAATGCATACCTTTGATATTTCCATCTTTTTATCCAAAAGAGACTAATGAGAGTTAAGCTCAACAAAAGAGTTAGTCCTATAAAAGATTTGTCATTAATTAACAATTGAAACTAATCAATATTATGATTATCAAAAGAGTTAGTCTCAATACTAGATTTGTCATTAACACCAAAACCAACTTAATGGAGCTTTGAACTTTCAGATGGCCTCCTAAGGTAAGTGGGAAGACGATGATGTGGGCTCAAGCTGGGTGCTAGCCGTGCGGTCGGTGAGTGGGATGGTGATGCGTTAGCTAGGCACGAATGTGGTGTTGCAGTTGCACTCAGTCAATGGCGCGGGTGGCATCGTGCATGCACTCAGCGAGTGACACAAAGTGACGTTAGCTCGGTGTGTATGTAGCATTGCGGCCATGCTCGACGCGCATGCTTAGTGTTGGTGGCACGGGGGCACTTGATGAGCAATACAATAGTGTGTCGGCTTGGTGCCCGCACAGCATTGGAGGCGCACTCGTCGTGCCTACTCAGCATCAGTGACATAGGAGGCATCGCGGGCATGCTTGGTGAGCAGCATCCTGTGGCGTTGGCTCGATGCACATGCTAGGCATCAGTGAGAATGTATTCTCCACCTCTCCAGTATCTCTGTTGTCTACTCTTTCATTGTACGCGAGGATTGTGACGGTGATGGTCGCAGGCAAGCCACAACATGTTGCATTGCCATGGCAGGGCACCCTACTGTGTGCCATGCCTGTTTTGTGCCTATTCATGTTGATCCAAGCACGACTCATACAGGCGTGTCGTATCATGACGTCCATCTTGCCTGGCTGCGAGGTCCATCATGACCCTGTTGTCTTTCCCGCTCAACCCACGGGCAAGCGTGTCATGTTGTACCGTGCTAACCATGCCATAGCCCGGTCTAGTGCCCAGGTCTATCTCTCTCATTCTCTACCCCCGATCTAGCGATAATTCTAGAGAAAACAACGTGACAGAGGAGGCTTGGCGAGTTGGCGACCGATGGTGAGAAGCGATGGCCAGCCCTGCTGCACTCTTCTTCCTCAATTTCGACGAGCGGAGCAGGAGGCGGCAACTGGTGAGACGGTGATGGGATGCAACCTGAGCCTCACAGATGAGGCGAGGTGGCACCTCGAGCCAACTCGTCCAGCACTGCAGTAAGCCGGTGAGGCGATGGCCCAACATGCACTACAATCAATGTGCTCTAGATTCCAGTGTACCATTGTCTCACCACTTCCATGGCCTCTCAGATCTAGATCTGAGCTGCACATGGCCTGGCTTCCCAGATCTTAGTCGGTGATGTCGAGGTACACCTTCACCAACTCCCATGGTCTTTAGCTTCGATGCACCACACCATCATTGTCTTCATCATCTCCGACATGTATCGTATTGATGTCGTGCTTTGCCTCGATGTGCACGGTACACCACCACCTCATCCTCACTTCTGCTCCACCACCCTCATCTATGTACCTTTCCTTGTCCATGCTCCACCATGACATGCACGGTTGCACCTCGACATATGTGTACCTCAACATCGTTGGTGTACCTCGTTACCATCTTGTCGGGACCCAAATATGCAAATTCGGACCCTTTGTTTATTCTGCACTAGTCCAGGATCATGCTAGTGCACACAGGCTCAAAATAGATGAATTTCACAACCATACACAATAAATACTTGAATAAGACTTTATCAAATTAAATATAATTGTTAAGCGACCTTATGGTTCACCTTACATGAGTAAGCCACATAGGACTAAGTCTAAGAAATAAATAAAACTGCAACGGAAATAATTTATTCGTAGTAACCCTTCAATTTGCCACAAAAAACTGACAAGGTTCGCACCCTAGATGATCGTCTCCTCCTGGAACTCCTCCTCGTAACCAGGTGTTGCCTCCTCTCCAACTAGTGATTTGTTGTTGCAAGGGGTAAGTACATAAAGCACTCAACAAGTTGTGTACATAATGCAAGTCTATTATACTATATGCATGGCTTATTCCAAATGAATGACTAATTTAGTTATTTTGCAATAAAGCAGCATTTATAAAAGAATACATTTAATAGATTGAAGTGACAGTAAAACAAATAATAACAATAATAAATTTCTCAATTGATTCGCAAATAACCTGACTCATAACCTTAATCAAATTCCAAACTTACATAGGCATACAACCTCTATTCCCAAGTTTATTTTAATAAAATCTAACCTTTGACTGTAATCATCGAGTATTGCTCAATACCGCAATCACGGCTATTCAAATAGATTTGATACTCTGCAGAGGTTATACACTTTACCCACAAGATACAACCATACACCACAAAGGCAAGTGATCATAACAAAGCCTTTGCAATGCTCTGTCTAAACCCAGTACTACCTGTTGAGGTTTCAACACTGATAGGACTGGTTACCACATTCAGGGCCCCCTCTCGTGCCATGTGCGTCATCTCGTACAATCGGAACCCACACCACCACAATAGTACCAAAATCTAGATATTACAAATTAATCAGCTAGGTCTGTCCTATACCAGACATGTGGTTGTATAAATGACTCAGTTCAAATGCTTCCAAGATTAAGTCCTTAATTGACCAAGGCAAGACTAACAAAAAATTCACTATTACCAATATGCCATCAATTTCCATTTACCAAAAACAATACGACTGCCCAAATGCCACATTGGCCCACCATAAAATCATAACTCTTGCCACTTGCCTCAGTCTAAATCATTTTACCACTCCAGTTAATTACCATGCACCACGTGCCATCAACAACATCAACAATATTGTGTGACAACACCTGACACATATTTTTATAAAAATGTTCCATATTCCATTAAACAAGATTAACCTTTTCACATAAAATGATATCAATAACTCATTGCATGGCTAAGCAAACTATTCACTTCTAGCTAACTCACATTGCAAATTAATAGCTACAAATTAATAAAGAACCATACTAAGGTGACAAATGAAATATGAAATACAAATGGCAAGGTTGACATAACTCAAATAGGATGAATAGCTAATCCCAAATTAATTTTACTGGTATTAATTGAATTAGCATGCAATAGTTTAAAACAATATAACTTTAAAAACATGGGTTCAACATGATCAAAGCACAACTTACCTTCAAATAGCTTTTAATCTTGCTATGGACCTTTTTCTTGAGTTGGCTCGTCGCTTACGTACACCTCGGGTACCTCAACATCTACGCGAAACAATTAATAAAGTAATAAATACCAAAAATAGAGAGTAAACTCATCTCCAAAAATTAAATAAAATTCAACATTAAATAGAGCTCAATTTTTCAAATTTTTTAAAACTGGAATCACCTCAATTGGAGTTCGTATGAGGGAGAACGAGCTTTTCAAAGTTTGAAATAAAAGAATAAATCATGAAAATAGAAAAACGAATTAAATGAATTATTTTTCTACTGAAAATTTGATTTATGACGTTGGTAGACACGTGGCCTAATCACAAAGTGACACGCGTCCCGACGCATGGACCCAGTCCACGGTTGGCCCTGGTCCACCGTGGACCAACGGTACTGTGCTGGTGCGCCGGCTGATGGAAGCACTGGCATCAGCATCGACACGCTGCACCACCACAAAGCGACACGCGACATGCATGGATTCGACCACAACACAGTGCAATCTGGACCATCTACTTCTAATCCAACGGCTAGGATCTACGGCTAAGACATACGGTGACGTGGCTACACCACAACAGTACAATCAGATCGAACGCCCAAGGTTTACTGGTGAGGTTATGGCTCATGGTAGCTACGATTGCGACACGTAGCACCATCTAGACCAACGAGACTAGATCCAACAGCTACGGTTGATCCTGAGCAGATGAAACGGTGACGCATGCGTGGCATGATCTGGAAAGCACAACACAGATCCAACGGCCGAGACGACGCTGCGGTTTGGTGCTTTACTCGACACGCGGCTAGATCTGAGACGCACACAGAAGATCCGACGGCTATAACTTTGCCCGAAGTGATGACTACACGATGCAATCTATACCATACGTTCTAGATCGAACGGCTGCGAAAGCTTGCAATGGCGGCAATGGCACGACGACGACGGAGACGGCTTGACGACGGCGGAAACTTGCGCAAACGAACAGCGGTGCTCCAGGCAACTTTGGCGAGCTCTTGCGTAGAGAAAACGGCGGCTCGGGAGTTGTGCTCTGGAGTGTTGGGTGTGGCGCAGCGTGGGGACTCCAATAAAGGCAGCGGCGGCTTAAATAGGGACCTGGGGAGGTGTGACTGTGTGGATTATGTGACGGATACGGAGGCGACGGCGGAGTTCGGTGGCGACTTGGAGAGCTGACGTGACTGCATGGTAGGCGTACATGTGGACAAGATCCAATGGTACAAAAGCAAGGGCGACGCGGATGAACGACAGCCATTGGATCTAATTCGACTGCTCGGATTCAAGGGTTTCGGTTGATGAGCTGGGCTAGCTACGGCGGGAATGGGCTGGGCCTAGCTGGGTCCGGCCCAATACTATTCAAACTACTTTTTGAAAGTATTTTCGAATAAAAATAATTCCAGAAATTAGAATAAGCCAAATAAAATATAAAAAATTCTGGAAAATATTCTAGGGCATTTAGAACTCAAATAAAATATTTTCAACAAACTTTAACAAAAGGCCTTAATTCAAATTAATTTAAATAAATTCCAGAAAAATTCTAAGATTATAAAATACATATTAAATCAATAAAATGCAAAAAATTGGGATGTTATCCATCATTATGCTTGTAGTGCGGTTCAAAATCTTTTCGTTGGTGGACCTGCTCGCCGGAGTACAATACCCATATATATATATATGTATATATATATATATATGTATATATATGTATATATGTATATATGTATATATATATATGTATATATATATATGTATATATATGTATATATATATATATGTATATATGTATATATGTATATATATATATATATATATATATATATATATATATATATATGTATGATGTATATGGATTGTACGTGTATTGTGCAGAGCCAGCCGACGCCCGTTGGATCAACCGTTCTCGAGCATAGATGCACTTCCACATCTGGGCTTCTTCCTCAGCTATGCTGCGCCGCCGACGTGCATCTGCTCGGATTCCTTATTGTCGTACCTGTCCCTGATCCCGTTGGCTTTGTGCTACTCCAACACCATGGCCCATGGTCAACGGCCCTCGTCACCATCACCTGTTGGAATCGGCCTGGATCAACACGCCCACGAACTCTCCGAAGAGGAAAGAACACGCAGGGAATTGGGGCAACTTTTTCTATCCCCTGTTGTCCTTTCGAAAATACGCTTAAAAACAACTGAAAACATAACGCACTCCTTAACAAACTTGTGCACAGTCAGGATTACAAGCAACATCACCATGTACTCCGCCGTTGCCGCCATGTACTCCTCCACCTCGATGGTCCTCGTGCTCCCGCCATGTACTCCTTCCGGGCCGGGTGTGCACCGTAATGGTTGTCATCGATCGTCGCCGGCTATGGTGCATAGTACACCATCACCTACACCTCATATACAGTGAATGGGTACGCATCATGTAAACATCCTCTGATCACTTTATACCTTCTATATGTATGGCGTACATACATATATAGTACATGTATATGCCTCTCTCTCTCCATCATTGTACATAGGGGCGAATTCAACAGAAGGTTTCATCAGGCTTGAGCCTACCCTCTACATCTGTGCCAGTACCTCGTACCCCCACTTCGGCCCAGCGGCCATGGCCAGTCCGCCTCGCTAGCTGTAGTCGGTCAAAGGCGGGCGGGGCGACGGACTACGAAGGGGGAAAGAGATAGGGAGGGAGTGATATAGGGAGGGCGGAGGCGGAGGAGGCACCGACTTGTGTCTTGAGGTTGAAGAATGAAGATGATGGAGAGGCGGCGGCAATCGATGGTGCTACATTCAGGTAGAAGACAATGCTGAGGATGAGGCGTTTTGGGCCAAAGGGATGCGAATCAATTGTTTCGGACAGCATTGGTATGATATTACCTAACCTTCACAGCTCTACCTAGAGGTGGGCACTCGGACCAGGCTCTTTTGGATCGGCCCGAGGCACGACGTCACAGCCTGGCACGAAGTCCGACCCGGCACGACACTGTAGCATGGGTCGTGCCGGGCTCAAGAATCAAGCACGATGGGTGGCACGGCCCGATATGACACTGTAGAATGGGCCGTACCGGACTTGATGACCTAAAGTATGAGGAAGAAACCTAGCATGAAGATCACCGACTCCTAGAGCATAACCGTCATGGATGCATCAAGTAGCATAAACGCCACCCCTACAGGGCCGGTCCTGACATTTCGGGGGCCCTAAGCGAAAATATATATGGAGGCCCCATATAACTATATATATATATATATGTATATATATCATCTAATAAGCATATATTATTAAAAAATTATTGCAAGGTATGATGGAATATTACACATTACTGTTTATAAAATAATATTGGCTGAAATCATAAAAACTTACTTGTCACTTCTCATCTTATAAAATTTCTTCTGACATTTTTGGATACAAAATCATCGATTATACTATTGATATCGATATCATCCAATAACTTCTTCTCGATGCATAAAGTTGCCAAACCATTTAACCTTTCTTGACTCATTGCTGATCTCAAATAATTCTTCAATAACTTCAATTTTGAGAAGCTTCTTTCAGCAGATGCAACAGTAACAGGCACAGTAAATAATATTCTATAAGCAATAGAGGCATTAGGATAGCAATCCACATCTCTGATATGCTCAAAAATCTCCATAGCAGACAATGTGCCGTCAGGCAAAGTAAACTTTAGAATCTTCAATTCAGAAATCAAATCATTTAACTCAACATCAGATGAACCATCATGAGAGAAAGTGTTTGCAAATTTAGTGCAACACTCTTCAAGTTCTCTATCATTTAGTGACTTTAATGCGCTTGAGCTCAATAAAAACCCGAATATACCTTTAAACATTGAGAGTTCTTCAAATCTGGTCTTCAAAGAAGTGCTCGCCATGTCAACTAATACCAAAAAATAGTTGACTTCAAAAGCTCTCTCATTTTCTAGAATTTCTTCATGGCAACTACTTTCATCAAATTGTTTCTTTCTCACTGCTTTACGCCATCGAAATGATGCATTTACACCCATATCATTTGCAATATCTTTGGCAATGTTGAGACAAACTGGAAACCCCTCATTTCTGTATTTTTCAAAGTATTCCATCATACCTTGTATTAGATCCAAAGTAGAGTCAATGCACATGGCTGGCGCTTGCAACTTTTTACTCACTTTATTTACAGAAAATAAAATATCATGCCAGATAACCATACTAAGTAAAAACTAAAAGCTGCCAAGCACATCAAATAAACCTTTTGCATCACTTATATCCTTAGGTTCAACATCTTTAGCATGACGTATCTCATACAAAGCTGATCTTATCTCAGGTGCTTGATATCTTATTGCTATGACACTTTTGATTCGACTCTCCCATCGAGTATTGGACAATGGTTTTACAGTTAAACTAGGAACATGTTTAAGCAAAACATTCCATCTTTTTGTAGAACCAGAAAATAGGACATATATGCGTTGAACAATTCCAAAAAATGTAATAGCCTTCCCACAAGATTTTGCCATATCACAAAGAGTAAGATTGAGACTATGGCAAGCACATGGCATATACAATGCCCTTGGATTGATATCAAGTAGCCTTTTTTGTACTCCTTGGTGTTTTCCTTTCATGTTAGAACCATTGTCATAGCCTTGACCTCTTATATCATTAACATTTAGGCCAAATGACTCCATAGCATCAATCAATATATTAAAAATGCCCAAACCTGATGTGTCATCCACCTTCAAGAACCCCAAAAAGTACTCTTCAATGTTTATCTTTCCATTAGACAAATTAACACAACGAACCAATAAAGTCATTTGTTCTTGATGGTGACATCGGGGTGCAATCTAGAATAATAGAGAAATATTTGGCCTCTTTAACAACCTTTATGATAGAACTGATAATATCGAAGCTAAAAGATATACCGACTCATCCTGAATTTTATGGTGAGATAGTGATAATGAATCTCCTTATTCTTAATCGTCTAAGATGGTCTTGCATTACTAAGTCAAACTCTACAATCATCTCAACACAAGCATAGAAATTACCATTACTGTCTGTGTAAAGCTTCTCACTAGTTCCTCTAAAAGCCAAGTTGCGTTTACCAAGGAATTTCACAACAGCTATTATTCTTAATAAAACTTGTCTCATGCGAGCTTTCTCCTTATTGATTTATCGCACTTCTTTATCAATGGTTTCCTCTTTTTGTAATCTTGTTTTGAGCTCATTCCACTTGTTCATGCTATTAATATGCTCAACACTATTTTCATGTTCCCTAAGCTTCAAACTAATTTGCCTCCAATTTTTGTATCCATCATTTGCTAGTGCACTCTGGCTTCTACTAGTAGCAGACTTAAAGATCTTACAACAGAAGCAAAACACTCTATCAATATGTTTTGAATAAACAAGCCATTTTCTATCATGTACCTCTCCATTGCTTAATTTTCTATGATAATGAACATACGAAAAATGTCTTGATGCGTCATCTAAAGGGAATTCCAGACCTTCCTCTCTGATTGGCCCTTTCTCAACTAATATATCTCTTGCTTTATTATCAAGGTTATCCCAATGTCTTGGATCAAAAATATCATGAGTATAAAATGATGGTTCATCAACACTAGTTGGTTGTGCATTTGCATCCGATGTAGTAGTTGGATTCTGAGGGCCACTTACATTGTTTTCTTCAATGTTGATGTCAAGATTATCCTCTTCTTCAGAATTCCCAATAGCTTGTTCCTCTTCCTCCACAGGCACTATCGCTAACTCATTATTTGAGTTTCGTGGAGCAGTAGAATTACTCTTTAAAAATTTATCAAGAGCTCCTCTTTGTGTTTCTATAAACTCATCTCCCTGTTTTTTCTTTTCCTTTTTGCACTACCAGATGGATATTTTCTTGATGACATGATCTGCAACAAAGCAACAAAGAATTAAAATTCATATAATCGTCTAGGTTAGGTAACATGTGAACTTAATGAAACATTATATATTTATATATATGATGAAATAAGAAAACGTGATCTGCGATGCGACTTGCAGAGTCTGGACTGAGACACTGCTAATGCTGTCCGCCATCCGTTTAGGGTCCGGCCCCACCCACCACTCCCACACGGCCGGTACCCACGCCAAGGATGAAGTGGATCTTTGCGGTGTTGGCTTCTTGCGTCTTTGGTGCTGGACGCTGGTGATTGATCAAGCTCTTCTTTGGTGTCGCGGGATCGCGCCGTGTTGCGTTCTGCGCCACGGCTACCAAGCACTAGGGATTTGTGAATGGGAATAAAATAATGTGTGTATACCGTATGTATATATGTATTGGGCTGAACCGGGGGCCTTCTAACTTTGGGGGCCCTGAGCGGTGGCATACCCTGCCTACCCTCAGGGCCGGGCCTGCACCCCTATAGCCGACACTTGAGAGATGGACAAAACAAGAGAGAGCTGAGAAAGATTGAGAGATCCGACGCCGTTTCCACGTCATCTCCACCTTCCTGACGCGGTGAGGCCAGATTCCTCCTCACCGCTCTATGAGGGATGTATTAGATGTGAGCATGAGTACTTTGGTACAGTACATAAAGGAAAAGTGAGCTATGTGTACGGTTTTGGTACAACACAAATATTGTTGTGCATGTATATAATTGTGCTATACACTTGAAGTTTGTTGTATTTGTGTACAGAAGTTTGAGTATTGTACTGTTTACACTGAAAAATTCAAATTGTTGTAGATGCCTGTTTTTCAAAATTCAAAACACCAGTACATGGAGGGAAGCATCTTCTTACTATAGAGAGACAGAGAGTGGTGGTGAATCCCACGTATACTTCAATCCTCTTGTAATCAGTGCATTAAAGGGTGTGTTTGGTTTACTTTCGATGATTATCTTATCAAATTTTAATAGCATTGATAAAATTTGGTAAGTATTTGGTTTACTACCAAATTTTGGTAAGATTTTTTCTCCCTTTGTTGTCTAGTTTATTTTCTTATCAATATTTAGCCAAAACATTGACAGCCAATTTAGTGATCAGATTTTAGTAATGCCAAATTTTGGTAAGGTTTAGTAAGGCAAATTTGTCATCGAACCAAATAGGCCCAAATTCTCATTGTACTCCCCCTGTTTAAGTTTATAGGCTGTATTTTGTTGAATTGTATTTTTCATTAATATACGATGTATTTTATATTCTAATGCAAATTTGTGTGACGTTCCTTTATATCTCTAATAAATATTCAAATTTACTTGATATTCTGTTCATGAATACATTGAATATAGTGTTTAGAGACAATAATTAAGATTAGTCTAATCATTTTCAATATCTTGCTCTATATGTCGACAAAATATGCTTTATAAACTTAGACGGAATTAGCAGCAACAAATATATCATTAGTTTTTCTGCACGAATCTTGATGCACAATATATAGTTATGATAGTGGGAGTACATGCTCTCGAGTATAGATCGGCGTTTCCGCAGGTATTATTGCATAGTACCTCAGGTACCCCGTCCACTGTCCACATGCACAGAACAAGACCTTGCTTCTATTTCTTGAGGAAATTAAAAGAAAAACGAACAAGGATCAGATGCATTTATACTAGGAACTGTAAGTTTGGCAGCAAAACAATATAGCAAATTTGTACTATAGCAAGTTGTTGTAGCAGTAGTTTTTAAACAATCTGAACCATCGATTCACTAGATCAGACGGCTCTGTTGAATAGGAACTACCAAACTTGCAGTCCCAGTAAAACTTCACTTGATCCTTGTTCAAGAAAAACACATGCACCGTTTACATGTTGGTATATATTCTTTGACCAAATGACTGTTCTGTTTGTACAAATGCTGAGAACAGGATCTTCATTCTTGTATGGTTTCACTTCACTCCACTCAAGCAAAAATTGAAGGGCTCATATGATATGCAATGTATGATATGCAATGGCTTGCATCGTCAGGTAGGTGTAGGCATATATGCCTAGACATTGGTACTAGCAAAACTGCGTGTTTCATCGATATAGGAGAGATCGAACAAGAATGGAATTTTTTACAGGTTAATTTGCGTGTGCGCGCTTGCTTTTGAACCTATTTGTACAAAAGGTTGTAAGCTGGCAGATCATGGATTCGATGGAGGTCCTCCAGAGATAGCTCTCTCTCAAGCTGCAACTTCGTTGCTTCCAGTACTTCCTGGATTGGAGATTTATCATTGTTAGTTGGTCATCACTACTCCAAATCAACAACACAGAAAATGTTGTGAGGGAAATAAAAAGAAATATCGTACTTTGAACTGCATATAAGAGGCACGCATTGCTAGCCACTGAGCATCCATCATCTCGAAAGCTATACAGTAAAGGACGTCAAATGCCTCTTCGTGTTCTAAGACGGTAGCAAACGGACAAGGCATTAGTGTTCTGAAGCATTAGACAGCAATTCAAAATTCAAAGGTTTCATGAAAGAGCACTTCTCACCTGACAACACTCTGATAAAGTTAATCCCTGGCAAAGATTTCGGTCGTGCTAGGCAGCCAAAGATAAAAAGTAAGGAATAAGATGCACATCAATGATATTTGTTGTCTGGACAATGAAATACCAGTGAAGCTACTACCAATTATTGAACCAGCGATAATTCAGCATTTAATTTTATAATTATTAGTCCTGAACTCGATGATCTTGGTGAGACCTGCTGATTCTGTATACAGGTAATAATAGAGAGATCCCTACAATAAGGCTGTTGGCATCAATTAGCAGTTAGCACTAGCTGTATGTGTGTATTAAAATGGTTATGACGAAATGTTCGTGATGAAATCAAAAGATTCCTTATATTTGCATTTTTTTTTCTTCAAAATATCCCTCTAATGAAGGCCAGCACCACATTATTCCGTGGTTTTATGCAGATTTAGTTGTTTGACTTGTACGGATGAGGCACATGGTAGATGTACTTTTGATTACTAAATCTAATGTCTTGACCAATACTGATGCGATGCACATAGTCTATGTAGTTCTTAGGTCAGATGATTATCATGATTTGACACATGTAAGTAGAGGTAAATGAGGGAAGACTAGGACATGCCCTTTTTGTTGCGTCGTGTTGGTGCTGCTTATGATTGACGTATATACCTGAGTTGAGCTCCAACAGTTGAATCAACATGTATGAGACATTAACACCTGCGACGGCAAAGGGATACTCCCATGTGGCTCGCATTCCTTGTTGTTTGAGTAACAACCTCTGGAAAGATGTCTGCTTGTTGAACCAGTAAGCAGCAACCATAGCGTGTCAATATGACAGGAGTACAAGGCCACTTTTTTCACCACATAAGGAGTCTACAAAATGAACTTTTTTCTCGACTACTGACATAAAAGGGGACATACCGGATATGTTCTTGCAAAAAATAAAAGATTCTCAAGTGAAACAAATCCACATCCTCTGAAAATCAAAATCAGAACATATTGTCAAAACTTCAGGAAACAATGATAAGTTTGTAAACTCTACCAACAGTTGATTTTGAGAGTGTTAAGCAAGAAAGTGTGTTTTGTATATAGATAAACTAATTAGCGAACTAAAGAACACAGAGAACATACTTCACAAACTGACAAACCAATCAAACAGCTACAACAAGAAGTACCTGAAATCAGTCGATGGGTTTGGCCCCTGCCACCCCATATCTTTCCACTGTTCTGAAACTAAGCTAGTGAGCTCTGTATCAGGAAAGGAACTATTCCAAAGAGACCTAAGGGCTTCCTACAACCACAGTCCAGAAGATATAGGATGCAGACATAATCATCGATTGGAAATCGATAGGGTAGAAATGAATGACAGATAGCTAACCAGTTGAAAGTACATTTTAGTACAGGATTTCCTACCTGATGATCTGGCCGAGTTTCATCATATGGTACATTTAGTCTTTCCTTCAGCTTTTGCAACCGTTGTTCCTGAATAGTTAGAGAGAGAAAAATAGTTCAGTTGCAAGAAGGCATTTGGCAGACATCGGAGTCAACAGTTCCTTTCGTAAAAGAAGAGATCATTGCGAGGTCCCTAAAATTCAATCAAGCAAATGAAGTCATTAAACAACTAATTAAACATATGATGAACAATCAAACCTGATAATCATGTTCATGCCTAAGAACTAGAATGACCAATGTTCCCTTTTGCTAGCAGTAAGAGAGGAAGGGTAAGAGGCTAAATATAGCACAGTAAAAACATAAGGCTGAGTTCACAGTAGATGCATTCTCCTCTCCCTATTTCACCAAAACCGAGAGCCAGCAGTGAGGCAGCCAGGCCAAGCAGCCAGTGCATCTCCCCTTCTCTCATTTCCAACCAAGAGACAGCCAAGCAGCAGCCAGGCACACCACATCCATTCCCCATCGCCTTACTCACCAGAGAGCACAGCATAGCAACCAGGCATTGCCAACATTCCCCATTGCCATTTCCCATTTCCAAACCGAAGAACAAGAACTAGACAGAGAGCGAGAACCAGAGCAAGAACCTGGAGCCAGGAGGAACTAGAAGGGAAGGCCAAGAGAAGGGAGCAGCCAAACCGAAGGCCAAGAAGAGGAGCCAGCCAGGAGATCGGCTACTCCATCAGCATCTTCCACCCCAACCCGACACCATCATCACCAACAACCTCACAGCCGAGCCAGCATCAGGTGCACAGTAGTAAAAATGCTAGACATCAGTATACAAAATGGATGGATCGAGTATGGTAGCAAGTAGATCAGGTAGGGTAGGGAATCGATCGGGGAAAAAACGCTGGTCTCATTAGAGGATGAACCCTAGGGGCCTGCGAGGAGCGTCCTAGCCTAGGGCCCGGAGCACGTTTGTAGCCAGTGTCGTCACCCCGCCTCCCAAACCTAGAGTTCAACCCCTTGTAGTCATCATTGACCATACTCACCTCAAAGAACACCATCCATTCAAGCTTACCTTAAAGAGCTAGCAACTGGTAGAACCAAAACCCCAAATCAACATGGCAAAATCAGTAGAATAGCAACCCAAATCGAGTTAACATAAAACAGTAGGGGAACCGGGTTCAGCCAGAGGCCGAACTGGAGTCAGCCAGACAGGAGTTCGACAGAGCCAGAGGGGAGGAGATTAGAGGGAGTAGCTGGGAGAGGAGGGAAAAACCGAGAGCAACAGTAGCCAGAGAGTCGGCCGAGTGAGCTGAGTGAGGAGAAGAGTAGAGGGAGTAGTAGCAGAAGAGAATAGAGGTGAGACCGAGAGCGCGCAAGGCCAGAGCCTCAGTTGGCTGGGAAAAGTCCAGAGAGAAGAGAGCAGCCGAGTGGCTTCAGCCAGAGAAAGGTAGAGAATTAGGAAGAAAAGAAAAGAAAAGAAAAGAAAAGGAAAGGAAAGGAAAGGAGAGAAAAGAAAAAGGGGAGAGATTAGGAAAAACTAGAAACTTATACGCGGCGTGTCACGTCGCGGGCGTCGCTCTCCACACGAGCAAATCGAGAAAACGCGCGATCGACGCTCCACACACGAGAAAATCGAGGAAACGCGCGAAAAGGACCTAAAAAGCATTTTGTGTTTTCCGCAAAAGGGCTTAAACGTAATGCTAGAAAAACGCAACAAAGACCTAAATGCAATGTACATTTTTTCAAAAAAAAAAGGGACCCGAAAGGTTTTTTTTTCTGAAAAAGACCTAATCGTAATTCCATTTTTTGGTAAAAGGACCCGAGCGTGAGCTTTAAAAACGCATAAAAGACATAGACGTAATATATATTCTTTTTTCGGAAAAAAGACCAAATCGTATTTTTTTTAGGAAAAGGACCTATATGTATTTTTTTTTTGGAAAAGGACCCGGATGTAAATTTTTTTCGGCCGGCTCGGCTCGAGCCACGAGCCGAGCCGGCTTGCTCCACGGCTCAAACGCACCACATCGCGGAACTCTTCCAACATTAGTAAGGGTATTATGGGTAATAATTGCGAGCCGCGATTAGTTTAGATGGTCATTTAGCCGTAAGCCTAAGAAAATAAAAAAGATAGTAAATGAGCAGTTACATACAACCTTAAAAATGCATGAAAGCTAAAAATGTAAACCAACACCCTTCATATAAATGAAATTTCAACTATTGGAATGGTTAGACACCAAACTCATGTTCAAATTAAATTGTCGTAGATTAATATGCTATGATTTTCAGGACATGAGTTGAACTCACCAGACCACCAGAACCAATATTCGAGTGAGGCCGTACCTTCATAGTATATACCAGGCAAGCTTTCCTTTGATCTCGTTTTATTAAATGTTTTCAACTACTTTTATGTACTTATCTATATTATCACTGCATGGAAAAGCTTATTTTACAAATGAAAGCATTAAATCGGATGCGGATGGATGGGTTGAAAAATGGATTGATGGGTTGAGAAATGGATTGATGGTTTGATAATTAGATTTGGTAGTGGATTGGTTCATGTAGTTAATATGAGGGTTGCCGTATGTTTAATATGGTTTGTAGAGGGCGCCAATGAAAAGGATTGTCATGCCGGTGGGGTCCTCTATATAGGCTATAATATAAGTTCAAAACAAACTAACACTTGGGCAATAAGCCGTAAACCAGTATCAATCATAGTGTGTGAAATCGGTCAGAAAAGGTTGTCCTATGAAGGTATTAGAATCTCCAAATTGGGTAAGAAATCTAGGGCGCGCCTCTAGGATATGCCGGTAGGCCCGGAGGGTAGGACCAACTAGTGGCGGTATATTTGAAGCCATGGGTAGAGTTACTGCCAGCGGGTAGCCGGAGTACAAATGTATCTTCGAGTTGTGAGGCAGTCTGAGATAGGTGTCCCCAACTCGAGTGCAGGGTTAGAGATCTAATACTGAATTAGTGATAAATGTTCTGGGGCATCACATGATGGTGTCACTATGAGTAAAATGGTACAAACCTGCGTAGGGTAAAATCATGAATTCATGCCAGACTCTTGGATTGGAGACTATGGAAGTTAAATATGTCTCATATATAGTGTTAGTAGCTGTTTTCCAAAAATTAAAATCAACAACCTTTAAAGAAAACTAAAGCTTAACTAATGTAAAAATGGATTTTGAGGGATGGTGATTATTAGATGGATTTGGATTGGATGGATAGAGAGAGAAAATCATTTATTGTATTTTGTTATTAATGCTTGCTGAGTACTCCTGTACTCAATATTGCTTAAATCCCCTTTGCTTAGAAGGTAAGTCCTATGAACACTCTTCCGAGGCCTAGGGGTGAGGATTGTTCGTAGGACCAGGACTTACAGGAGAAGAATTACTACTACTACTATCAGGAGGAGTAGAGGGTTTAGTACGCTATATCCTCGCTATAGCAGGGCATCAGGGTAATACGTGATTATAATGTATTTTGCTCTATTTGGAACCCTAGTAAGACTAAGGTAAAGGACATGTAGCCCTACGTGGCTTAATGGAATGTAATAAAGAGTTCTATTTCCAGTCTCCAATTATTGTTCTGCTGCAATACTCTGCATACGGTATAGTAACTAATAAAGTATCGGGTTGCCCGATATTTTGTTAGCTACTATGCCAAAATTCGCGTAATTAACTTAAGTGTAACAGTAGTGTGACTGTCGTTACCCGGGGCTAATCATGCGGGTTGCTACAATCATCCAAATCCTTGCAAAGTTGACTGTACAGAGAAATCACTAGTTACTTACTTTAGCAGTTCAGCTGAGCTCCTTCCCTAGGTCCCCTCCATTCTGACATCAGGATCAACATGTTTGTTTGTTTTTTTTCAGGGGAAACATGTTTTCTTTTATCAATAGAGTATAATACTAGTTGGGCGCTAAAGCTTCAGAGAAACCTTGACGAACTCTGTATCATAAGATACCTAACAGGGGATTTCTGTCGTTTGTGTTTTTGCCTGTAAGTTCTGTACAGCTTGCAGAGACTTGCAAGTCCATTGAAATCAAATGGAGAACTGACTTGGACCTATATCTAACGTAATTGCATGCAAGTAGGCAATAGTGGCTAATAGAAACATAATGAGATTTACAAACTATATCCTATAATTCCGTTCATTAACGTGTCTCCTGAGCCTCTCCCCGGCAACACAGGAGGTGACCCCCAGGCCGCCGTGTTTCCCCCCTCGTGCAGGCCTCGCCTTCTCCCCTAGATAACTTTCCATGCTCAACTCCACTCTCAGCTGCGTCGTGCAGGCTCATCTCCGTTTCCCTTGCTGCGCTTTCATGGCGCTCGCTCGCCGTGCCAGCTTCCCTTGCAGCTCCTCGCATGCGTCGTTGTCTTGGTTTCTCCTCCAAGATCTGTCCCCTCTCACACAGATCTGGATTCGACCGGGGTGCTATCAACGCATCTGGGGCGCGGAGGTGGGTTGGCGGTACGAGCGGTGTGGCGCTGTGGGGCGCGCAGTTGTAGCGGTGCGGGCGGCACGACGCGTGTGCGTCGGCAGCGCGGTCCCATTGCCGGAAAGCGTCTTCATCTGATATGCATGTCTTCTGCATATCCAGCTGGTACGGTGGTTGGTCAGGCTCGGTGTGGGTCCGGCGTGGTCTTCTGGCACTATTGTTATCGTGGCGGCTCGGTTGTCGGCGCGGTCCTAGTGCCGCCCCCAGATCCGGTTGTGACGTGCTCTTCTTCAGCGAATCTGCCCTTCTTGTGCAGCTCAGGTCAGTCCGGTGGCTGGTCAGGGTTGCGCGGGTCCGGCGCGGCTTCTTGGTGTGACAGTGGCGGCGGCAGGCGGTGTTGGTTCACCATAGCAGCGAGTAGGTGTGTGCGGGCATTGCGGTGATTCAGTGGCCCACGACGAGCTTGGCTTGTGGCGCATTTGCGCCACGGTGTGGCACGCGGCACAGAGCCGCTAGACCATCAGACCGCTTCTTCGCCGCATCGTTGACTGTAGCTTTCTTTTTTTTGAAAAGTAGTTTTCAACTATCATGTATAGTTGCACAACTGAACAGCCAGGCTAAAGTGGTTTGGCGTGAGGGATAAGGGTGTGAAGGGTAGGATTTGGGATTTTATACTTAGTAGGAGGGGAAAATTTTCTACTCTAGTGGCAAAGTCAGCCTAACCCATCAAAGCCGTAGGAAGCTACCCCAGATCGGCTTTTGGCTTTTAGTTTCTCACTACAAATGGGTTTTTAGCTTCCAGCTGTTTGAAACAGCTTCCGGCTTTTTCAAAGAAAAAGCTGAAACTAAAGCCGTTCCAAACATGGCCGGCATTCTTTCGCCGGCCGGATTGCTTGCAGGAAATGCTTGATCTTGCTATGTTGTTGGAGCCACTAGTTGTGGACTGTTCAGCAGGCCGGTCGTTGTAGAGGCCCACGGTTTGGGTGTTTGGTGTTAGGTCATGGCCCTGAGGTGCAGGTCACTCATTGTAGAAGTCGCCTCGTGAGTTGCAGCAGATTCTCATTCCAGGCAAGCCACCGTCGGTGCCCGTGGGCCGTTGTTGATTTGTGCAATCTATGGTTTCTTTGTGTTTTTGCTATAGCTTATCTTGCCAGTGGTTACTGTCCACTATGGAGTTTTGGTGCTGATGTAGTCAATAGTGTGGCATGCTATGGTGGACTCATATTGATGAACTGTGGTGAGGCTATCACCGTGGTGAGCACTCTAGTGTTGATGGCTACATCTCAACCCCCTGCAAAGAGTTGTGGTTCCATAGTTTTGTGCTTTGCCTCGTGGATAGTTAGGTTTTTTGTTGTTGCTCCAAAAGGTGCTAGTCTTATTGGTGCATTTGGTGCTTTGGTTGGGGTTCCAAATTAGACTATTTTTGGCTATCGATGTCCTCCCATTCGGAGGCTGATGTTGGTGTCGGTGATGTCTCCCTTACGGGGTCGTTGTTCAGTGTTGTAATTCCTTTTTTTGAAATAAATGACAGAGCTACTGCACTTAGTTTAAAAAAAAAGTAAGTATCTTGAGCTATCAGTTCATTTGGATACCGAATAAATAAAAGAAATCTTTCATGGCTGCACCTCCACACTTCATCGATAGCAAATGCCTCCATGAGGGTTATATACTTACTATTCTCTATGACATAGGTTGCCTCCTAACTTTTGACGTGGGGCGTCTTCATTCCTGGCTTGAGGCCTTCCGTATAATTTCCCCTTTCTTTTCTTGTATCTCTTCTTGTATAGAATTTCTCTACTAATCTTTTCAGTTAACTTCATTTTGGATATGGTCTTCCATATTGGGTTCCCACTCTCAAAAAACAGAGAAGAAAGAATCATGTGGATTTTAGTTGGTTCCTCGCATTATAGATTATGCAGAATCAGAACTTTAACAATCTGATGTCATAATTTCTATCCTCCTACGTTTTTAGTTAGCAATGCTAGCCTCCATCAGTAATAGAAGTTATAGATATATTTGAATCATTCTTTTGTGCGCGAAATATATAATGGAGACAGCCCCGACACAAAATAAGGAAGTATGTGTTGTGAAAATTATTAAGTATGGTGTTTTGGTCAATAGATAGTTCTGTAAAACACCCAATAATATTATCCAACAATCTTTATAAAAAATAAATTATATGTCACGAATTCAGAACAGAAGCATTTGAAAAAAAAACAAAAACCTGAAGTACATAATTTCTCTTGTTTTGCAGTTAACTTATTCTTCCACTACCCAAAGATTAATAAAATTGTGTATTGATAGAAAAAAAAAGTTGGTAGTTCAGAACTGAAATTTAATGGGCCTTTTTGGGCATGCTAAACGAACGCAACTTCACCTGAAGGGGGGTCAGCTCAAAGGTCTTCTCGGCATTGACTTGACGCCTTTTACCTGAGCTGTTGAAAAGCCCTCCAAACCATGTCCTATTTCCAACCATAGCATTTACTGCAATCAGGTTATTTATAAAATAACTATAAGAATCAGTAGCAATAAAATATGTCCCTCAATAAATCATTAACTATGCTTAAACTTATTCAAGAGCACAACTGGAAACCCTGAAAGCCTACACAAAATGTCAGAAAATAATCATATTCAAAATTTGCAAATATTTCAGGGACCAGGGATGTGGATTTCAGCCTCCAGCAAGTGCCTAGGATGTTCATAATGCTAACCAGTTAAAATCAAAGGGTCACGGCAAAAGTCATTGTGAGATCAACTCTTGAACCTGCCATGTCAAATATGTAAAAATCTAAGATACAATCCGAAAGTGTCGACTCTTTTGGAATCAACTAAATATAGTTCACGCGCAGCGTTTTCTTCAGAAGGTAAAAACGATTCCACCTTTTCTGACAGTGTCACAGTACGAAACTAACATCAACAAGGAATGTTATCCATGTCTAAGCTTTTGGGATAGAGTGGTACATTGAAATGACGAAACTTGAATATTGTATACTGAGTATTATGTGTTGAAATTGGACTTGTATGCACAAAGCAAGTTACCTTAGATAGTCTCTTATGATCTTATCACCATAAAGAAATTCAATGCAGTGTATTTGTCTATTAGAAATTACGGGCAACAACAACATATATAAACAAATGTACATCCTGAGAATGCAAATGTTATAACTGAAAGAGAGAACGGAGGGAGGGGATGATGGTACCTGTTGGGGTTGGTGTTGAAATGGAATGCTCGTCAAAGACGAGGGCCAATGCCTTGTCGCTCGCTCTTTGTTTCTCAAATGGGTGTACGACTAAGGTCAGGTGGGCAGATGGATGAATCAATGAATCAAGCTAGCATGACGAGCCAAAGGAGGGTAGGATAGGAAGGAGGGCACCATCCTTTTGTTTCCTTCATGTACGCTGATCTGTCCTTTTACCCAATCCTGTTGGTTGAGGCCGCAGAAAGCAATCAATCAATTAAAAGCGAAATACATTCTTGGTCCTCTCGTTGTTCTTGTTTTGGCAGAAGAGAGAGGAAGAAAGAAGAGAGAGCGGATTGGGAAGAGAGGAGGGAGGAGGATGGAGAATTGGAAATGGATTCCAATCCAACCTCTTCCTCCTTGGACCGGCCTTCCTGCCGTCAACCAGCAGTGATGAGCAATATGCTATTTGTTTGCCTTGCGAGTCTCTCTCTCCCTCCCCAAAACTCTCTCTCTCTCTCTCTCACCCCTAAATGACCTGACCTGCCGCTCATCTCGCCCCACCGTTCCTTCCCTTCCCTTCCCTCCACCCTCTCTCCCAAATCCCTTCCTTCCTTCCTTCCTTTGGAGAATGAGATGGCAGGGACGGAGGAAAGGGAGGCGGCGGCGGCGGCCGGCCGTCGCTCGCTCCATGTGGCCGTCTGTGAGGCTCCATGTGGCCGAAGAAACCGATGGCATGGCAATGGCATAGGATATAGTGGGGCCAAGGCTGTGAGCCGTCCTCAGCAAATATAATGAGCCCATACCAACAGGAACGTCCAAGGGGGGTCAGCTTGCTAATTGCATTTGCATTCCAAGAGAAAGTGTCGTGTGTTTTTCCACTCAATACTGTGTTGATTTATTATTCTTTCGTATGGTCCGATTTGTTGCCACCCAAATTTCACAATTTTTAGGTGGGACTCTGAGACAAAGCCAAATTACAAGTAGAGTAGAGATTATTGACACGTAGATCGGTTGGAGATGCAGGGTCTGTTTGATTTGATAACAAATTTACCTCACTAAACCTTATCAAAATTTGGTCACCAAATTAGCTACCAATGTTTTGGCTAAAGATTGACAAGAAAATAATCTAGAGAACAATGAAGAAGGGAATCTTACTAAAATTTAGTAGCAAATCAAATACTTGACAAATTTAATCAACGGTACTAAAATTTGGTAAGAAAGACATTGGTAGCCGTTGGAAGCAAACTAAACATGGCCGTAATCTACGACCGAAGCCGGCAAAGGCGGCGTGGAGCTTTCTACAATAAGCCCTACACACGGAAAAAAAAACCCCTAAGGTCCTGCTTGGAAGTCTAGAAATTTTTTACACCGGTATATATCTTTCACTTGTATTTTTCTGGACAAAAAGAAAACCACTGGAATCATTTCAGGTTGTAAACCCGTTTGGATACAATGGTAAAACCATTTGATAGCTATATACTAAATAGACCATGACATAGTTGCACTTATATGTACATAAAAAAGGAAACTTTGCTCGTCAAATATAAGCGTAGCTCCGTTAAGCAGCAGTGCTAAATGAAACAGTTGCCAATTGAGCATATCATAATCACTAGTCCAACTTAACTAAGATACATGTCAAACGCAAAATGCTAGTCTCCCAGATCTCAATTGCTAACAAAGAAGTAATTATCGTCACAGAGCACAGCTAGGAAGGTGAAACATATGGGAAATACAAACCAAAGACATAAGTTCACGGAACCAACTTTTGCACTCGCCATGGTCAACAAGCACAAAAACATGTAACATAGCCAACCTAGCTAATGAATGCAATTGGTGGATCCCCAAGAGTCGATGCATTTACACAAACTGGATGGCATCTCACGGCAAGATTTGGATTCGGTTGCCCATAGCGCATCACGGAATGAATCAGCGGAAAGTGAAATCGATAGTAGGGTGTGTTTGGTTGGTGGCAATAGGAGCGGAGCAGGGAGGTTGACCAAGAATGGTGAGAGGACATAATAGTACCTTGGTGCCCCGTAGTCAGTCACGTTGCTGGGCTCTCCGTCGTCGCCCTCCTCACCGATCTGGGCGGCTCGGACTCGCTGTCTCTGCGCTCATCATCGATCCAGGCTACTCGAGTTCGAAGACGATCCCGGTAGCGAGCAGTCACCATCGCCAATTCGCGTCATTGGGCTCTCAGTCGTGGCCTTGGTGGTGGTTGCTGAGAGGGGCGAGGAGCCAACGACAAGGAGGCGGCAGCGTCGTCATCTTGGTTACCTTGCAACGAGGAGGAGGCAATCATGAGACGATGAGCCCGATTTCTGTCGTAATATTAGCGTGGCCTCCTAAGGAGATTTTATTTTTACTGTTGGTTTGGCTCAAACCGGTTGTAAGTTAATTGTGTTACAGACCCATCTATGTAGACATTTTCAACCTAGCTCGAAAATCTTTCAGGACTAGAATTTTACACCGGTTTTGACCGGTCTTCTAAGCAGGGCCTAAGATACAATAAAAGTCGGTTAATTAATATTGCATGGTTGGACGAGGCAGGGTAGGCACGAGTGGAATTCAAAACCAGCGCTGCTATACGTACGATATTCCCTGTACGACGAAGCTTCCCTACTCAGGGTCGTTGCTCCCGCCGTTAAAGAACGACAGTTCCGATGCCAACTGCAAGCCCAAATCGTAGGTAGCTAAAATCGGAAGAGAAGAAAGCCGGAAGAGGACTCGTCGCTGGCCATTCCCTGACCTCGATGGTCATCTCTGGGCGGCCGCTGTGGCAAGCACTACTGCGGATCAGGCATGCACAAGCGGTTCGAAACCGCTTTCAGAAGCGGTTTTAGAACCGCTTGTAAGCAACCGGGAGTGATACCCGTCGGGTATCACAGCGGTTCCCGAACCGCTTGTGGTTCGACATTTCCAAGCGGTTGGTGTTACCAACCGCTTGTGAAAGGCTCTCAAAAGCGGTTGGTATTACGAACCGCTTGTGGAGGTTGGAGTTACAAGCGCTTGTGAAGAGTCGACAACGTAGCGTTTGATTATATTCAATATAGAATATGTTTTCGAGAGGGTTTTGATATAGATTTTGACAATTAAAATAAATAGAACTTCATGAGTTTTTTGACACACTTAAATATATATATATATATATTAGTCATTAGTATTCATTCGGATAATTACGGATCACTAAAATGAACAAGTTGATCGATGAACACATGAAATAATAAGCTAGCCACGTCTTTTACAACTTTCAAAGAATAAAAGGCGAATGTTGAGCTCATTTCTTGCGTGCGTCGCTCTTTGTGCCCTTGGTCGACGTTGATGTCGGTTCACTGTCCTTATTTCAGACAATCTCTCCAACCATTTGCGTGGAACTCGCCTTTGGTGGATACAATCTAAATCGACAATAAAGCCGATGAGTTGTTCTTGGATTGCCGCAACCCGGTGCGGCGGGATCACGTCTTGCACATCGATGTTGGGCTGACAAAGCGGGAGGTAAATAAATCTCTGGACATGTAATTATTAAAGTGTAAGTACTAAGAAATTGACATGTGCATACTACCTCGGCGTTGGTTGTCGGCACATCACCGTGGGTAATACTTTGCATATAGTGGCACACATAATAGCCACATAGGTTGTTTCCACCCGTCTGTTGTAGAACCTGCGATGAAATTTGAAAGGACCACGATTATTGGGATGAAAAACTGTTACGACATATTAATATTCTTTATCGTACTCGAGTGCTTAATTGTACATCAAATTCGTTCTCGAAATCTCCTTGTTGCTTCTTTCGAAACCGTGCGAATGTCCTGTGTGATGCGTTAGTATGAATGGTAATTATCAGAGTTGGAATAATTAGCAAGGTATTTCAATATATATAATAAGGAAAACCATCGTATATATATGTGCTATATACATTTAGGGTGTCAATGATAAATTGAAATTTTTCACGAGTCCTTTTGAGTCTTGAACAATGATTTGGTCGCTATCAAGCTTGATGACAAGCAGGATCCAAGTGAAACCTATTCATGTATTGCAACATATATGTAACTAGTTAGCTAGTAGTATTATAAATGCCTTGGAAAATATAAGAACGAGAGGTTGTATATATACGTACTCGAAGTTGAAGGGCAGAAGTATGTACGGTTTGTAGTGCTGTCCCAAGAATGCATCGAGAATGTAATCTTCAAGTTCCTTTCGGTTGTATCCAAAGACGAACTCGTTAACAATCTCTAGGTCGATGAAGCCCACGTTGAAGATATTCTCTTTCTACATCGTTGTATCTCCATTCTACATAGAAAGGTATAAGTTTAATAGTTGCAATTTTATTGTGCGAGGAAGCACAGTAAAGGTATGAGCTTGACACTTACAGCACCAAAGAGCTCATGAGAGACACGTTGATGGAGTCGGCATGGTAAATATTGTATAAGTCGTCAAATTCGAGCCATATGGTGTTGTCCCGCGATAAAAATCATCTTCTTTGATACGGAGGAACATCGTTCTTCCTTGAGCGGACTCTGTCATGTACCATTCGTGAAATTGCCGCATCTTGGTTGGTAGATCCTTTATCTCATTTGGGTCAATCAGCTCCCGGCCCAACTGAAATTGCCATCTGACCTTTGTTGCCATTGGGATATCATCTATTAATCCAAGAGTTGCGGTGTGGAACCGAGTCTGCCTCCTTCATAAACCTCTCGAGGTTCTCCGATCTTGGTCTCTCTTCTTCTTCTTTGCCGCCACGCGACCACGTTTATTCTTCGTGTAGCCTTAATTATTGTCCGTTCATAGTTGGGCCGGCAAGACAGCAATGACTTTGCGGCATGTCGCGAAGTGTTCACGCTTTTGGATCGGTTGGTACCTTTGGCTCTACCTTCTTTTTGCGAAGTGTGCAGCCATACGCTTTAGTGACGCGTCACTCTCCTCCTTATTCATATCATATGCCCTCTTTGGAGGTTCCTTTACCTTAGTCGATCGGTGGACTCCGCCTTCTTGGGAGCAAAGGGAGCCTTCATTCTATTATCGAGCTTCTTCCTCGGAGGAGATGGTGGGGCGTGGTTTTCCTAGGGGTTCTTTTTGTTTGAGATCTTTGGTGGTGGAGTAGGGCTTCGCATGGAGCGGGTGGAGACACAGGAGGCTGCTGGTGGTGGAGTAGGGCTTCGCTCTGCTTTTCTTGGCGAGGCATTGCGTGGCGGTGACGTTGGAGGCGTGGGTTGCCGTGGTGGAGATGACGCGTCCATAGCGGTGGAAATATGATGTACCGCTTGCGCCAAAGGATGATATTGTGGAGGGCTGTCCAAGCTTGGTCACGTCGTCGCCTCCAAAGCAATATCGAGGTGAAGTTCTTCAAACCGCTCGGCACCTCCTCCACCGCGACCTTTGAGTAACCGGGGTATCTCGTTGCGATGGAACATCCGCCCGACTCCACCGGATATGCCATGCCGTAAGCCACCTTGATGGAGAGGTTACGCGCATCAACATGCAGCTCACATCGGCGGCGAACCCTTATGTCATCCACGGGATAACGGATAGCAAGGTGTCCGCTTTAGGGCCCGGTGGACGCGCAGCTACTTCGCCGTCATGGAGGGCTGATCCAAACGTCCGGTGATTGCTCGGACCTAGTCCTTGAAGCTTCTGAGGGCAATTTGTACTTGTTGCGCAACTATGTCGCCGATGCTAGCCTGGGTTGCTCTGAGCTCTTGTTCTAATTGGTACACTTTACGTGATTCTCTTGATTTGCTT
The DNA here is from genome assembly GCA_036346275.1 of Otatea glauca. Lineage (NCBI taxonomy): Eukaryota > Viridiplantae > Streptophyta > Magnoliopsida > Poales > Poaceae > Otatea > Otatea glauca. Next base: position 65,418 of record CM070717.1, on the reverse strand, counting down.
CTATGCCGGCTCCTGTACGTATGTGCTTCCTTCGCGAAACCATACTTCCACGGCGTCAGCTTGCCCATACCTCGTGTCCGTCCTGGGTGCTCGGGGTTTTCAAGGGCATGTGTTAGCTCGTCATTCTCCTGTCGCACCAATGTACGCTCGAGAGTGCTCAGCGGCTTGTACAATCCTTTGGCGACCTCTTGTACTCTGGTGCCATCACCAAGCCGCCGTCATCCAAAGGCTCCCCATGACCCATGAACCAATTGCGCAGCGCTGTTCCCCTGAGCGGTAGGCGGTGTGGCGTCCTTCGCCATTAATTCTTCTTCCGCTTCTCCCATTTTGGTACAGCCTTGATGTAACCACGGTGCCAAGATGGTGGTGGTATTTCTTCATCGTGAATTGGCCTTGTTCTTCCGACGCGGCTGGCCTTTGGGCGACGACTTGAACTCCTCGAATGCTTCCGGTGATCCGCCAACTTAGGAAATTGGTTGAAGTCGGGTCTTTCTCCCTTCTCGCACGTACTTGCGGTGAGAGGCGTCTTCAAGCACTGAAACATTGTTGCCATCTTCTTCAAAGTAAATTTCTTGGCCTTGTCTTGGACCCTTGAGGAAATGTGAAATTTTCCTTAATATCTTGCCGAAAGGGTCCTTGGTAGCTTGAGGAACTTGGCCCATTTTACGATGCTAATTGGGACGTGATCCCTCACGTGGTAACCGCAAGCGTTGTTGTACGCCCAATTGCTAAAAGAGGGGCAACCGGCATCCCTTCGTTGTTAACGTCGGTAAACACGTGCTTCGTGGACGGCTTCTTGTTAGGTCCCCGATGCTTGGATTGGTTGCTCGATGCACGGGGCTTGAAATACATAAACATATGTACAAACGTGTCAGAGTGTATTATATTAATGAGTTGCGATTAATTAACATGTCTACGGGGATTATATTTTTCGGTGTACCTCATCTGGCGGAACCGGTGTTATCGGACTCGGTGGCAAGACGTTACCATCACCTTCGATGGTACCCAGCGCGATGGAGTCCAACAAGAACTGTTCTCCCTCATCGAACGTAGGGTCACCACGTCCTGGTTGCGCCATCTATACTAATTCCGAAAAAATGTTGACATAAATATCATATTACTTTGAAACAACCATATTACAGATTACAACACAAGCATATTATTACATAAATCTCTACACCAAGCATTAAGTACTACGGCGTGTTGGAACTAGCCCAAGGATCAAACACGAACTCGTGATGATATTTATTAGTTAGTCGTTTTGATCGTGATGATTTGATCGTTTTGATCGTTTTGTATATGAATTCTACCTAAAATTGATATGCAAAACTAAATAGATGAAACTAAAATATGTACATAGCTAAAATTTGAAATAAAAATTAGATGAAATTAGTAGTTAAATTTATATACAAATCCTAAACTAGAACTAAAATTCAAAATTAAATAAAAAACAACAAAATAATAAAAAGAAAAAAGAAAACATGCATTGTTATGTAATTCCATACTAAGTGAAAAATATACGTGTTGGTTTAATTTAGAATTAAAATTTCAAGCAAGCAGAGCACTTGTGGGCATTTCACAGAAACAGATGGTGGGCACTAGAACTAGAGAGGAGGACGACGTGTGCACAAGCAGCTACCTCGGTCCTCTGGGCCGACGGGCGGTGTGGCGGCGCTTTGGTGGCGGAGAAGGCGTCGCGGGGTGGCGAGAAGGCTTGGCGGTGGGTGGAGTGACGGCGGCGCAGTGGCGAGAAGGCTTGGCGCCGCGGGTGGTGGGACTTAGAAGATTTGGGTGTGAGAAAAGGCGGGCGTTTCAAATTTATACAGGAGCACTTCTACAAGCGGTTCTAATAACCAACCGCTTGTAGAAAATCTCTAGCGGTTTTAGAACCAACCGCTTGTGCAGGAGGACTTCTACAAGCGGTTCAGAGAACGAACCGCTTTTAGAATATCTCTACAAGCGAGTTAGATCAACCGCTTGTAGAGGATGACTTCTACAAGCGGTTGGTGTTACTAACCGTTTCGAATAGTCCACTCTAGAAGCGGTTCTTTTCTAAAACCGCTTCGAATATTGCGTTCTAGAAGCGGTTCTTATTACTAACCGTTTACGAATATTGCACTCTAGAAGCGGTTCGTTTTCAAACCGCTTCGTTTAATTTCATGATTTTTAAAAATTCTTTTAGTATTATGGTTTCATTTCATAATTTTTTAAAAGGCTTTTAGCAATTGATTTCATTTGAATTTTTAAAAATACTTTTAGCACTCAGTTTCATTTCATAATTTTCTAAAAATGCTTTTAGCACTTGATTTCATTTGATTTTTAAAAATGCTTTTAGCAATTTAGTTTCATTTCAGATTTTTAAAAATACTTTTAGCACTTTTTCATTTCATAATTTTAAAAAATGCTTTTAGCACTTCAGTTTAATTTCATAATTTTTAAAAAGTGCTTTTAGCAATTTAGTTTCATTTCAGGATTTTTAAAAATTCTTTTCGCACTACAGTTTCATTTCATAATTTTTTAAAAATGCTTTTAGCATGACAGTTTCATTTCATAATTTTTAAAAAATGCTTTTCGCACTTCAGTTTCATTTCAGAATTTTTAAGAAGCTTTTAGAACTTTACTTTCATTCCATAATTTTTACAAAATGCTTTGAGCACTTTAGTTTCATTCCAGAATTTTGGCACTTTACATTCATTCCAAATAAACACTTCCTACTGTAAAAGACTTACATATACATAGTTCATACAGTAGGGGTACATCTTAAGTAGTAACGTACTTTGTCTTTACAAGTGTTCCTTCATTATGATCGCGACGTATGAAAGGAGTATCCACGTCTGTGTCATTGAGGAGGCTTATGTCGACATCCACAGCGAAAGGAGGGATCTCGTCGAGGCCGACTATACTCTTCCTCGTGCTGGACGTCCTCAACTCAACAATCCTTCGTTTGCCTTGTAGAACCACGTGTTGCTTGGCTTAGTACTACAATCTTTACGCTTGTCCTTATGCTTCTTAGGTTTGCTTGACATGTCCATTACGTAGAAGACACATCTCACATCATTCGCGAGGACAAGCGGTTTGCGCCTATAGCCGACTTGGGTGAGGTCCACGATTGTCATACCGTCGTATTTGTCTACCTTCACGCCGCTTGAAGTCAGTTTGACCCATTGGCACTTAAATAGAGGGACCTTCAAAGGTCCATAGTCAAGCTCCCATATCTCTTCTATGAAACCATAATATGTATCCACCTTGCCTTTGTTGTCTTCGGCGTCTATACGGACACCGCTATTTTGGTTGGTGCCCTTGTTATCCTGCGATCCGTGTAAAATGTGTAACCATTTATCTCGTACCCCTTAAATGTCACGATTTCACTAGATGGTCCCGAGCCAAGCGTTACAAGCTCATTGTTCATTATCGACCCTTTCAAAAGGATGTACTTTTGTAACCAAGCTACCAAAGAATCCATGTGCTTGTTGTTATCCAATCCTCGAGACCTCCCGGAAATCGCGCGTAGAATACTCTTGTGCTCAAGGACATACGGGCCACTACAGATTGATTGTTTCAAAACCGTGAAATGTGCTTGCTTAAATGTAAGAAGATCATTGCATGCAATTGCTTTCCTTCCTAGTGTCCCTTTTTCTCGTAGCCTCCCCTCATGGCGTGATATAGGGATGCCGATCGGGTTTAGATCATTAATGTAATCCACACAAAACTCAATCACCTCCTCTGTCCCATAACCCTCGGCAATGCATCCTTCCAGGACGAGAACGGTTCTGAACATACTTCTTTAGCACACTCATGTACCTCTCGAAAGGGAACATGTTGTGTAGATACAGGTCCAAGGATACCTATCTCTTTGATAAGGTGAGCAGTGAGATGAACCATAATATCAAAAATGCAAGAGGAAAGATCATCTCAAGGCTAACCAAACTTTGTACCACGTCATCCTGCAGCTTACTTAGTTTATACGGGTCGATGACCTTACGTGAAATCGCGTTGAAAAAGAACACAACTTTGTGATTGTCCTCGTACCCACTCGGGCAAGATATGCCTCTCACACCCATCGGGAGCAAGCGTGTCATTAACACAAGACAGTCATGAGATTTCATGTATGCGATTTTATTCTCTTTCGTGTTTACGAGTCTCTTTACATTCGAGGAGTATCCGGAAGGACCTTCACATTGTTCTCAGAACTCTATCATGCTTTTTCTCTTCTTTGCTTAGAGTGTAGCTCGCAGGATGTAGGTAATGTTGTCCTTTCTCTCTCTTTTCGGGATGTAGGTCGTTCCTCAATTCCAAGAATTTAAGGTCCTTCCGAGCTTGCGGTGTATCTTTCGATTTTCCGTACATATCTATGTAGCCTAGCGAGTTCAAGCGGACATTCTTCGTGATGTGCATGAAGTCAAGTGAGTGACGAACCTCCATAACTTCCCAATAAGGCAAGTCCCAAAATATTGACTTCTTCTTCCACATGGGTGCATGACCATCCTCATTCTGCACATGTTTGCTTCCAGGACCCTTTCCAAATACTACATTCAAATCCTTTACCATAGCAAACACACGTGGCCCACTACGATCTTGAGGCCTTGCACGAAGGTGCAGTTGCCGTTAAATTTCTGCCTTCCTTCCGCAACGGGTGACTCGTAAGAAGAAACCTACGGTGACCCATGTACACAACCTTCCGAGAGTTTTTCAGGTACGTGCCGTCCGTTTCATCTAAGCACTGGATGCAGGCTCTATATCCTTTGTTAGTTAGGCGGACGAGTTACCGAGAGCGGGACAATCGTTGATTGTTACAAATAACAATGCACGAGGGTGAAATACTCCCTTTGTACTCATCCCATACCATTGCACCATCGTCCCTAGCGTCACAAGATCTTCAACCAATGGTTTGGTGTAGACATCGATGTCATTTCCGGGTTGCTTGGGGCCTTGGATCAACAACGGCATCATGATGTGCTTTCGCTTCATGCACGACCATGGAGGAATGTTATAGATACATAGTGTAACGGGCGGTGCTATGGTGCTGCTCAATTCTCGAAAGGATTCATCCCATCGGTACTCAACCCAAACCTTATGTTTCTCACCTCATTTGCAAAGTCGGCACGTCCGATCGATTTTCCTCCTTTGTGAGCCATCTGCGGGGTGTCTAAGCATCCCGTCGTCCTTACGCTCTTCTTTGTGCCAACGCATCATCCGGGCATGCGCTTTGTTAGCAAACATACGTTTCAATCGGGGATCACAGGAAATACCACAACACTTTAGTGGAGGTCTCTTCTTCTTACGATCCCCATCTATTTCACTGGATCGCCACGCTTCACCTTATACCTTGATTTCTCGCACATGGACAAACATCCAAATCGGCATACTCATTACGATACAGGATACAATCATTAGGACAGCGTGTATCTTACGTACTTCCAATCCCAAAGGATGACGACTTGCTTGGCTTCATATGTAGATTCGGCGAGTGTTATCTTCGGAAGCACCTTCTTTACGAGTGATAACACCTCATCGAATCCCTTATCGACACACCATTTCTAGCCTTCCATTGCAAGAGTTCGGTGTGGTACGCAACTTTTTGTGGCCCCGCCTACGTTTGGGTACAAAGGAGTTACGTGGTCCTCTAACATGCGCTGGAACTTCTCGAACTGTCTTTCATCTGTGTAGTCTCCCTCTCCGTCACGCAGCATCTGGTCTAGCTCATCATCACCAAAGTCACCAAGTGTTTCTTCCACGGAACAGTATTGCGTGTCGTCCGGGTTACTGTTGAATCCATCTTCCTCTTCCTTGTCTTCTTCATCGTCTTCCTGGCTAATCACCTCAACTTCGCCATGGTTGGTCCAACAGGTATAATTTGGCATAAAACCTCTCATGATCAAGTGGTTCATAACTTGCCATCGCTGGGAATGCTCCTTCTCGTTCTTGCAATCTACACACGGACAACATATGAAGCTGCCTGGAGGCAATAATGCAACGGCCACATCGAGAAAAGCCTGCACGCCATCAATGAACTCTCTCGAGCGACGGTCCGCATTGTACATCCATTGCCGATTCATCTATACCAAGTTATAATTTCATTAAAAATTATAACAAATTCCGTTAGAAAAATTATAACCTAACTTAAATTTCGTAACATTTAAACCCAACCAAAAAAAACTCCACCTACACCGTCATCCAATTAAAGACCTACCTTTCTAATTATTTTGTATCCCTTCCTACCTTTGTAATTATTTTTTATCCTTCTACATGTTTTTCTATTTTATTTCATACACCAATAATTACTTCCTTGCAATGTTATACCTAGATCTCTTCCAATATTGTGATATTTAAGATTCTAAAGCTAACAACCACCTAGATCTAAAGCTTCCAATCACCTTTACCTTGTAATGTCATATTTTGAACTAGATCTCCACCCTACATCTTCATACAACAACAAAAACAAGGCACGAAAAACAAATTTTCAATAATGCTTAAAAAGTTCAAGATTTCTCCACATCCATTGAAAAAATAGCAATATCTAGGTGAGAAGGATGTTCACATGATGTTACTAACTTTGAAACACTTAATTTAGAGCTAATCACCTCCAATTAAAAATTTGGACAGCACCTCCCCAAGAACAGTAGCTTGGTCGGCCTTCTCTGTTCGATCAGATTCGTACCTCTCTTTGGCGCATGGAGGAAGAAGGGTTTAAATGCGCTGCGGCGGGAGGGCTTCGAGCGGTTGGAGACACGAACCGCTTACGAAGGTTGCGTTCTAGAAGCGGTTCTTTTCTCAAACCGCTTCGAAAATCGAAGCGGTTTGAGAAAAGAACCGCGTCTAGAACGCAACCTTCGAAGCGGTTCGTGTCTTAAACCGCTCGAAGCCCTCTCCGACCGTTGCCAACGAACCGCTTCTGGTGCGAAGATCACGGTTCGCACCAGACCGCTTCTAATAGGCCGGTTGTGATGCCCAGTTCTGTAGTAGTGAAGCGCACGCTGCTGTCGATTTGCTTTAGGGCGTCGTGCATAGCTTCGGGACATGATCGATGAGTTTCTTAGGACGTCCCAAAAGTCGGCAAGTCCCACCTCCGAGCTAATTGTCGCCAGCCATGGTGCCTTCGCGCCGCCGCCATGGTCCTTGACTGCTCTTCTCAAAGATTCGACGGGCGAGGCAGCGGGCGGGTGAACGGTGGCAAGGCCACAGCTCGGCATGGAACAGAGGCGAGATGAGCGGTGGAGCACGACGGCGGCGACTGCTGGATGAGGACCCGGCGCCGGAGCGCATAGGTGGACATCACCGGCAGTACCCGGCGGCGAGTAGGATTGCTGAGTTGCGCCTCTCGGGGAGAAGAGAAGTGAAAGAGATGAGCGGTGGGAAGCGCCATTGAGTTGAGGCCGCGTGGCATCGTACGGCCATCATAATCTTGAACGTCTTACGTGAAGCATTTCTGTATCAAAACCGAAACCATCAAATAAGTATAGTGCCTGTGCTAACGCTACGACGACAGTATTTCACTCATCAATTAAATGAGAAGATAAGTATGAATACAACACTTAATAATAAAAGAGAAATTTAGAATTTTAAATGAATTTAGAAAGAAAAACGAAACTAAATGGAGGTCGAATGGGCGAAAACGGGCTCCCAAAAGATTTTAAATCAAGAAAGAGAAAGAAAAAATAATTTTCTGATTTTAGATTATTTTTGTAGCTTCCACGAGAGCACACAGGTGCTCTCGGCTTAACTTGCAAGGGGGAGGAAGGCCGGGGTGGCCGGTGTCATGATGGGTCGGCAGATCTGGTGCGGCGAGATCGCCGACACCGGCGCCTATGGGGGAGGAGTCACGGTTGCGGTGAATTTCGCCGGGAAAGATGACGGTGATGGCTTGGGTTACCTCCAAAATCCGGCGATCTTTACAAGAGGGAGCACTTGGAGATTTACGCAATGCGATGGGGTGGAGAAGAGCTCGCCGTCTTTTATAGCCCGAAACAAGCATATTTATGGAAACCATAATTTGGGATCAAATCAGTTGGGAGAAATTTTGGCAATAGAGCACGAAATTTGGGGAATTAACACCATAGATGGAAAGAGGAGATTTGGTGCGGTATTGATGGAGCTTTGGAGCTTCTTTCTTGCTTTAATGGAGGAGGGAAGAGAAGAAGCTTCTCCGTTGCGCTAGAAGAAGCTACTGGTGAGTTGCCTTCATTTTTTTAAATATAGAAGGATTTTTAAAAGACATCACATTAGGTTAAAAATTCTAGAAAAATTCTCAAAAAACTTTCGATTATTTTGTACTTAATAAAATTATTTTCAAAAAAATTAAATTATAAATTTTAGAGGCACATGTGCATGAGGTCGCCGACCGAAGAATCTCGCCGCGTCGGCAAAGCCACCGATGACGGACTGTGGAGCCATTGCGGACTGCGTTCTCCGGCCGCGCGCCTATCTCTGGTTTCCTTTTCCAAAGACGTAATGTATGGTCCTTTCCTTTTCCGGGACGTTTGTTTCCTTTTCCTTGATTCCAAGACGTTTGTTTCCTTTTCCTTGTTGATCTTTGGAGGTGAGGAAGGTGCTTTGTGGGCCACGGGGATGATTTGGAAAAATATGAAAAAATAAACCGCTCGCCGACCACACTGGATCCATAAGGAAAAAAGAAAAAATTAAGCAGTGCTCGCATTCTTTGGTTCATGAGAAAAATTGAAAAAATTAAGCAAAGACTCACGCACGCTTGGTTCCTTAGGTAAAAATAAAAACAAAAATTTAACGCTCTCCGTGCGCTGAAATTAGGCTCTATGGGGCTAGATCCGTAAAAAAATCTCGAGAAGGGTCATATTCGAAAAAAAAATATGATCACAATGCCAGGACAATAAAAAATTCAAGTCTTGTTTCCTTGTATGTGGATTCTCCCTGTTTATTTCCTTGTTTGATTCACCCTCCTTCCAAATATGTAGTACGTACAATTTTAGCCAGTAAAAAATTCAAGTCTGGTTTCCTTGCATGCGGATCCTCCTTATTTATTTTCTTGTTTGATTCGCTCTCCTTCCAAATATGTAGGTAGGGAGGTGCATTTGTGGGCCACAGGATGATTAGACACACTAAATAATGACCATCGGATGTGGGTGAGTAAAACTGAGGAAAGATCTGAGACGTTCATTTTGATGAATGCAAGTTTCTGGGGACGTTTTGCTGGGTGCACGAACATTGGGCCATCTCTAATGAGGTGCATTATTTAGGGTGGACGTAGGAAAAATTGTTTAGGTGCATTATAAAGGGGTATAGATTGTTGCTACGTGATGAACTGAACTCACGCCGAGATACAAGGAAAAGGAAAACGAGGGAATCTATGCCATGCTGACCTTTGGTTGTCAGGGTCCCCGAAATACTCGGTCGGTCACGACCACCGACATTTATCCTTTACCTACCATGTACTTAATTTTGTAATCTCTAGCGGTAGATCCAATCCTTCGTCTCTAATTTATACTAGAAACTTGTACGCGGCGTGCCACGCCGCGGATGCCGATCTCCACGCGAAAAAATCGAGAAAACGCGCGATTGACGCTCCATACACGAATAAATGAGAAAACGCGCGAAAAGGGTCTAAAAAGAATTTTGTGTTTTCCGCAAAAGGGTTTAAACCTAATGCTAGAAAAACTCAAAAAGGGCCTAAATGCAATGCATTTTTTTTCCAAAAAAAAAGGATCTGAACGGATTTTTTTTTTACAAAAAAGGACCTAAACATAATTTCAAGTTTCCCAAAAAGGACCCGAGCGCTACTCTTAAAAACGCTAAAAGGGCATGGACGTAATATATATTCTTTTTTCGGAAAAAGGACCTAACCGTATTTTTTTCCGGAAAAGAACCTAAATGTAAATTTTTTTCGAAAAAGGACCCGAGCTTAATTTTTTTTTCACCGGCTCGGCTCGAGTCGCGAGCCGAGCCGACTCTCCAACGGCTCAAAGCAACCACAAGGCAGGAATCCTGCCAATATTAGTAGAAGGTGATATTTGATAGATATTGCTATGCATTGACATGATGTTAAACTTTTGTTTGCAACCTCGTTTTTCATCGATTTGCTTTCGGCATTCTTCTTCTTCGTTGATTCGTATTTTCTTGCCAATTTCAATCAAATTGGCTGTCACATCTTGGTCTGCCGTGTGCTCGACTGTTTGAAAGACCATGCGGAGGTCTATTCATGTTTGTGATGAGTATTTGATTGTATTTGAGCTTGTGGTGCATAAATTTGAGTTTTATTTGATTAGTTTATAAACTGGTTGGAACTGGTTGTAAACTGGTTGTGAACTGGTCGAGACAGTTTGTAAACTGGTTGTGAACTGATCGAGACTGGTTGTGAATTGGTCTAGATAGTTTGTAAACTGGTTAGGAAAAATTGTAATCTAGTCATGACAAATTGTGTATCATTCTGGCTATATGTTGATCTGTTGCATATGTTGTTGGAAATTGCTATGTGATGTATTTCCCTTGTCTATGAAGGTTGCAGGACTTCGGAGCAGGTTATGGTGAGGCGAAGGAGATCAGGACTAGGCTGGGAGAGCTGAGGTCCAGACGGTCAAGGCGTCGCCAAAGATGACTAAGGCTAGGGAGTAATTGCAAGCCGAGAAGACAAGTGGGTGGTGAAGATGCTAACTTAAGCTCTACTCTGCCGAAGGAGGATCGTTGGATCACAGGTTCTTGGGTGGAGTAGTGGTTAAGTTGGTGGTGCCCTGAGAGGTGTGCGTCAAAACCCATTATAATGTTGGGTTGCGGGTTAGCCCATGTATAATTAAGGGAGTGGATCTCAGCCCTTGATGAGGCTTCTTGAGGGCCAAGTTGTCATATGAGGCTGAAGGTTGCTCCCAGTGTGTTATAAATAGAGGAGGAGAGGGATATCTCTTCTTTGGAGGTTTTGGTGCTTCTTTAAGTTTTGCTTACTTTGTTGTGAGGTTTTGTAAACCTTCATTCTAAGAAATAAAAATTTTATTTATCTATTCTGAATTTTCTTTCAGCATTTACATTATGCTTTAAATTCAGTATTTAAATTCTTGCAATTTATTTTTCACACATTTGGATTTGCCTCCCTTCCTTCTAAGTGCTTTTGGATCTTGTGCCTAGAATGAAAGATTGCTGGATGAATCTATAGGTCATATCTCAATCATCTAGGCAATCTACAACCTCTCTTTTCAGTTTCTGCAAAACTGATCTTTGTGCTTGGTAGAAGAAAGATCCTTCTAGATCGTATTCTTGTTTATTTGAAGGATTGTTCTTTGTTGTTCTTACTTGTGATATGTGGGAGGTTATCTAAGATCATACTGATCATTAATTCCCCACGAGCAAGCTAAGGGTGAAGTTTGTGTTTTCGACCCGGTTTTAATGCAGCATTCTTTAAACTGGAAAAAGGTTAGAACTTTGATATCAATCCTTGCGATTGAAGGTTGGAATAGGTTCCTGACATCCATAGAAAGGTGCACACAAAGTTTCATGGGTTTTGAATTAGTCGATCAGAAGTTACATCGTTTCTTGTTTTTGAGAACGTGCTGATTTATTATTCACCAAAACACTGTTCATCCAAGCACTGCTGTTGTTGACGTTCACGCTTCGCTCATTCATTGAAAGGCGCTTTTTATCGTTAATCCTCCGAACACTGTTCACCGAGTAGTGTTCATTCGACCAGTTTGTTGTTTACTTTTCATTCGACCGGTGTGGTTTTCTTGTTTATCTAAGCATTATTCATCCAACCACCTATTTGGATTGTACAGCTATTCAATCTGGTCTCTTGGTGGATTGACTTTTAGATAATTTTTTTTATGATCATTCACCCTCCTCTGATCGCCTTTTTGGTCCTTCAATTGGTATCAGAGCCCGATTTTGCTCTTCCATAGATCTTGACCGGTCTCAAGAGCCATGGCGACAGACAAGTATTCCACTAGGCCTCCTATCTTTTTTGGAGTTGATTTTCCTTTCTGGAAGTCGAGAATGGAGTCGTAAATCACTGCCTAGAGCTTCCTAATTTGACAGAAGGTGAAGCTCTCATATGAGGTTCCTGCTAATAAGAACGTCACAGCTGGCAATATGGCTGACGTTGAGGCGAATGCTAAGGCAAGGAATATCCTCATACAAGGCCTTAGCCATAGTGAGTACGACAGTATCTCTCACCTACGATCTGCTCACCAGATTTGGGTGACCCTCGATGCTTACTATGAGGGCACCACCCAGATCAAGACGGTGACATAGAATCGATACAAGCGTGATTACAATAAATTTGAACTGCATACTAGTGAGATCCTTGATGAGTGTTTTGATCGGTTCACAAGGATCTTGAGCGATCTCTGTGCAGTTGGTTGCACATACTCTGACTTGAAGAACGCTCGACACTTGTTGACCGCACTTGATCTTCGGGTTTGGGAGATGAAGGTGACCACCATCAAGGACACCATAGACTTATCGATCTTGACTCTTGACGGGCTCTATTTCTGACTTAAGACTTATGAGATCGACGCTGTTTCACGTAAGATGAAGTCGCAGTCGATGGCCTTAGTCACTGATCCCATTGGATCCTATTCTAAGACTTTAGTTGGTTTATCTTTTTTCGTCCTTTGCGAGCTTAATGATGAACAATTGGAAAAAATTCTTGAAAATGAGCTTGCTCTTTTAGCTCGCAAATTCTCTTATGCATACAAGAGGGTGAGGGAGAGGAAGAGAGGTGGCACGATCACCTGCTTCAATTGTGGTGGCCCCAACCACATTCAGGTGAACTGTCTCAAACTAGAGAAAGGCAAGAACGACTCTGACGGTTCGGGAAAGAATGACTACACCGACAAGAACCGTAACAAGAAGCTTCCAGTTCGCGACCCAACGCGTGAGAAGAAGTACCACAACTTCTCGAAAAACAAGAAGCTTTTCCACACGCCCTCGCCGCACTCGACGACATCAACCTCTCCGACACAGAGACCTGGAGCGACGAGGGCGAGGATGATCCGCAAGAGAAGAACAAAGGCAGCGGCGACTTCACAGGGATGTGTTTCATGACGAACGCCAACGGTATCAGTGACTCGGACGAGGTACCCTTCTATGACCAGCTCAATAAAGCTTTCTGCAAGATAGGAAAATTTCATGCTAAAGCTAGAGCTAGGTGTATGAAGCTAGAGAAGAAAGTAGGTATCTTGACTCGGGAGTTAGCTTCACTTAGATCTTGTTCCTCCCGAGCCTCTGATGATTGTACTCTTTGCGATGCCTTGCTTGTGGAGCTTGAGAATTTAAGGACTATGCATGATAGTGTGATTTTTGAGCTTGAAAGTCTTAGGTTGAAGAATGCTAGCACTGATTCTGTTGATGCTATTCCCATATATGCTAATTTTCTTCATGCTCACACTAGCGCGTCATGTGAAAATTATCCTAAATTATTGTCTGAAATTGATGTCATGAGTACTCACCTTAGGAAGCTATCTGCAAGAAACAATGAACTTGAATTGCATGCATCTAAGGACTCAGTAAGCTCATGTGAGGGTTATAGGCAACTAAAACTTGACAATGAATCCTTAAATGTCAAGTGTGCTGAACTTGCTAAGGACTTACTAGTTAAGTCACAAGAAAGTTGCTTGCGATGTGCTGAGATTGAGGGAGACTTGGATAAAATCCAAGTCGAGCTTCGGAAGAAGCTTAAGGCCCAGACCTATAGGATTAGAAATGCTCTTGCATTTCTTGTGAGACCCTCAAGGTTGAGGCAGCCATACTGAGGTAGAAAAATGTACATGCTGGTAGTTCTTCCCTATCTGGTTCTTCATCTTTTTCCCCCTGTTCTTCTTGTGCCTCTCTCTTCTAGGAGTGTGAATACCTCATGAGCACTCTTGAGAAGTTTGTAGGAGGCAAGAAGAATCTCAATCTCATCCTAGATCAGTCTAAGATTAGCCGATTAAATCAAGGTCTAAGATTTGATTACTTGGAGAACGCTAGAGCTCATCCTCCCATTATTATGCGTGGCTCCAAGAGTGGAGAGATCGTTGTTGCTCCCGGGACGAGTACCACTGTGTTTAGGTCCGCTGAGATTGTCCATGGGATCTCTAACCAGAAGGTCGCTCCTCCTGCTACTTCTGTCTCTAGCAAGGCAAAGTATACATGTACCTTCTATTAGAAGGATGGCCATCTAGTAGATTTCTATTTTAGGCATGCCAAGATCATGAGGTGAGAGTGTGTTCGTGCTCTTAGGGATATTCAGGGTCATCCCCAGACTCTGGATGCTCCTAAGACACACACTACTGCTAGACAGGTTAGAGTGTCACATATTTTTGGGCAGCATCCAAGACTCGGATTTCATGCTGTTCATTCGAGTTTTTGTCCTAGATCTGCTCTTGGTTAGTCTCTCCGTCGTCCTTTTGATATTTCTCGTGTTTCTTCTCGAGGCAGATATCAGCGGTGTGAGGTGTTCCCTAGTAGGAGATCTCGACAGCCTCACTGGGATGGTTCCGCCTCTGCACGACGACGGGCCAACCCAGCTCCAGCTCCGATATCTTTTACTAGTGTTGCTACTAGTCTTGTGAGAGTGGAGCATCATAGAGATGCTAGGGTCCAATCTTTTTTTCCTATGGCTGGCAATTCGAGGCATCGTGTGATTCAGTATTGGGTTTCTATATCTTCTCTTTGACCCAATACTGAGTCATCTCTCTCTCTTGTGTGTTGACCAGATTCATAGGATGGGGAAAGGAGAGGTATGGATCATTGACTCTGGTTGTTCTCGTCATATGACCGGAGACTCTCGTTGGTTCTCTTCCCCAGTCCGAGCCCCAGTGATGAGTTGATCACTTTTAGGGATGCTTTATCAGGTAGAGTTATTACAAAAGGTACCGTCTGCGTTAATGACAATTTCATTCTTAAGGACGTTGCCTTAGTAAGTAAGCTGCAATACAATTTTCTTTTTGTCTCTCAGCTTATCGATGACTCTTTCGAGGTAAGCTTTAAGAGTAGTGCCTGTATAATCCTTGATTCATCAGGGGGTTCGTTTGCGGGATTTCTAGATTTAGGATAGTCTTCTGTACTTATTTTTTCGCTTCTTTTGGCGACTCTCTTCATTGTTTGATTGCTTCAAAGTCCCGTGATCTCTCCTGCTGGCATAGGAGACTAGGTCACATCGGCTTTGACCATTTGGCTTGAGTTAGTAGCCACGATCTCATTCATAATTTGCCTAAACTCAAGATGGTCAAAGACTTAGTTTGCTTTCCTTGTTGACATGGCAAGATGGATGCTGCTTCTCATCTTCCAGTCACTGTTGTGATGACTGATGCACCAGGATAGCTTTTACATATGGACACTGTTAGTCTAGCTAGAGTGTAGTCGGCGGGTGGGAAGTGGTATATTCTTGTCATTGTTGATGATTTTTTGAGATATTCTTAGGTATTTTTCATGGGCTCGAAGGATGAGTATTTAACTCAATTCAGGAGTTGCTCGAGAAAGGTTTCATTCGACCTAGTTCATCTCCATGGGGAGCACCAGTTTTGTTCGTCAGGAAGAAAGACGAAAGTCTGAGGATGTGTATTGATTATCGTGCACTTATTGAAGTGACGATCAAGAATAAGTATCCGTTGCCCAGGATCGATAACTTGTTTGATCAGTTAAGAGGAGCTAGAGTTTTCTCCAAGATAGATCTTCGATCGGGTTATCATCAATTGAAGATTCGTGCAGAGGATGTACCTAAGACTGCATTCTCTTGGTGATATGGACATTATGAGTTCACGATCAATGTTTTGGATGGACCAAAGCTCCCGCATATTTCATGAACATGATGAATAATGTTTTTATGGAATATTTGGACAAGTTTGTCGTCGTGTTCATAGACGATATTCTCGTTTACTCCAAGACGAGGGAGGAGCATGCAGAAAACTTGATAATGGTTCTGGAAAGGCTACGTGAGCAACAGTGTCGGGACCTGAATATAAAAATTCGGACCCTCTGTGTATTCTGCACTAGTCCAGAATCACGCTAGTGCACACAGGCTCAACTTAGATGAATATCACAATCATACTTAGCTATATCATAATAAAAACTTCATCAAATTAAATATAACTATTAGACGACCTTATGGTCTACCTTACATGGATAAGCCACACGGGGCTAAGAGTGATAAATAAATAAAATGTAGCGAAAATAAACTTATTCATAGAAAACCCTTCAATCTGCTACAGGCAACTAACAAGGTTCGCACCCTAGTTATTTGTCTTTTCTTGGTACTCCTCAAAAGCAGGCGTGGCTTGGTGATGTTTTGTTGCAAGGGGTGAGTACATGAAGCGCTCAACAAGTTGTGCACAGAATGCAAGTATATAACTATATGCATGGCTTATTACAAAAGATTGGCTAACATGGTTAATTTGCATAAAACAACATTTGTAAAGGAAAAGCATAAACAGATTAAAAGACAGTAAAACGAATAATAACAATAAAAACTTTTGCAATTATTTTCCAATAACCAATTCATAACCTTAATCCACAATTCAACATCCATACCCCACATTTGTTTTGATAAAATCTAACCCTTTAATGTAATCACCGAGCAATGCTCAATACCGCGAGCACGTCTATTCGAATAGGTTTTACAGTCTGCAGAGGTTATACACTTTACCCACAAGATACAATCATACACCACAAAGGCAAGTGATTATAACAAATCCTTTCCAATGCCTGTCTAAACTAGGTACTACCCGCTAAGGTTTCAACACTGGTGGAACTGGTTACCACATCCAGGGACCCCCTCTTGTGCCATGTGAGTCTACCCGTACAAGGACTGGTTACCACAACCCGGGTCTTACACCACCACTAATAGTAACAAAGTTTAGACATAACAAATTAATCAGCTAGGTCTGTCCCATACCAGACTTGTGGTTGTATGAATGACTCGGTTCAAATTCTTGCAAGATTAAGTCCTTAGTTATCCAAGGCAAAACTAACAAAAAATTATCATAACCATGAACCAACAATTATCATAAAAAACAATGCGACCGCCCGAGTACCACATTGGCCCACCACAAATTCTTGCCACTTGCCTCAGTCTAAATCATTTTACCACCCCGGTTAATTTACCATTAACCACGTGCCATCAACAACAACAACAACATTGTGTGACAACACCCGATACACAAGTTAATAAACATGTTCCATAGTCATTAAACAAGATTAATCATTTTTACATAAAATGATGACTCGTTGCATGGCTAAGCATAATACAAGTGTTCTAAGTACCCATATTGGAAATTATAGCTACCAACTAATATTAAACCATTCTAGGGTGACAAATGAAATATGACATACAATATGGCAAGGTGGATATATCACAATTGGATGAGTAACTATACCCAACATAAATGAAACAAGTGATAATTGAATTAGCATGCATTACTTTAAAACAATATAATATTTAAAGCTTGAGTTCAACGTGATCAAAGCACAACTTGCCTTCGAAAAGCTTTGACTCTTGCTCTGGACCTTGCTCGAGTGCTGGATCCTCGATCACAAACTCACCGGGCAACTCGACGTCTACGCGAAACGAGAAAGAAAGCAATAAATACAAAAAATAGATAGCAAAATCAACTTCAAAAATTAAATAAAATTCAGCATTAAAAGAGCATGATTTTACAAATTTTTAGAAACTAGAATCACCTCAATCGGAGGTCATATGAAGAATATATAGCTATTCAAAGTTTAAAATAAAAGATAAATCAGGAAAAAGGAAAAACCGAATCAATCGAATTATTTTTATACTAGAAAATAGCATTTACGATGTCATGCTGACGTCAGCACCAAAATTGATTTTCGACCGAATATTTTTCTACGGAAAAATCGAATTATGACGTAATGCTGACGTCACGAGACACATGGCAGCGCCAGATGCTGACACGTGTCGCTGACGCATGGACCAGGCCACGGTTCGGCCTCGATCCACTGTAGACCGACGACACTGTGCCCATGCACCAGCTGACACAAGCCATGGCGTCAGCGGCGGCACGCGGCCCAATTACAGCACGACACGCGGGGCGACGCAGTTGGCACAACACTTGGCACAGTCTCGATCGCCCAAATCAAAATGGACGGTTGAGATCAGCTGACGCAACGCAGTCCGGATCTACTAAGAAGGCGACACGCGGTGGCATCCTGATCGTTCAGATCTGATCGAACGGCGGTGACTGCGGGGAGAACTGAAGCGTCGCGCCGATGCAGCTACCCTGGCGGGCGACACGCGGCGGGGTGTGGTCCGTCGACTCTAGATACGACGACCCAGATGATGTGGCGATGACGAAGCAGCGCGAGGGAGCGGCTGGCTAGGCGGATGACATGCAGAAGAATGTGAGGCGCACACTGCGGACCCGACGGCTAAGATGCGGCGACGCGAGGCGAGTCGGTGATGGCTATGTGGTGCAATGGCAGGCGAATGATGCAGATCCAACGATGGTGAAGCAACGAAGGGAAGACGTCCACGCGGTTACCCCGGTGCGTGACACATGGATAAGATCCGACGGTGCCTCACCTGATCTGACGGTCAGGGAAGCTCATGGCGATGGTGATGGCGCGACGGCGCTGGTTCACCAGAGATGAGGACGAAGACGAAGCCGACAACATTCTAGAGCTCCTCCGGCGATGGTAGATGGCGCGTTCGAAGTGTCTTGATGCGGCGAACACACGGGCACCAACAGCGACGGCGGAGACGGCTCGACGGTGATAGAATCACACAAAAATAGCGGTGGCAGTGGTGGCCAACTACAGCCAGCAAGCACGAGCAAACGGCGGCGGCTCGGTCTCGATTATCTAGGGCAAAAAGGGCGGCGTGACACGGGCTTCATGTTGCGCAAGGCAGTGCAATAAATAGGCGACTCGGGAGGCGTGCAACGGCAAGACACGGACCCCCTAGATCTTCAAGGATACGGCGGCGTGGTGGTTTCGGAAGAATTCGGTGGAGCTGACGTGGTGCAATCACAAGCATCCACGTAGATCCGATCGAGCGGCTGCCAGCGAGTGATGACGCGAAGCAATCCCAGCCGTTGGATCAAAATCCAACGGTCGTGTGGTCTAGGGTTACGACAGAGCGAGCCAACGTGCGGGATGTATTGGGCCGGATAGGTGGGTTTTGACCCAAACATTATGCACACGATCTTTAAATTATTTTTGAAATAAAATAAATCAGAAAAATTATAGAAAAATTCCAGAAAATATTTTAAGGCATTTGGAACTCAAATAAAATATTTCTAATAAAGGTTCATTTAAACTTTTCACATTTCCCAAGAAACTTTATAAATAGGTCATAAATCCAACAATGCAAATTAAATCAAATGAATTCCAGAAAATTCTTAAAAATATCAAATGCAAATTAAATTCAAGAAATGCAAAAATTGGGGTGCTATAAACCTCCCCCCTTAACGGAATCTCGACCCCGAGATTCAGGGCTGACTAAGGAATAGGTTGAAAAATTGTAACTTCAGATCCTCTTCATGCTCCCAAGTAGATTCACTCTTCGAATGATTGCTCCATTGAACTCTGCAGAAACGCATTGACTTATTTCTAGTCCTGCAATCAGGTACATCTAGAATCTTGATTGGCTGCTCCTTGTAGGTTAGATCCTCTTGCAATTCAATTGACTCCAATGGCGTTTGTTCCGCGGGCACTCGAAGACACTTCTTCAACTGAGTTACATGGAACACAGCATGCACTCCTGCCAACGACTGCGGCAGTTTCAACTATTATGCCACCTCTCCTCTGCGACTCAATACTTTAAATGGACCAACATACCTTAGTGCAAGCTTTCCTTTTGCATGAAATCTTTTTACTCCCTTGAGAGGGGTTACTCTGAGATACACATAATCATCAGGCTCAAAACTTAATTCACGACGACGGTTTTCAGTATAGCTCTTTTGCCTTGACTGAGCAGTCTTCAATCTCCATCTAATCATGGCGATCTGTTCTTCGGCTCCTTTTACAATATCTGGTCCAAAAACCAAACGCTCTCCTCTCTCATTCCAATTCAGTGGGACACGACAAGATCGACCATACAAAGCTCAAATGGCGACATCTGCAAACTTGCTTGATAACTGTTATTGTAGCTAAACTCAGCATACGACAAACATTTATCCCATGAAGCAGCATAAGCTAGAGCAAAAGCTCTTAACATATCTTCCAAAATCTAATTTACTCTCTCTGTCTGACCATTTGTTGGCAGTGATAAGCTGTACTGAAATTCAAACGAGTTCCCATTGCTTCATGTAATTTTTTCCAGAATCTTGACATAAATTGGGTACCTCTGTCTAACACTATCTTCTTTGGTACTCCTTACAAGCAAACAATACTTGACATATATAACTCTACCAGACAATCTCATGAATATGTGGTCTTCACTGGTATGAAATGGACGACTTTTGTCAATCGATCAATTATGACCCATATTGAATTATATCCACTCCGGGTTCTTGGTAAACTAGTAATAAAATCCATACCGATCTCCTCCCACTTCCACTCGTGTACTTTTAATGGCTGCAACAAACCTGCTGGCCTCTGATGTGTTGCCTTCACTCTCTGGCATATGTCACACAGAGCAACATGCTCGGCAACTTCACACTTCATGCTAGGCAAAAAAAATCTTACCTTCAGATCCTGGTACATCTTTGCACTTCTTGGGTGAATGGAGTACTTTGTGTCATGGGCCTCATCAAGAATCAACTGCTTTAATTCCTTCATGTTTGGCACACGGATTCGACCCTTCATCGATAAGGTTTCCTGCTCATCCAAGGTAAAATCCTTAGCTTTACCTTCATCCATCTTGGTCTTAATTCTCTTAATTTTGGCGTCATCCTTCTGTCCTTCTCTGATTTGATCCTCTAGGGTTGGCTTTACCTCCAAGGTAGCTAAAAACCCCTTAGGTACCACTTCTAATCTCAGCTTCTGAAATTCCTTGCTCAGTTATGAATAACTCTCCTGATTCAACATGTTTACACTGTTGTTCTTCCGACTTAAATCATCGGCTACCACATTAGCCTTCTCAGGGTGATAGTAAATCCCTAAGTTACAATCCTTTATTAACTCTAACCATCTTCTCTGCCTCATATTTAGGTATGATTGAGTGAAAATATACTTTAAACTCTTGTGATCCGTGTATATTTCAAAATGGTTTCCAATAAGATAGTGACGTCATATCATTAGAGCATGCACTACTACAGCTAGCTCCAAATTATGCATCGGGTAATTTTCCTCATGTGGCCTCAACTGTCTTGAAGCATATGCGACAACCATGACATTCTGCATTAGCACACATCCAAGTCCTTGATGCGAAGCATCATAATAAATATCAAAATTGCTCTGAATATCCGGCAAAACTAATACTGGTGCTGATGTTAACCTTTTCTTCAATTCTTGGAAAATCTTCTCGCACTCTGGCATCCATGCAAACTTCTTTTCCTTTTTCAACAACTGCGTAAGTGGCCTAGCAATTGTCGAGAATCCATCAATGAATCGACGGTAATATCCCGCCATTCCAAGGAAACTACGAATCTGGGTTATTGTCTTTGGTTGCTCCCAATGTAACACTGCCTCAACTTTGCTTGGATCAACAACAACTATTTTAGCAGTCATTACGTGACCTAGAAATTCCACTTTCTTCTTTCAGAAGTCACATTTACTGAACTTGGCATACAATTGCTGTGCTCGAAGCTTTTCAAGAACAAGCCTCAGATGTTCTGCATGTTCTTCTTCTGTCTTGGAGTAGACAAGAATGTCATCTATGAATACGACAACAAACTTATCCAAATATTCCATAAAAACCTTATTCATCATGTTCATTAAATATGCAGGGGCATTTGTCAACCCAAATGACATAACTGTGAACTCATAATGTCTATATCTTGTTGAAAATGCAGTCTTGGGCAAATCCCCTGTGCGAATCTTCAACTGATGATATCCTAATCAAAGATCTATCTTGGAGAAAATTCCATCTCCTCTCAACTGATCAAACAAATCATCGATCCTGGGCAACAGATACTTATTCTTTATTATCACTTCATTAAGAGCTCGATAATCAACACACATCCGTAAACTTCCATCTTTCTTCCGAACAAACAAAACAGGTACTCCCCATGGTGACAAACTTGGTCTCACAAAACCTTTTTCTAGCAACTCTTCAATTTGCTTCTTCATTTCTACCAGCTCATCTGTAGGCATTCGATATGGTCTCTTGGCTATTGGGGTTGTACCAGGTACCAATTCAATCACAAACTCAATTTCTCGATCGGGTGGCATTCCAGGTAAATCCTTAGGAAATACATTCAGGTATTCATTAACAACTGGTACTTCCTCTATACTGATAGTTTTAATACTGCTGACCATCATCTGACATTACGTACTTTGGTCGCTTGGACTTCCACTCTTTCGCCTTTCGGGCTTTCAATTGACACAACTCTACGACCACAATCCAATACAACTTTGTGTTTAGACAACCAATCCATTTCGAGGATAACATCTAGTGTTTGGATATCCAAGATAATAAGGTTCGCTAGGAACTCTATCCCATTCATGAGCATCTTAACCCCCATGCATCCTATGTTAGATCGAAGTTCTGATCCAGGGATTGGACCAAAAGCATGCACTTAAGGTTCATAACATCTAACCCATTCCCAATAGCAAAATCTCAAGAAATAAAGGAATGCGAAGATCTGGAATCAAATAAAACTGTAGCAGGCACTGAGTTAACTAGGAACTTACCTAGTACGACGTTCGATGCTTCCTGAGCCTCATCTGTCGCGATATGGTTGACACGATCTCTCACTGTGGCCTGAGGTGCAGCTCCAGCTTGAACAACTCCACGGTTTCTTCCTGGTGCAGGTGTCTTGGCAGGGGTAGATCCAAGGTTGAAGTGAACAGGCGTAACACCTCCTCTCTTCGGACAGTTGTTAGCGAAATGCCCTGGCTCATTGCAGTTGAAACAGCATCTGATGGTCAACTGTTGATTTCCTCCCTGAGCATTATTGGTCTGAACAAGTGTCTAAAAATTCTGGCCACTAGGACGCGGTGCCGGAGATGGCGTCTTGAAAATAACTTTGGGCTGAAACCTCACAAATTGCTATGGTGCATGTAACATCCTAAAAATTTCAATTTGATTTGTTTTATTTATTTTATTCAATTTGGAATTTATTTGGAATGTTACGGATTTTATTAAAATTCTTTTCGCAACTCTCAGTTTTACAAAATAAATTTCTGCAGAAAATTTAAAAGCTTAAAAATTCCAAAAATAAATTTATTGGGTTACGAATGTTCTAAAGTATTTTGAGAATTTTCCATAATTTTTAAAACCTTTTTACTATTTTCCCAAACCTATTTAATTTTTAGCATTTAAAAATTAATTATTGTGCTATAAATATTAATTTTATATTATTTAATAGTATTTATTCATGCTTTGATTGCTGAAACCGGTATCTCTTCAAATTCCTATATTTAATAAAATTTATTTGCTAATTTTCGGATTTAATATGAATTATCAGTGGAAAATTAATTGTTTCCGGAATTAATAATTTCGGTTACTGTTCATTATGACCCGATCCGCTTCTCCTTCCCCGTCAGCTACAGTGCACCCGTGTGCTACAGTACCGACGGACCCGACCCGCATTTAATTCCCATCCGTTTCACTCCCGCTGGTCCGATTGCCCTATAAATTGAACCCCAGCTTTCCCCTCTCATCCTTTACATTCTTATCTTTGAGTTAGTCCAATCCATCCATCGGATCTCTCTGCGAAAGCCATTCTTTCCAAACTCCGGTGAACTTTCGGCGAGCTCTCCCGGCCACTCCCGACCTCCATTCGGCCTCAAATTTTTACTGGAGCTTCCTGTCATTGTCATATACATCTGGTAAAATCAGATTTAAAAAATTCTCACCTGAGCTCTATCGGCAATCATTTCTTCTCCAAGTTCGGCGAGAGGTTAATTTTTGGATTCAAAAGGTCCGATCTCCTTCATCTTAAGTCCGATTGACTTCGTCTTAAGTATCTATTGCCCAGGATTGATGACCTATTTGATCAGTTGAAAGGAGCTTGTATTTTCTCCAAGATCGATCTTCGATTTGGATACCATCAGTTGAAAATAAGGCCATAAGATATTCCGAAGACAGCTTTTGTTACCCGATATGAACTCTATGACTTCACAGTTATGTCTTTTGGTCTGACCAATGCACCAGCCTATTTTATGAATCTGATGAATGAGGTGTTTATGGAATATCTAGACAAATTTGTGGTGGTATTCATAGATAACATTCTTATCTATTCCAGAGATGAAGCAGAACATGAAGGACATTTGAGGATGGTATTAGAAAAGCTCAGAAAACACCAGTTGTATGCCAAGTTTAGTAAATGTGAATTTTGGTTGAAGGAAGTTGCTTTCTTGGGGCACATAATTTCTACTGGAGGTGTCAGTAGACCCTGAAAAAGTGAAAGGTGTATTTGATTGGAGGCAGCCCAAGTCAGTGCCGGACATCAGAAGTTTTCTTGGTTTAGCGGGGTACTACCGAAGATTCATAGAAGGATTCTCGAAGATTGCAAGACCGCTTACTCAGTTGCTTAAGAAGGAGAAGAAGTTTGAATGGTCTGAAGCTTGTGAGCAAAGTTTTCAGGAATAAAAGAAAAGACTGACCACAGCCCCAGTGCTCATTTTACCGGATATTCGGAAGAACTTTGAGATTTTCTGTGATGCTTCAAGACAGGGGGCTTGGATGTGTCTTGATGCAAGATGGCAAAGTAGTTGCATACGCCTCACGGCAATTGCGACTACACAAAGAAAACTATCCAACCCATGACTTGAAAATGGCTGCAGTGGTGCATTGTAACACCCTAAAATTTGCCATATTTTTAATTTTGGAGTTATTTTGATTTCTGAGAATTTTGGAAATTTATTGGAATTTATCTGGATTTATTCAAATATGGTCATTCTTGAAGTCAATTAAAATAATATAAAAGTCTATGCAAAGTTTTATTGGAAATATTTTATTTGAGTTTAGAATGTCTCAAAATATTTTCCAGAATTTTTCCGGGTGTTTTCCTATTTATTTTGGCTTTGTTTATTTATCTGATTTATTTTAAATCGAAAATATTTTAAAAATTGAATAAACAGTGTTGGGCCGAAACCCTGTGCAGTCCAACCCACCGCGTCGTCGGCCCGCGTAGCCACCCCGTCGAAACCCTAGAATCGCGCCGTTTGATCTTGATCGAACGGTTGCGAGTGTGCCGCGTCGTTGCGTGTTGTTGGCCTTCCGATCGAGTCCGCGTGGACGGGTGGGATGGAGCCACGTCGCTCGTCCGCGCTTTCACCGGAGTAGATGCCGCTGACCATTACCGCCGGTTTCGCCGCCTGTAGCGCGCACGTCGTGGCCCTATTTAGTGCACTGCTGCCACCCTCATGTTGTGCTTTTCGAGACTCATCTGTAGCCCTAGCGCACGCCTCCCGAGTCGCCACCGTTTGCCCGCAAAAGCTCACCGTAGTAGCCGCACCGTTCCGTCGCCATTTTTGCCTTATTCCGCCGCCGCCGGTTCATCTCCGCTATCGCCAAGGTCACCGGAGTATCGCCCTCACCGAGATGCGTCGAATGCGCTAGTTCACGTCGCTGGAGACACCCTGCAACGCCACCGACGCCTTCGTCTTCCCCAGCTCAGGCAATCTACTTCTTTAGCACCGCCGTTGTCTTCGCCGAGCTTCGCCGTCCGTTCGATCCGCATCGCACGATCTTGGTTCATCCACGTCTTCCCTCTCCTGTTTAAATCCTAGCATTAACTGTGGCCGTAGATGTGTAGATGAGTGGTTATGATTGGATCTAGTGTTTGTGCTTTAGTTTAGATCTGAGTCGTTGCTTTATAGATGAACGATCTAGATGAGTTCGCATGGTTTAGAGTGGTGTAGATCTTTGCTGTTGGATCGATAATGGACACGTGAGATAGTGTCGCATCGCTCTATTGCACAGTAAACCGCTCGGGTAATGTGCACCGTAGGATCAGATCTGAACGATGGAAGTTAGATCTGATGTTGCCAGGTGGATCTGCGCCGTTCATTTTGAATGTGCGTTGGAGATTGCACTGTTCGCTGAGTGAGTAGCAGGCCGCTGCGTGTCAGCGAGGAGTGCGAGGTGGTGCAGTGTGCGTGCGTGATCCCACCGTTGAATTCAAACCAAACGTCATATGCTTGACGCGTGTAAGCGCGAGCTGCGAATCGTCGCTGAGCTGTGCGCGGGAGATCTAGCCGTCGGTCGAGTGGACGATCACGATTTCGCCACATGGTTGAGATCTGACCGTCGATTGGTAATGACCGAGATGCTGACACGTGTCATGCATGAATCCCGAGGCAAGTCGGGTGACGTCAGCTGGTCGGGTCAGGTGCACTGTTCCGTGGACCGAGTCTACCATGGACCAGAGCCGGACCGTGGACCCAGTCCATGGTCCGAGGCGACGTGGCAGCACCAGGAAACACCACGTGTCGGCTGACATCATGCTGACGCAATAAATCGGGTTTTTCAGTTGAAAAATAATTATGTTAATTCGGTTTATTCTTTTTAAATAATTGTAAACTTTGAAAGGCTATAACTTTTGCATTTGAACTCCGATTGATGTGATTCTAGTTTCTAAAAATTTGTAAAATTGTGGTCTTTTTAATGGTGAATTTTATTTGAATTTTTTAGGTTATCTAGTCTGCTGTTTTGATTATTTATTGCTTATATGATTTTTACGCTTAGACGCAAATTTGCCGGAAAGTTTCGAGGAAGAGTTCATCGCTCAAGATCAAGCTTCGGAACACGACCAGCAAATCTTTGAAGGCAAGTGATGCTTTCACCATTTTGATCCCAGTTTTTAAATGTATTTTGCTTTGAAATTATGCATGCCAAATTAATTAAAAATGAATTTAAATTAATTTGTTAATGTAGTTAATCAACCCATATTGTTATTGCCACTTTGAAATTATTATTTGTGTGCCCTGAAATCATTGTCACCCTAGGATTGCTTGTATTGGTTGGATGTTAATATGATGCCAACACAGGGAAGGCTAGACCGTGATTAGATGCTTAACCCTACAACGGGTCATGAATGACTTTTTGGAAAACATATTAATGTTGATTAATGAAATATGGAATGTATTTGAAAACGATATGATGATGCTACGTGATGATATTGAAGTACGGAGACCTGTGTGGTTCTGTACCGATGTTGAGTTATTATTGGCATGTGTTGCACAATAATCAACTGGGTGGGAAATGATTTAGACTGTGGCAAGTGGCAAGAGGCTTTGTGTCAGGTGGGCCTGTGTGGCTATGGGTTATTGAGTGTGTGAGTTTGTGCGTCACATTAGGTTGTGTGCCACTGTTGAGAGAAGGAAGTCTTGCCTTGGTCAGCTAAGGACTTCACCATGCAAGTCTTTGATCTGAGTCAACCGTACAACCACATGTCTGGTATGGGACAGACCTAGTTGATTAGGGTTCTGATATCTTTCCTCTGATACCTCGGGGTGACGATGACGGGGTGTATCTCGTGGGGGCGTGCACGTGCTACGGCTTGGTGCCCATCCAACGGTGTTGGCCTGTACTATACTCCAGCTCTATGTGAGGGTGTGATAGTAAGGGCAATACCGGAGAGGTTCTTTGGTTAAGGTAGAGGTTCCTGAAAGACTTTGTTGCGGACAATCACCTGTGTGGTGAGCGGCTGCATCTTGAGGGTAAAGTGTACAACCTCTGCAGAGTGTAAAATCTATTCAAATAGCCATGCTCGTGGTATTGAGCAATGCTCGGGGATTACAGTCAAGGGTTAGATCTTCAAAAATAAAATGTGGAAAGGGTGGCTGTATGCCAGTGTTGAAAATGAATGGATTAAGGCCGTGTGCTGAGTTCTTATGGAGGAAAACCATTTGCAGAACTTAGTACTATTTATAACTGTTCCACTGCTTTTAATCTAAATAAGATATTAGTTTTAAAATATTGTTTGATGCAAAAGAACCAAATAAACCAATTCTTTGGAATAAGCCTTGCATATAGTAATAGCAATGTATTCTGTGCATTACTTGTTGAGTGCCTTGAGTACTCACCCCCTTGCCTACCAACCCAACATCAGTGGAGGAGTCTACGCCAGCATGGGAGGAGGAGTACAACGAAGAGCCGGACAATTAGGGAGCAAAACCAGTCAGTTGCCTGTGGCAAGTTGATGGGTTCTACGACATCTCTTTGTTTTCCGCTGTTATCTTTGTTACTCTGATAATGTAAGCCCTGCGTGGCTGATCTTATGTAAGGAGACCATAAGATCATACAACTCAGTTTATATAAATGTTGCACTACTTATTAATGTATGTGAATGTTTAACCCTGTAAAGTCTATTTGTGCTGGCGTGATTCTGGACCGGCACAGATTACACAGAGGGTCTAGATTCTCATAATCGGGTCCCGACATGCATGCACTGAAGTTGTGGAGGCATTATCTCATCGGGAACCGATGTGAGATCTTCATAGACTATAAGAGTTTGAAGTATATCTTCACTCAAGCAGATCTCAACCTAAGACAAAGAAGATGGTTAGAATTAATCAAGGATTATGATGTACCTGAAAGTCTCACCGCTCAAAGGGATGAGTCGATTCCATGTTCATGGAAAGTTAGCACCAAGATACATTGGACCATTCCCAATCCTAGCTAGAAGTGGAGAAGTGGCTTATCAGTTAGAGTTGCCGCCGCAGTTGTCGAATGTGCACAATGTGTTCCATGTGTCACAGCTAAAAAAATGCCTCAAGGTACCAGAAGAACAGATGCAGATTGAGGATGTTGAGTTATAAGAGGATCTCACCTACCAAGAGTATCCAATCATATTTCTGGATGAGGCAGAGCGCAGAACAAGAAACAAGATAATTAAGTTTTGCAAGGTTCAATGGAGCAACCATTCTGAAAAAGAAGCAACCTAGGAGCGCAAAGATCTTAAAGCAGAGTACCCCAACCTTTTTCCCTAGCCCGTCCAAATCTCGGGGTCGAGATTCCTTTTAAGGGGGTAGGTTTGTAACATCCTAAAAATTTCAATTTGATTTGTTTTATTTATTTTATTCAATTTGGAATTTATTTGGAATGTTACGGATTTTATTAAACTCTTTTCGCAACTCTCCGTTTTACAAAATGAATTTCTGCAGAAAATTTAAAAGCTTAAAAATTCCAAAAATAAATTTATTGGGTTACAAATATTCTAAAGTATTTTTGAGATTTTTTCCATAATTTTTAAAACCTTTTTACTATTTTCCCAAACCTAATTAATTTCAGCATTTAAAAATTAATTATTGTGCTATAATAGTAATTTTATATTATTTAGAAATATTTATTCATGCTTTTATTGCTGAAATTGGTATCTCTTCATATTACCATATTTAATAAAATTTATTTGCTAATTTTTGGATTTAATATGAATTATCAGTGGAAAATTAATTGTTTTCGTAATTAATAATTTCGGTTACTGTTCATTATGACCCGATCCGCTTCTCCTTCCCCGTCAGCTATAGTGCACCTGTGCGCTATTGTAACCGACGGACCCGACCCGCATTTAATTCCCACCCGTTTCACTCATTAACTCCGGCGAGCCCGTTACTATTTTGGCCATAACTTCGGCGAGCGTTTTCCGACGATCAACTGGTCCGATCACCCTATAAATTGAACCCAGCTTGATCTCCTCATTCCTCACATCCTCAGCTTTGAGTTAGTCCAATCCATCTACCGGATCTCCCTGCGCAAGCCATTCTTTCCAAACTCCGGCGAGGAAGAGGTCGTGGAGCTGGTCGCAGAGGAGGTCGTGTAGGAGGTCGTGGTCGTGGACGTGGTCAGGCAGTACCACAAGAGCAGTAGGATGTTCCAGAGCAACATGATCAGCTAGAACAACAAGTGCCACCGCCGCCACCATTCCAACCCCCAGTCGCAGATAATCAGCAGGTGATGGCAATGCAGCTTCAATTGTTGTAGGCCCTTGTGCAAAATATAGTGAACAATCCACAGCCAGCCCTAGCCACAGCACTAGTGATGCCACCCAAGTCCAAACTTGGAGAGTTTATGAGAACTAGATCGCCTACCTTCACGGGAGCAAGTGAACCCTTGGAGGCAGATGATTGGTTGAAGGATGTGGAGAAGAAACTCCAGTCGGCTCAGTGTGATGATCATGAAAAAGTACTCTATGCAAGCCACTAGCTCTTGGAAATCAGGAAAATTGTGGGTTATCAATCCAACCTGCAGCCTAGAATTCAGTCCCTTCATTAAGCGAGACTATCTTGCCTTGTCTGTCGCTACAACTTTAGGTGCATAGCGAGCTAACTGTGTGAACCGATTCAGATAATCTGCCACGGACTGACCTCCTTGCTTGATAGCTCTAAATTCTTCTTCTTTAAATCCATGACGCACAGTACTGGCGAAAAGCAGCAGAAAATTCTTCCCAAGAAATCTCTTGTGGATTCTCTTGTGATACACAATAATTCTCCCACCATTCTGCGGCTGTACCTTCAAGCTGATGAGAAGCATAGAGCACCTTTTCATTTCACTCACACTGGGTGATTTGCAACTTCCTCTCAATTGTCCTAAACCAGTCATTAGCTTCAATCGGGTTAGAATTCCCAGAGAAGGTTGGCGGACGAGTCCTCATGAAGTCTGACAACTTCGAGTATGGACGGTTCCTATTGCTAGCAGCTTGATTTGCACTGCTTGATTGGTGAAGTGCTGCATTTGCTGCATCATGATCTGCATAAGCTGTGTTTGAGCAGCAAAAAAGAGCTCCAAAATTACTCATATCAACTGGTGGTGCTGCTTGAGGGATTGGCAACTCATTCTGATTCTCGTTCTGGCGGCTTCCACTTCCACTGGCTCCATTGTTTCCTCGAGTCTGAACCATCTGATGATCACTCCAAGGTTTAGAGAAAAGAAGGAAATAACATAGACAAGTAATATAAGAACTTATACGAGGGAAAAGTTTTAATCCAAACTCCAAATATATTAAACTTTATTAAATACTTGGTATGGTTGCTCACAAGTGCCTAAGGGCAATGCAACACATACTGCATACTCAAAAAGACGATTAAAACTCTCATTAACCTAAGCAAGCATTACTAATCGACTAAAGGCAACACTCTAAACTTAGACTTATGCGACTCACAACTACTACTAAACTTAAGACACCATCTAGTCACTAATCCATCCTGGATGCAGACCTCCAGATGGGTATTGTGGCAGGTGACGTGGTATTGGGGTGAACTGATTTCAATGGTCGGGGGTCTTGTTGGAAGAAGCAGACTCTTGTCCTTCAGGCTCGGTCTCAACCTCCTCAGGATCTTCTTCAGACTTCTCCTCCACCTCAAGCTCGGCTTCCTCTTCTTTCATGTAAAGTGCCTCCTCTAGCTTAGCGATCCGCTCTGAAGCCATCCTTCTAGCCTCTCGAAGGTCCTTCTCGACCTTCTCCATTGCCTCATAAACCTCAGCAAGCTCTTGATTGGTGGTCTTCGTGAGGTTCTCTTGTGTAGTGGCAAGACGTGCAAGATGAACGACGGTGGCATCATCCTCGCTCTTGATCCTGTCTTCAGTGATGGCGCCTCCACGACGAAGTGCAAGACGGGCAACTTCCTGGATCCCAGCTTCAAATGTTGATCTTCGCATTGAAATGTTGACGGAGCGGCTTCCAATTGTGTGTCCCTGGCGTAGATCGTGATCTTGCAAATTGTTCCTCGTAGCTTCCCGCTCACGATCCAACTGGAACCACGATAGATAGGCCAGTCAAAACTTCCCAGCAACTAAAGCATCTTCCAGAGTTCGACGGCGAATCCTCCCTTGTGTTCTCCATAAAGGCACTCCATCTTTACCTGCAGAAGCGGCTCTCGTAAAAACCTCAACTCAAAAACAACAGAAAAGTCAAAAAAATTCAGCATAGATAGAAAGCGAGAAAGAGGGGACAAATCAAGATCTTTTTAGTTTTTCAAGTTAATTTTGCCTTTAGAAAATATTTTTGGACACTCCGAAGACAACAAACTAGCTTGGGCTTGACCTACAGTCAGTATGGCTCTGATACCACCTCTGTCGGGACCCGAATATGCAAATCCGAATGCTCGGTGTATTCTGCACTAGTCCAGGATCACGCTAGAACACACAGGCTCAACATAGATAAATATCACAATGATACCCAGCAATATCATAATAAAGACTTCATCAAATTAAATATAACTGTTAGGCGACTTTATGGTCCACCTTACATGGATACACCACATGGGGCTAAGACTAAAAAATAAATAAAATGCATCGGAAATAAACTTATTCATAGAAAACCCTTCAATTTGCCATATGCGACTGACAAGGTTCGCACCCTAGTTATTCGTCTCTTCTTGGTACCCCTCCTCAAAAGCAGGTGTAGCTTCTTTTCCAACTGGTGATGTTTTGTTGCAAGGGGTGAGTACATAAAGCACTCAACAAGTTATGCACATAATGCAAGTCTATTATACAATATGCGTGGCTTATTACAAAAGATTGGTGTCGACTTTTGTAGTCGGCAATGAATTTATGGGGTAGGCGCTTGATCTCAAACTCGAAGGTCACACAAGACAAGGGGTTTATACAGGTTCAGGCCCTCAGCGATGGAGGTAATACCCTAATCCTGTGTGCTGGGATTATGCGGATCTCTTGGATCAGATGTTGCCCAAAGCGCAGTATGCTCTGGGCAATATGAAGTGTTCTATGCTCTATGGCCTGATCGCTCTATGCTTGGATGATCGGCCCTCTTTGTTGTTGCCCGCCCTCTCCCTTATATAGCGGGGGTGGGGCGGCTTACAGAGTCCTGATCGGTTTGGAGATTCCGATCGGTTACAAGATTCTAGTCAGTTAATAGGATAGAGTTTACATCTTTATCTATCCTTCTAACGACTCGGATTACAACTGTATCCATCATTTCTAAACATAAGTTCAACTTCATTTAGGATATGTCCCCTTGCGCACGGCAGCGGGGCCTGACGCGGGGAGTATCTTCTGGGCCTCCCTCTTGGGCTTGTCATGAGGGTACCCGGGTTCTTATATTCCACAGTAGCCCCGAGTCCTTTGCGATCGAGTTGTCGCCTTCTGGTTGCAGCCCAAGCCGAGTCATGCTTCACGCCGAGTGCTTCGATTCTTGATGCTTCCGACTAGTTTTCCTTTACGATCGAGTGCCTGTTGTAGGCAAAGAGATCGTGAAGGACTCAATCTGACTCCACGTGTTAAACTTTCCGAGTGGTTCCTAGCCCCATTATTGGAATTACGTAGTCGGCTCATGTTGGGACATCTTGTATCCCAAACGATATCACGAAAGTCAAAACGCTTTTCCCGCTCGAGGCAAAATTCAGCGCCACTCCTTTAAATTCATTAAATGCTTGAAGTTCTTGATGTAAATCGTTGAAGCGTTAGCTCACACACATCGCATCCAAATTTAGTAGCCCGAAATCATGTATATGCACGAACTTAGACAATGTAAAACAATTCACTCGGATGTGATGTCCGATTGGTGTATATATAATTTTAGAGTTTTTACTCTTTTTCCTTATTGATTTTAAATTCATCCGAGTGGTTTGACTCTTTTTGTTTAAGCGATCGCCCGACTAGTCTAGCCCCGGCGTTGGGAGTCGGCTCATGGCTCTTTTCGTGCACGTGTTTTGGGTGACTAAAGTTCGCTGTTCATGGGGTTGAGCTTCACAATTTGGAGTTATCGCACTCGGATTCACTCGCAATCGTTAAGCAAAGAAGAAAAATACAACTCAAAAAGATGTGCGACATGCGACGCTATTAGTGTAGCCCCGACTTATCGCTTAGTTGTGGGTTAACTAAGTAGCAAGTCGAGAAAGTCAACAATTTTATTTCTAATAACATAAAAAGCGACTTAGTCGCTTTATGCTCCATATGTTCTTGACGATCATGCCATCTTTGCTCATGGCGCAGCGTAGAATTGTAGATGATTTTGTAGGTGGCGCTCGAACCTGGCGTGGCTTGTGGCGTCTGAAAGGTGGCTTTTCGGGACGTGGCGTGGCTCATGGTCGTGCCGTAAAGAGGCGCTTCGAGGCGCAGCGTGACTCGTGGCCGTGCGAAGGTGGCGCTTCGAAGCGCGGCGTGGCTCGTGGCCGTCGCGAAAGTGGCGCTTCGAGCGCAGCGTAGGCTCGTGGCGTGTCGAAGGTGGCGCTTCGAAGCGCGGCGTGGCTCGTGGCCGTGCTGAAAAGGCGCTTCGAAGCGCGGCGTGGCTCATGGCCGTGCGAAAGTGGTGCTCGAGTGCGGCGTGGCTCGTGGCGTCGTGCGAAAGTGGCGCTTCGAAGCGCGGCGTGGCTCGTGGCCGTGCCGAAAGTGGCGCTTAGGGCGCAGTGTGACTCATGGCGTCTGCGAAAAGGCGCTTCGGCGCGGCGTGGCTCGTGGTCGCGCCGAAGGTGGCACTCGGTGCGGCGTAGGCTCGTGGCGTCCGAAGAGGCGCTCGAGGTGCGGCGTGGCTCGTGGTCGTCTGCGAAGGTGGCGCTTCGAAGCGCGGCGTGGCTCTGGCCGTGCCGAAAGCCGCGTGGGAGCGCAAGTGCGCTTCACCTATCGGCTTTTCCTGATTTCGCTAAATTGCGGCAGTCGTCACCATGGCCTTGATCTGGGCCACGATCGGGGCCGCCGGGCTATCCGATACAATCATCGGGTCCAGTTTGTTGAGAAGCGTCTTGGAGGCGACGACGTTCTGCATTGGCGTGCGGGAAACGGCTTGATCTCACAACCTGGATTGCAGGAGGTCCTCGCGGACATTGCGGCCGCGAGATCGAAACGATCGCACCTGCACCTCCTTACCCTTACGAAGACGATCTTCCCCCGCAGCTTCCTGTTCTTCTTGTTGGCGTTGGAGATCGGTCTTCTGCTCTTCTATCGCGAAGATGCCACGAAGATCGCAGCAATTCCTCGCGGCGCCGCCGGTTTCTTGGCCAAGTCAAAGTGACATACGAGATGGGTTGGCACGATCTTTACGGATCGGATCCGGTTTTGGATCGAACAGACAAGCTCTCGCGCAATCTGCGGCGAAGTCGAGTTTTGGCGGAAGGCCCGGCGAGAGCGAAGGTGGTGACGAATCCACCGATTGTCGCCATCAGTGCTGTAGGAAAAGATTATAGCGCTTCCGTGCACTGGCGCCAACCGCCGACTTTGTAGTCGGCAATGAATTTATGGGGTAGGCGCTTGATCTCA
Source organism: Otatea glauca (assembly GCA_036346275.1). Taxonomy (NCBI): domain Eukaryota; kingdom Viridiplantae; phylum Streptophyta; class Magnoliopsida; order Poales; family Poaceae; genus Otatea; species Otatea glauca. The sequence goes on along the minus strand of CM070717.1, from coordinate 30,257 downwards.
AACTCGAAGGTCACACAAGACAAAGGGTTTATCTGAGTTCGAGCCCTCGTGATGGAGGTAATACCTAATCTGTGTCTTTGGGATTATGCGGATCTCTTGGATCGAGATGTTGCTCAAAGCGCTTGATATGCTCGGGCAATATGAAGTGTTCTATGCTCTATGGCTTGATCGCTCTATGCTTGGATGATCGGCCCTCTTTGTTGTTGCCGCCCTCTCCCTTATATAGCGGGGTGGGCGGCTTCTGAGTCTGATCGGTTTGGAGATTCCGATCGGTTACAAGATTCTAGTCAGTTAATAGGATAGAGTTTACATCTTTATCTATCCTTTTAACGACTCGGATTACAACTGTATCCATCATTTCTAAACATAAGTTCAACTTCCTTTAGGATATGTCCCCTTGCGCACGGCAGCGGGGCCTGACGCGGGGAGTATCTTCTGGGCCTCTCTCTTGGGCTTGTCATGAGGGTACCCGGGTTCTTATATTCCACAATTGGCTTACATGGTTAATTTGCATAAAATAGCATTTGTAAAGGAATAGCATAAATAGATTGAAAGACAGTAAAATGAATAAAACAATAATAACTTTTACAATTGTTTTCCAATAACCAATTCATAACCTTAATCCACAATTCAACATCGATACCCACATTTGTTTTGATAAAATCTAACCCTTGGCTGTAATCACCGAGCAATGCTCAATATCGCGAGCACGGCTATTCGAATAGGTTTTACACTATGCATAGTTTATAAACTTTACCCACAAGATACAATCATACACCACAAAGGCGAGTGATTATAACAAAGCCTTTGCAATGCCTGTCTAAATCAGGTACTGCACGCTAAGGTTTTAACACTAGTGGGACTGGTTACCACATTCAGGGCCCCCCTCTTGTGCCATGTGAGTCTACCCGTGCAAGAACTGGTTATCACAACCCAGGTCTCACACCACTACTAATATTACCAAATCTTAGACATAACAAATTAATCAGCTAGGTTTGTCCCATACCAGACTTGATTTCTGGATGGTTTCACAAACTGCGACAATAAGAGCAAGAATATAATACTAATCCCAAATTAATGTATAATTGATTGATAGTGCTCTCAGACACTTGGTGTAGGAATGCTAGAGACTAGCCCTTACCTCATCTACATCTGTGTCAAGTTTATCTCATTTGAACTAAACAATTAACTGTGTAAAGAAGGTCTTGAACCCTTACCTTCCTAATCATACAGTCTAAGGTATTCTTTAATCAATTTCACTATTCTTATGATCATAATTCAGAATAATACCAGTTCGGACAACAGGTTATTTAATCAACCGAACCAACAGAGTAGTCATAAGGAAATAAATTAACACATATAGTAATCAAAAGAGGACAACTGCATGTAACGAATAATGAACAAGCTTTACAAAAGTGAAATGAACCAATACTTTCTAGTATGCAAGTCTACTGGTTTAAGGCCTAATTCACAACCTTAATTGTCCAATCCATCATTTGACCCAATTTGCATCATCGAGCAATAAAAGGCAGCAAAGTAGTATTAAAAAATCAGAAGAAAATAGAGTGATCAGTTGGCATACATGAGGAGAGTAACAAAAGGAGCATTATTTACAATAACCTCAAAGTCACAGCAACAACAGAATAGATAACGATCAATGAAAACAAGACGACTTATGAATGGCAGTACTAACATGTTTGTACATGCATTCTGAATTACATGTGAATAAATAAAGCTCATAATTCTGAATTCTAGCTAAGATTGAATAAGAATTAGTCTTCCTATAGGGGACACTTAAAACTTGTTCTAATCCATAACAACCTTTTTGGATCATAAGATTATTAGTTGTAGTTTAGTCAGTTTTTTCTATGGCTCATGAAGTTTGTTATAATAGTTCATCTTCTTGACTGCTACTAAAATCAAGATGCATTTCGGAAACACCTAATGGGGATAGCACCCATGTTTGTCCTACGGTACGACAATATGTTCATGTCGTTAGAACATACATTACCAAAATTTTAAATGCTTTGCTTAGATGTATTTTTGAACATTAATATCAACAAGTAGCTGGAATCTAGAGTAGAAATGGAGAAGTTATTAAGTAAATGCTAATTGTCAAAGGCATATTTCTTGTGTGAACCATGGACAATCATATTGTAATTTGCTAAAGCAAAATTCACGAAAACAGAGTTTCAGGGGTTGTTATGGACAACACAAGTTTATAAATGCCAAAATTCCAAATGTTCAGTTTTCGAATAGCAGATCATCAAATATTAAAATTTTATGTCATGTGGTATAATTGCAATCTTGCAATATAGCTCATGATAACTTTATATAGGTAATGAAAAATTAGCTACCTCAAACAGCCACTGTAAAATGACAAAAAAAGTGCAATAAGGATACAAGATTAAGCCTTTCATTAGTAAATAGCAATTCAATAGTTTCGAGACAACAAAACTTAACACAACATGCATAATTCCCACTAATCAATCCATTTACATTACATATGAATTGAGAACAATGTCCCATGAAGTGTTTTCCATTCATGTAAAATTATTTTTATGTTTTTGAATGATGCACAATAAAACCGCAGAACATTCCTGCCTGAATTGCAAAACTATTTGCTAATGGCAAAGAATTTACCAATTCCCAATGGGCTCGACCAACATTGCCATCTATAGGAAGCTGATGAGAATAGGAAAGACTACTTAGCTATCTCTATATTACTTGAAAAGTTGAATTCCATAATAAGCAAAGCAAGTAAACTTAAATGAGCTTCAATTTGAATCCCTCCCAGTTTTCAAAGTTCAATCTATAGTTAAAATTGGAATAACAAACAACAAGACCTGCATACTCCATGCAGCAATAGCCATATAACTATACAAGTAATCTCTTTGTAACTTGAATTCATAGAAGGTTCGTAAATTTCCAATAAGAAAATTTTGCAGTAGTTTGGGTGTTTGACACTACAGTTAAAACTGAAATGGCACACATGTTGACAGACATACCAACACCAATAAACTGGTCCCTGGGAAGAATAACTAAGAAAGAAAAACTAAACGATATCAAATCATTTTGGATCATAAGGTAGATAGTTGCATCAGCTCAGACAATGCGGAGGGCTAGAGCCTAGTGTTTTTAGTTCTCACTATAGTTACCAGATTTGTTGTAAACCCCCGCAAACTGCAAAAGATCTAGATTTAATCTCATTTTTTCCATATGACCTCTTCCTTTGAAGAGAAGCTGAACACAAGAGAAGAGTGCGTACTCGTAGGTGCCGTCGATGGGGAGGGGGCGGGGGAGGGCGTCACCGAGGGGGGTGATGAGGACATCAATTCCTCAGATACACACACTACACCCGCTGTTACTCATGTTTCACCACTTCAAGGTCCAACGACACGAGATCGTGCTTGCCAATTAAATCATGAGGTGAGCTCGTTCCTCGTTGTTCATAATTATTTTTACAGGATGGTATGTGTCGGCGTTTCGAGCACCGGCAAGTAAATTTGTAAGTCTAAGGGGCCACGCGTTCCCACTCCTTGAATGGTTAGACTTAAAAGTCCAAGGTGTATACTGGTTCGGGCGAATGTCCCTACTCCAGTTCGTGTGGCGATGTTGTATTGCTTTTGGTGCAGACGACTGCACAGCGATTACAGGTGAGGGCTGAGGGCTTGAACACAAGAGCGTTTCTCGTTGTCCCCGTGTGTGTCTCTAAGTCTCTTTTTTCGAGGCCCCGCCCCTTTATATAGCGGGAGGCGCAAGGTTACATCGAGGTGGGAGAAGGAAGGAAGGAAGGAGAAACCTAGACTAGGAGCCCTAGTCCTTCGCCTTAGTGATTGGTCATTGTCGGCCTCGTCCACACCGGGTTTGGTAGGCTTCTTTGGCAGAAGCGGTTCGCCGTTTCCTTGGGAAACAACGCACCGCCCTCGGGAACTGTCAGTCTTGATGTTGCGGCGTAGCCACCGCGCGCCTCGGGAGAGAGCGCGTCCCGTGCCGTGTGGTCGGGCGATGGGGTGGAGTTTTGACTTGGGCAACCCTTGAGTTGCCTTGGGAAAGGGCCACCTGCCCCGTACGGTCACTTCGAACGATCCTGTCCGTGGGGCACGTGGCCAACAGTCGGCGGAGGCCTGACACATGGCCCTTGGTGTAGGTTGCCTTAGCATGGTCGGGGCTCAGGAGAGCCCGACCTGTGACGAGGGTCGGCGTCCCACTTGGTCAGGATTGTTCGCCCCCGCTCTGGACGGGGACAAACGTCCTTTTGCGGCCCCGCAGGTCCCTTGGTCGGAGTTGGCCCCGAGGACGGCTTGTCAGGTCGGAGCTGGGCTTGACGCAGCCTGCTTGCCATCCTGGGCCATTGGGGTACCCCTGGTAAGAGTATTCGTTAGTAGCCCCCGAACCCCCGAGCGAGTTTGTCAGATACCACCTCTGTGAGGACCCGAATCCACTGATTCGAACCCACTGTGTTTACCGCACTAGTCCCAGGATCAACGCTAGTGCACACAGCTCAACATCGGTACATATCACATCATACTCAACGATAATAGAATAATAATTCATTTATTGATATAGCTAATTGTATGATCTTATGACCGACTTACATTATTAAGCCACGCAGGGCAAGACTGGAAATATAAGCTAATAATTAAGTAGCGGAAAGTAGAAAATGTAGATAGCTCATCAGTTCACCACAGGCAACCGACAAGGCTCGGACCCTAATGACTCGTGTCTTCCTGGACTTCCTCTTCCAACACAGGTGTAGATTCTTCAACTGTTGATTATTGTGGTTGGCAAGGGTGAGTACTTAAAGCACTCAACAAGTTGTGCACAGAATGCAATTCTATGTAACTATATGTAAGGCTTATTCCAATGGATAGGCTATCATGGCTATTTTGCAATAAGCAGCATTTATGAACAAATATAATATTTAGATTGTAAAGACTTGTAAAACAAATAGCAATAATAAATAGATTCAGTATTTCTCAAGTAAACCAGGTTTCCAATCCTAAATCAAATTCCATCTTCCACATGGCATTCCGCCATCCCAACCAAATTGTCCATTTAATTAAGCTAACCCTTAATCTGTTATTCCGAGCATTGCTCAATACCATGAGCACGGCTATCCGAAAAGTTTCACACTCTGCAGAGGTTATGCACTTTACCCACGTGATACAACCAAACACCACCAAGGCGAGTGATTATAACAAAGCCTTTACAATGCGCTGGCTTAACCGGTACCACCGCTAAGGTTTCAACACTGGTGGGATGGTTACCACATCCAGGGCCCCCCTCTTGCGCCATGTGAATTACTCCATAACTCGGGAACTCACACCGACCACGATAGTACCAAAATTAATATATTGCAAATTACTCAGCTAGGCTGGCCCATACCAGACATGTGGTTGCATGATTGACTCAGGTCAAAGGCTTGCAAGGTTAAGTCCTTAGAGTGATCAAGGCAAGACATCCACATACCCTCTGCCCATCGGGCCCACCTTGGCATACTCGCCCCTTGTCACTTGCCCCAATCTAAGTGATTATCACCCAGTTGATTACCAAGCACCACGTGCTATCAACAATTCAACATCGTTGCGTGACATAACTCGCCACAACAACTCAATCTCATCGTGTGATCCCACATGACACACAAGTTCATAACATCGTTCCATATTCCATTAGTCAAGATTTATTATCAATGACTCAATCACATGTGATGACGTGGCATGGCTAAGCAACTAATACGATCTAACAATCCCATGTTGATTATATTTACTAACCAACTATATTGAACCAGTCTAGGGTGACAATGGATCATGGCATACAATGACAAGGTAGGATATAAATCAATCTGGTATATTAGCTAAGCCCAATCTAATTTGAAACAACTGTATACTTGAAATATTATGCAATAGGGTAAAACAAATATAGCAATTTTATAAACATGGGTTCAACATGATCAAAGCACAACTTGCCTTGGAATAGGTCCTGATCTGGTTCTGGAACTTGCTCTTGAGTTGCTGGATCTTCCTCCGAAACGTCGCACAATTCAACGTCTACGCGTACCGAAGAAGAAAAGCAAATAAATGCCAAAACAGAGATAAAATGAACTCCAAAAATCAAATAAAATTCACCAATAAATAGATCTCAATTTTACAAATTTTTATAAATTTGAATCACTCAAATCCGAGTTAAGATGCAAAAGTTATGGCCTTTTGAAGTTTGAAATAAATACTGAAAATACAGAAAAATAGAAAATCAAAATTAACAGAATTGTTTTTATACTGAAAAACAGATTTATGACGTCAGCGTGACCTCATGATGACATCATCATCACAGAATTTCCAATCGGGTTATTTTTCCAATTGAAAAATGCAATTATGACGCAAGCATGGCGTCATGCGATGTCGACCGGCGCGACCAATCGACGCGACACGCGTCTTGGTGCATAGGCGAGTCCCGCGGCGTGGCTCTGGACCACGGCAGACCCGGTCTACGATGCCTCGGCAACTGCGCCCGACACGCGTCTCGATCTGATTGGTCGCAGTGCCGCCCCGCCGATGCCCAACACGCGGCACGCATCTACGGTTTGATCTGATCGAACGGTGACAAATGCACGCAACGTGGCTCAATCTCCTCTGTTCACTCCAATCCGTCGACCACTAACTCACCCTAGCAAATGGCGAAGCGGCGGCGAGAAGATCCACCGGAGACGAAGAAGAAGCCCTGGGCGGTGGCGTTCTGGTGCGGTTCCGACGCGAAGAAGAGGAGTAGTCGACGCGGCACACCTCGACGAGTTCGGATCTGGGACCAAAACGTCGAAAACCGACAGACCGACGACGTACTCGAGCAAAAACCGTGGTGGCTTCGGCGCTCTACTCCGGCGAGGTCAAGCGGCTTCTACAGGATTCCTCGGGCGACGGCGCGTCAGTGAAAAGGTGCGGCAGCTCACGGGAAACCTCGGGACTACTAGGCCCTATTTATAGCCTCGGCGTGCGCACTCAAAAGGAAGCCCTATGTTGGTACGGCGGCGGAGACCGACTCCGACACGGCGATGGCCCGCTTCTGAGTCCTGCGCGAAGACGACTCACCACAGTCGTTCGATCGCAATGTACCGGCCATGATCTTACGGCTGAGATCCGCATCTAACCACCTGCGATATTTTTCCAACGGCGATTAAGCGAGTTCGAATCGAGTACGACTTGATCTCACTGTAGCGATCATGATCGAGCAGCGAGAGATTCGATTTTCGAAGCGGGCCAAGCGGGCCGAGGCGCGAGGCATGAGCGCGCATTGAAATGGGCCCCAGCGCCAAATGTTGGCTTCGCCCAATCTTTTGTTCAAAAGGGTTTTAAAACTTTATTAATTTAAATAATTCTAGAAATTCATTTAGTTAGTTTTAGGCAAATAAATTATCAGGAAAAATCCAAAAAAAATCTCAAAAATACTTTGAGACATTCTGGGCTCAAATAAAATATTTTTGGCAAAACTTTATATTAACTTTGCAATAATTTAAATAGATTTGAACAAAAGGTCAATATACTTAATTTAAAATTAATTCAAATAAATCCAGAAAAATCCAAATAAATTCCAGAAAATCATAAATGCAAATTTAAGCAATAAAATAATATTTGGGCAAATTTTTGGGATGTTACAAACCTCCGCCCTTAACAGAATCTCGACCCCGAGAATCAGGGCTAACTAAAGAATAGGTTCGGGAATTCTGACTTCAAATCTTCTTCTCGCTCCCAAGTTGCTTCACTTTCAGAATGATTGCTCCACTGAACTCTGCAAAAGCGAATAGACTTGTTTCTGGTCTTGCGCTCCATAACATCCACAATTATGACCGGTTGCTCTGTGTAAGTCAAATCTTCTTGCAGCTCTATTGCATCCAACGGGGTTTGCTCTGTTGGCACTCTGAGACATTTCTTGAGCTGCGACACATGGAATACATCATGCACTTCTTGCCAAAGATCGAGGCAACTCTAAGCGATAAGCTACTTCTCCTCGACGCTCGTAATCTTGAGCGGACCAATATATCTTGGTGCAAGCTTCCCTTTAACGTGAAATCTTTTGACACCCTTAAGAGGGTAACCACGAGATACACATAATCTTACGGTTCAAAACTCAAATCTCGGCAGCGGTTATATGCGTAGCTTTACATCTTTGACTGCTATCTTCAACCTTTCTCTCGATCATTGCGACTTGATTTTGGCTTCCTCGAGAATATCGGCCCAAAACCAAGCGTTCTCCTATTTCGTTCCAATTCAACGGAGTACGACAAGCACGTCCATACAACGCCTCAAATGGTGACATCTGCAAGCTAGCTTGGTAACTATTATTGTAACTGAATTCTGCATATGGCAAACACTTATCCCAGGACGTAGCATAAGCTAAAGCACAAGCTCTCAACATGTCCTCTAGGATCTGATTTACCCTCTCAGTCTGACCATCTGTCTGCGGGTGATATGCTGTACTGAAATTCAGGGGAGTTCCCATTGCTTCATGCAACTTGTTCCAAAATCTTGAGGTGAATTGGGTACCTCTGTCTGACACAATCTTTTTGGGCACTCAATGCAAACATACAATCCTTGACATATACAACTCTGCTAAACGATCTCCCGAGTAAGTGGTCTTTACCGGGGTAAAATGAGCAACCTTGGTCAGGCGATCCACAATGACTCAAATAGAATCGTAACCTCTCTGAGTCTTAGGTAAACCGGTGATAAAGTCCATTCCGATTTCCTCACACTTCCATTCCGGAATTTTCAACGGCTGCAATAAACCAGCTGGTCTTTGATGCATGGCTTTTACTCTCTGACATACATCACATAAAGCAACATGCTCAGCCACTTCACGCTTCATATTAGGCCACCAAAATCTCTCTTTCAAATCCTGGTACATCTTAGCACTTCTGGATGAATCGAGTACTTAGAATCGTGAGCTTCCTCAAGAATCAGCTGTTTCAGTTCCTTTTTATCCGGCACACAGATTCGGCCTTTGAAGAACATGGTTCCTTGCTCATCTAGAGTGAAATCCATGGCTAGGCCTTCCTCCTTTTTAGCCTTGATTTTAGAAATTTTATCGTCATCTTTACGCCTTCTCTAACGATCCTCCGGTGTTGGCTTTACTTCGGTCAGCTACAATTCCTTGAACAACTTCCAACCTTAGCTTCAAATTCCTTACATAACTCGGTTGATCCTCCATTGACAACGTATTTGCGCTATGGCTCTTTCGGCTCAGAGCATCTGCTACTACATTAGCTTTTAGGGATGATAATAAATTCCCACATTATAATCCTTAATTAGCTCCACCACCTTATTTGTCTCATATTAAGATCCGCTTGAGTGAATATGTATTTCGTGCTCTTATGGTGCGTATATATCTCACATCTATTTCCTATGAGATAATGGCGCCATATCTTCAAAGCATGCATTACGGAGCTAACTCCAAATCATCGTTGGGTAATTCACTTCATGCGGTCTTAAGCTGTCTCGGCGCATAAGCAACGACTTTGCCTTCTGCATTAACACACACCCTGGGCCTTGCTTTGAAGCATCGCAATAGATATCAAATCCATTACGCACATCCGCAACACTAATACGAGGCTGTCGTTAACGCTTCTTTAATTCCATAAACCTTTTCTCGCACTCTGGCGTCCATGCAAACTTCTTTTCTTTCTTCAACAAGCTGCGTAAGGGGTTTAGCAATTATCGAGAATCCCTCTATGAACCGACGGTAATATCCGCCATTCCTAAAACTACGGATCCGGGTAGAGACTTTGGTTACTCCCAATGCAACATGCGTCCACTTTGCTTGGGTCATCGCCACTCCTTTATTAGTCATTACATGACCAAGAAATTCAACTTTCTCTTCCAAAACTCACACTTGCTAAACTTAGCGCACTGGTGATGCTCGCGACCTCTCTAAAACCATCCTCGGATATTACGCATGCTCTTCCTCCTGTCTTGAGTAAACCAAGATATCGTCTATGAAGACTACAACAAACTTATCCAAATACTCCATGAAAGCCTTATTCATCATGTTCATGAAATATGCGGGGCATTTGTCAATCAAATGACATGTTTGTGAACTCATAATGTCCATATCGCGTTGAAAACGCAGTCTTAGGCACATCCTCCGCTCGGATCTTCAGCGATGGTATCTCGAGCGAAGATCTATCTTGGAGAAAACTCCGGCTCCTCTTAAGCGATCAAATAAGTCGTCGATCCCGGGCAAGCGGATACTTATTCTTGATCGTTACTTCATTAAGTGCACGATAATCAATGCACATCCTAAGGCTTCCATCCTTCTTACGACGAACAAAACGGTGCTCCCCGGCGATGAACTAGGTCTAATGAAACCTTTCTCTTGCAATTCCTCAATCGCTTTTTCATTTCCACTAACTCGCCGGTAGGCATCCGATATGGTCTCTTTGATATCGGTCTTCGTCTCGGTGCTAACTCGATAACAAACTCGATGTCGCGATCGGTGGCGATCTGGTAAATCTTCCGAAACACATCCGGGTATTCTCGACTCATGGCACATCTTCCATCTTGATGGCTTTCACGCCGTTGACCATTAATCGCCCATCACGAACTGCGGTCGCTTGAAATTCTACCTTCTTGCCATTAGGGCCTTCCAATGTTACAATCCTTGGCCACAATCCAAAACGACCTTATGTTTGGACAGCCAATCCATTCAAGGATGACGTCTAGGATTGCGCATCTATCAAGATAAGATTTGCTAGAAATTCTATCCCATCCATAAGCAACAGCTCCCAAACACCCAAGGCTAGATCTAAGCTCGGATCCCGGGCTTGGACTAAGAGCACACACTTAAGATTCACCACTTTAAATCCATTCTTGGTTGCAAAACTTTGAGAAACAAGCGAATCGCGAAGCTCGTAATCAAACAAAGCAGAGCGGTACCGAGTTAATCAGAACTTACCCAAGTCGACGTCGTAGCCTCCCGAGCTCCATCTGCGGTGATATGGTTGATCCTCCCACGCCTGTTGATTGCGGTGTTGCTCCGGCTTGACTCGCGCGCGATTTCCTCCGAAGCGGTGCCTTGGCGTGTGTTGTTCCCAAGTTGAAGCGAACGGCGTGATGCCTCCTTACGTGGACACCTATTAGAAAAGTGCCTGGCTCATTGCATGTATATCATCTTTTCACCGCAGATCACGACTTCTCCTCTGGTGCATTGCTTGCCTGTCTTTGGTGTCTAAAAATTCTGATTAGCAGGGCGAGGTGCAGGGGTTGATGTCTTATTCACGGCTGGCGGTTGGAATCTAGCAAACTGTTGTGGTGACATTCTCAAACGTAGGTGGTTTGGACGTCCACCCTAATTAGTCATCAAGCACTTACGGTTTTCACCCAGCTCTTTGCGCTTATCCTCTAGGATCAAAGCCTTATTAACTAGCTCCTGGAAATCTGGAAAATTGTGGGTGATTAGTCCCACCTGCAGTCCTGAATTTAGTCCCTTCATGAAACGAGACTGCCTAGCTTTATCTGTCGCTACGTCTTCAGGGGCATAGCGAGCTAACTGGGTAAATTTATTCAGATACTCGGCCACTGGTTAGCCTCCTTGTTTTAGAGCTCTGAACTCTTCCTTCTTAAGATTCATCATTCCCTCTGGGACATGGTACTGGCGGAAAGCAGTGGTAAACTCCTCCCAAGTAATCTCTTGCGGGGCTCCATGTGCGGCACAATATTTCTCCCACCATTCTGCGGCGGTTCCTTCTAGTTGATGAGAGGCGTAGAGCACCTTCTCATTGCCTTCACATTGCGTGATGTGCAGCTTCTTCTCACTAGTCCTAAGCCATCCATCGACTTCCAAGGGTTCACATTTCTGAAAAAGTTGGTGGCGAGTCCTCATAAAATCTGACACTTGGAGTAAGGTCGAGGTCCACCATTGTTGTTCGATTTGCATGGTTGTTGTTGGTTCTTTGCCACATTGGTCATTTGCTACATCTCCACGCATCATAGTCTGCATCGCTTAGTCTGCTGCAAGAAACGCTCCCAGATTCTCGCATGTCCGTGGCGGTGGTTGAGGTTGCCTCTGTCATTGGGGTTGTCATTCGCGCGATCCACTTCTGAGCACCGTTGTTCCTCGAGTATTCACCATCGATGATTGCCTCTTGGGTTAGGAAAGGTAGATGTAGCATAGATAAGAAACAAGAATTTCTAAAGGGAAATAGGTTATACCCAACTGAAATAATTCTTTATTTATTCTTGGTATGGCTGCTTATTTAAGCCTACAAGCTTTGCAACACATACTGCACACTCAGCATTACAAAGAAGCAAACTAAACACGAAACCTTAACGTCAACTAAAGAGGTAAAGACTAACTTAAAGACGCGACTCAACACTCGAGTCTCAACACAACTCTAAGACTGATCCTCCTCGGGCTCCCACTCTCGCTCCTCGGGATCCTCCTCTGACTCCTCCTAGGCTGGCTCCTGAGCTTCTCAGGTCACACGCTCCAACTCGTCCTCGACCGCCTCTAGGGCCTCTCCCAGCTCGGTGATCATCCCGATGGCTGAAGCACGGGTCACCTCAAGCTCCTGCTCTGCCACTCTGAGTGCCTCGTACACAGTCTCCAGCTCCTGAGTAGTCTCTCTCATATGCTCCTCTTGGGCAAGGGCGAACTCCGCAAGGTGTGTTGCGGTAGCACACTCGTCCTCCACGATCCGTCGGTGTCGGCACGCTTGAGCGCTCAGGTGAAGTCGAACACCGAGTCGTGAAGCTCGTCGGCGAGTCGCGGCGGACACGGCGAAGAGCAAGTCGGGCAACCTCTGGATCGCAACCTCGTGCGAGAATCTTGGCGGAGATGTTGATTGGCCTGCTAGCTTCATCATTCTCCGGCGTAGATAATCGACTTGCAAATAAATCCTCGGTGTACACCATTAACCGACCATTTGCCTCCTCGGTAAAGCGGGCGATAGAAGCCTCCAAGCGTCGAAGAACTCTCCACGCTCCATGGCGAGCCGCCACCGACTCCTCGAAGGTCGAACGATCGGCATCGCTCTACAAGAACTTTGAATAAGTTCTCCACCCGAACGGCAAGTAAATCGGTAAATTCAGCAAAGCGAGAAGTAGAGAATGAGATGAGTCAAGAGTGTTTTATTAGTCAACTTTAAATTTTTCTTTAGAAAATAGTTTTGGACACACACAGGACACCTCCATACTATCTAGGGCCAAGACCTACGGTCGGTATGCTCGATACCACCTCTGTGAGGACCGACCCATCGATTCGAACCCTTTGTGTTTACCGCACTAGTCCGGGATCAACGCTAGTGCACAGCTCAACATCGGTACATATCACATCATACTCAGCGATAATAGAATAATAGTTCATTTATTGATATAGCTAATTGTATGATCTTATGACCGACTTACATTATTAAGCCACGCAGAGCAAGACTGAAATATAAGCTAATAATTAAGCAAATGGAAAGTAAGCGTAGATAGCTCATCAGTTCACCACAGTAACCGACAAGGCTCGGACCCTAATGACTCGTGTCTTCCTGGACTTCCTCTTCCAACACAGGTGTAGATTCTTCAACTGTTGATTATTGTGGTTGGCAAGGGTGAGTACTTAAAGCACTCAACAAGTTGTGCACAGAATGCAATTCTATGTAATTATATGTAAGGCTTATTCCAATGGATAGGCTATCATGGCTATTTTGCAATAAGCAGCATTTGTGAACAAATATAATATTTAGATTGTAATGACTTGTAAAACAAATAGCAATAATAAATAGATTCGGTATTTCTCAAGTAAACCAGGTTTCCAATCCTAAATCAAATTCCATCTTCCACATGGCATTCCACCATCCCAACCAAATTGTCCATTTAATTAAGCTAACCCTTAACTGTAATTCCCGAGCATTGCTCAATACCGCGAGCACGGCTATCCGAATAGTTTCACACTCTGCAGAGGTTATGCACTTTACCCACGTGATACAACCAAACACCACCAAGGCGAGTGATTATAACAAAGCCTTTACAATGCTGGCTTAACCGGTACCACCCGCTAAGGTTTCAACACTGGTGGGACTGGTTACCACATCCAGGGCCCCCCTCTTGCGCCATGTGAATTACTCCATAACTCGGGAACTCACCCCGACCACGATAGTACCAAAATTAAGATATTGCAAATTACTCATTAAGGTGGCCCATACGGACATGTGGTTGCATGATTGACTCAGTCAAAGGCTTGCAAGGTTAAGTCCTTAGAGTGATCAAGGCAAGACATCCACATACCCTCTGCCCATCGGGCCCACCTTAGCATACTCGCCCTTGTCACTTGCCCCAATCTAAGTGATTATCACCAGATTGATTACCAAGCACCACGTGCTATCAACAATTCAACGTTCGCTATGACATAACTTCGCCACAACAACTCAATCTCATCGTGTGATCCCACATGACACACAAGTTCATAACATCGTTCCATATTCCATTAGTCAAGATTTATTATCAATGACTCAATCACATGTGATGACGTAGCATGGCTAAGCAACTAATACGATCTAACAATCCCATGTTGATTATATTTACTAACCAACTATATTGAACCAGTCTAGGGTGACAATGGATCATGGCATACAATGACAAGGTAGGATATAAATCAATCTGGTATATTAGCTAAGCCCAATCTAATTTGAAACAATTGTATACTTGAAATATTATGCAATAGGGTAAAACAAATATAGCAATTTTATAAACATGGGTTAAACATGATCAAAGCACAACTTGCCTTGGAATAGGTCCTAATCTGGTTCTGGAACTTTCTCTTGAGTTGCTGGATCTTCCTCCGAAACGTCGCACAATTCAACGTCTACGCGCACCGAAGAAGAAAAGCAAATAAGTGCCAAAACAGAGAGAAAATGAACTCCAAAAATCAAATAAAATTCACCATTAAATAGATCTCAATTTTACAAATTTTTATAAATTTGAATCACTCAAATCCGAGTTAAGATGCAAAAGTTATGGCCTTTTGAAGTTTGAAATAAATACTGAAAATACAGAAAAATAGAAAATCGAATTATGTAATTGTTTTATCTTTGAAAAACAGATTTATGACATCAGCGTGACCTCATGATGATGTCATCATCACAGAATTTCCAATCGGATTATTTTTCCAATTGAAAAATGCAATTATGACGCAAGCATGACGTCACGCTGATGTCAGCCCTAGCGCCAGCCAATCAGACGGCGACACGCGTCTTCGGCGCATAGACTGAGTCCACATCGTGGCTCTGGACCACGGCAGACCCGGTCTATGACGCCTCGGCACCTGCACCTGACACGCGTCTGGATCTGATTGGTCGCAGCGCCGCCTTGCCGATGCGCAACACGCGGCACGCATCTACGGTTTGATCTGATCGAACGGTGACAAATGCACGCAACGTGGCTCGATCTCCTCCGTGCACTCATATCCGACGACCACGAACTCACCTGAGCAAATGGCGAAGCGACGGCGAGAAGATCCACCGGAGACGAGGAAGAAGCCCTGGGCTGTAACATCCCAAAATTTGAGTTTTGGAATGTTTGAATTCAAAAAAATAAACCATTTGCATTTTTCTTGAATTAATCCAACCTTAATTCGATTTTTCTATTAATGAAAGGATTTAATTTGACTAAATTATTCATCAAACTAAATTTAATTTGACTAAACTATTCATCAAACTAAATTTAAATTTGCATTAGTTGGGTTCATTGTGCTCCAAGGAATTTTTCTGTATTTTTGGGGATTTTTCTGAATTTATTTAATATTTATTTGAATTTATTTGCATTTATTCGAATTTTTGGAGTTTTCTTAAATCGAAAAATGTTTTTAATTTCAAAAAGCCTCTCGGGCCGAATCTCCGCGCCCGTTTCTCGAAACCTTGCCTCGACCCTCTTCCGCTCCCTCGCCGCCTCCGCTTGCTCATGCCCCGCCTCCCTCGTGCGTCCGGCGCGTCGCCGCTCGGCTGCCTCGCCACCAATGCGCGTCGGCTGACCGTCTGACACGCGCCAGCGTCCGTCCGTGTCGCTCCGCGTCGCCGCGTTGCGCGGCCGCCACCGAACCCTAGCCGCGCCGTTCTTGGAGTCCGGGTCGGACACGGCCTCGAGACCCTATTTAAAGCGTCGCACCCGAGGATCGCCTCTCCGGCGCCTTTGCTTTTGCTTCGCCCGTCGTCCGGCGGCCACCGTTGGTGCGTGCACTCTCGCCGAGTCCGCCGCCCTTGCGAAGCTTCCGCCGCCTTTTCCTTCGCGGCGGTGCGTCTCGCCGCAGACCGTTGGCCCTTCGCCTTTGCGTCGCCCTCTTCCTGATCCGCCTCATCCCGGATCCGATTCGTCGCGTCTTCGCCGTCGGTCGTGGCTTCTTCTCCATTGCCGATGAGCCCCATGCCGTCGCCTCGCCGCTGTCCTCCTTCGCCCAACCCCAACCGTCCGATCGCCTGCGTGCGCTCCAGATGCGTCCACGTCTCTGTCGGCCGAGCCCTTGCGTCCCCACTGTCCAATCGGGTTGAGTCGACAGATGCGCGACGCGTGGCGTCGCTAACGTCGGCTACTGGCGTGGTCGCTTGCGTCAGCCGCCGCGTCAGCCGATCTGCTGCGTCAGCGATGACGTCACGGGTGCGCCGGGTGCACGGTGAACCGGCGTAGTGCCGTGGACCCAGTCCACCGTGAACCCGCTGACGTCAGCATTGCGCAATAAATCGCTTTTCGAAGAAAAATAAATCCGGAAATTCGAATTTCTGATTTTCAGCCTTTTTCTGTGATTTAATTTTCCAGAAGCTCGTTCTCCCTCATACGAACTCCGATTGAGGCGATTCAAGTTCCTAAATTTTTCTAAAATCAAGATCTATCTTCCAGAGCCATTTATTTTCAGTTTTGAGCTTGTTTCAGTCTCTGTTTTGTATTTATTTGGTTTTGTTGCTTCTTTTTCGGTGAGCGCTAATTCGAGGGAGCTAACGAAGACTTCAAGACAAAGATTCAGCACTAGATCAGCAAGGCAAGTCGTAACCTTTGATCATATTCATCCTATGTTTGCAAAAGTAATTTACTTTTATACAATTGCATGCTATTTTGTGTATCAATGTTTATTTAATGGGAGTAGATGTATACCTAGCTGACATTATGCCACCTTGATTATTTGGGATGCCATGTATCCATTGTTAGACCTAGGTTGGGACAATACTAGTTGGACATAATCATTATACCAACATTGGGTTACGTAACTATGCTTAGACATGCTTAGATATACGTTGGGATTCATGTCACATGTTGAATAATGTTAATCTTGACTTAATGAGATATTGAATCGTGGCCGTTAGCCATCGTTGTAAAATTTGTTGTACCATGGCGGGGTTTGCCATTGATCTTGGTTGAGCAATTATTTTCCTCGGGCAAGTGATCGTGCGATAAAGGGGTGCTTTCTAGCACATTGGGATGTGGATGTCTTGCTCGAGACAACTTAAGGACTTAATCTTGTGCGCCATTGAACTGGGCCTAACTGTACTACCACATGTGCGGAATGGGATGAGACCTAGGTGATTAATTTGCAATGTCTAGCCTTGAGTCTTGTCGGTTGGTGGTGTGGGCTCCGGGATGGACGGAGTAGATTCGTAGGGCGCAAGAGGGGCCCTAATGGCGAAACCTTAGCGAAGCGTCTGAGTTTAGACAAATTGCATTGTAAAGGCTTTGTCATGATCTCTCTGCCAACACACCAAAGGAAGTGTGCTTATTGCGCATGGCAACAAGAGCCGATCATGTCTTGTGGGTAAAGAAGTACAACCTCTGCAGAGTGTAAAACTATTCGAATAGCGCGTCATGGTCATGGACAAGCTCGGAATTTCACACGGGTTATAGAGTGTTTTATGAAATGTGGAATTGTTGGGATGTGAACGGGAGTTCACCGTTGTTTTGTTGTCTAAAGTTAATCTTTATTAAATTTATTGGTTGATACTTGTTTTAGATGGTGTAGGGTGATGCCTCGCCATTACATTCATGTTGTCTACCATTGATCTACGATTACTTACTTATCTTTTCATAAATATGCTTTCAATCTATTTATTGTATTTTCAATTCAAGTTATTGCTTTCGCAAATGAACCATATAGCCATCCTTGTCAAGCCGCATGAATATATTGCATCAATTCCCTACGACTTGTCGAGTACCTTTGTACTCACGGCTTTATGCCCTTGTTGATCGATTCTTTGAAGGAGATAATGAATATCATGAGGAGGAATTCTATGAAGACTACGTGGATTAGGAAGGCGTTCCCAGCACGATTGCTCGTGGTATGTCGAATGGCTCAAGTTATCTTTTCACGCAATAGTATTTGTTTCTTAAGCCCTTAAGGCATAATGGTGTAAACATTGACCATAAGGTCGTTTGCTTTATTCAATAATAATTTACTTCTTCTTAGTTAATTCGTTGTATGGAATGATATTTCATCTATGTTTCCACTGTGTGCACTAGCGTGATCCTGGACTAGTGCAGTATACACAGAGGGTTTCGGATTTGCAAATCCGGGTCCCGACATGGGCGGTGGCGTTCCGGTGCGGTTCCGACGTGAAGAAGAGGAGTAGTCGACGTGGCACACCTCGACGAGTTCGGATCTGGGACTAAAACGTCGAAAACCAACAGACCGACGACGTACTCGAGCAAAAACCGTGGCGGCTTCGGCGCTCTACTACGGCGAGGTCAAGCGGCTTCTACAGGACTCCTCGGGCGACGGCGCGTCAGTGAAAAGGTGCGGCAGCTCACGGGAAACCTCGGGGACTACTCGGCCCTATTTATAGCCTCGGCGTGCGCACTCAAAAGGAAACCCTATGTCGGTACGGCGGCGGAGACCGACTCCGACACGGCGACGGCCCGCTTCCGAGTCCTGCGCGAAGACGACTCACCACAGTCGTTCGATCGTAATCTACCGGCCATGATCTTACGGCTGAGATCCGCATCTAACCACCCGCGATATTCTTCCAACGGCGGAGATTAAACGAGTCCCGAACCGGTACGACTTGATCTCACCCGCGCGATCATGATCGAACGGCAGAGATTCGATTTTCAAAGCGAGGCAAGCGGGTCGGCGCGAGGCACTGGCAAGACCGAAATGGGCCCACAGCGCATGTTGCCTTGCATTATCTCATTCAAAAGGGTTTTTAAAACTTTATTAATTTAAATAATTCTAGAAATTCATTTAGTTAGTTTTAGGCAAATAAATTAACAGGAAAAATCCAAAAAAAAATCTCAAAAATACTTTAAGACATTTTGGGCTCAAATAAAATATTTTTGGCAAAACTTTATATTAACTTTGCAATAATTTAAATAGATTTGAACAAAAGGTCAATATACTTAATTTAAAATTAATTCAAATAAATCCAGAAAAATCCAAATAAATTCCAGAAAATCATAAATGCACATTTAAGCAATAAAATAATATTTGGGCAAATTTTTGGGATGTTACAGCCTCTCGGGAAGTTCTGGTGCCCGAGTGCTCGTTTAACGTCGTAGCTGGACGGTGCTCGTTTCTCGTCGTAGCTGGACGTTGGGCGTCCCTCCCGAGTCCTCGTCCGGCTAGGGTAGCTGTGAGAGGAGCGGCCACTGTCTATCCCACGTGTACGCCCGTCGCGGTGTGGGACTGGAGGGTGGCGGCGCGTTACCGCGTTGGTTTGAGCGCCGTGCTCGTGAAGCTAATAGCGGGTAGTCCGAGTGGGTCTCGGAGGTCCCTCCCAAGGGGACCCTTCAGAGCGGACGGTCCTGTAAGGTGTCTGTCCATTGTGGGGCGACCCATGAAAAACCTTTCTTTACTCGATCTCAGATCGGACCACAGGTCGTCTGAGCCAGAGCACAGTGGTTGTCACCCATTGATGGGCTCCGCGGGAGAGTGTGAAGTATGGTCTCGGACATGAGTTAAGACGATTGGGCCATTAGCCGGCCCAACTGGAGGCCCACTGGGGGCTCACCTCGTACTCGTCCCTTGCTCAATTTTCGCTGGGGCGGTCTTATGCACACTTGGTGGGACTGGCCTTTAGAACTACGACTTTGGGCTGGGCCTCGGCGTGGTTCTTGAACTCTCTTGCCATTTAAGGCGGCTGCCCGTGGGGCCTCTCGCACGCGCCTTGGAGCAGCCGTCCTGGCTCGCAGGCGGAGACCGGGGGTCACAGGACGCGCGGCCCGAGGCGGTGTCTTTTTGGCTCCTGTCAGGGTTAAATGCAGAGAGGAATTGGAAAACGGGAGTTACAGTGCCGTCCGCTAACGCCCGCCGATGGCCTGGCAGACGAGGAGCGAGCGACGCCGCCCCGAGGTGGTGTCTGCTCACGGTGGCGCCTGTTCATTTTTATAAATAGAATGCAGACGGCATTCGTGCAAACCTCCCGCCTTTGCTTTCCTTGTCTTCCCGCGCTTGCCTGAGACAAGAAAGAAAACAGCGAAAGCCAGAGAGAGAACCTCCAACTTTCCCTCCTCTCACCTTTTCACAGTTCCTTCGGAAATGTCGTGGCTGGCGTGTTCCATCCAGACCAATCGCGCACTGGGGTTAGTGAAGAAGGGGTTCTCGCCCGCAGCCATCTCGGTGGAGGGTGCCATCGAGGCCACGCCCGCCGCCGGGACGGCGAGGTCATCGTGCCCGCCTCGTTTTACGAGCGCGGGTTCGGGCTCCCGCTACACCCGTTCGTGCGCGGGCTCCTGCACCATTACAAGGCGGAGGTACACCACCTCAACCCCAACGGGGTCCTCCACATCGCCCGTCTTCATCACGCTTATGACGAGCCTTCTCGGGATTGAACCCCATTGGGTGTGGAGGCACTTCTTCGAGCCCGGTCGAGGAAGGACAAGCCCTCGGACGCGCCGGCGCCCATCGGTGGTGTGGCTCTCCAACTGCGCGCGGGGCGCGCAACAGACTATATCGATGTGAAGCTACCGTCGTCCAACCGGGGGTGGCATTCCGAGTGGCTCTATGCCAAGAACTTGGGAAAAAGCGCCCCGTACACCGGTCGGCTTCCGAGGTGAAGCCAGAGTGGGCCGGGCGCCGAACGGAAGGAGAGGAGCGGTGGAGAAATAATCGGCGGATCAAGACCAAAAGGCGAGTCGACCGCGATGCCGTTGTTCGCGTGTTCATGGAGATCGTGTGCAACGGCGATGGATCGGCCGCACCCATGTTTGGTTCGGGGCCGTCCGACCCGCAAGGATGATGGCGAGGAGCTCCCGATCGGAGTCGGGCGCGGTGTCCACCGTCACGGGTGGAAGCGCGATTGAGGCGGTGGTCGGCCACCCCGAGCCGTTCTCGACCCGAAACCCGCCAAACCTGGTAAGCCGGTTGTAGCCTTTTCCTCCTCTTTCTTGTGGCCTTCCCCACAGGCTTCGGCGATCAGTCTGACTCACGTCTCCGTGTTCCCCAGGGGCTTGCTGGGTTGGTCTCCCGGGCGTTGCTGCCGGGGGAGAAAGAGCTCAGGGCGGAGGCCCGCGCGAAGCTCACGCAGGTGGAGGCTGCGCGTAAAAAGTGCAAGGAGGAGACGAGGAGGAAGAGGGAGCGCGCGGCGAGGGCCGCGCGTGGCGAAGACGTATCTGAGACCACTGCTGTGGGGTCGACCTCCACCAAGCGAGAGGGGGCAGCGGGGAGACCCGTCGCTGGGTCTTCCACGACTTCGCCGACCGGTGGCAACCCGAGCGAGGGTGCGGCGGTGGGCGGGCGCGCGGGCGCCGCTGCCGCCGTGCCCCAAGCGGGGATGTCTCCAGTGGAGTCGTCTTCGGGGAAGCGGAGGGCTGACTCGCCTCCGCGAGGAGGGCCGACGAAAAAAGCACGGCTGCCGCGCGTCCGATCGACGCAGTAAGTACCTCCTTCAAACATTTCGTACCTAGGTTGCCCGAGCAATTTATTGATCGTTCGCGGCGTGCAACGCTTACTCGGGGGCGGTCGCGACTGCGGCCCCGACTTTTGCACTGGCGCGATTGACGGCGGTAGGCGTGGCACGGATCGAGGAAGAGACGTCGGTCGATCCGGCCGTGGTCGAAACGCCGCGGGCGGGAGCGTCGGAGAGCGGGGCAGTCCCGACCGCCCTTGGCGAGATGGGCCTCCCTCCCTTGGTCGAGGGAGGTCGGGTGGAGCTGCCGCCACCGCCACCGGGGAGCCCGGCAGGCGCGGCCCAACTCTTCGAAGTGACGGTGAGGCCGCTGCCCGAGGACCAGACGGAGGAGATCTAAGCATCGGTGGTGGTCCCTCCGGAGCCGCAGGAGAGGCGCGGTTGACCTCCTCGGTATGACTGCGGGCCGACCAGCGGCTCGCTCAGCCGCTGCCGCTGTTGGCTCGGTCGGGGACGCCAGATCGGGCGGGCCGACCATCTCGATGGACGACCCGCGGAAAACCGCGAGTGGGGCGTCTTCCGAGATGGCGTCAAGCGTATAGTGGCCGAGATGAAGCGGATCCAGAAGGATCTGGCCGTCGCTCTCGTGTCCTCTAGTGGAGTTCTGGGCGTGGTTTCCGACGAAATTCTTCCGGTTGGTTTGGTAAGTCGGCCAAAACTTGGCTTTTGTAGCTTTTGACGGATTCGTCGTGAGCTAATGGAGTGTTGTGTCTCGCAGCGCTTGCGTGCCTGCTCGGGGGAGAAATCGCAGTTTATCAAGGGTCTGCACGACCGGAGGTTGGCCGCCGAGGAATATCGCTGTCGGGACCCGGATTTGCAAATCCGAAACCCTCTGTGTATTCTGCACTAGTCCAGGATCACGCTAGTGCACACAGTGGAAACATAGATGAAATATCATTCCATACAACGAATTAACTAGAAAGAAGCAATTTATTATTAAATAAAGCAAACGACCTTATGGTCAATGTTCACACCATTACGCCTTAAGGGCTTAAGAAACAAATACTATTGCAGCAGAAAAGATAATTTGAACCATTCGACATGCCACAGGCAATCGTCTGGGGAACGCCTTCCTAATCCACGTAGTCTTCATAGAATTCCTCCTCATGAGATTCATTATCTCCTTCAGCAACTGATCAACAAAGGCATAAAACCGTGAGTACAGAGGTACTCAGCAAGCCGTAGGGAATTGATGCAATATATTTATGCACGGCTTGACAAGGATGGCTATATAGTTCATTTGCAGAAAGCAATACTTGATTTGAAATACAATAAATAGATTGAAAGCATATTTATGAAAACATAAATAAATAACTGATAGATCAATGATAGACAACAAAACAACAGTGAACTCCCCGTTCACATCCCAACAATTCCACATTCCACAATTCATGAAAACACTCTATACCCCGTGTGAAATTCCCGGGCTTTGTCCATGACCGCGGACGCGGCTATTCGAATAGTTTTACACTCTGCAGAGGTTGTACAACTTTACCCACAAGACATGAACATCTCTTTGTGCAATCGATCTTAACACACTTCCTTTGGTGTGTCGCAGAGATATCATGACAAAGCCTTTACAATGCCTTCGTCTAAACTTCAGTCTTGCTCGCTAAGGTTTCGCCCTTTAGGGCCCCTCTGCGCCTTGCGAATCTACCCGCCCATCCGGAACCCACACCACCAATTGGCGGTACTCAAGGCTAGACAATACAAATTAATCAGCTAGGTCTGTCCCATTCCAGACATGCGGTAGTACGGTTTGGCCCAGTTCAATGGCGCACAAGATTAAGTCCTTAAGTTGTCTCAGGCAAGACATCCACATCCCAATGTGCTAGAAAGCACCCCCTTTACTTCACGATCACTTGCCCGAGGGAAAACAATTCATTCAATCAAGACCAATGGCAAACCCCGCCATGGTACAACAAATTTTTACAACAGTGGCTAACGGCCACGATTCAATATCTCATTAAGTCAATATTAACATTATTCACATGTGACATGAATCCCAACGTATATGTAAGCATGTCTAAGCATAGCTACGATAACCCAATGTTGGTATAATGATTATGTCCAACTAGTAATGTCCCAACCTAGGTTTAACAATGGATACATGGCATACAACCAATCAAGGTGGCATAATATCAACTAGGTATACATCTACTCCCATTAAATAAACATCGATACACAAAATAGCATGCAATTGTAATAAAGTAAATTACTTTTGCAAACATAGGATCAATATGATCAAAGGTTACGACTTGCCTTGCTGATCTAGTGCTGAATCTTGGTCTTCGAAGTCTTCGTTCGCTCCCTCGGAATTAGCGTCTACCGGAAAAGAAAGCAACGAACCAAATAAATACAAAACAGAGACTCAAACAAGCTAAAAACTGAAAATAAATGGCTCTGGAAGATAGATCTTGATTTTAGAAAAATTTAGAAACTTGAATCGCCTCAATCGGAGTTCGTATGAGCGAGAACGGGCCTCCGAAAGATTAAATTCAGAGAAAATACAGAAAAATCAGAAAATCAGAATTTCTGGATTTATTTTTGTACTGAAAAAGCAATTTATTGCGCAATCGCTGACGTCAGCCGGCTCACGGTGGACTCGGTCCACGGCGCGGCTCGGTTCACCGTGCACCTGGTGCATGGCTGACGTCGGCTCTTGCGTCGGCTTTAGGGATGACGTGGCGGCAGGGGTGGCGCTGACGGCAGACACGCTGAGCCAGCCTGGCCTGGCGCGCACGCGCCGCTCATCGGTGGCACGGCCCGACAGGCGGCCAAGCGGCGAGGCTGCGGCTAGACGGGGCGTGGGCTACATCTCAGACGCAAAGATCGGACGGCCACGACGCGCAAACGCGACGGCGACAGAGCGGCGGCACGGTTTAACGGAACGAAGAAGAAGACGAGGCCCGCCAGCGAAACGCGATGGAACAGCCACGGCTCGGAGCGATCGGAAAAAGGGTCGCGCCGACTCGAGGATGCTGTCGGGACGACGGAGACCAGCCGAGGCGAAGAAAAGCGGCGGAAGAGCTCGGGCAAGGCGAGGAACTCCGGCAAGCGCAAGCGAAGAACCGGCGACGTCTCGGGCGGCGAGACAGAGGGCAAAAGGGGCGGCGCGTGAAGGGGATTCTCGAGGCGTCGCGGCGCTTAAATAGGGGCCTCGACGGCCGTGTCCGACACGGACTCCAAGGGCGGCGACGGACACGGTTTCGACATGGTGGCGGCTAGGGTTAGGCACGCTGGCGCGGGCCGATCGCAGCGTCCACGGCGCAGATCCGACGGCAGCGGCACGTAGGCCGTGGTGAGGCAATCGGGCCGTCTGGAAGCGAGGAGCGGCCGAGCGGCGAGCTGGGCGAGCGGAGCGAGAAGAAGAATGGGCCGAGGAAGATTCGGCCCGAAAGGGTTTTTGAAAATAAAATCATTTTTCCGATTTAAGAAAAATCCAGAAATTCGAATAAAATCAAATAAATTCAAATAAATATCAAATAAATTCAGAAAAATCCCCAAAAATACAGAAAAATTCCTTGGAGCACAAGGAACCCAACTAAAACTGAAATTCTTTAGTTTGGTGAATGGTTTAGATAAATTAAATCCTTTCATTTATGGAAAATTCAAATTAAGCTGGAATTAATTCAAAGAAATGCAAATGGTTCATCTTTGATTTCTAACATTCCAAAACTTCAATTTTTGGGATGTTACAAACCTCCCCCCTTAAATGAAATCTCGACCCGAGATTGGTCATTAGGGAATAGGTGGGGAAACTCGGACTTGTGATCCTCTTCTCGCTCCCAAGTTGCTTCCTCTTCTGAATGATTGCTCCACTGGACCTTGCAAAAACGGATGATCTTGCTTCTCGTGATACGCTCTGCGATATCCAAAATTTTCACCGTTGCTCCTTGTAGGTAAGATCCTCTTGCGCATCAATGGCTTCCAATGGCATCTGTTCCTCAGCACGCAGACATTTCTTCAAGCTGCGATACATGGAACACATCATGGATTAGGCAAAAGGCGAGGCAATTCTAACTTGTAGGCAACCTCGCCTCTTCGTTCCAAGATTTTGAGCGGTCCCACATATCTAGGGCAAGCTTTCCTTTTACTTGAAATCTCTTAACTCCTTTGAGAGGGGTGACTCGAGATAAACATAATCATTGGGCTCAAACTCAAATCTCTTCGACGATTATCCGCATAACTCTTACATGCGCTTTGAGCTATCTTCAATCTGTCTCGAATTAATTGGACTTGCTCTTGACTTCTTGCGGTATGGCGGTGACCAAACAATTGTCTTTCTCGACTCCTTCCGGTTGAGAGGGTTCTCGCACTTTCTTCCATATAAGGCTTCAAAAGGCGACATTTGCAACCGGCTTGATAACTATTGTTGTACGAAAACTCGCATAGGGCAAACACTTGTCCCACTTGGCACCATAAGTTAAGGCACAAGCCCTTAACATATCCTCAAGAATCGATTCACACGCTCGATCGTCCATCGGTTTGAGGGTGATAAGCGATCTTGAATCGAGATGAGTTCCCATGGCTTCATCACGGACTCGCCAAAAGCGAGAGCTAAATTGGCTTCCTCTATCGGACACTATCTTCTTAGGCACTCCGTGAAGGCGGCGATCCTTGACATATATAACTCGCTAATTTATCTCACCATAGGTAGTCTTAATCTGGAATAAAGTGAGCTACCATAGTCAATCGATCCACTATTACCCGGATCGAGTCATAACACTGCTTGGGTCTTAGGAAATCCGTAATGAAATCCATACCAATTTCTTCCCACTTCTATTCGGAATCTTCAATGGTCGCAGCAATCCTGCGGCCTTTGATGCTCTGCCTTGACCTTACTCGCAAACATCACAAAGTGCAACATACTCTGCAATCTCACGCTTCATACTAGGCCACCAATACCTTTCCTTGAGGTCTTGATACATCTTGGTACTTCGGGATGAATGGAGTATAAAGTCTCATGCGCTTCCTTGAGAATCAACTCCTTAAGCTCTTTTCGATCCAGTACGCAAAATCGCTTCTCATACCAAATAGTACCTTGTTCATCTTGAAGAAACTTGGGGCTTTTCCTTTCTTCATATTGCTCTTAATCTCCTTGATATCGGTATCATCAACTTTGTGCTTCTCGAATCTGATCTTCCAACGTAGGGCGTACTTCCAAAGTAGCTAAATACCCTTCATGAATCAATTCCAAACTAAGCTTCTGAAATTCCTTATAAAGGTGGTGACTTTCCTTAATCATCGAGTATTGCGGTAGCTCTTTCTACTCAAAGCATCGGCTACTTACATTGGCCTTGCTCGGATGATAATGAATCCCAAAGTCATAGTCCTTAATCAATTCCAACCATCTTCTTTGTCTCATATTGAGGTCGACTTGGGTAAAGATATACTTCAAACTCTTGTGATCGGTGTAAACTTCACAGCGATTACCAATGAGATAGTGGCGCCAAATCTTTAAAGCATGCACTCTGTTGCTAATTCCAAATCATGGGTAGGATAGTTAACTTCATGTGGCCTTAGTTGTCGCGAGGCATACGCTACAACCTTCTTATCTTGCATTAGCACACAACCGAGTCCTTGTCGGGATGCGTCACGAATATCTCAAAATCCTTCCTATTATCCGCAAAATAAGCCTTTGGGGCGGTTGTCAAACACTTCTTTAACTCTTGAAAACTTTGCTCACACTCTGGTGTCCAAACAAATTTCTTCTCTTTCTTTAAGAGTTGAGTGGCGGTACCGACGCGTGCACAAGCGAAGCGGCCGACGCTGGCAAGACACGCTGCCGCGTCGCTCATCGTCTGCGACTACGGCCGATTAGGCGCCTAAGGGCGAGGCTGCCGCAGTAGGGGACGTGGCCACATCTGAGACGCAGGTGCAAGATCGGACGGCCACGATCGCGCGAAACCAGACGGCGGCGAGCGGCGGCGCGAAGTTTACCGGAAACGAAGAAGAAGATGAGGCCCGCGGCGGAAACGCAATGGAACGGGCACGGCTCGGAGCAGACGGGAAAAGGGGTCGCGGATCGACTCGAGGATGCAATCGGGACAGCGAGACCAACCGGAGGCGGAAGAAAAAGCGCGAAGAGCTCGGCAAGGCGAGGAACTCCGCGAGCGCAAGCGAAGAACCGTGGCGTCTCGGGCGGCGAGAGAGAGGGCAAAAGGGGCGCGCGTGAAGGGGATTCTCGGCAACAGGCGCGCTTAAATAGGGGCCTCGGCTACGTGTAAAACCACGGACTCAAGAAGGGCGGCGGGACGCGGTTTCGACGCGGGCGACGGCTAGGGTTAGGGGCACATGGGCGCGTGGCCGATCGCAGCCGAGGCCCACGCGCGCAGATCCGACAATGATGATACGCGGCCGTTGTTGGGCCAACCGGGCCGGGCGTCTGAGCGAGGAGCGGCCCGCGACGCGGCCGGGCCGAGGCGCGAAGAAGAATGGGCCGAGGAAGATTGGCCCGAAAGGGTTTTTGAAAATAAAATCATTTTTTCGATTTAAGAAAAATCCAGAAATTCGAATAAAATCAAATAAATTCAAATAAATATGAAATAAATTCAGAAAAATCCCCAAAAATACAGAAAAATTCCTTGGAGCACAAGGAACCCAACTAAAACTGAAATTCTTTAGTTTGGTGAATGGTTTAGATAAATTAAATCCTTTCATTTATGGAAAATTCAAATTAAGCTGGAATTAATTCAAAGAAATGCAAATGGTTCATCTTTGATTTCTAACATTCCAAAACATCAATTTTTGGGATGTTACAATCGCGATCGGCTGCGCCCCGAGCTGCACGACGCTCTGGTGGCCTTGGGCCGCGAGCAGAAGGCAGCGGAGGAGGCACGTCAAGAGCTGGCTCGGTCCGCCCAGGCCCTGTCTGATGAGCGCCAGGCGAAACAGTCCCTGGCGATGCGGGTGACGGAGCTCGAGACCCTCCTGGCGGGGGCGAGCGACGCCAAGGACATGGCCGTGGCGCGAGGCGACCGCGACGGTCGAGGCGGCCGCCTTCGCGCGAGCTGGACAAGCTCGAGAGCGCCAGCCTGGCGCAGGCGAGAAAGTGACGCCGCCGAGAGGGAGCTAACAAAACGGAGGTCGACCTCCGCGACTGACAAGCTCTGCGGCTGTAAGAGTCTGATCCTTTGTTAATTTTGCATTGTTTAGTGGGGCGTGCTTTCGGCGCTACCCGATCTCGCAGAGTGCGCAAAAACCTCAACCGCGCCGCGAGGCGCGGAAGGACGCCTACAGTGGCCGTGACGCGGCGGTCACGGCTCGGGATGTGGCGTTGACAGCGTTCCGGGAGGCCGAGGATGGTCGGTCCGAGCTGGCCGCAGAGTTGGAGGCCCTTCGGAGGGTCGGCCAGGACGTCTGCGATCGAGTGCTCAGAGCAGTGCCGGGCCCGAGCTCGCTCGCCATCGTGCTAGCCAAGTCGGCCGGGCACGTCGAGGCCTTGTAGGCGAGGGCGCCGCGCGCTGGGCTTCCGGTATTTGGTCAACACCGTCTCGTATTATGACAGCATTGACCATGCGGTGGTGAGCAGTGGGGTTGCTGGGAACCGAACGGATGAAGAGGTGGATAGGCTCGAGCTTCAGGTCGAGCCACACGCTCGGGAGATCGCTGGTCGCATACCGCCGCAGAGCGTCCTCCATAAAGAGTAGAGAGAAGATTAGGCATAACCCTTCTAATTGTAAAAAGACTATTTTATGCAAATAATCTTAAAGCTTTTAGTAAGTTCCGGTCTGCCTCTTGCCCTTTTATGTTATTGAGTACTTGACCGACCATAGCTTTAAGGACCGTGAAATTCGCATGTAATGTAGGTCGGATTGTTTGCTAGGGAAGGGTGAGGATAGGAACTCTGGCTTAGCAGCATTCATGCGCACTTGTGTGGGATAGGAGTGTTCCTGACCGACCAAAGGTCGCTCCGCTCGGGCACTTCCTTCGTCCGCAAAGTGCTACTTCGCAACCATAGCCGCTAGGGCGTAGGCCGTAGTACTTGGGTCGAGAGGGTTACCGCTCGGGAGGGACCCCGTGGCCGATCGGGTCACCGACCCACGTGAGTGCGTGAATTAGCTGTGTTTGCACGGGAAAGGAGTGTTCCCGACCGACCAGAGGTTGCCCCGCTTGGGTACTTCTCTCTTCCGCGAAGTGCTATTTCGCAACCATAGCCGCCGGGGCGTAGGCCGTAGCACTCGGGTCGAGATGGTTGCCGCTCGGGAGAGACCTCGTGGCTGGTAGGGTCACCGACCCACGTGAGCTCGCCTGACCAAAAAGCGACCCGTACGAGGGTGCCAACGGGCAGCCCCCGAGTATCGCATGGCGACCGGGTGCTTGGTAAAAGGTAAAGATGGTGCAAGGGACAAGAAAAGAGCTTAGGGATAGAATCGCCTTAACTTTTCTATGTTCCATGCGC